>OY856186.1:158225108-158294160 GCA_963693315.1 Diogma glabrata
GATAACTTAGGCGTTAATATGCCCCTAAATATTTATACTCATTCACAACTTCAACCGGCTGCAAATTATAAAACCAGTTCTCATTACTTGCTCGTTTACCACCATTTGCAAATATCATAATCTTAGACTTGTTCAAATTAACAGTGAGATTCAGTACAGTATATCTCTAAATCATTTATCATATGCTGCAAAGATCTCGGATTATCTGCCAATAGGACGATATCGTCCGCGTACATAAGAGTTTTGACCTTCCTTTTTTCAATATTTACACCACCGCAGGTCATTCAGAAATAATTAGAAAAGAATTGGACTAAGTAAGCAGCCTTGTTTGATGCCTACATTTGTTTGGAACCATTCACATAACTCCTTGCCTGCCCATACTGCCATTTTGGTCTTAAAATATAAACTCTTAATAATATCAATAAATTGGCTTGCAAGTAAAGCCCTAGCTAGCTTGAAAAGGAGCGCTCCCCTATTAATTAGGTCAGAAGCTGACTTAAAATCAACAAAAAACCATAAACCTTACTTCTTTTCTTTAACAGTCGCAACTTTATTACGTTTACCAAAGTAAAAATGCAATCTACTGTAGAATACCCCTATCAAAAGCCAGCCATTTAAAATGTTATTCCCCTCCACAAAATTAATCAATCTACTAAGGAGAATACCCGTAAATATTTTGGCAATAGAGTCTGTAAAACTTATTATGCGGTAATTCTCTACACAATTTATGTCACCTTTTTTATAAATAGGAAATCCTATTGACTTCTTAAATAAATCAGGCACATTGCCTGTGCTTAGTATTTGGTTAAAGGTTATTAATAATTGGTCCATTAAACAATTTGATGAAAATTTATAAAATTCGCTTGGGATTCTATCTGTTCCTGGAGCTTTAATAACTTTTAAGTTATTTACCGACATCAGAACTTCTTCTAATGTAAATGGCTCGTCCAAACACGAATTATATGTGTGGTTCCGCATGTATACCTGTATTAAATAACGCTTGAGTTTCCATAGTTTTTTGAATTTCATGCATAAAATCGGTTGCCATAATATTTCGGCGTCCCTCTGATCAAAGTTTATATGGTTAACCATTTAACCAACTCGACCAGCGACGAGATAAAAATTTGTTTTTGGACGATCGACTTAACATCACAATTATTTAATTCATTTTTAGTGTCAACTTTTTGTCTTATTTATTTATTCTACGAACACGTTTTACCGTTCTTCATACCTCAACTAAGTTGACATTGAATGAAGAACATTATGGATCTACGAATATGGGAGACAAATCCCAACTAGTGGAGAATGGCCACTAATCATTTTAAATTCAAATTAATAAAATCTTGAGTTTAAATTGGTTAGTGGCCATACTCCACTAGTTGGAATTCGTCTTCCATATTCGTAGATCCATAATGTTCTTCATTCAATATCAACTTAGTTGAGGTATGAAGAACGGTAAAACGTGTTCGTAGAATAAAGAAATAAGACAAAAAATTGACACTAAAAATGAATTAAATAATTGTGATGTTAAGTCGATCGTCCAAAAACAAATTTTTATCTCGTCGCTGGTCGAGTTGGTTAAATGGTTAACCATATAAACTTTGATCAGAGGGACGCCGGTTCGATTCCCGAACCGACCGGAATTGAGATAAAACTTTTGTTACGGATCTTTCACTTTTCAAAGCAATTTTTCATTCTATTCAATTGAATACATTCATTTCTAGTGTCTTAGAATTCTAAACTACAAAATAGTTAAATCCATTGCTAAACTCTTAATAAAATCTTGAATATAATTACATTATCCACTTTAGAGGATCCAGTAGTAATATCCAGTAGTAATATGTGATCTATTTCGAAAAAATTAAAATTATATTGGTTACTAAGATTCTTTTTGTAAGCATAAAGACAACCACTCTTAGCCCTTCCGAATCGCTTTTCCTTAATTGCTGGAATCCAAAATAATCTGAAATCAGGGAAATACTTTTCAAACTGATTAAAATACTCCTGCAAAATCCATGTTTCATATAAAAATAATATATCAAATGAATTTAAATAATTAAAAAAAGTAGGGTACAACGACTTATTTGCAAATCCATGAATATTAAAAGAAATTATTTTTAAAGTTGAATTAAATTGGTTATCTTGACAGGTGGCCTCTGGTTGCTAATCAAGCTTCAGTGTTGAGTAGTTAGCATTCTTCTGTGGTTAATTTCCTAAGAAATCGGTAAACTCGTAATTAACTAATTCTTGTAAATAACGTACAGCATTCTGATTCGAAGTTTGCAGTTCGCCGTTTTCCCATCTAAAACAGGTTTTATCAATTACCAACTCATCAAACCTCACGGTCGCTTTTATTGAAGGGTTAACGTCTCTTTTTTTTTATATTAAATAATATGCTTCTTATTATATTTACTCGTTTTGTAAAGTCTCGGTTGATAGATATGTGCATTCCTTAGAGAATTTTGCATTTTCCTAGAAATCGACAAACGTCGTCTTCTGAACAAAACTCAACCATGATATAATTATTTTTTCCCATATTAAACGCCCTAGATATATGTATGTCATTAACGCCCAACACATTGGAGCAAAACTCTATTCTTTGACTGTACGTTTAATATCATCAGCATTATGTTCAAGTCCACGAAATAAAAGATTACAACTGTGACTCTTATTTTCTAGTTTGTCTACGGCACCTCTAATCTGACTTCCACGGCAAATTAGTTCTTTCACTTTTTCTTTCAACACACAACATTCCTGTTTAATCTGGTCCAATTCAACTCTTAGATCATCTCTCGTTGCAAAGTTTTCCAGTTTTTCATCTAAAAGTTTTCCCATGGACAACATTAATTGATTAAAACGATGTTTATCAAGTGGTAAATTTTTAGGCGACCCTTGTTTTCTTTTTCCTACATCTTTCTTTGGAGTCATCATGAACTAGTAATAATTTATTTATTGTACACAAATCAAGTTTCGACGTTATACGGTAATAAAATCACTTGTGTATATTTTTCTGTATAGAACCGCTATTGTAATTGTTATTTAATTAACTCTTGGACATATGTTTATTTAACGGTTTTAAAATATTAGTTTATTGTTTAAAAATTATTTCACAAATTTATTTCTTTTCAACAAAATTATAATAAATTCACAAGAAAAAACTACTTATCACAAATCCTCATTATTAATATTAAAAACAATAATTAACTAGTTTGAATGAATTGTCTATGCTGCTTTTGAAATTAAATGAATATTTTGTTCATACTTTTGAAGAGCAAATTCAAAACACGTATGTTCACAATCAAATATACAACGCAATTCAGCTCACAGGTTGTATAACATTCCAATAAATGAAAAGGAATTTGAAGAAGAAGAATGTTATATAAAAGAGTATGCAAGAGTTAATGGGTATGGAGCCTGTTTTATAGACAAAATTCTGCGAATCTTTAAAATAAAAAGTTGTAAAAAAATTTGACAATGCTTTGTGCAGAAAAAGAAGCATTATCTCGAAGAGTTATTGTTGTATTACTATCCAGCAATAACAAACCAGATAGGAAATCTACTGAGGCCACACAACATCTAATTAACAACCAGTAGCAGAACTCTGAACAGCTTGTTGAGCAAATACAAAGATAAGGAAGACCTCTCAGAAAAAGCAGGAATATATCAAATATGCTGTCAAAATTGCCCTGATAGATTTACTGGACAAACATCACGTAAGTTTTCAAGCAGATTCAATGAGCATTACACAGCAGCAAAAAATAAACACATCATTAAATCCAGTGTAACAGTTCATGGTGCAGACAATCCAACACACAAAATACATCCGTTGAATTAAAAAATCATCAAAGCCGTTAGAAGAAGCTGGCATCTAGACGCGTACGAGTCATTATTCATTGAAAAATTTAAACGCAACATTATGAATTGAATAGCGAAGACAGGCAACATGTTATTTTCTCAAATCTTTTCAATATTGCTAAAATCCTACCTTAAAACTTAACCTAATTGTAGATTGGTTTTTGTGAACAATTAAGCTTAAGTACATATTGCAGGGTTGTTAATATACACGTATAAAACGTTTTATACGTTACACGTATAATACGTAACGTATAAAACGTATAAAACGTATAAAACGTATATAACGTATAAAACGTATAATATGATTTTGTTTTTGAAATTCATTCATAAAAAATTAAAAATACTTCTTACTTCAGATATTAATTATATTTTTAGTAAAAATATATATATTTTAGTAAAAATATAATTACGTAGTTATAAATTATTTATATATTTTATAATTTATAACAAAAACTATTTAAATTCTAGAAGTTATTTGAATGTATATTTTTATACTTTATACGAAAGACTATGTTACTGTACATTAAACTGGTTAATAATTTTTAATTCACTAGATTTGAATATTGAAAATTTTGAACTATATATTAGAGATTTTTTGAGCACTTAAACTCAAGCAATTAAATTATTTTTCAACACGTATACTATATGATTTTCTTTCATTTTAATTCCAACATTTACTTAATACTTAATGGGAAGCATTTTGGATGAGAAACATTTGGCTCATGAACTTAATTATTTGGCATCATGAAATGTTATTGAATACATAAAATATGGTTCAATCCAACTTCAGCCCTCCCATCTAATAAGAACAGCTGGAAATATAATGTTGTTTCAGAATAAATGTCGTTTTTTCATAGCAGTTAGGGATATTATTAGAGATTATTAGAGAGATGTTTTTAAAAAAATTTTGTTGTGTGAATCCGGGTTGTACCACTTCCAATTAATAGACACAGTTTGAAAATAACAGGTTCTTACAGATCAAATCTTCTTTTTATACAAAAGTTGTAATAGTGAAAATAATATGTATTTACGTCAAACGAAAAAGTTTAGTGAGAAGTTTATTGAGCAAATTCATTTTTGGTCATTGATGAATAATAGGTATGGTTGGAAATGTCAAATTATTGCCGACTAAATTTGTTTTGAAAATAAATAATTATATTTTGAAAAGAAGCATTTACGTTAAATGTGAAAGTTTTCTGAACTAATAGGAATAGTTGGGTAAGAAATTATCATGCCGACGCTATATTTTCTAAAGCAACTGTTCCTATTAGTTCCGAAATCTAGGCTTTATAAATATTACATATCACGAGTACGATACGAGTTAACGCCCGCGTTAATGTTACATAAATGTATTTTTATTTACTAAGGATTTTACTTTTATACGGTATAAAACGTAAATAATTGTGTGTTTTATACTGTACGTTTTATACGTTTTATACGTACGTATAATACGTGTTTTATACGTTACCGTATTATACGTTACAACCCTGACATATTGTAATATAATACAAAAAAAAATACCAAAGATTAACCTAATTGTATTTCTGAATTTGATTTTCTAATTAGTTATTTTGTAAACTCCCCCTTTTTTTAACTTATACTTAGATAAATATTGTTTTCTCACTTCTTTCTTTTTTCTTTCTGTTATTTTTTTGTAATTAGTTCAAGTTTCAAAGTTTTGCTAATTTTAATCCTTAAAATAAACTTAGTTTGTTGTTTTATCTTACAGTTAGTTTTCTTGGTTAGTAACTTTTGATTTAGATTTTGGTTGCGAAAAATTTTCTTTCTGAAGATGATCCTACGTCGAAACTAGTTAAAGAAATTTTTTAAGATTTTGTTATTGCTCAGTAGATTTTTATAATAAATAAATTAAAATAGACAGTTAAGTGTTTTTTTTTATTTGTGAATAGTGAAAAGGCGCTGGAATATTTTACAAAATCCACTGTTTGAAATCAAAAAAGGCAATTTTGCAACCATAAAATTATATTATTTGATTTTAAGATTTCACTGCACTCCGAACCAAAATTAAAATTCTGTTAAGCAGGTGGAGTTTTTCTGTCGTGCTTTTTGCCATTGCCAGTATATGATCGTTCCAGAGTCGGTCATTGGAAATTATGACTCCCAATAAACGAACGCTTCAACATTCATCTATTTGTTCGTCACGCACGCTAATTGAACTATCGTTGGGAACTCGGTTTTTGATCTGGAAACAATCAATAGCTGTTTTTTGGTGGAATTAAAATTGTACAAATTTTGGTCACCCTAATCGGCGACTATTCTAGGTCTTCGTTTACATTTATGGCAGCGTCTCTCCGGGCGAGATTTATTCGTTGCATTTTACCCTTTGAATATAGGGGATCTCACTGTTATTTTCAATGATTTGGGATATCCACGTGAACTCGTATATAAAAAACAAGGACTAGAATTCGCGAAGTTTTCACACCCGTATAAACTGATCACTTGATGCGTACCATATTGATAACTTCGTTACAGAGGAATCAAATTTTAGCTCAATAAAAATAAATCGTGATAAATAACGCATTAAATTTAAAGTACTTAACAAAAAAATTGAATTACCACATAAAAAAACATATTGTCATACTGAAGTAATTCATTATAGTTATTCAAATACGTCACCCACATTGATAGAAAATAACTATTAAAAACTTTAATTAAATTTTTAAATTTTTTATTCATTTAAATTTTTAGAAGCAACTAATTATTGAAAGACACACAAATAGTAGTTTATCTTATGTTTGAACAAATAATTGAAAAAAATAGTTTTCAGAGAATTTTTGAATTCACGTCAAGGTAAGTAAACCATTCATTATCCTAAACGAACTAGTATTTTGTAAACAATGGTAGCGTCAACAAATGTGTATTATTCTTTAAATGCAGTCAACAATCGAAATAAACATCAATGATAGATCCGGCGACCACCTTTCATTATGTAAAATATGCAAACCAATAGACACGCGCAAGCTTCATAAGAAAGTCTGGTGGTGATAGCACTTTCTTTTAATACATTGCATTTGTTTTTTAGAAATCGTTACCGTTTAGTTTTCTTTACAAGTATGTATTACAATAACACACCTTATTTTTATTCGCTAATGTCAACCGCAGATCACACAAACTGTTTGGGCAACATTTACTATTTCCCCAACTATTTTCCATATTTAGAGAAATGTTTCGATCCATTTTCAGGCTGGCTAATTGTTAATAATTAATATTGTTATTAACGTAAAGAGCGATAAATACCCCAAACAATCAATCAAAATATTACTTAAAAGCTATAACAACTTTAACTGCCAAATACTCATAACAATAAAATCTAACTTTTCATATAACTACAACAGAACACAATTAAAATAAACAATAGAATGTGATATCAAAGTTGATTTGAAGTAATTCTTAATAAGAACGATGAAAAAAATTACAATTTTCATGTTAAAATATAATAAAATGCATTGAGTGGGTGTTTCAGCTACAAAAAAAAAAAGAATACTTACGAATTACGATAGCTAGGGCGGATATTAACTCATATTAGTTTTTAATGAAATAACTTTTGCTATTCAAACAATGGAACGAACAAAAAACTTATATCATTACATAAATATAACATTGACACGATTCTATTAAACTTTTATTTTGTATTGCAATTCCATTTTTTTATCACGTTTTTTACTGTAATGTATCAATAATGTAAGTAATAAAATTTCGAAACCATAATGACCTATTTATGAGATTATATAATTTCATTTTCCTTTTTAACAGAAATCTGAAAATTTGCAAGTATTTGCAATACAAGTGTGTTCTATTTTACATAAGAAAAACTTTATTCTTAAACATACACTTATAATAATAATTATGGTTTTATTTACTTTACATTATTATTAGATGTAAAAATTGGCAGAGTTATAATAAAATTGATGATCTGCAAAATTTTATTTTCTAATTAAAAAATGATTAAAATTTATAAATGATTTTGTACATATTGTTTAATTATCACAGAAGACGACAAAAGTGTAATTATTAAAAAATCGATTCATCTAAAGTGAAAGTTTCATAAGAATAATTTTATTTATTAAAAAAAAGAAACAGAGATTGATAAGCTCGTGTCACTGTCTGTAGATTAAAGTATTAATAAATATTTTTATAAACATTAAATTAATTTAGGTCAGTTCTCATTATACAAGATAAACGTGCTCTTGACATCCAATTATGTTTTTTTTATAATCATGTTGTGGGAACTAAAAAATAAAAATAAGATCGACTTATCTCAAGTGGAAAAAATATAAGCTAGAGTAAAAATCTTTAACATTATATTATATGAGCTTTTATTCACACTTGGAATAATGTGAAGAGTTTGTTTGTTCATCATAAAATCTTAAATCAAAACAAAGGTATTGAGTTATAATTTATATGGCAAATAATATAACTATCTTCCTTTGAGGAGCAAAGATAAAATAAAAATGTTATGTAAATCTTCATTTAAATCCCAAGGTTATAGATGAATTTTTAATTACAATTTTATCGAAAGTTAAAGTTTTTATATACCATAATAATTAATTCAATGAATTATTTGTGATATTACATCACTCCGATGGAAATAATCCCATCATGAATAATAAGACTGAATCTAACAAAATATGGTGTGCAATTTATGAAATTTTTTTGCTATCCACAAAATTGTCGATCGATCTAGTTTCGAACCAATAAGAACTTTTTATTACACTTTAAAAAAGTATATCATTCTCATCAGGGCTAGCCGACTAGATACACTACCAAAAAAATTTTTCGCTATATAAACCTAAAATAGGTCACTTCTCTAGCGAAGTATAAGAAACCAAAAAACTTTCATAAACATATGATATTAGATTCAGGTTTAGTCAATTTGTTTCTCTAATTGATCACTATTGTTGTTATACTCTAACCAAGTTAGAATTGGATAACAAACTTGTATCGGTAAGAAGAAAATGACCATCTTCACGTGTGTCTATCGACACATTATCTACAATTAATTCAATGAATTATTTGTGATATTACATCACTCCGATGGAAATAATCCCATCATGAATAATAAGACTGAATCTAACAAAATATGGTGTGCAATTTATGAAATTTTTTTGCTATCCACAAAATTGTCGATCGATCTAGTTTCGAACCAATAAGAACTTTTTATTACACTTTAAAAAAGTATATCATTCTCATCAGGGCTAGCCGACTAGATACACTACCAAAAAAATTTTTCGCTATATAAACCTAAAATAGGTCACTTCTCTAGCGAAGTATAAGAAACCAAAAAACTTTCATAAACATATGATATTAGATTCAGGTTTAGTCAATTTGTTTCTCTAATTGATCACTATTGTTGTTATACTCTAACCAAGTTAGAATTGGATAACAAACTTGTATCGGTAAGAAGAAGATGACCATCTTCACGTGTGTCTATCGACACATTATCTACAATTAATTCAATGAATTATTTGTGATATTACATCACTCCGATGGAAATAATCCCATCATGAATAATAAGACTGAATCTAACAAAATATGGTGTGCAATTTATGAAATTTTTTTGCTATCCACAAAATTGTCGATCGATCTAGTTTCGAACCAATAAGAACTTTTTATTACACTTTAAAAAAGTATATCATTCTCATCAGGGCTAGCCGACTAGATACACTACCAAAAAAATTTTTCGCTATATAAACCTAAAATAGGTCACTTCTCTAGCGAAGTATAAGAAACCAAAAAACTTTCATAAACATATGATATTAGATTCAGGTTTAGTCAATTTGTTTCTCTAATTGATCACTATTGTTGTTATACTCTAACCAAGTTAGAATTGGATAACAAACTTGTATCGGTAAGAAGAAGATGACCATCTTCACGTGTGTCTATCGACACATTATCTACAATTAATTCAATGAATTATTTGTGATATTACATCACTCCGATGGAAATAATCCCATCATGAATAATAAGACTGAATCTAACAAAATATGGTGTGCAATTTATGAAATTTTTTTGCTATCCACAAAATTGTCGATCGATCTAGTTTCGAACCAATAAGAACTTTTTATTACACTTTAAAAAAGTATATCATTCTCATCAGGGCTAGCCGACTAGATACACTACCAAAAAAATTTTTCGCTATATAAACCTAAAATAGGTCACTTCTCTAGCGAAGTATAAGAAACCAAAAAACTTTCATAAACATATGATATTAGATTCAGGTTTAGTCAATTTGTTTCTCTAATTGATCACTATTGTTGTTATACTCTAACCAAGTTAGAATTGGATAACAAACTTGTATCGGTAAGAAGAAGATGACCATCTTCACGTGTGTCTATCGACACATTATCTACAATTAATTCAATGAATTATTTGTGATATTACATCACTCCGATGGAAATAATCCCATCATGAATAATAAGACTGAATCTAACAAAATATGGTGTGCAATTTATGAAATTTTTTTGCTATCCACAAAATTGTCGATCGATCTAGTTTCGAACCAATAAGAACTTTTTATTACACTTTAAAAAAGTATATCATTCTCATCAGGGCTAGCCGACTAGATACACTACCAAAAAAATTTTTCGCTATATAAACCTAAAATAGGTCACTTCTCTAGCGAAGTATAAGAAACCAAAAAACTTTCATAAACATATGATATTAGATTCAGGTTTAGTCAATTTGTTTCTCTAATTGATCACTATTGTTGTTATACTCTAACCAAGTTAGAATTGGATAACAAACTTGTATCGGTAAGAAGAAGATGACCATCTTCACGTGTGTCTATCGACACATTATCTACAATTAATTCAATGAATTATTTGTGATATTACATCACTCCGATGGAAATAATCCCATCATGAATAATAAGACTGAATCTAACTAATTGCACACCATATTTTGTTAGATTCAGTCTTATTATTCATGATGGGATTATTTCCATCGGAGTGATGTAATATCACAAATAATTCATTGAATTAATTGTAGATAATGTGTCGATAGACACACGTGAAGATGGTCATCTTCTTCTTACCGATACAAGTTTGTTATCCAATTCTAACTTGGTTAGAGTATAACAACAATAGTGATCAATTAGAGAAACAAATTGACTAAACCTGAATCTAATATCATATGTTTATGAAAGTTTTTTGGTTTCTTATACTTCGCTAGAGAAGTGACCTATTTTAGGTTTATATAGCGAAAAATTTTTTTGGTAGTGTATCTAGTCGGCTAGCCCTGATGAGAATGATATACTTTTTTAAAGTGTAATAAAAAGTTCTTATTGGTTCGAAACTAGATCGATCGACAATTTTGTGGATAGCAAAAAAATTTCATAAATTGCACACCATATTTTGTTAGATTCAGTCTTATTATTCATGATGGGATTATTTCCATCGGAGTGATGTAATATCACAAATAATTCATTGAATTAATTGTAGATAATGTGTCGATAGACACACGTGAAGATGGTCATCTTCTTCTTACCGATACAAGTTTGTTATCCAATTCTAACTTGGTTAGAGTATAACAACAATAGTGATCAATTAGAGAAACAAATTGACTAAACCTGAATCTAATATCATATGTTTATGAAAGTTTTTTGGTTTCTTATACTTCGCTAGAGAAGTGACCTATTTTAGGTTTATATAGCGAAAAATTTTTTTGGTAGTGTATCTAGTCGGCTAGCCCTGATGAGAATGATATACTTTTTTAAAGTGTAATAAAAAGTTCTTATTGGTTCGAAACTAGATCGATCGACAATTTTGTGGATAGCAAAAAAATTTCATAAATTGCACACCATATTTTGTTAGATTCAGTCTTATTATTCATGATGGGATTATTTCCATCGGAGTGATGTAATATCACAAATAATTCATTGAATTAATTGTAGATAATGTGTCGATAGACACACGTGAAGATGGTCATCTTCTTCTTACCGATACAAGTTTGTTATCCAATTCTAACTTGGTTAGAGTATAACAACAATAGTGATCAATTAGAGAAACAAATTGACTAAACCTGAATCTAATATCATATGTTTATGAAAGTTTTTTGGTTTCTTATACTTCGCTAGAGAAGTGACCTATTTTAGGTTTATATAGCGAAAAATTTTTTTGGTAGTGTATCTAGTCGGCTAGCCCTGATGAGAATGATATACTTTTTTAAAGTGTAATAAAAAGTTCTTATTGGTTCGAAACTAGATCGATCGACAATTTTGTGGATAGCAAAAAAATTTCATAAATTGCACACCATATTTTGTTAGATTCAGTCTTATTATTCATAATAATTAATTTATGTTTTTATTACAGATATTAAAAAATCACATTAGAATATTTTGAGATTTATTATTATATAATTTAACGACAGTTATATTGCCAGTAAACAAAAATGAGTTTTGATGACCGATTAAGTTTTTTAATTGAGTCAAGCTGCATTATAGTTATTTAATTATTATTAAGATTGTTTTACCGATTGAGGGAGTGTTTAGAGATCGAAACGGAGTCGAGATTTTTAATATATCTGAAATCGGTGCTTCTCTAACTAAATGCTTATTATATGTTTTGTACGATCGATATAAAATGTCCAATTTGGATGTAATTTTCAATATTTTCGTTTCAAAACAGTTTCTTTTCATCATAGTTATATTGGTTTATATACTTAATTTATTTTCTTTGAATATTTTTTTGAAATCTTAATATAATATATAATTTTAACTTTTAAGAATTTAGCTTTGAGATGTAAAAAAAAAGATTTTTCTTATTTTGTGCAGAATTTAAGAAAATAAGTGATGTTTTTAGCATATGTAATTAGAAATGATATCATGAAAAAGAAATTTTTGAAATAAAAATTCGATTAATTTGATTAATAAATTTTAGAAAACTTAAATAATAAAATTCTTATAAACTAGTTTTTGAAACAGCAAATGTAGTAGATTATGAACTTTATAATATATTAATTTTATTAAACATTTTGGTGTAATATTAATTTAGGCAACATCATCATTAGTGTTCTGCTTGCGCAGGTCCCTGGTGTATCCGCCAATGGTCTCTCTCCTGAGCCGTCCCTTCCATTATTCCGTACCCTCTGTAACCCGTTTTTATATTGTCCATCATTTTTCTCTTTCTACTTCCCCTTTTTATTTGTCCCTCCACAGATCCTTCCAAAACATCTCTTAACAAACATTGCCTTCTTAATACGTATCCGACCCAATTCCTTTTTCTTTCCTCTATTATCTTTACTAGACTACGTTCATCTCCCACTCTTCTTAGAACTTCCTCATTTCTCACCATGTCTATCCACTTAATCTTAAGAACTCGTCTCCAAATCCATCATTTCAAAACTCTCTAACTTACTAATTTCTTTTTTTGATATGTACCACGTTTCACATCAGTACAAGAGAACGTTCCACACTACCACACAAAGCACTGTATCATTCTTCTCTTCAATACCATGTCTATTTTACTGTTTAACAGTATCCCTTTCGCTCTGAAAGCCTGCTTTGCCATACCAGTCCTTGCTTTTATTTCTCTTATTCCACTCCAGTCTTCCGTCACCTCAGTTCCCAGATATTTGAACCTTTCCACCTGTTCTAGCCTTTCTTCACCTACAATGATGTTTAACATTTCTTTCTTTCCCATTTTCATTACCTTTAACTTTCGCACATTAATTCTAAGCCCATACACACTTTCCATATCCTTTAGATGTTTCAACATTCTGTTCAGTTCTTCTTCACTTTCTGCAAAGATCACCATGTCATCTGCAAATCGAACGCACGCAACTTCCCTTCCTCCTATACTCGCTCCTTTATCGCTCCTCCAGCATTCCTGCACCATTTCGTCCATGTAAATATTAAAATGAGTAGGAGATAAACAACATGCTTGTTTCACTCCTATTCCAATCTCAAACCAGTCTGTTCTGCTGGTACCAACCCGTACAGCTACTCTCTGGTTCATATACAGCTTGCTCATTAACCTACTTTCTCTCCAGTCAACTCCTTTCTGTTTTAAAATCACCAACAGTTTCCCTCACAAAGAACAGTCGAAGGCTTTTCCAAGTCTACAAAGCATAGGTAAACTTCCCTGTCCCTCTGTGTATAATGCTCCACAATGGACCTTACGACTCCCAGTGCATCCCTTGTACCAATACCCTTTCTAAAACCGAACTGCTCCTCGTCCACGCTCTCCTTCATCACTCTTGTTATACGCCTATTTATTACTCTCAGCAAGATTTTAGCAGCATGCACACCTAGACTGATGGTTCTGTGTTCTTCACACTTCTTCGTTCCCTTTTTCTTAGCCAGAACCATTTCGGATCTCAAGAAGTTCTCAGGCCACTCCCGACTTTCATAAATCTCGTTGCACAGTGGTGTAAACTCTCTTATGCCTTCCTTTTGCAGACACCTTAACATTTCCACTAGTATCTCATCAATTCCTGCTGCCTTGCCAGTTTTCATATCTTTCATTGCTGCTCTCACCTCATCTAGTATAATACTTGGGCCGATGTTATCTTTTGGTACTTCCTCTTCTCACTCTACGTTTAGAAGCTTAGGTTTTCCCTTTGCCTTATAGAGCTCCTCCATATATTCTTTCCATCTTTGGAAAATTAGTTTTTCTTCTTTCAGAATTACACCCTCCTAGCTCTCCACTTCTTTAAATTTTACTCTGTTCCTGTCTTTGGTCTTTGTTAATTCTCTCACTTTGTTATATACCAGATCATGCCTTCCAGATTTAACCATTTCTTCAATTCCTTTGCACTCATTATTAAACCACGCCTCCCTTGCTCTGTCAGTTTCCTTTCTCAATTCTGTGTTCATTCTTATATACTTTATTCATCCTTCTTCAGTATTTAACTTTTTAAACTTTTGTCTTTCCTCCATTTTATCTACCATACCCTGTGTAATCCACGGTTTCTTTAGTCGAACTCCTTTCTTGTATCCTACACTAATTTCACACACTGTTTTTATACTTTGCTTTATTCTTTTCCATCTCGTCTCACTATCCTCTACTATTGTTGTTTTCAAAATTCTCATTTCACTTTCCATATCCAAACCTATTTTCTCGGCATCCAGAGACTTTAATCTCTCTAAATCCCATTTTTTGATTTTAGCTGCTTTCTTTAATCTTTTAAGTTTTATTTCTAAAACTGCTAGTAAGAGCACATGATCACTATGTATATCTGCACCAGGTAAGGTGTTTGCTTTCTTCACTCCATTCCTATATCGCTCGTCAATCATTATAAAATATATTTGTTTTCTGGTGATTTCCAAGTATACAATCTTTGTTTATGATGCTTAAACCACGTGTTGGTAACTACTAACTTCTTTTCTTTACAAAATTCAATCATCCTATCTCCTCTTTCATTTCTCAAGCCCAGAACAAATATTCCAACTACTCCCTAAACCTCTTCTGACCCCACACTTGCGTTCCAGTCCCCCATCACAATGTGACAGCAACCCTTACCTTCCTCATTCAAAATCTTTT
The DNA here is from genome assembly GCA_963693315.1 of Diogma glabrata. NCBI lineage: Eukaryota > Metazoa > Arthropoda > Insecta > Diptera > Cylindrotomidae > Diogma > Diogma glabrata. The sequence goes on from OY856186.1 coordinate 158,240,465, forward strand.
CAATCCGGTCATAAGCCCTTTCCACCTCTTCGTCATCATAGTCACTTGTAGGCATGTACACTTGAATGACTAGAATACTCTTCGGAGCACTGCTATCTGCTACTGCTTATCTTTAATGCTATAATTCTATCGCAGCCATATATTACCTTACTAATACAAGTCTTTAATCTGTTATTAACAATAAATCCCAATCCGTTCTTTCCTCGCTTTCCTCCACTGAAGTAGAACACAGCGTTTTCCATATGTTCCTCACCGAATCCTGCCCATCTCACTTCACTAATCCCAACTATATGCATGTTATTCTTAATCATTTCCCTTTTCAAGTTTTCTAGCTTTTCTTCCTTAAGTATACTTCTCACATTCCACGTTCCAAACCTAACTTTGTTATCACTTCTCCTTTCCTGATCACGTGAGGTTTTTGTACACTGTTCCCCCGGAAATCCGGTTTTGGAAGCTATTCCGGTATTGTATAAAGTATTCAAAAAACTCATGCTACTTTTTCTTCTTCTCCCACACCTTTTCTTGGAACACCTTTTATGTCTTTAATGGAGTGGTTTTCCTTTGCCTTCTCCATCCTGATGCCGTTGGTCTCGAAGGACTCATCCGTCTTTGGGGACAGTTTCCCACCCCCAAGAGAGTGCCCCGTTCTATCAAGGGACAAGAGAGTGCCCCGTTCTATCTTTTGGGTTCATCCGCCCTCCGAAAGTTTGACTTCTTATTCTGGAAGTCGCTCGGTCGTCAGTTCCTCGTTGGTAAGAACAAGGTATACCACATGAAGGTTCGAGGTTGACATTTTTGAAGGTAAAACTTATTGATTTAAATTTTTAATTTTGAAATATAATTTTCTAATGAAAATAAAACACAACCGAATATTTTGACTGCTACCTACTATTTGGTATGATTTATTTAAATATTTACTTGAATATTTTGGTATGCTTTATTTAAAAATCTTAGAAAACCTCTCTATTTAGCGTTAACGGTCTAACAAACGGTCTATTCAAAAGTTTAAAAAAAAACAACATTTAATTTAATATAACTAGTTAAATGTTCGCCAAATGTTCCAGAACACTTCTTCTTAAAAATTAAGGCAGAATACGTAATATGTAATAATTTTTGAACGTTGATCGAATTTGTCATCGGTGTATGGTGTGTGGTTGACGTATTTGAATAATAATTGGTTAATGATATTAATCAGAGCTTGAATGGAATCATTAAAAAATTTGTTTAAAAATATATTTATTGCATTTTGAATTACGACTAATTTCTATTTTAAGATTAGGAATAAATGTACTTTCAGCTATGTATTTTTAGGATAATTTTTATATACGAACAATTTTTTTAATCGGTCATCTATATCTAAATTTTATCATAATAATTACACGATTACAGAGATATGAATAACATATTCGGAATAATAATATAAAAACCGACATTGTATCTATTTGTGTATTTTTCACTGTTAAATTTATAGGCATTGTGAAAGCAGTTTTCGGTATTTGTAAATTTTTTGTTAATTTTGGATCGACCGACCGATGTGACAACCTCCGCGTACTTTAATCTCTGCTATTGACATTCGCAATATTAGTAAGATATCAGTAGTGAAATTAATATCTTAGGGCTGCTGGTGGATGAACTCCAGTCAGTCAACGGTAGCACCCTCAATCTTAATTACGGAGTATTCTTTCGTGATGCCGCACTGGTGATTACTTGAAGAAATCATTCTTGAGGAAGACAGTGCGTCATATGAATCATTGGTGCGTCACTATATGAAACATTGGTAACCCATATTCAGTTTTCTTTCTAAAAATTTTTTGAAAATTCTGTTTTATTTTTTTACATTTTGAAATATTGGCATATGTGATTATTCGTTATATAACTTCATAAAAATTAAATAAGAGATAAAAAGCAAACTTATAAAAAAAATTTGCACAAACAATATAAAAATTGGCTAGCTAAACTCAAATTGCTTGATCATGTGGCACACTGTCTTCCTTAATAATTAAAGTCCACATTTAGAATTATATGAAGGATTGTTTCTTTGAGCAACTAATGGTGTGGCATCATAAATTAATATTTCATTACTAAGATTGAGGATGCTACCGTTGACTTAATACAGTTCATTCGCCAGCATTTCTAGATATCACCTTTTTAGGGGTATTTCAATACTATTGTATGTCAATCGTACGTTAATAGAAGGGACTGGCGTACGCGAATTGTTGCACCCAGAAATCAAAAACAATCCCTCTATGCGGGAAATAATTTCTCAGAAATTTTATGGAAACAACTGGCTCGGGTGATTTTGTTTTTGGGCTATGTTATTCATAAGTTCCTCCCTATCCGTGTTGTGGTATGCAGGTTGTTTGCTGAAAGAGGATGTGCGAATTATAATTCTGCTTGGGTTTGATGAAGAACGTAATTGAGCAAAGTTGAATAACAAAATTTTGGATCACCAACAATCGACGATGCATCTCAACGCTTGTATCATATAAACGAATTGTGGGGATTGACTGGCGAAATCTCTTGTTGATAAAGATATAGAGGATTTAACTTTTTAAAAAAGTCTTTTGGTTGTCAAATCCTTGACGAAAATATAACTCTCCAATAAAACGAAAATATAATTCCCACTCTGACTACATGCAATCTTTCATTGCCAAAACTTCCGCCATTCCGGAATTGCTGAAATTCTAATACCTATTCTATTTTGAATGAACTCATCACAAAACCAGATAATTGCTAAGCCCTCAACCCGATAACCTAAGCCTTCAAATTCAAAATGAGATCATCGGCCTGATCTGAGACTGTGGAAGATGAAATTGTGATAAATATTCCAAAAACGCAATTTTTCCATCATATCGAATACTACCCATAAGATAAAGTTAAAATTGATCACATGACCCATGTGTTTAGATATGTGTAAATCAACAAATATGACAACGAAAAAGCAGTTGATATGCAAATGGGTCATGGGCCAAGAACATATGAGTTTTTTGAGTATTGTATCTATCGAACATAGAATAGACAATTGTGTGAGAAGTAACCTCGAATTAATGATTATGCGAATTGTTAAAATTGTTAAAATTCTTAAATTTAATATCAAGATTTCAAACAAAACTTTCACAAATGTAGTGTGCTATTGACTGTCTTTATTTGTAGCATTGTGTTCTTAGAATAATTTTTTCACATATATCACTCTTTCTACGACGAATAGATCCCTTTAAAAATCTAACCCTTGTGATTGGTGTTGAACCTTTCGCAAAAAATCTGAAATAACTATAATTTCTGCTCCGAAATCATCTGCTAGTTTTCAAGTCATGCAAAATATGACTCTAAACAGAAAATTTACATAGATCTCTAGGAAGTTTATGTCTAGAAAAATTGGTAGCATCCAATCCAAGGTCCATTATGATCACAAAAAAAATCTAATGAAAAATGCATTAAAAATGTATACGGATTGTCACGGAGGATTCTGAAATGCACGTGGACCTTGAAAGAATCTAAGGTTATATGCAAATCCGCCGGTACATACACTTCCTGAAATTTAACTTAATATAAGTTTTTCAAAGCAGATTATAAAACATGAGGTGAAAGCAAGTCAAACTTTAGGGTCATTCCATGGAAATATAAACCTCAATAGTTGCAATGAAGTTTATATTGTGTGGAAAGATTAATCTAATTGGAAACTGGCCCGTCATTATTGATACCAAATATAGAAAGTAAACAAATAAATTCTTTGTAAGATGGAAAAAAATAAATAAGTAATGAAATTGTTGTTAGAAATGTATTATTTCCTTATGTCTTTTTTTCTGTTACTTTGGTCACGTTACGTTGGTCACACAATTTTTTTAAAGAGAACCTCTTACTGTATGTAGCATTTTAAAAAACATATGCTTATTTAAAAACCGATAACTTGTGCTTTATAAAAACCTAAATTTGAATTTATTGAAAGCATACTTTCAGGGAAATTGCTTTGAAAGTGTGAGTAAGTTTTACTGTGGTTCTTTTTTTGTTACGTTGGTCACAGCACTGAATTTTGTTATTATTACTTAATATATTTTTAATTTGCTGCTTTTTTTCATTGAAAGTGTATTTCTTACCTGCATAATAGCATAAAATAACATAAATTTCATTTTATGATTAATAGGCAAAATTATGAGTTTAAAAGGGTAAAAATGTTACGTATGTCACAATGGAATGACTCTTTATCGAACGATTGCCAATTTGAGGGTTTCCACATCCAAAAAAAGTTAGAAGGTTTAAGGACGTGTTCTGGGCTATTAACTCTTTTACGCTCCACTAATTCCCAACAACTACAATAAAAAATATATACTGTCGTACATAATAGGTGTACTTTTTTACACCATCTAAAAGTAGACGTTTCATCAATAATAAAGATTACTGATTTTTTTAAAAAACTATTTCCGACACAGGAGAATTTTCGTCTGAAAATGAGGTCACTTTTTTGGTTTAAAATCTAAATCAAACGTAAGAATAAATATTTTGATTCCAAAAAATTATAGCGTATTAGGGACATAATAAGGTACGTTTTCACCAAATTCTGTGAAAAAAAAAATTTTTTGTGGGAGATAAAAATTAAAAACGAAAAGACCTTTTTTCTTAGTTTTTTCTTTTTTCAAAACAAATTTTAGGTAATGTGAAAAAATGGCTTGCATAGAAGTTATATACGTTTTTATTACCTACAACTTTTACTTTAAACTTTTTTCGATAGAAAATAGGTCTAGTTTCGCTGAAAATCGTGAAAAGCCATTTTCTACCCCTAAAAACTCACCCCATTCCACCCTCTCAACTCAGATCACCTTTAATTTATGTTTCCCATCATTTGCGCAATATTTTCTTATTTATACAATAGTTTTCATGCTGTTACTAATTTTGTCCTCACAAAATGTTATTTTCACTGGTCTAAGACATACAAATGCTCAAACGATCCCTCGACAAAACAAATTGGTTTTTGTGAAGACATAATATTGAATATCAAGAAACCGTTTGCATGCTTCAGCCAAATCGAAATATGAACTGCATCTAACTATGTTTGTCAAATGTCTAGAGTGCAGACGATTCGCCTAAATTAAAAATTGCGTTTTAATGTTAGCCCTAAAAATGGCAACTTTTCAAATCTACAAATCAATTAGCGTCCAGCCTAAGATTCTAGAATAGAATTTTTTTCTTTAAGGTATAGAGAAAATATTTGAAGCCAGAGCATCGCTTGCATCTTCAATACGCAAGACTCTAACAATTCGAATCATGTCTCACATCTACCAGATAGCAACAAATTTTATAAGTGTGCCGAATCCATCCAAGATGTTTAATTTGTAAGTGAAATATAACACAAATGAAAGCCAACGTCCGCCGTACCATTCCGAGTGCAACTACATATTATGTTCCATATATAACGGTTAAAGTTATATTTTGAAATATTTAAATAATGATATAGAAAATATGATCTTTTGGTTGCAGAACACATCTAATTATTTACTTGATAAAACCTGGTCTTTGCACTTACTTATATAGTAATTAAATCTGATTCTGATTTATTTACTGTGAAATGATAAACTAATGATAAACAGGTTCGAAGCTACGTTTAGAACAGTATTCATCTGAGATTAGTATTACATATACAGTTGAATTAAGAAGTTAAGCGAAAGTATGAGAGACCATCAAATCTTTTAGATAAGTATTGATAATTTAGTATCGGGTTTGGAAAACACCACGATATACCAATATCGGCTATAAAATATATTTTCAGTTGTAATTTCCCAAGGGCGGTGATAATTCGAAATAATTTTTTGCCAAAAATTTCGAAAGCAAGTATATTGATAAAAGCACAAGGCTGTAGACAGGGGTTTTATCAATACCACTTGCATTTTTCAAAAAATTATGAGAATTTATCAACGAACGAGGGGAATTCGTTTAGAAAATTTTTAGCCATTTTCATTTATTTATATATTTTTTATGAATTATACGTTGGCCTAATTTGATAACAGTGAATTATTTCAACATTAGACTGAAAATTTTTAATATCCCAGTAGGCCAGACGTATAAATATTTTTATTAGTATAATTCAAATTTTATTGGTGAAATTGAATAATGCCATTACATTTTAGAGAATTTCATTGGTTTAAATTAAAATAAAACTAAGGCAAAAAATTTTCAAAATAATTCTTCATATAATATTTATTCAAATGAGAGGAACAGGAAGTGAGCTCCAAAAATTTTGAAAACGTTAAAAAAAACTCAAAATTGTCGATAAAATAGACAAGACAACGAATTAATTTGAGAGTCCGGTACAAAATTCATTTCTAAACGTCTTGACATTACGTAGTACCCAACAATGCCCTAATCCGGTTAAAGCTTCAATCGTTAAATTAATTGAACTAAATTGTGAGTACATATTATTATTTTTACAAGTTCGGTTTGTTCCAATATCGGGTTTGGAATTCCCAAATTTTTTTTTATCTAAATATGCTAGTCATCACTCAATTTTGTTACAATCGCTTAAATTTTTTTTTGTAATAATACAAATCAATTTCTAATTTAAAATTAATGTGTAAGCTCATAATTAATTTCACATATTTTAATTTATTCAACCTTGACGTTTAAAATGACTATGTTTTTCATGTTCGTTTAAACATACCTCTTCAATTTTAAAATCACTTGCTGCTTAATTCTAATATTATCTAAACCTACTTATTTTCTAACTTGCTTTTTTATAAAATAATTAAAATTTATTAATTTACTGTTGTTATTGTGGAATAAATATAACTCGTGTAAAATTTTACGATTTCAAGTAAAATTAAAAATAAAATTGTCGTTAGTACTTAGTATCTGTAACAAAACCATTAAAGCAAAATATTATCGTTTGGTTTGTGTTAATTGCATAAAAAAACATAATTTTGTTTTAAAAACGACTGGTTAAACTGTATTATATGTTTTTTAATATCGACCTTAATTTAAAGATTAATTTTATAAAAGTTAAAGGTGACTACAAATCTAGACGACACGTAAAGTAAAAAGATCTCTTATCAAAATTTAAAACACAAGATAACTGTGGTAATAAACATCACAAACATGTTATATGAATATGTATCACAATTTTTGTTGTGAAAAACTGAATATTAACAATAATCAACTTACCATATCCAATTTTTTTACTAGAAAACGATAGCTTCGAAACTGTGTAACGAAGTTCTTTAAAAGTCAAATCAACTTTTTCTCGTTTGGGTAGATTTAGACCAAATTCAATTTCATTGTTCTTCTGAAACACTGAATTATTATTTTCTTGTGCCGATACATTCATTTCGATCGAATCATTATCAAATGAATTATTTTCTGAAATTGAATCACTGTGTTTGTAGCAACACGAGTAATCATTGTTACCATATTTTTGATTTTCTGTTATTGGCATTTTGTTTGAACTATTTTGATTTTATAAATAATTTATACACAATATATTTTTTTTATTGAATTTTAATTGAAATTAAATTATTATAATTAGATGTTATAAATTTCATTTCATTTCAATTTTCACTTAATGAGTAATTTTTTTTTTATTAACTTTCATATAAACTTTGCACTATTGTTGTTCGAATACTGATGAATGTGATCTAAAAATGAAAATAAAATACGAAATAAAATGAAATTGAATTTACAAAAAAAAATTGTATAGCAGATGTTCAGTGAGTTAGTACTTTAACAACAAATTTATTTTAAAATTGGATTGAATGAAATGGGTAGTTATTTTTATTTTGAGGATTTCATGCCGTGAAGAGAAAAAACTCTAAAAATTCTTATGATGAAGCTTTGTTGTATCTTTTACAACGGTCACAACGGTTTTCTCAACATAAAAATGGTTTTTTTAAACATATTTGAAGAAGTTATGATAGAGTTGCGAATAGGAGAAGAGTTGCGATTGGCGATTGGAGTAACAGAAAATTGGTCAATTTCATATCCACCAACACACAGCTGTTGATTATTTTTCTAGATCAGAGACAGAGTTCTCGAATAATATTTCTATTATGATGTATGGCAAATTAAGTTAAATAAAAATGTCTGCATCGCAGTGCGAATTTTTACATTTATACTATAAGTAGTGTGACCGTTATTCCAAAACTCAACTTTTTTGAAAGTTTTGAAGGCTAGGGACAAAAAGGAGGCTTCTAACTCAGAAAAAAGATTATATTCGTATTCAGCAAGCAAAGATACATCATAAAATGGTTTCAATTAAATGATCTGATGAGTTTTATAAGTGAAACATCGGAAAAAATGACAGCCGCCATATTTGTCCGCCATTTTGAATGTAGGAAAATGTCAGACAGCATAAGCAAATATTTTACAACTGATAGAACTTTGGGCACAGTCTTGATCCGTTTGACGTGGCACGTCACTCCGTATGCTCCCCCTGTACTGTGGAATTGAGGTTTTATAATTATTTACTAAATCAATTATAGTCTTAGTTAAAAATTTATTTATATGACCATTAAAAATCAAAAGTAGCATGAGAGCAAGAATAGCAATAGGTAAAATATGCATAGTAGTACATTATGTAAAACGCATATTGGACGATAAAAAAAGCTTGTATTAAAAAACAAAAACTTGCTCAATGGGGTTTAAGCTTTAACCATAAACTACACAATATGGAGTATAATTACAGCTATGTCTTAATGGCCTCAAGAGTAATTGAGCTTGAACTCTGACCTTTTATGAAAAATTATCAACTTTGAGATCGTTTAAGTACTAAAGCCAAGAGTAACCCATGCTGTTTTAAATTTTTTTAAGATAAAAATGGAAAAAAAGCAACGACAACAACATTTTGACCTTGTCGCTTAAAGCCATGAGTAAGCCACCGAATTATCAAGTAGAATCTATATTAAGAAAAATGTCATGGGTGACTCATTGTTTTAAGAAGTAGAATGATCATATAGATTTTCTTGTCACAACACTACTAATATATCCTGAAAATTTTAGGAAAATCAATGGCATCAAATATCAAAAGTGTCCAACTTAAAAAAAAATACTCTTAATTTCGTTACAATTTCCAATAACTTACACCCAGTGATGGTTGGTTGCGTTTTATAAATGTTGATCTCGTTGATTTTAATTGTTGATCTGGTTGTGTTTTATAAATATCAACAGGAAAATCCACAAAGATGTTGAGATCTATATTAGGACTTTTTATAATTATATAAACATTACTTTTTATAATTTTATAAACTATTCTTGAAGTAAAACTTCTTTAGGAGCGATATGACAATTGACAAGTAACTCAAATCTTTTATCGGACGGAAGTAACGTTTTCAAACGGAAATGACGTTTAGCAAAATAAATTATAATGAAACCATTTATATTCATCTCTATCATACTACACTCTAATTTTAAATCTTAAACACATACATTCACACAATTTCATCAAACAATAATAAAAAAATTAAATTAGAAAAAAAATCGAAGAACTATGAAATAATAAAGGCAAACGAATATTATTTTCGGCAAGTATACGATGCAATTCGATTATGTGTCATTATTTTTTGGATTGAAATTTTAAAATTTAAATTTTTAATAATGAAAAACTTGTGAGTAGTTAAACTCAGATAACTGGATGAATAATAAGAATATTTAAATTCTGAAACCAGTTTTAGATTCCTCTAATTAAACGTTAAGATTTTTAATCAGAAACAATTTTACGTGTTTCGTGGCGGTATCGAACCCCAGTCGTCAGTAACACAAATTCGATACCTTGTGTTATACACGTTTTATCAACTGAGCTATTCAACTGACCAGTTTTATAGAAATTTTTAGATGGTGAATTGAAACGTCCTCAACAATTACAATGAAAATCAACTATTTCACAAGCCGCTATTTCACAAGCATTTTGTTTGCCGCTTGAAACGACATGATACCTTAAAATAGCGACTTTCTAGCCCAAGAGGTTTCAATGTAATTAGCATTAAACCTAATGCATGCCATTCAATTACAACAACAACTTCCATAAAAATATAAAAATCTGAGTCATTATTGTTTTAAATTAAGGAATATTTTCTTATATGCATATTGATTACACATTTACAAAAGTCTTCCTAAATTGTAGATACTTGAATAATTTGAGGTGTAAAAGTTTTTTGACAATTTTAGATTACAAAATTATGTGTGGTGGTTTTGTAGGTGTGACGTTGTGACGTTGTGAGAACGTTTATATTAAGCTTGCCAGATTTTTTTTGGAGGCATTCCGGGCCGGAAAATCCGGGCGGTTTTTTTATAAATCCGGGCAAAATCCGGGCGACAAGTGTCAAAATTTCCATTTGAAAAGCCGGGCGAAATCCGGGCGAAATACAAAATTTTTAAAAATCGCACAGAAAAGAAGAAAACAAAAAGACTATGTTTTTTCATAAATAACCTTTGAAAACTCTTTATTGCTTTGAAATGTTGAAATATATTTTGTTAACAATATTTTTAATTCTGTTTATTACAGAAAGAGTTCTATGCTTAAATTGTCAACATTGTATTCAATCAATCTCCATCGAGGTTGACGACTGTCCTCTCTCTTGAGTACCAAACAAACTATCAGCTCTCATTTTGTATTTTTCACTTCCAGCAACTTTTTGGAGAAAACCAGCATCTTCTTTTATTTTTGTATAAAACTCTGGACATGTCTCCTTCCAGTTGAATTTTATCATCAATTGTGCCCGAACGTTTTCCAGTGTCAATTTGCCTTTTTCTTTTGTCCAAATGTCATTGATGTGAGAAAATACGCGCTCAGTTGTCGTATTGGCCGCCGCTGGGATAACTAAACCAAACTCTACGATTTGCAGCAAACGATTGAACGAACGAGAGCACAATATATAAATTATAAAACGTTGAAATGATGTCAATTGTTTATATATTTTCATATGAAACATTGAAAATAACACGATTTAACATGTGAAACATATTTGAATAAGAAAGATACAGATTATTGAAATTTTGACTATAAAACGAATTAATATTATATATATATTTTTTTTTTTCAATGAACAAATGTTGGAAAAATCCGGGCGATTTCCGGATTTTGTTTAGAAATCCGGGCGTCCGAACCGGGCGATTTTTCAGCCAAGTTTTACCAAAAAAAGCCGGGCGAGTCCGGCTTTAGCCGGGCGATCTGGCAAGCTTAGTTTATATGCTCTTTGGTGGATTTAATATGTTATTAAAAGTAGTTTTAACCAAATTAAATAAAACTGTTCCGAAATCGCATTGATAAAGTAGTTTCCGTTAATGTATTTAGTTTGGTTTGATAAATTTTTTGGATTATTCTGGACTTGGACTATTCTACTTAAATTTTTTATTTAAACTAATCTGACACATCCAATTCTATTTGTACACAAAGCTGTCTAGTCCCGAAATCTACCTATTTCTAGCGGATAGACGTGCCGCTTGGACTTTTTAATTAAGTGTTTTAACACTTTGTTTATATAAATTATTTAATCTAGTTATTCATTTTTCATTTTATTTTTGATTCAAATCAAAATTTTTCTTCATAAACTTTTTGAATCGCTCTTGATAATGGCGTAAGCCGAAATGCATTGAGCATAAATTTTTAGAAAATAAAAAATAAAAAACAAAACATATTTGCGAAATAAAAACAGGTGTTATTAATTTTTAATTTAATATTAAACATGTTCAGAACGCCACAGCAACACCGAAAGCCAATGGCCAAGTAGAGCGCGCCAACAAAAGCATACACAACTCACTTCGTACAATGACTGGAAATACTGAAGATCAATGGGAAAAATTGATGAAGCAAGTACAGTGGTCTTTAAATTCATTTCCAAATTCCGTTATTAAATTGTCGCCGCAACAACTTTTGTTCGGATATGTACCGCGCGATATTTTTAAGGATAAATTGTTGTTAGAATTACAAACGGAAAATATTGTCGATGAAAGGGAAAAAGCGGTATCAAAGGTGATCGAAAATCGTAAGTTAGCATCATAACGTATCAAAAATCATCAAAAAAAGTCAAAAGTTTATTTTGATAATAAACATAGGTCGCCGGATAAATATAAAATCTTGTCGTCGTGTTTCGTGAACTGATTTCAACGGGTCATAGTACTAAGCTACAACAACGTTTTCGCGGACCATATAAGGTTGTAGATATCCTACACGGTGATCGATACAAAATTGAGAACGTGGTATCTACGCCAGGTAAACGTAGATTTTGTGGAGTTTTTGCCTCGGATAAAATGAAGCTTGTAGAGATTCCTGCGGATGATGATTTTAGTGACGATGACTTGTCTACGAGTGATAATGAGAATTAGGGACAATTCTTATATTCAGGATGGCCGAATGCAAAATAATGAATTATACTAATAACACTGCCATCTATTAGTTTGTAGTTAAAGTAATTTTATCTTAATTGTTTGTATTGGTAGTACTGTTTTATAATATGATATAAGTGGTAACTGTTCAAGAGACTTGTAGTGTGTTCGCCGAAATAATAACACGCGTTTGGGTTTTTTGAAAGCCAACCTGAAATAAATAGATAATTGAATAATAAAAAGTCCAAGCGGCACGTCTATCCGCTAGAAATAGGTAGATTTCGGGACTAGACAGCTTTGTGTACAAATAGAATTGGATGTGTCAGATTAGTTTAAATAAAAAATTTAAGTAGAATAGTCCAAGTCCAGAATAATCCAAAAAATTTATCAAACCAAACTAAATACATTAATGGAAACTACTTTATCAATGCGATTTCGGAACAGTTTTATTTAATTTGGTTAAAACTACTTTTAATAACATATTAAATCCACCAAAGAGCATATAAACGTTCTCACAACGTCACAACGTCACACCTACAAAACCACCACACATAATTTTGTAATCTAAAATTGTCAAACAACTTTTACACCTCAAATTATTCAAGTATCTACAATTTAGGAAGATTTTTGTAAATGTGTAATCAATATGCATATAAAAAAATATTCCTTAATTTAAAACAATAATGACTCAGCTTTGTTTTAATTTTTTTTTAAATTTGTGCGAAAAAAAATAAAAACTAAAAAAAAAACAAACGATAAGGTGTTTAATATTTCTATGTGATATTTTTATATTTTTATGGAAGTTGTTGTTGTAATTGAATGGCATGCATTAGGTTTAATGCTAATTACATTGAAACCTCCTGGGCTAGAAAGTTGAAAATCTCGGAGGTTATAGTTAAAAAGTTTATCTAAAAGTAGGTATGAGTTTCAACAACATAAACTCAAAAATGACGAAGGCATGGCCGTTTGCGTTTGTTTTTGTTCTAACAACCCTGGTGTCTCAACCTCTAGCTAACTTGTGTAGCAATTAACTTGTGTAGCATTTTCAGCAAAATTAAGGTTTACAAAGTTTATTAAATTTTTAAAACAGCTGATTTTTCAGGAACCTGGAACGCCAAGGTTGTCATTTGGAAAAAAATGATAGAAATATAGAAATATTCAATATTGATAAGTTTTATTATAATATTATGATTCATACGGAAGTTATAACGCCCTAGATTATTCGACTTTTTTGGCTCTAGCCACTTAGCCTGTAGCCGGATATAGCCAGTTCGCGAACTTGTCCAAGATATTTTTTGCCGCAACGTTTACAGAAAAAATTTTGTTGTAGGTCAAGAAATGCGATCGTGAGAGTACCGGTAAATTCCGTTATAGCTCATATCGTTATATATATATATATATATATATATATATATATATATATATATATATATATATATATATATATATATATATATATATATATATATATATATATATATATATATATATATATACATATATATATATATATATATATATATATATATATATATATATATATATATATATATATATATATATATATATATATATATATATATATATATATATATATATATATATATATATATATATATAAATTTTTTTTTTTGTTTTTTCGTCTCCGCTTATCAGTCATAGTCGTTTGGCACCAAAATTTTTCCGAAATTCCAAGATGAAGCCCATTGCAATAGGTAGATTTTTATATGAAATCTACCTAAAAGTGGAAATTGCATCCAGTTGTTTTATTTAAATTGTTCTTCGGATTTCCAACTTTTTACATATGTAGTTGGACCGTAGAGTGTGCGTGCCAGGACAAGATTGCCTCATGCAACCTGTCCAACCTTTTATAATCTAATCTAATCTATATGTAGTTTATGAAAGAGAAGGTTGGTTATTATAGACTGTTAATATTTATGTGATCAATCTACTGAATTTTCATTTTTTTTATAAAAAGTGTTGTGTTATGGGAATTACAATATGTGTCACAACAACACAAAGATACCTTTAAAGACCTAAGTCCCACAACAACATGCGTTCTGAGGTGATGGTGGACGCTTTTTTTTTCAAATGTTTGTGGATTGAAGGCACTTGAGACTATTGATTTGGGCAAAGCATTCCAATTGTACGATCTACGCATTTTGTCACTATGACAATGAGTAATCTCAATAGTTTGACTGTTTGCACAAACCGATTGACGAGTAAAACGGGGAAAATAATATGTTTGGGGCATAATGGATCTGATTTCATTCGAGCACTGCTGGTGACGATATTTATAAAAAACAGCGAGATAAGCAATATTGCGACGATGTTGTAAGTAATCAAGATTTAATGTTAAATTTCGATCACTAACAATTTGTATAGCACGCTTTTGAACAGAGTCCAGAAAGGCCAGGATGGTAACAGATGCAGCACCCCAAACTTGACTACAATACTCCATAAAGGGACGAATATAGGACGTATAAATGTGGAGTAATCGATACGGAGTGAAATATTTTTTACAATTATTAAGAAGACCTTTGCCATTACCATTATATAATCGTTCCATACTCGACAAACATCATGTGCATTGTGCACGAGTACGTGCATATTTCGTGCACATTTTATTTTGACTAATTTTGTACTTTTTTGGAAATATTCTAGTGTATATTTTAAATTTAGTTGAAGTATAAATGTATTTGAGTACTAACGTCATACAAATTTGTTTTAATTTAACATTTTTAAATCATGTAAACATATATGCAAAATGTGCTTAGAACTTTAAACAAAATGTTTTATGCACATTTTGTGTACATGTATACATGTTTACTTTAAACAAATGTCCACCGTGTAATTTTATATTTGTGCATTTGCTTATAAAATTCGCATGAAACATGTTTACGGAATGACCTATATACATGTAGACGAAATGCGCCTATAAAGGGTGTTCCATTAAGGATTTTTTTTTAATTAAAAGAAAAACAAAATATTTACATTGAAAGTATCTTTATTTTTGCATTATATGAAAGTTGAAGGTTTGCCATTTATGTTTTAAAAATAATATCATGTAAGTGACCCCCTCTTGATGCTCTACTGATGGTGACTTTCTTGTCAAAATTTTCGATGACTTATTCACTCAAGTCGGGCTGAATCTCGTCAATAACACGAATAATATCCGCTTTTAATTCAGCAATCGTCGGTGGGTTTTTGCGGTAGACTTGTGATTTAACATAGCTCCAAAGAAAGAAGTCTAAAGGCGTCAGATCACAAGATCTTGGTGGCCATTCAACATGACCATTTCTTGAGATAACTCGTCCAAGAAACTTTTGCCTCAATAAATCTATTGTTAGAGCTGCTGTTTGACAAGTGGCTCCCACCTGTTGAAACCACATGTCATGCAGATCAATATTCACCAATTCACGCCACAAAAAATCACGAATCATGCTTCTGTATCGTTCTCCATTCACGGTAAGTGTGTTGCCTTCATCATCATGAAAAAAGTAAGGTCCAATGACTCCAACGCTCCATAAACCGCACCAAACTGTAACTTTTTTTTGAATACAAACCTTGCTGAAGGATTTCTCTTGGATTCTCTTCACACCAAATGCGACAATTTTGCTTGTTTACATAACCACGTAATTTACGAATAAAATTTTTTACAGAACGCCCATTTTTATAATAAAGCTGAATGAATTTAACACGTTGTTCCATACTATACGATGACATTTTAACAAATGGCAAACCTTCCTCTTTCCAAATGTCAAATTAGAAATGGAGGTCAATATGACTGAATTGACAGCTTTCAAAAAAAAATCCCTAATGGAACACCGATACTTGTGTACGAAATATATAAATTTCAGTTGGTTAAAATTCATTAGAGTTCTAACCATTTAAGATATACATAGTTTACAAAATTATATACTTTAGTTATCGCTTCTCGGCTTAAAGACTATGATAACAGCGGCTGTGTTATGACTACACATTGGTTAGTATAAGGTTATGATATTTCTATTAACGAATTTATTTGATATTTTGTGTTTCTAAGTTTTGATAAACATGTTTCTAAGAAGTATACAGAAAGTTTATGTATTTCTTGTAAACTCATCGTGAGCATGTAAATGCACAAGTGGTGCATTGGTGTCTGGAACGAACCTGAAAATTTCCTGAACAAAATGGGGATTTATACGTTCATGCATTTTACCCTTTGAAGATAGGGGGACGAATGATTTGTGCAATGTACTATCATCTGCAAAGTTAGGGTTACTGGTGATTATCAACAGTTCGTTGATATAATATAAAATAAAGTGGGAGATAAAGCTGAGTCTTGAAGTACTTTGGGGTAGCAACGTTAATTAATTTAGACTCAGAAGAAAAGCCACAGATACCGTTATATAAGTACCGGCATTTTAGAATGGCATAAACAGAGTCATCTGTAAAATAATTGAAGAATCAATAATATTGGTATGGTTTTTATTTAATCTTTAGAATTAAGTGTATCGGTGTTGCGTAAATTCTAATGTTGGAAAATCTTCTAAGTACAGATAGTAAAATGAAGGAATAAATTAATTATAATTTAAGGGAGGGGTTGTGGTAAGGCAGCGCACCCTTCCATCAAACCTTGGTGGTGTTTTAAGCACGCTTTGTTTTTTAGGGTTCCGTTTTTTATACGGAACACTATTGGTCAGAATAAAACGAGTTTTTCAGATTATATCGATTATCTCGTAATCTATATAAATTCTATGAACTTGAAATTTGAGGTGCGCATAAAACTAGTCTGTCCATATGAAATGACGGATACAATATACATACATGTTTTTTTCGTGTTTTCTTACCTCAATTAGCTCCGAACCTAACTAAACGAAAATTACTTCGGTTTGAAAGACCTAAGCATTATATTCATGAGCTAAAAGTGAAATTCTTACCCCCACTTTTTTGGCGTTTCTCGACGTTTTAGGACCTACTGATTCTGAAAAAGCAAAAAAAAAATGTATCTCTGTCTGCCGGCCGTCCGGCCGTCACAACCGACGAAATCTAGAAAACCGCTGGACGGATTTTAAAATTTTTTCTAAAAATAGGTTTACTCAATGGAAAGAGCCGAAAGGACAATGTATTCGATAACTGTACCGGAAGTGTGTCAAAAAAATCGTCAAGTGTGTCAAAACAAGGAAATTTGCATATTTTTTGCTTAAAAAACTTTCATTTTAAGTGATTACGAGTAGGAACATTGAATTTGGAGAAATCTTGATGATCGGGATTGGTATGTAAGACCAAAATCTAGATTATTGCATTATAAGTTTGTCAAAAAAATGTTGTCAAGTGTGTCAAAAGAAAGATTTTTATTTATTTTTTCCCAATTTTTTTGGAAAAAAATAAAATTAATTATTTGTTTGATGTGAAATTTTATTATTATTATTGAGAACTATGGCATTATAAGTTTGACAAAAAAATGTGTTGTCAAATGTGTCAAAAGAAAGATTTTTAAAATTTTTACCCAATGTTTTGGAAAAATAAAATTAATTATTTGTACTACATGAAATTTTATTATTATTATTGAGAATTATAAGTTAGTCAAAAAATAATGTCAAGTGTAGAAAGATTTTCATTTATTTTTTTAGCAAAAAATAAAATTAGTTATTTGTATGAAATGAAATGTATAATGAACATGTTATTATTATTATTGAGAATTTTATTGCGTTATAAGTTTGTCAAAAAAATATTGTCAAGTGTGTCAAAAAAATGATTTCATTTATTTTTTTAGATAATTTTGTTGGGATAAAAAAATTTAGCTTACGTAAATATAATAAGAACATGGAAATTTTTGAATTCGTTATAGTTTTTGGAATATTTTTGAAATTCTGGAAAAGTTTCAATTTTAGATTTTATAAGAATTTTTGGAATATTTTTAGAATTTTGAAAAATTTAAAATTTTTGATTTTATTATAATTTTTATAATTTTGGAAAAAGTTTCAATATTGGATATTGTTATAATTTTTGCAATATTTTTAGAATTTTGGAAAAAGTTTGAATTTTTGAATTTTTAAGAATTTTTGGAATATTATTAGAATTTAGAAAAAGTTTAAGTATTCGATTTTATTCGAATTTTTCGAATCTTTAGAATTTTGAAAAAAATATTTTTGAATTTTATATATATTTTTAGAATTTTGAAAAGAGTTTCAATTTTTGATTTTGTAAGAATATTTGGAATATTTTTATAATTTTGAAAAATTTGAAATTTTTGATTTTATTATAATTTTGGAATTTCAATTTTATTGTTATAATTTTTGAAATATTTTTAGGATTTTGGAAAAAGTTTAAATTTTTGAATTTTTAAGAATTTTTAGAAAATTATTAAAATTTTGAAAAAGTTTAAATTTTTGATTTTATTCTAATTTTTGGAATATTTTGAGAATTTTGAAATAGAAATACAATTTTTGAATTTTATATATATTTTTAGAATTTTGAAAAAAGTTTCAATTTTTGATTTTGTAAGAATTTTTGGAATATTTTTAGAATTTTGAAAAAATTTTGTTATAATTATAATTATAATTATAATTCAAGCAATATTTTTAGAGTTTTGAAAAAAGTTTTAATCTTTGATTTTGTAATAATTTTTGATATATTTTTAGAAATTTGTTTGAAAAAAGTTTGAATTTATGATTTTATTTAATTTTTACAATATTTTTTAATTATAGAAATATGAGTTTTTATAGAATTATAAGTTTTTATAGAATTATATTTTAATTATAGAAATATGACCCAAATGAGTGCGGTGTCATTTGAAAGAGCACCTAATTTAGAATTTGTTGCAATTTTTTTTAGAATTTTGCGGTGACAAGTTTTTGAGTTATTGTCAAAAAAGTGTAAAATTCAGACCGTTACAAACCGTGTAAAATTCAGAAAAATTTGAAAAAATTCACAGAGTTAGGAAATTCGGTAAATTTTGTATGAAAACTATAGCGAAGTCTCAAATAATTATATTTCTGTATGCTTAGGGGACCGGGGTAGAGAGGGTAAAAAAAAACATTTTTGACCCAAGCGAGTGGGGTGTTATTTGAAAGAACACTTAATTTAAAAATTATTGCAATTTTTTTTAGAAATTTTGGGTGCACCAGTTATGGACAAGAAAGTGCAAAATTCAGATCGTTCCACCCCATACGTTTCGACGATGATTGACAGAAAAATTTGAAAAAATTTACAGAGACAGGAAGATTGAAAAGTAAATTTTGAATGAAAATCATAGCGAAGACTCAAATAATAATATTTCTGTGTGTTTTTTGACCCAAGCGAGTGGATGTCATTTGAAAGAGCACCTAATTTTGAATCCGTTGCAATTTTTTTTAGAATTTTGCGGTGCTCAGTTTTTGAGTTATTGTCAAGAAAGTGAAAAATTCAGACCGTTCCCATTATAGCGAAGACTCAAATAATTATATTTTTGAGTGTTTAGGGGATGTGGGGACTTGGGGAGAGTAAAAAAAACATTTTTGACCCAAGCGAGTGGGGTGTCATATGAAGGAGTTCATAATTTAAGAAACATTACAATTGTTTTTAGAATTTTGCAGTGCATTTTTTGTGTTATTGGAAAAAAATATTTTAGTATGTAGCCTCTCCACCCCCCTAATATCAACACTTGATTGACGGAAAAAATAATCAAATTTAATCCATTTACAAGCTGGTGTAATTGAATCTTTCTTAAGCTACCAAAAACATCTATGGATAAGATTTAATCTGAATTAACATTTTTTTGCCATTTTTGATCAATGTACATTTGATTGTAATTTACTATTGACATTTACAATTTAACATTTATTTTGTTATGCGTCTATGGTCTGGAAATATAAGGACATTACAACACAACTTTTTGTCAATAATTTTTGATATTGTGTTCTTTTACATTCATGGACCCCTCACGGACCACCAGACCTCTTACTACGACATGAATGAAGAGTATTTTCCTGAATCAATTCAACTTTAGACCCTGGTAAATAATTAGGGCTAAGTACACGTATATCGGGTAGTTATTTTAGTCAAATATCCGAGTTACCCGGATTTGGGTAATTAAAAAAAATTTCTAACAGTTCATTTGTACACAAAAGTACTTTACACAAGCATAAAAGAATTCAAATTTTATAATAATAATATTCAATGTACATATACTTGCTTTTATAAAATATTTTTTCAAAAACAAGTTTGTAAGGAGCTAACCAACTGTAAACTTGGTTATTATAATCCCTGTTTCTAAGAACAAGCGTTTGTTTGCAAGTCTGAGATACACGATTTATAGGGAGAGGTACATCTTACAAATTGCCCAGCATGTGGTTCTGCATCGCGTACCTATGACGTATATGACCATAAATATAAGTGATTACTCACCGTTTAAATTTTACATGTTTTGTTTTGTTTCATAGTTTCATAGGCCGTGACAAAGCTGTCAAATGTTTGTTCCCGCTCTGCATCAGAAGAACTTAAGTTTTAATTTGCATTTCTGATGTTGTTTTCATTTGCGTGAAGACGTAATAATAATTGATTCGTAAACTGTTGGTTAAAATTTTTGTTACATTATTACTTCGGTCTGAAAGACCTAAGTATTACATTTTAGAGCCAAAAGTAAAATTCTTACCCCCACTTTTTAGGGCATTTCTCGACGCTTTAGGGCCTACAATCTGCCGGCCGGCCGTCACAACCGACGAAATCTAGAAAATGGCCGGACGGATTTCAAACATTTTTGTTTCTATAAATAGGAATACTCAATGGTAAGAGCCGAAAGAACGATGTGTTTGATAACTGTACCGGAAGTGTGTCGAAAAAAATCGTCAAGTGTGTCAAAACAAGGAAATTTGCATATTTTTTGCTTGAAAAACGGTCATTTTAAGTGATTACGAGTAGGAACATTGAATTTGGAGAAATCTTGATGGTCGGGATTGGTATGTAAGGCCAAAAACTAGATTATTGCATTATAAGTTTGTCAAAACATATTGTCTAGTGTGTTAAAAGAATGTTTTAGGTCTCACATACTAATCCCGACCATCAAGATTTCTTCAAATTCAATTTTTCTATTCGTAATCACTTAAAATGAACGTTTTCTAAACAAAAAATATGCAAATTTCCTCGTTTTGACACACATGACGATTTTTTGACACACTTTCGGTACAGTTATCAAACAAATCGTCCTTTCAGCTCTTACCATTGAGTATTCCTATTTATAGAAACAAAAATGTTTGAAATCCGTCCGGCCATTTTCTAGATTTCGTAGGTTGTGACGGACGGCCGGCAGACAGACATACATCTTTTTTTGCTTTTTTAGAATCTGTAGGTCCTAAAACGTCGAGAAATGCCAAAAAAGTGGGGGTAAGAATTTTACTTTTGGCTCATGAATTCAATACTTTGGTTTTTTCAAAACCGAAGTAAAATGAAATGCATTATTAGTTTGACATGAAATTTAATCGAACATGAAATTTTTGATTTTGTTATAATTTTTGGAATATTTTTGGAATTTTAAAAAAAGTTTGTATACATATTTGATTTTGTTATAACTTTTGCGATGTTTTTAAAATTTTGGAAAAAGTTTTTTGAATTTCGAATTTTTGAGTTGGAAAAAGTTTCAATTTTTGATTTTGTGATAATATTTAGAATACTTTTAGAAGTTTGAAAAAAGTTTGTACTTTTGATTTTTTAATAATTTTTGCAATATTTTAAAAATATTGGAAAAGGTTTCAATCTTTGATTTTGTTATAATTTTTGGAATATTTTTAGCATTTTGGAAAAAAGTTTTAATTTTTGAATTTGTAAGAATTTTAGGAATATTTTTTGTGTTTTGAAAAAGTTTAAATTTTTGATTTTATTATAATTTTTGGAGTATTTTTGGAATTCGGTAAAAAGTTTGTATTTTTGATTTTGTTATAATTTTTGCGATATTTTTAGAATTTTGGAAAAAGTTTTTGAATTTTGAATTTTGAAATAAATTTAGAGTTTTAGAAAAAGTTTCAATTTTTGATTTTGTAATAATTTTTGAAATATTTTTAGAACTTTGAAAAAGTTTGTATTTTTGATTTAGATAAAACTTTTGCAATATTTTTAGAATATTGGAAAAGTTTCAATTTTTGATATTGTTATAATTTTTGCAATATTTTTAGAATTCTAAAAAAAGTTTCAATCTTTGATTTTGTAATAATTTTTGGAATATTTTTTTGAAAAATAGTTTAAATTTTTTTTAATTATAATTTTTAGAATTTTGAAAGAAATATGAATTTTTCACTAAATTACGCTAATTTATGATTTGTTATAATTTGCCGGCAACGTACATATTGATGTTTCGTGTTAGTTTTGTAATAAATTTCTAAACAGAGTTTAAAAAATACATGTACTGTAACAAAGAGTTTTATATTTGATAAAAATTGCTGCCCAAAACTGAAGTTTTTTGCCGAAAACTATATTAAAATCTTTAACCCAGACCGAAGTCTTGATATATCAGAGCTGTGAGATTTCAGCCCCTTCATATTTTAAGCATTCATTTCTTTTTACGAAAATGCCGTAATAAAGATAACAATAATAATATCATCTCGTTTTGTTACCGTTCAACAACTTTGTTTTTCAGAGGCAAAAATATGAAACGATTTTGACTCTGGTCAGTTGTTATTTTCGAGAAGTAATGTTTTGCCCAGATCAACAAAGACGACTGTAAGAGTGTCTTAAGAAATTTTTACAACGTCCAGGTGTACGCTAATATTATTACCTAAGTATTCGAGTAATTAAAATGTTTATTTATTACCTGGGCATTAAATACCCGAATATACGAGCCCTATGACAAATGAGAACTGCTGAAAAATATCAAACTATTATTGGTTAAATGTCGTTTTTTTTTCACAATAGTAGTAACTTTTAAAAAGAAGCGTTAACATAAAGGAATAGGTTTTGTTAAACAGTTTTTTAGTGAATCCTACTTTGGTTTTTACCATATTTATAACGTTTTTATGATAACGAATTCATGATTCGTGTTAGTTTTGTTTCTTTACAAAGAACTTTATTTTGGGAATACTAAAGAAAGTTGTGAAAATCATCCTTTTGTGCCTTTAATTTTGTGCGTTTAAACAATTTTTTGAATTTTACTGAATGCGTTTATTATGTTATATTTTATGTGAGTTAATAAGTTATACTTTATGTGAGTTAACAATTTATCAACATTTTTAACAAAATTTTGGCAGGAACAGGTGAAGTTATCGTAATAACTGCAACCTAAATTTTTATAATCATTTGTGATGCATCTGAATTAAAATGAAATTACTGCTTAAATTATATGGTCTGAATATGATTGGTTAAAAAAAATGATATCAACCCCGAAAAACATCAAAAATGTAAACTTGGAGATCATGAGAGTAAATTTCTTAACAATTTAATCAGTCAAAATCAAGAACTAATTACTAAAAGAATTAATCATTTTGGTTAAAAAGTATTGAGTGTAGAAAACATACTCATTAGGGTGTTCCTTAATTTTCAATTTCAAAATATTTTTGGTCTCACCCCCTAAATCGGTGTGTATACATATAAAAATGAACTGCAAGAAATTTTAGGTCAATCAAATAAAGTTAACCCGTGCCGACTTGAAGTTAAACTCTGGCTTAAAAGTTATTCTATATGAAATCATCGAAAAAAAAGAAAAATTGTTGCTGCACTGTTTTAGATGTTACTCAAACTTTGGGGAAATGTTCTTTAGGGCTCAAAAACTCAAAATCCACAAGGATTTCATTTTCGCACGTGCCAGTTCCGGTCCACACAAAATAAAGCACTTGAAAAGTCGTATTTTTATGTTTTGCGGGTTTAGCTGTAAAACTTTTTCTATTAAAGATATTGACTCGATCAATGTGGCATTATAAAGCTGAAAGATGGTAGTTTCTAAATCAAAAATAAAAATTGACATAATTCTTATATTTGAAAAACGAAAGCGTATTGAAAATACGTGTATTTTATTAATTTCTTGTGATTTTCAATTGACACCAGCGTCTGCACTGTTGAATACAAAAGTTTAAATATTCTCAAATATCAAAGTGCACTTATCGTTATAGTATAAAAAATTAAAATCGACTCGTTCAGTCAACTCGTAATGCAAAAACTCTTTACTTGAAATTTCAGTAATTTGCCTGTTTCAGGCTACATTTTGGACGTGTTTGGTAAAAGACAAAAATTTGAAATTAGCAGGATATTTAGTTCTTACCTTTATCTTTAAAAAACTTAAAGGTTTATTTTGTTATTTCCGTTGACGCGTGTGTACAGGCGTTTAAAGAGAAGCCAACATTAAATAGCTATTTGTTTCTTACAGCTTATAGCTTCTTACTTACAGCTTACAGTTTCTTACATTTTTATTTTTGTTTAAAAAACCACCACTTTTCAGTTTTATAATGCCACATTGATCGAATCAATATCTTTATTAGAAAAAGTTTTACAGCTAAAACCGCAAAACACAAAAATACGACCTTTCAAGTGCTTTATTTTGTGTGGACCGGAAGTGGCACGTGCGAAAATGAAATCCTTGTGGATTTTGATTTTTTGAACCCTAAAGAACATTTCCACAAAGTTTGAGTAACATCTAAAACAGTGCAGCAACAATTTTTCTTTTTTTTTCAATGATTTCATACAGAATAACTCTTAAGCCAAAGTTCAACTTCAAGTCGGCACGGGTTAACTTTATTTGATTGACCTAAAATTTCTTGCAGTTCATTTTTATATATATACACACCGATTTAGGGGGTGATACCAAACATATATCGTTATTTTTTTTTTCTCATATGACTAAGGAACACCCTAATACTCATACATGATTGATAGTGTGCTTCCATCGATTTAGCAATCTAACGCGGTTCTGTCTTAATTTAATTAATTTAAACAGGAAAATTAACAAAATTAGCATTGTTTTTCTTGTTAGCAAAGAGCTTTAATTAATGTCAACGCATAACTTTTACAGTAAAATTTTATTTAAAACTAAAAATTTTATTTATTTAAAACGTATGATTATGTGATCTCATATGCTTGTTGAGTCAGAATGCAATTCGTTATGTTAATTTGAGAAAAAGGCAATGTTTTAAATTCTAAAGAAATTATGTGAATTGAATAGATAAAAAGAACTAAAAAGCAAAAACTAGTTATTTACGTACCAAGGTTGTTATAAGGATTTTAACGGCCCGAAGGCGATATGACCAGCCCGAGGGCCTCTGGCCCGAGGGATTCATATCGCCTGAAGGCCGTTAAAATCTGATAACGACAGTGGTGCGTACAACGATTTATTTTTCATTAAATGTATTAATAATAAATTAGAGTAATTAATAATTATTGAAAAAAGTTTCATTTTGGTTTCCCTTTGGTTTCTCAAATAGGTTGCTATGAAAAAATATTTTGATTTCTCTCTAAATGTACATATTTATTTATAAGTAGTTGCTAAGTAGTCTTTGAATTTTCGAACAGCTTTAATCGTTTTAATAAAACAATTTGTTTTAATAAAACTAAAATTGGTTCCTGTCATATAATATTAAAATATACGAAAACTTAAGAAAACATGGATTTACCAGATCTTGTCTCACAAAATGCAGCTAAGGCCATTGCCAACTTGCTGCCAATCAAATCCAAGGTCCGCTACGACCAGGAACACAGCCTATTTATAGAATGGAAGACCCGGAATAATATTGCAGCTATAGATGAGACCGTCATGTGGGCATACTTCCAAGAATTGGTATGTTCTTTAAAGTCGTTATATGTTGCACTGTACGCCGTATTTATAATCCTTTTTTTATTTTTAGTCTGAAAAGTTTGCCCCTAATTCACTTTGGACAAAATACTCGATGCTGAAAACCACTTTATTAATTAATACCAATGTCGATCTTACAAAATTCAGCCGCCTCATTGCCTTTCTCAAAACGAAGTCGAAAAATTACGTACCAAAAAAATCCAAAGTGTTAGAGCCGGACCATATCCAATGTTTCATTCAAGATGCCCCTGATAGTGATTACCTTCTGCACAAAGTAGTTATTTTAATGGGTGTGTTTGGGACCTTGCGGAGGGATGAGTTGACGAAGATGTCAATAGACGACATTGAAGACAGGGGCTTCTGTGCAGTTGATAAGGTACCTTCCACCAAAACTGGCCCCTCGTCAGGGTTTAGTATTATAGACGAGGATAAAATCAGGGCCTTACAAATAATCAAATAATATATGTATATAAGGGGAGAAAAGAAATCCAAACGTTTTTTTCTAAATTATAAGAACGGAAAATGTACTGAACAGCCCGTGGGAAAGAACACCTTAGAAATGTTCCAGCAATTGTGGCAAAGTTTTTGAAATTAAAAGATTGGAAAAGATATACTGGACATTGCCTAAGAAGAACATCGGCCACTCTATTGGTTGGAGCTGGGGCATCTTTCGAAGCGTTGAAGATGCATGTGAAGTGGAAAAGCTCTTCAGTGGCAGAAGCGTATGTAGAAGAGAGTGTTGCTACCAAAAAAAAGGCTTCTAAACTTTTAATGGATGCGTTGGAACTAGCAGAGCCATCAACAAACTATACCGCGACAAATACAAGCGATCAAGTGATTTCAGTGTAACACACAAATTCGAACACTCCAGATCTGCAAACCCATACATTTTCAGACAATAATTTTAATTATTGCAACTTTAATTTTTATATAAACTAATTTTAAATAAAATAATTTAAAATAATTTATTGTAATAGTTATTTTGGTATCCCTTCAAATACGTTACTATGAAAATGTTTACATAGCAACGGGCCGTTATGGCTATATAACAACCGGCATTTATGATGTGATATGACGTTCATAACATTATTCAAATCGAAGCTGGTTATAAAAATAACATTCTAATGAAAAATAATAATAATAAATAATCTTAATACATTACAAAAGTTAATATAAAAGAAACTAAACTGTCTATATAATTTCGAACAAATTTTGATTTATTAATGTAACTTTTTAACATCTGAATAGAACAGCAAGAGCGTTTTTTTTTCATATCAAATAAGAAAGTTTTATAATTGAATGACGTATTTCACAGATAATAAAATCATAATTAACGTTTATTTTCACTGTCGGATTAGGTTGATTAAATAACATAACCAAGGCTCTAACGTTTGTTTAATACAATGACATGCATTATTTTTTAACTTCTATAATTAATATTAATTGTAATTGAGAAATCAAAATATAAATTTAATTCTTTGAACAATCAATGTTCTTTCATTTAAAACGTAATTGAATAAAATTCAAATATAGAAATTACATAAAATGAGTTCTAAATAAAAATAGTTAATCCTATGTTTGTAATTTAATTACATTATTATTACGTGTGTAATTATGAAATGCTTGTATTTGAGACATAATATATAATTAAAGCTTTCTATATATTTATACATTATTATATTTTTTTTTTGATAGACAGAATATGTGTTTTAATTTATGGTTAAATATTGTATTTAAATTACACAATTTTTATGATATACATACTTCGTTAAAGACATAACGAAGTTTATAGAAATTTAATTGTGGTCAAGCTTGTGTATCAAACATTTTATGTTATCTTGATTGGTTTATATATGAATGTTTTTTAAGTGTGGTTACACTAATAGTTCCGAAATTTTACTTCTGCATGGTGTCTTAGTAGAATTACAATAACACGATAATTCCATCCCTTATTTTATAGGTTGGATTGTTAAAATAATTTCTGAATGCTTAACCATTCAAATAAAGTGTTAGTGCTTCGCCATTTCATAGGAATACTAATAACAAAATTTATGCAATGTAAGTTTGATGCTAAGATCTTAAGGACCATAAAACTAACGAGATATATAATCATAGTTTTGTAATTTACCAATAATGGTATATATAAAGCAAAACGTCTGACTGTGTTTAAGTGACTCGCTATATGAACATTTATAATATGATTATTTAGTTATTTATAAATATTAGATTGAGATGAAGAAAAAGAAAAAACTGAGCCAGCTAACAATCCTTAATTCAGATACCGTGTGATGCCACTAAATTTTTAAGAAATTGATGATTGAGATTTGAATTATTAGAAGATTCTTACTAATAGGTCTTCATAAAAAAATTAACCAACAAAAACAATTCTGATGTTAAGTGTCATTGTTGATTTTGTAGCTATTATCTCCCTTAAAAGAATTAAAATTTTATAACTAGGCGTAGTCAACTTAAAATTAAATTTTATCAATAAACAACAGACAACATTTTTGGTGACATTGATAAAAGAACAACTAAATGAAAAGCTGCGACATTGAACTCCTAATTATTATAATAAGTTTGATAAAAACTAAAACTACAACTTTATAATCCAAAGCCGCTGATGGCACGTGCTTAATATTGAATAACTTATATTTTCGATAATATTTGGTGTTGTAATTTCTTGTCGCTTGATTAATCATTTTCGCACTCACGTTTAAAAACGATTTTGTTTTGCAAGAACGTGAGAAAAATTTTAAATTATATCTAATTTAAAATAATCGATTTTTATCAAGATGACACACATTTTTCAGTTCAATTATTCAAATTACTAATCTCATATGTACGATAGTTGAATGAGAATAAAAATAATTTAATTAAATTTCCGTATTTGTTTGACATTTACAAGAATTAAAGGTTATGGCATTTATATGCTTATGGCAAAGCGACATTCTATTTTTTTAAGAGAAAAAATTAGGGCAATAATATATACTAGGAGGCCCCGGCGTGCTTCGCTACGCTTATAAATAAAGTTTTTGCGTAGACATTTTGTTGACGTAGAAGCAATGATTTCAAAAAGTGGTAATGAGAAATGCTAGCATATAATTTTTAATTTTTCTTTTTAAATATATGAATGAAAAATAATCAAAACTCTAGCTGATCAGTTCGTAAAAATTAGCGATCAAATAAGTTAGTGATCAAATAAGCTTACTTGAAAACTAATTTACTTGAAAACTTGACCAACTTACTTGAAAATTAAAAATTATATGCTAGCATTTCTCATTACCACTTTTTGAAATCATTGCTTCTACGTCAACAAAATGTCTACGCAAAAACTTTATTTATAAGCGTAGGAAAGCACGACGGGCCCTCCTAGTTTCAATTATTCAGTTATTTTTCTTTTTACTTGCAAAAATATACTTAAGTCGGATGAAATTTGTGGCACCTATTTACAAAACATTGACACCAATACCAAAACTACGTGAAAAAGCCTCAAAAATTCAACCGCGCATAACTCCGATTCAGAGTACACAAAAAATAAAAGCAGAAATAACTTTTTTCCTTTCGTCAATACCAACAAAATATCAAAATTTCAGATTTTTTAAAAATCAAAAATTTAAAAATCAACAAAAAAATGTACGTTTTCAAAATAATAGCCCTCCTGTAATAAAAAAACAAAGAAAAATATTACGTCTATCGACCCCTAAATCAATTCATAAACTAAATTCTCTAAACTTCAAAGGAAATGTATAAACTAACTAAGAGAAAATAAATATAAAAAAAGAAAAAAAAGTTTTAAGTTTTAAACCATTACCAAAACTACGTGAAAAAGCCTCAAAAATTCAACCGCGCATAACGCCGATTCAGAGTACTCAAAAAATAAAAGCTGAAATTACTTTTTTCCTTTCGTCAATACCAACAAAATATCAAAATTTCAGATTTTTTAAAAATCAAAAATTTAAAAATCAACAAATGTACGTTTTCAAAATAATAGCCCTCCTATAATAAGAAAACAAAGAAAAATATTACGCAAATATCTTTATATCAATAAACAAAATAATCGAAAACCGTCCTTGTTCAAAGACAAAAGACGACTGAAATGAATGATTTTTTATTCCGACGACTCGAAAACCGTCCTTTGTTCAAAGACAAAAGACGACTGAAATGAATGAGAAAAAAAAGTTTCGTTTTTGTTGTTCGTTGTTCGCTAATATATAAAAAAGAAAATATAAAAAAATAAAATAAATTTTTAATTTCGTTTTAATATGTATGTAAACTTATAATGCATATGTATATAAAAAGTTTTCCGTATATAATAACTTTTTTATTTATGATCCGATTTGTGTGAATCCGAATCCGATTATAGGTTACACTAATATCAGTTAGCTGTGAAAATTTGAAATGAATCCATCTGCGAATAAAAAAGCCTTAGGCTCCACAAAGTTTTGATCTAGCGTATTAATATATAAGACGATTTGTTTTCAGTCATGCAGGAATTTGTCGTTTGTGCAAATAACGTTTTGCTAGTTAACTCTAGTTATGACATCCTAAATTGCGAATATTTTATTTTACGACATTAATCGTTGTTTTCTTATATTTGTCGCATTGATTGAATTTGAGGATGCTTCTGTATATTTAAAAATTTTAACGAGCATGCTATCAACAACTGGTCCTTTGAACTTCTAAAGCATGTTCATGGCATTATTTATTTTTTTACCGTGAGGTAGCGGCAATGCATGTGCATCAAGAACAGTTGGCATTTTATAAAAGAGAATTGGATAAGCATAGGTAACAGTGAAATTTTTAATTTTAAAAACTAATTTATTAACGGCACTAAGAGTTGCAGACTTTAACTTTAAAAAAATAAAATTCCCAAATACAGAATTGAAAATAAAATTTACTTCTAAATCGAAAAATAGATTGTATAAATAACATTTGTATCCCAAACACCCCAAATTTTTATTTTGAAATTACTCTTAAACTCCTGGGGCTAACAGGCGGGACCATTGTTAATGAATAGTGGATAGCTGGATAGCCATGTGCGATCCGTGCGCTATATCAAGAACCCCTAAATAAGCCCTTAACCAAACAATCATCTACTCCCGCCTAAACTCATGTACTTCCAACCGCATTCCATTTCATCATGGTATAAGACGTAGCATCTCTAGGATTTGCTGGATACCTTACGACCTCTGGAATAACCTTTCCTTATCTGTTTAAAGCTTATTGAATTTGGTGAAACAAATCGAAAAAAGAATATTGCGACGCCTATGCCTATGCATCAGGCTAACTTCAAACAGCTCTGGAAACAAAATGTTATGGATATAAAGTGAGCTAAAATTCATCAAATACATACGTTAGTTAATGACTAACCAACGTTATAGATTTCGCGTAGTTCTTATTATAAAAACATTCAAGAAAGCTGTCCCAAAAATTATAAATTCTGTTGGACGAGAAAAACTAAAAAAAAATTTTACCGGAAGTGAAAAACCGGAAATTGAACAGCAAAACTGTTACAAATTATACTTGAAGCATATATACCTTAGTTTCATCAAAATCACTTATCAGAAACTGATGTTATTGAAGTTTCAAATAAACAGGTGTTCGGAAGGCCCCCACCTTTTTTCCCAATACTGTTAAAAAACTAATCAGTTCTTTGTCAATCGAGTTTTCATCTTTTTTCAAAATGTCATTAAAATTGATTAATTAATGAAGTCTGTGTGCTACCATCAAACAAAAAACAGAGTCAACAGTTGTATTGTAGGCCCCCGTCACTTTGATCAATGTGCCCCAAAATTTGATCATTATCTTCTCATACTAATTAAACCCTTTTTTAAAAGTTTCATCAAAATCGCTTCATTATTGTAGGTTGTGAATAAAGACACTGAAAAAATTCAAAAAAATGCAGAAAAAATGTTTACCGGAAGTGAAAAACCGAAAGTTGGAAGAACTGTTGTGAACCGTACTAAATGCTTATGTACCAAATTTCATCCAATTCAATTATCAGACACAAATCTTATTGCGCTTTGAAAAAACAGGTGCTTGGGAGACCCCCACCACTCTGTTCAATATCGCTCAAAAACTAATCAGCTCCTTGTCATATTTGCATCTTTTTCCAAAGTGTCATCGAAATTCATTCACGATTGAATCGATTCCCAAAAAACGATTTCCAAAAAACACTGAAAACATGTGGACCCCCTCCAACCCTTTATTCAATGTACTCCAAAAGCTGATAAACTCTTTCTCATGTTACTTGAAAAAAAAACTTTTTAACCGGAAGTGCCAAACTGAAAATTGGTATGCAGATATATTAGAAACAGTACTAAAACCTTATATTAAGAGTACTAAAACCTTATAAAACCTTATTTTGTCCAATTTTAAAATGATTTCAGATCTTCCATTTACAAATTAACCTGGATGATTTGCCTGATCATTAGCCTGATCACTTTCCTGGATCAAGTTTCATTAAGATCTTATGCTGGAATGTTATGAAACAATCCACCCACCCACCCACAGACATACACCAACATTTTTAATGACTATTTAGACAGAAGATAGTCCAAAACAAAAGAAGAAACAAAATTTTCATACTCATTCTCATACTTCTCATACTAATTAAACCCTTTTTTATAAGTTTCATCATATAATCGCTTCATTATTGTAGGCTGTAGATTGTAGTATCAATAAAGACACCAAAATTTTTACCAGAAGTGAAAAACCGTAAGTTGGCAGAACTGTTGTGAACCGTACTAAATGTTATGTACCAAGTTTCATCCAATTCGATTATCAGGTACAGATGTTATTGAGCTTTCAAAAAACACGTGCTCGGGAGATCCCACAACACTTTGTTCACCATCGCTTAAAAACTAATCAGCTCTTTTTTTTTTTATTTTAAGGCTTAACTAGGGGTTTAGAGCCATATTGCCCATCAGTTCTTTGCTATACATATTTGCATCTTTTTCTAAAGTATCATCAAAATTAAATCACGAACGAATGTTGTGTGCTTCCAAATAACATTGAAAGATGGCGACACAATGAACAGGAGTACGGGAGGCCCCCACCACTTATCCTAATATTATCCAAAAACTAATCAGTTCTTTGTCATTTAAGCCGTCTTTTTTCAAAGTGTCATTAAAATCGATTAGTGAATAAAGTCTGTATGCTCCCAACAAACTTTAGAAACAAAGTGTGAAAAGTCAGCAGTTGTATGTTGGACCCCCCGCCACTTTGATCAATGTGTCCCATAAGGTGATTATTATTTTCTCACGCTAATTGAAACCTTTTTCATGAGTTTCATCATAATCACTTCATTGTTGTAGACTGTAGCATAAAGCTGTGCATAAAGACACTGAAAAAAATTACAAAAAATAATTTTTTACCGGAAGTTGGGATGCATGGTGAACCCCCCAAACCTTTATCCACTGTACTCCAAAAGCTGAAAAAAATTTTTCTCAGGTTACTTGAAAGCTTTAACCAACGTTTCATGAAAATCGATCAGTAATTGTAGGCTACAGTAGGGATAAACACATGAAAAAAAAACTTTTTAACCGGAAGTTAGTATGCAGAAATATTGGAAACAGTGCTAAAACCTTATATACCAACATTCCATAAGATCACAATCCCGGATTAGACGTTATTGAAGATTTAAACTTAGAGGTGTTTGGTAGACCCTCCGCCATTTTGTCCAAATTTGAAATTAATCCAGATCTTTCATTTTCAAGTGAACTTGGATGATTTGCCAAAATTTCATCACGATCCTATGCAGGAATGTCACCACGACTTAATCCACCCACCAAACCCACAAACAGACTTACAACAACATTTTTATTGGCTGTTTAGATAGAGGATGGTCTCAAACAAAATAAAAAACAGACTTTGGAGTATGTAAAATTTTTTTTTCTCGATAGATTGTATTACTTCACGCAATTTAAAATTGTGGTGAAGTAACAACAAAGACATAAAAAAAACCGAAATAGCAGCGACGCAAACGGACATTGATAGCTCCACACTTGTTCCCCCTTCAATGGTTCTAAAACATGTTTTGGGCCCTAGTGGAGTCTCTAAAGCTAAAACGACTGCAGTATTAATTGTCATTGGCTTGAATAACCCGACCATTTCAGAACCATCGGAAAGAATTTCTCCAGTGCTAAACCGTAAAAATGCTATCAGAATAATCCAAAAAAATAATCCATTATCTATCGCGGTTATACGCTCATAGCAACAAGCTTAACAAAATTGGACCAACAAACTTATAGAGGCTGAAGATGAGAAGTCTACATCGGTACCCAAAGAATTTTGGATCTAGTAATAGACAAAGATCTCAGGACGAGGGAGTCAATGTGGCCAAAAAGGCAAAGATTCACCCTCCAAAGACGTTTAGTGCTATACTGTAAGGAAACCCGATTGTGGCGGTTATAGATAGAGGGAAGAGGATGGTTACATAATTTATGAAAAACGGAATAGAGTGGAAATGGCATTGGCAACTAATGTTCGTTCGGCTTTTAAGTTGAACTCTGGTTCATCACCCAATTGTAGGATGCGCGATAGCCCAAGTTGTTGTAGAAGCTAATAGCATGTGAAGACCAGCGGTTACTTTGAGGGTTTCATTCCTAAGGCGGAGAAACCCTGAAGCTTGCACTCCAACGAACTTGAAATCAGTTTATCATCTTTCTTTCTTAAAACACTGGCAAGACCGATTGATGTTCATCTTCTTAAAAGTATTGATCCAAAAAGCTGTCAAAGCATTGATCCAAAAAAAACAACACAACATGCGTATAGTAAAGATTAATCCATTGAAAGGGCACTGCTCTTTCTAGTACGCAACATTGAACCTTTGTTGGAGTAAAACATATTACCTAAAGCTATTACAGAGACACTGATGGAACTGGAAGTGGGGACATTTTTGACGATGTTGATCGAACACATTCTCCTTTGCTGGCACATCAATACTGTGAAGTTCATTCATATACAAGAACTATCAGCTATGGTACTCTTAAAGAAGGAGTACGGTCTCCACTTCTGCGGAATTCGGCAATTAATACCTTAACTACAGTACTGGAGATATAGGGTTTTAAGGTAACGGCCGACGCCGATGATGTACAATTTCCGTCTCGGGTGGATTCTACTACGTTAAAGGAGCGAATGCAAACGGGTCTTGCAAATGACATATACATGGTTGAAGAAATGGAAATTAATAATTAATCCTGCAAAAACAGAACTGATTCTTTTCACCAGGAAACACAGGATCCCTCAGATCGGCTCCATCATCTTCAGGGAAGTTTTGTACTTGCAGGACAAGCAAATTCCTAGCTATCGTGTTGGCTAAGAAACTCTGCTAGAAACTAAATTTCAGAGAAAAGGATGGGGTATTGCACACCATATATTTCAATGGCTTTATACCTATGTGATCAGACAGATGTTGATGTATGGGATAATCATATGGTCAATTCCACTCTCCAGCAACCTTAAATAGGTGGAAAAATTCCAAAGAATGGTTTGAATGCTCACACTAAAAAACTAAGTTTATTTTACAAACTTTTTAGAAATCAACTCACAAAATTTTTGTCAGTTTACCAAAATTATTGTAAACAGCAAAAAAAATTATTTGAAAAAAACGTAAATTTATTTAATTTAAAAATTATTTTTGGATTTGAAGGACAAAAAATATGAAATCTCAAGCCCTGAGATATCAAGACATCTGGGTCTGGGTTAAGGATTTTGATAAAGTTGTCGGCAAACAACTGTTATGAGGACATGGGTTTTAGTTTTGGGCAGCGATGTTTATCAAACATAACTTTTTGTTAAACTACATGTATTTTTTTATCTCTGTTTAGATATGTATTACAAAACTAACACGAAACATCAATACGTTGTCAGAAAATTATAACAGATCATAAATTAACATAATTTAGTAAAAAGATTATACAATCAGCAAATTACTCGAAAACCTCTCCATTTAGCGTTTCCAGAAAATATTTCAAAATCGCAAATTCATATTTCTTTCAAAATTCCAAAAATATTTTAATAACTAAATAAAATCAAAGATTCAAACTTTTTTCAAACAAAATTCTAAAAATATTTCAAAAATTATTACAAAATCAAAGATTAAACATTTTTCAAAAATTCTAAAAATATTGCTTAAATTATAACAAAATCAAAAATTGTAACTTTTTCCAAAATTATAAAAATTATTACAAAATCAAAAATTTGAAATTTTTCAAAATTCTAAAAATATTCCAAAAATTCTTACAAAATCAAAAATTGAAACTTGTTTCAAAATTCTAAATATACATATAAAATTCAAAAATTTTTTTTTCAAAATTCTAAAAAAATTCCAATTTAGAATAAAATCAAAAATTTAAACTTTTTCTAAATTCTAATGATATTCCAAAAATTCAAGCTTTTTCTAAAATTTTAAAAATATTGCAAAAATTATAACAATATCAAAAATTGAAACTTTTTCTAAAATTATAATAATATCAAAAATTTTAAATTTTTCAAAACTCTAAAAACATTCCAAAAATTCTTACAAAATCAAAAATTGAAACTATTTTCAAAATTCTAAAAATATATATAAAATTCAAAAAGTCTATTTTTTTTTCAAAATTCTAAAAATATTCCAAAAATTAGAACAAAATCAAATATTTAAACTTTTTCTAAAATTCTAAAAATTTTGCACAAATTATAACAATATCAGAAATTGAAACTTTTTCCAAAATTATAAAAATTATAATAAAATCAAATATTTAAAATTTTTCAAAATTCTAAAAATTTTCCAAAAATTCTTACAAAATCAAAAATTGAAACTTATCCAAAATTCCAAAAATATTTCAAAAACTATAACAAATTAAAAAATTTCCATGTTCAATTATATTTACGTAAACAAACAGCTAAATTGTTCACAAAAACCAATCCGAAACAGCTAAATTTTTTTTGCCAAAAAATTATCTAAAAAAATAAATGAAATCATTTTTTTGACACACGACAATATTTTTTGACAAACTTATAATGCAATAAAATTCTCAATAATAATAATAACATGTTCATTATACATTTCATTTGATGCAAATAACTAATTTTATTTTTTTCTAAAAAAATAAATGAAAATCATTTTTTTGACACACTTGACATTATTTTTTTGACCAACTTATAATTCTCAATAATAATAATAAAATTTCATGTCTCAGAAATTATTAATTCTATTTTTCCAAAAAATTTAGTAAAAAAATAAATACAAATCTTTCTTTTGACACACTTGACAACATTTTTTTGACAAAATTATAATGCCATAATTCTCAATAATAATAACAAAATTTCATGTCATACAAATAATAAATTTTATTTTTTTCCGAAAAATTGGGTAAAAAAATAAGTAAAAATCTTTCTTTTGACATACTTGACAACATTTTGTTAACAAACTTATAATGCAATAATCTAGTTTTTGAACTCATGTACCAATCCCGACCATCCAGATTTCTCCACATTCTTTGTTCCTATACTCAACTCCTATACTCTCGTTTACGATTTTAACTTCAAGCAAACATATTTTTGGAATAAATGTTTTTTAAATCAGCCTGTAGTTTTGGCGCATTCGGTGTTCGGACAAAATGCAGACATATTAACATTTTTTTGTTACTTATTTAGACTTTAGTCAAATTAAAACCCATCGTGATAGAATAAATAAAATAAAAAAAAAGATATAAAACCAATTTTTAATAATAAGTGGCTGTTAGTGGCATATTCCTTGATCCTAATGATTCAAACCTAGATAAAGAGTTACATAAGGGTCATTTATTCGAGCAAGCAATAGCGTGTCATCATAAAGGAATATTCCATTACTAGGATTGAGACTTGAGAGTGCTACTGTTGAATAAATACAGTTCAACCGCCAGCCAACAAATATATCACATTAGTTGGTGATATCTCACTGCTATTATCAGTGGTATGTGATATCTCACGTTTGCTTGTATGTCAATAGCAGAGACTGGAATACGCGGGGTTGTCTCACCTGTGCCGTGGATCAAAAATAAAAGAGATTACAAATAAAAAAAAAGTGATCCCTCCCCTCCACGCGGTATTGCACTTTATTGTAGTTAATATGAAATCCACCTACAAACTACAAGTTGCTTGTATTATACCAGCTTTTAATTAAAGGAAATTTTTTCGTTTTGTTTACAATTCTATAATTACAAATTTTAGAGTTTGAAATTACGATTGACTTTGAGGGAAATCAACATTATTCTTAAGTGTTATTATAAATTCTGTTAATTGAATATTTCTTCATTTACATTTTTTATATCATCTAGTAATGTGACGCATTTTAATTGGTATCTAAACAAGAAGTGTTAGAATTGTAGTTAATGTAGTAGAATAAAAATCCTTTAACTATGCTCTATATCAGTGGTTCTTAACCTTTTCGCAGTTGCGGCCCACTTAAAATAAGTTTTTGACAATCGCGGCCCCCTTATAATAAAATATTCTTGCGGTCATCATACTCACTATAAAATAATATAATAATCATTATAATATTCATTTTAAACAGTGAATTTATTGACATATTATGATTACAACAATTAATTGATAGTTTTTAAATATATCTAAAGCAGAATCTTATTCCACCTTATTCGCAAATTCATTTTACTGTATTCAAAACTATAACCTTTAAGCCTTCAAAATTGAACCCTCATGTAACAAAGATTTGGCAAAGGTGTAGGTCCACTATTCTCACTGCTATATTTACGACCGCATCAACACCACTACTTTGATCTCAGTGGAAGCAGACAACATTGCCGTTTATCAGCAACAAAGAACCAAATGAACAGTGAGCTATTTCGATAGTACGGACAGTACTTATTTAAAAATATTAGTGTTATTTCACTTCTGAGATTGCGTTCCAATTGCTGCTAAATTGTATTTTACCTGCTAAACCCACATTTTTCAGAACTGGTCGTTAAATAATCATTATGAATGTAAGAAAAAAGCAACACGCTCAACATGGTATCATAATATTCAAATCTATTGAGTTAAGTGGTGAGATTCAATGCTAAAAATGATGATTTGATACATAAAAAATCCAATGTAGTCAACTATTAATTTGACTAAATCAACATGTTTATTCTTAATAATTGTAAAGAAATTAATGCTTTTATCAAAATCTATTACTAAAATTTCTGTGGTTTTTATACTATTTGCATTAAAGAATTTCTTCAGATTATGGTTTATTTATTTTATGGTCCATTGTAGGAAATCCTTTTTCACGTAGATATGTGCAAGCAGGCATGTATGCAAAATAGTTCCAAACTGCCTTCCTCAATTTAAACAATTTGTCATCAAGGGCAATAATTTAGAATTATATTATTTGTTATCAAGTTTATTATTTGAAATATTAAAATCGAAGTAAAACAGAAAAACAACACAGCATACGGAACCACCTATCGCATGCTATCAGTCACATCAGCAGATAAAAAATCAGAAGATAAAAAAGAAATTATACATATACAAAACGCACATATACAAACAGATCATATACAAAATATTGCTAATGAACGGATACCCTAAGAAGTTAATAAAAAGAATGATACAAATATGAAAATACGATGGTCAACAACAAGAATCCAATAAAAAATGAAATAATATACAAAAGCCTAACTTACTCCAAGGACTTATCAGAGAACTTAACAAGATTATTTAAATATAACGACAATAGGATCACCATAGCACACAAACCAAAATCAACAGTCAATAAAATCATCAACAACAATGCTAATACAATAAAAACAGGTGACCAACATGGTGTAGTTTATGCTTTCAATTGCAAGAATTGTGAGGGAATGCATCTCGGACAAACAGGGCAGAAGCTAGAAAACAGGGTAAAACAACATAAAAATGATGTCACAACCAATGTAAATAGAAGCAACAACACAGCTGCTTATTTACACACAAAAGATACAGGACATACTTTTGATTACAACAACACAAAAATATTAACCAAATAAAATAATTGGAAAAAGAGATTTACTTTGGAATCTTTAGCTATACACATCAATAGAAATAGATCAATTAACCTAAAAGCTGATATTGACTCCCTCAATCCAACTTACACACACATAGTCAAACATATCAAAACAGGAAAGATAAGACGCAACGCAACCCACAAACATAAAACATAGAACGCCAAATGGTATAAAAAATAAAAAAGAAATAAATAAGAAATAATAATACAGCAAATCATCGGTAAAACATCATGGACAATAACCAACTTAAAAATTCTCAACGTATTCTAAACCAATTAAAAATCGATTATTTTCGAGTTATAACAAATAACAATATAAAATAACAAAAAACAATATCCACATATAACATTGACATAAACAATAATCAAAATACAATATTACATGCGTTCCTTTGGAACAAAATAGCTGCTCAAAGCAGCTTTTGAGTAGATCTCCAATAGAACGCCAAAAATTTGAAAATTTTTCAAAAGAAACTACACAATTTTATTATTGTCAAAATTTTTTATTTTGGGCTGATATTTAGATCTGACTGGTCCATTTTAATATTAAAAATACCAAAATAAGTTTATAACTGATTTGAATAAAATCGAATAATACACTGCTTTTCAACTACACAACTTGTTCGAGGTAGAGTAGAGCAAAACAAATTTGAGTAAGTTTGATTTTCAATGGAACGCGCCTAATAATAATCATAAGATTGGCGGGATTTATGGTTAATAATAATTTCATTTAAAATTAAATTGTAATGTAGTTTCTTGAGATTCTTTAAAGTTTTTTTAAAAAATTTTTTAATATTTTTACAATTTTTAACTTGTTTTTTAACAATTTTAATATTAGATAAAATTATTTGTGAAGTGTATATTTAATGTGTTGATTAGATGTTGCCATATTAGGACCAATTTATAATCCATGTTTTTTAGTGTAAGGTAAACTAATTTAATTTCCTAAATCATTAGTAAAGTATTTGAGTTGGTTTAGTCTGATAATAAACAATATATATTTTTGTAGATCACTGAAGAAGAGGACAAAAAATCCTCGAAATATATGATTAATAAAAGAATCTGAACACAGTTAAAAAATATGATCTAATGCTTATAGGTATTTTTTAAATATAAAAAGTATATAATTAAAGTATCAGTATATAATTAAAATCGAATTAATTAAAGTATCAGTATATAATTAAAATCGGATTTTTGAACAGTGTTGGGGAAGTCATTAAATTAAATAATTTGTACGTTCTTTAACAAATTCACCAGTTAAATATCTGTAACTGTTTGAAATAATTGGGAGACATTAGCTGCATTTCATGAAACCGTGTGATCTAGATCCGCTTAAATTTTACATGCAAATTTAGATCCAACTTTGTTTTTGGATTACAAATCATGATCTAAAAATTAGTTCATGTTTGAAAATGTAGGTGAAAAAATATTTTGTATTTCGTAATTGGTATAATAAAAAAAACAGAAAATTTAAGAACCGAACGCATCCAAAACTAATATAAATAAAAATTATAAATAAAAAAGTAATAAGTTTAATTTAAAAAGTTTATTCACACAAAATTATTTGGGATGATCACCAAAATTGTTTGAAAAATTGAATTTAAAGAAATGTAAAAACAAAATTAATGACATATACAAAAAAAAAGAATATCATTTTGAGTAGTCCCAAAATTAATATTTCAATGTAATTTTAAGTAGTATTTTTTGGCAATTATTATGCCAACCGGACTCACCCATTATTACATTTTTGTGTCGTTTCATGAAACATGACCTGATCTGGATCAGATCATGCGTCAAGAAATGCAGCTATTGAAAACAAAACGATTCGGTCCTCTAAATCCATGCATGGAATTTGTTTTTCATTGCTTTTGTTTAGGATAGGATAATCAACTTGTTTTATTCTGGAAATATGATCCCCAAGGACAGGTTAATATTTGTAATTGTTAAATTAAAATGCAATATTTAAAAATTATAATTTTGCCGTTTATTTCTACTTTTTTATTTTATTAATAATAATATAAACTTCCTTATAGTAACAATTTGAGTTTGATTTATTTTAATGAATATCGATTTCGACTTCCGTCATCCTCAGTTCTTAAATTATTATACTAATAAATAACAATTTAAGAACTGAGGATGACGTAAGTCGAAATCAATATTCAATAGAATAAATCAAATTCAAATTGTTACTATAAGGAAGTTTATAATTATTAATAAAATAAAAAATTAAAAATAAACAGTAAAAAGTATATTTTTAAATATTGCATTTTAATTCAAAAGTGACAAAAGCACACAAACAGTGAATAATATGGAAAACCAAAATAACACATATATTTGTAATTGTGTTTTATTTTTGACCGACGGATATGATAACCCGACGGATATGATAATTGAAAATAAAAATAATATAGTTTGAGAATTTGGCATTGCCGGAGTTGTTGGAAGCATTGTTTTTAAGTGTGTATTCATAATAGAAACTCCCTCCAGTTATATGAAGTTTTTTAATTTTTTTAATAATTGTTCTTTTTTGTAGATTTTAAATTACGTTCCGAAATAAACACACGTTTTCGAACTAAATTTTATTTTTAAATAATATGCATACGCGTTTTAATTGGAACTACATTTATTTCGTCGTGCAATTTAAAAATAAGAATTGTTTCCACGTCTAGCCAACGACTATGTATTGGCACGGTCACGTTATCTTATTTACAGCTGCATACTACTAACGA
This sequence comes from Diogma glabrata, assembly GCA_963693315.1. Classification (NCBI taxonomy): domain Eukaryota; kingdom Metazoa; phylum Arthropoda; class Insecta; order Diptera; family Cylindrotomidae; genus Diogma; species Diogma glabrata. The sequence goes on from OY856186.1 coordinate 158,283,231, forward strand.
AATGGAAATCGAAGATTTTCTCGTTTTCTTTTATTTTGGGTTTTCGGCAGCATATACGGTCCTTAATCAAACACAAAAAACGAATTTTTAATAACTGTTGACGTCGCAAGCGTTCCATTGGCGATGTACTTAAAAACTCGTTTGAGCAAATAATTTTTTCCAAAGGAACGCATGTTAAACCAAATATAAACTAAACATTTTATTTAGAGAGTTCACGCTTTCGAATTGAAAAATTCAATCAAAATCTATTCAACTTTCAGTAAATTATAATTCAAGACAATATATTTGCAAAATGGTGATGCATTTAAATAAATAAAAACATGTATTTTTATTATATGGGATTTTTGCATTAAATTTCTAGACAATACTTTGTGTGAATTCATAGAATGGGGAACATTTCTATTCTAATTAACATCCTAAGTCACGTTTGGATAGTCATTATTGATTGTTTCCAATCAAATTGTTTCCAATTGATTGTTTCCAATCCAAATCAATAGCTGACACTTGGTCAATTTGGAGTTCTATATGTATTAACATTAGACTACACTAAGGGAATTTAAATTTATTTTAGATTTTTGAGATCAATTAAACTCAAGTAAGTAAAGAAGTAATTGGAATTTTTCAATTCAAAGGCATGGTTTGAAGTTTTTCAGAAAAAAACTCCAATTCAGGTTTTTCGTGTTTCGGATCGGATTCGAACCTACCCTCGTCAGTGCCCGGCTCGAATCCTTGGACAGTGGAAAAATTCAAAATTTTAATGACAGTGGAAAAATTCAACTTAAGTAAAATAAATAAGTGATGAAGAAGTTTCAACTTTGAAATTGTCATCTCCTCAACGGCGTAATCGATAGTGTGTCTGCCCAAGGATTCAAGCCGGGCACTGACGAGGGTAGGTTCGAATCCGATCCGAAACACGAAAAACCTGAATTGGGGTTTTTTTCTGAAAAACTTCAAACCATACCTTTAAATTGAAAAAATTCCAATTACTTCTTTACTAACTTGAGCTTAATTGATCTCAAAAATCTAAAATAAATGTATTTTTATGTTTATTGAATGTCTTAGAAAAATTATTATTACAACCCTCACTACGATTTTGCTGTTAATTTAGTACTCGAGTGAAATGAGTATCATTTGTTATACAATATACTAACTGCTACAACCATAAATATTTCATTTTATCCAAGCATCAGTTTCATTTCAGCAATTTTGTTTGCACTTTGCTTTTGAACGGTTGGAAGAAATCTTAGTTAGTTTTTAAAGTTGATCTCGCTCAAATATTGAAATGAACGGCAGAGTAGAATTAACTTTATCATAGTTCTGTTTAGCTGTGTCTAAGGGTATAAATTTATGCCATGGGTTGACATGTCTATATTTATATAAAAACGAATATAATTTTACTTTGATACGAAAACGAAATTTTAACATCGTTGAAAATTTAAATTCTGTTTGGCGCTAAGAAATTTGATAAATTTGTTAATTTAATTTTCCGTGTTCGATTTTGATATTTTGAAAAAAAGAGTTTGAAAAAGAGTTCTATGTGTTTGGACAAAATTAGATAAAACGATGGAGAAGGGTGTCTACCTAACAATTATTTTCTGCATCCTAGCTGCGGCTATGTCACTTCGTATGTGTTGCATAAACTCGAAATATATAATGATTCTAAAATGATATGCATTACTATCAGTATTTAAAGTATTTATTGAAAAATAAGTGCATACACATTCGTACACCTAGATTTAAAAACCGATTTTGATTTAAAAATTCTTTAGAATTCAATTAAAAAAAGTCTGGTAATATTTTCGCGCCCCCTAAATACTTTTTGCGGCCCCCCTGTTAAGAATTCCTGCTCTATATAACTCAAAACACTTTCAGGATTTAATTTTATAAAAAACAAACTACCTACTTACAAAATAAAATAGTTTCACATATGTACACCAAATTAAAAAAAATCACGTTAATTAGTTTTTTTTTTTAAATCATAATTAATTCACAATAATAAATTATATTTTAAAACAACAATTTAATTGCGATAGTAAAATTTACGCAACCGTAAAAGATTTCTTTTTAATTTTTACACAATTATTCTTAATTTTTTCTTTTGTAGTAACTTAATTTTTTTTTGTTTATAAATTTTGTTTTCTACTTTTCCACTGTCTGTCTTAACTTTTAATATATGATACATCCGCGATGATTAACGTAGATATACTGAAGAACATTTTGTTCTGTTAAATTGTTATGTTTGTTTTTAAAGTTTTTCGTTCACAATCACAAAACGAAAATAAAATTAAACGTCTTTGTTATTGTTGTTTCAAAGAAAATGTAAAAATGTAATGTTTTTGTTGCTGAACTAATTTTTGTTTTTATAGCTATTGCTTGGTGTAATAAAATAATTATCTAAAACTAGTCGACGTCATTATGAACTGCCACTTGATAAATGTTTAAAAAAAATATCTAAATTTTATATTGAATAAATTGCGATTAAAGAAAAAAATAAAATGTTTTCTTATCACTAGTTTTGATTACAATTTATGAACGTTGGAATAAATTAATTATTAGTTTTAATTTATAAAAAATATTTTTAAAATTACACATTCCAAACCCTAACCTTATATACAATATAAATAATTAGGTCGAAATCAATAAAGTATACAAAGATGATTTAGAATACTCATTGATTTAAACTTAGTTTTTAGCCATTTAAAACTTTAAGGCTTCGTTGACATTCTTTACCATTTCAAATTAAGGGTCTGGTCGGGAGGACAACAATCATAGTTGAAGCTGTGCTAAGTAATTGAAACGGTCCCTACAAATTACCGATAGAAATTCGTACATATCAAGAAAGGAATTTTGATTCTACAATATTTCAAGAAATCTGTTACATGCTTGGCATCAATAGAACCAGAACAACTGTTTCAAATCCCTAATCATGTCATGGTGGAAAAATGTAATCCACTCTGTTTCTTTCTCTCTAGAGTTTACATTCCATTAAAGGATTTTACCGTTTACGTGCTTTCAATCATATCGTTCCATAAGTAGTTGACCTCAGCTTCGACAACCCATATCATGAAGTTCTTAGATGATAATTCGCACATTTTAGTACGGTTGTTTTTCTTATGTAGTGAAACAATGAGAACTGTTTTCCATTTAGAAGGTAGTTCTTCTTGATTACATATTGCAAGAATCAGATCGTTTATACTTTAGATAAGAGCTGGTTCTCAATAATTAGTTCTGCGAAGATGTCATCAATGCCTGTTGATTTGAAATTTTTCAGTTTGTTGATGCTGGCTTCCACTTCTAATTTATGATAATATTTGGAGTCATAACAAAAATTTTGTTGAAATCCCAGTATCTAAAAGCCAACAGAATATCAAACCAGATAATTGAAAACAAAAAGCAGAGATTGACAGAGCGAAAGCGGCAAAACTTTCAACGCAATGTTAATATCTGACAAATGTTTTTACAATGCCATAAATTACTTTAAATTCTGGTAACAAATGTTCCATACCCCTTATCATTGATGGTGACTTAATCGTTACTGACCCTGCAATAAAAGTTACATTGTTCGCGGAACGCTTTTTTTCAAGCACATCAATTTTTTAAACTCCGAAAGAAATAACCCAAATCCAGTCTTCAGAAGTTAATATGAAACAACTGAATTCCAAGCCCAAAATTGACGCAAAACTTTTAAAAGGGTAAAACAACAACAAAGACTTTTGTCTGGACTACATTCCTCTTGTTGTTCCTAAAAAATTGCTAAAAAAAACTTGCACCACTCTCATCAAAATTTTCGATATAAATCCCAAATTTCGTATTTTTCCTTCAAGCTGGAACCCAGTTCCCTGACGAATACTCTTTTTTATCCTACATTCTATGCTGGTTTGTTTCTCAGGTCTCTAGATTAGAATTTTTTTAGAACGATTAAAAAGTAATGTGACTGTCATCTATCGTAAATTGCATTTAGTATATTGTGAATTAATTTGTTTTTGAAAACAAAAAAAACAGTTTAATTTAAAGAAAACATCGCCATAGACAAAATATAATAATATGATTATTTTTCTGATATCGCCCGGCCATATGTATACCCAAATATTTAAATATTTACAATAATAAAAGATTTATATAACCATCGGGTAAGTAAAAATTTATTAAAAATTAATTTTAATGTTTAAGTTCTAATAAAGTATTTATTTTCAGTTTTTTAGATACCAGGATTCCCATATATTGTCAAAACCAACATTGTCAAAAATATAAGTAAATATTTAAAGTTTGAGAAATATAATTCCATTTAACTTAATGTAAACATTTATGTAAAATAATATAACTTTTTTGAATAAAATAAACAAAATCTTGAAATTATGTTTGTGTACATTTTAATTTTGCCTATGAACACTAGATAAATTATTATTTTTATTATATTTCGATTTTTTCCACCAGAGATCTCGCTAATAACATTTTAGTTCAAGCTGATTTCAAAATAACGTAAACGTTAGTTTTAGCACTATATTTATTAAAGATTCACTCCATCTTTTTATTAAAGATTCACTCCAGCGGTAGACAATTTGGACATTTTTCATACAAATTTAACGCTCATCTAACGCTAGATAAACCGCTATATCTAAAGCTAGTCTAGCGTTAAAGAAATGGATGTAAGAAATCGGTAAATTTCCAGCCTTCCCCAAAAAAGGGAACGAAGTGTGATATTTCAAATTATAGACCAATTGCCTTGCAGATTTTTAATTTATATGAACGAACTGTGGAAAATCACCAGTATTCCAATTAATAATTTTTCAGATAATAGTACATTGCACAAATCATTCGTATCCCGTACCCTATCTTCAAAGGGTAAAATGCATGACCAAATGAATCTCACCCGAAAGGACGCTGCCATAAATGTAAACGAGAATCTTGAAAAGTGGCCGATTAAGGTGACAAAAATTTGGTCAATTTTATTTCCACCAAGCCACAACTATTATTGTTTTCAGATAAAATACCGAGTTCCCCAACGGCATTTCAATTAGTATGTGTGACGAACAAATAGACGAATATGAAAGTGTTCCTTTATTGGGAGTCACAATTTCCAATGACCTACTCTGGAACGATCATATAACTGCGATGGCCAAGAGCGCGTCAAGAAAGCTCAGCCAAAAAATATTTCACTCCGTATCAAATACTCCACATTACATCTGTTACCATCCTAGATCTTTTGGGTTCTGTTGCTTGCATACACGAAGTGTTGGTGATCGAAATTTAACATTGATTCCTGATTGAATCTTGACATTGAATCTTGATTCCCCACAACATCATCGCACTGTTTGTTACTGATCTTGATGTTATTTTTCCGTTTTACTTGTCAATTGGTTTGTGCAAACAGACAAACTGTCGAGATTACTCAATGTCATAGTGACAAGGAGTTCTTTGTTCGTAAATCGTACAAGTAGTGTGCTTATCCCGAATCAAGTCTTGAGTGCCTTCGATTCACAAACTTTTAAAAAAGCGTCCACCAACTTCTCAGACTGCATGTTGTTGTGAGACCTATGTCGTAAAAGGTATTTATGTGTTCCTATTCCTATTCCTATTACACAACGCTTTTTATTAAAAAAAAGGCATCAAAATCTCTTCACTTGACAGAGCAATTGTTCGAATAGGATGAACTTTATTCGTGCAATTCTGGAGATTTTTAAAGCGAGATCTTCAAACGGCCAGCACTTCAAGTTCATTTCTTGTATTAGCTGGTTTTTTTTTATGACTGTGAACGTTGGGTACAAATGCTTTTGTTTTTATTTAAAGTTATGCATGTTTAGTGTTACTTATAATAAATTATAAATTAAAGTTTCTAAATATCCTAAGATACCATACCAGCTGTAATTAGGATTAAATTTACCATTTCTCTGAGAAATTTATGAACATTCATTTTGGAGATTGAAATTATCAGGGAACACCCACGTAGGTAAGGAACTCCAAAGATACGAGACTCTGTTAAAAAATTCCCGCTGAAAGATTACAGTTCTACACTTTGTTACATGGAAAACGATGGGACGCTATTGCTGCTTTGGTATGACACAAAAAATTTGCAGGTTAAGGCCAAATCAATTTGATCTCCTGAGAAGTACTTTCATCCATATATACGAGTAGAAATTTGTCTGGGCTCAAGTAAGGTCCTGATCAGGTTTGCCTTATGCCGGATCAAGCAATGATAGGGCAGCCTGATTGGCTCCTGATCATGAGTGTAAAGTTTTATTCCCATCAGATCCTGATTGGGATTACCAGATCAGACCTTGATTGGGATATCTGGACTGGACCCTGATATATATTTAAATATTATATACATAAATTAATTGAAATAAAATAAAAAAATTATTATGGAAAAAATTAAAACACATACCACGTCTATCACTATTAATATAGTCTTTCAGTCGAGAAGCGATAACTATAATATACATGTGTTGATTTTGTCACCATTTATTGCATGAACGACTTTATCTTACGGGAGTTTATCTAAGGTGAATTTTAATTTATATAAACATTGAAAAAACTTTTAGTGTATTCTTTCTGACTGTACTGAACAAGTTCCAACACTGAATTATCGAAATTTGTATTCTTTTGGGTTGCACAAACACAGAATTATGATTTCGATCGTATTCTTTTGGAAACAGAATTGTTATTTTGTCCACACCGAGTACAATAAATAGCAAATAATTGGTGGTGTAGAAGTTGTACTGAATTTGTTTTTGTGATATTTGTTTGTTTATATTCGAGATGTTTTTAGGTAGATTTCATATAAAAATCTACCTATTGCAACGTGCTTCATCTTGGAATTTCGGAAAAATTCGACGACTATATATGATAAGCGGAGACGGAAAATCAAAATAAAAAAAAATTTATATATATACATATATATATATATATATATATATATATATATATATATATATATATATATATATATATATATATATATATATATATATATATATATATATATATATATATATATATATATATATATTTTTATATATATATATATATATATATATATATATATATATATATATATATATATATATATATATATATATATATATATATATATATATATATATATATTTATATTAATTCATTTGTTTTAGCTGAAGTTTTTACAGTCGAATTGATAGTTTTTTTAAAATAAAACAATTATTTTCATTTCCAAAAATTACCTATATTTCGATTGTTAATGACAATCATCATCAGGGTAAGTTTTACTACAAACGAAAACATATTAGAATATACAATAATATAAACAATTATAAAAACGAAAATCAAAAACTTACATAATATCAAATGTTAAATTAATTTACGTAAACAAAAAATTATCAAAGCTTTTAAAATTCAATAAACAATGAATAAGAAAAAATGCATACTAGAAAAACATTTTCTAATTGAAAATTGAAAGGAAAAGAAAAAACTACTATGTTTTTATTTTTTTAATTTTGAAGAAAAATGTTTTTTTAAAACGGGGAAGTAAATATCACTGACTTTCTTCAAATCCGTTCTAATATTAATGCTGTTGTTGTTGTATTTAAGAATCTCAGTAGATTCCAAAAATTCTCGTTTTTCTTTGTTTGATTCCATAAATAATATTTCTATTTCATCAAAATTAAAATGATCATTGTCACCTTCTTTAAATTTTTCAAGACCATGTGTAACTAATGCAGTGTGTCCGTGGCTTGTATATGATTTATGATCAGTGTATTTTAACTGTTTTAAATTTAATGTCTTTCTTTTATTTTGTTTTTTTATATTTGGATTTTGGCAATTTTCAATTATCATATTCTGATAATCAGTTAGATGTTGTTTGGATCTGGTAATTAATTTCTTGCTTGTTTGTCCAATATAGCATCCATTACACGGTGGTTTGCATTTAATTCTGTAAACTAAATTAGATTTATCCCAAATGTTAATTGGATCTTTAATTTTGGAATAGATTTGTTGCAATTTATTTATAGGTTTAAAGGTTATTTGAATTAAGGTGTTGATAATCTAGTAAAAAGGTTAGCCGGTGGTTTGCTCTCATTAAATTCAACACTATTTACTAGACTCCTTTCCATAATTGTTTTAAGATCAATGTTTAAAGAATCTATCAAATTTGCGACATTAAGAGTGGTATAATGAATAAAGGTTTGGCATTTCATTAGACGCATGGAGTGTGGTCTCATACGCAAAACTATGGATGGGATTAACTGTTGAATCAAGCAAGTCATTGATATAGAGAAGAAAAAGAGTAGGTGATAAAGGAGAACCTTGTGGAACACCAACATTAGTTGAAAAGGTCTGATGAGTCGCCATCAACGTTAACTCGAAATTTGCGTCCAGATATATAAAGCTTTGTAAATCCAAAGTAGAACTATATGTGTTATTATGGTTTTCCATATTATTCACTGTTTGTGTGCTTTTGTCACTTTTGAATTAAAATGCAATATTTAAAAATATACTTTTTACTGTTTATTTGCAATTTTTTATTTTATTAATAATAATATAAACTTCCTTAGGTATAGTAACAATTTGAATTTTATTTTTTATTTTATAGAATATCGAGTTCGACTTACGTCATCCTCAGTTCTTAAATTATTATTACATTTTTTGCTTCAACTACTACTTATATACTATTTCAACTGCTATTTTTTATTATTATGTCATATATTTTGCTACGTTTAGTGTTGATTTTATCATTTAAAATGTTGTAATTGTTTTTATGTTTATATATTTCTATTTCTTCCAATCTATCTAGATGTTGTCCTTTTCTTTTTTTATGTAAAATGGTTAAATTTGTGTTGATATTGGTGTATTTGTGTTTTTCTATTTTTAAATATTGGGCATATCTGGATTTTGGATCGCTTCTGTTAATTTCATTGGTGTGCTCAATAAATTTTTTTCTGAAGGACCACCCCGTCTGACCTATATAAAATTTACTGCAGTCGTCACAGGTAAGTTTATAAACACCTGTGTCTAAGGTTTAGGTTTTTTTGGTTTTTAGGTAATTTTATATTTTCTTTTTGCTTTTGTAAGCTGTAATGTATCCATATTTTTTAAAGTTTTTTGCATTATTTTGAATGTTGTTTTATTGTTTGTTACGCCTACGTATTTATCGCCTGCTAATTTTTCTTCATTCTTCAATGTTCATTCTTCAATGACATTGAAGAATGAAGAAAAATTAGCAGGCAAAAAATACGTAGGCGTAACAAACAATAAAACAACATTCAAAATAATGCAAAAAACTTTAAAAAAATATAGATATATTGCAGCTTACAAAAACCAAAATAAAATAGAAAATTACCTAAAAACCAAAAAAACCCAAACCTTAGACACAGGTGTTTATAAACTTACCTGTGACGACTGCAGTAAATTTTATATAGGTCAGACGGGGTGGTCCTTCACAAAAAGATCTATTGAGCACACCAATGAAATTAACAGAAGCGATCCAAAATCCAGATATGCCCAATATTTAAAAATAGAAAAATACAAATACACCAATATCAACACAAATTTAACCATTGTACATAAAAAAAGAAAAGGACAACATCTAGATAGATTGGAAGAAATAGAAATATATAAACATAAAAACAATTACAACATTTTAAATGATAAAATCAACACTAAACCTAACAAAATATATGACAAAATAATAAAAAATAGCAGTTGAAATAGTATATAAGTAGTAGTTTAAGCAAAAATTGTAATAGTAATTTAAGAACTGAGGATGACGTAAGTCGAAATCGATATTCTATAAAATAAAAAATAAAATTCAAATTGTTACTAAAAGGAAGTTTATATTATTATTAATAAAATAAAAATTAAAAATAAACAGTAAAAAGTATATTTTTAAATATTGCATTTTAATCCAAAGTAGAAGCTGCTCATCTATCCCATAACATCTTAATTACTTCGGTCTGAAAGACCTAAGTATTACATTCATGAGCCAAAAGTGAAATTCTTACCCCCATTTTTTTGACATTTCTCGGCGTTTAAGGTCATAACTATTCCAAAAAAACAAAAAAAAATGTATGTTTGTCTGCCGGTCGGCCGTCACAACCGAGGAAATCTAGAAAACCGGTGAAGGGATTTTAATGTTTGTTTCTAAAAGTAGTTATACTCAATGGTAAGCGATGAACGGACGATGTGTTCGATAACTGTACCGAAGTTGTGTCGAAAAAATCGTCAAGTGTGTCAAAACAAGTATATATGCATATTTTTGGCTTAAAAACGTTCATTTTAAGTGATAATGAGTAGTAATAATGAATGTGGAGAAATCTTGATGGTCGGGATTGGTATGTGAGATCAAAAACTAGATTATTGCAATTTGCATTATAGCAGCTTGTTAAAAAAAATGTGTCAAGTGTGTCAAAAGAAAGATTTTCATTTATTTTTTTTGGAAAAAAATAAAACTAAATATTTGTATGACATGAAATTTTAATATAATTATTGAGATTAATGGCATTATAAGTTTGTCAAAAAAATATTGTCAAGTGTGTCAAAAGAATGATTTGCATTTATTTTTTTAGAAAAAATAAAATTAATTATTTGTATGACATCAAATGTTATTGAACATGAAATTGGACATAGAAATTTTTGATTTGTTATAGTTTTTGCAACATTTTTAGAATTTCGCAAAAGTTTCAATTTTAGATTTTTAAGAATTTTTGGAATATTTTTAGAATTTAGATTTAAAATTTTGATTTTATTATAATTTTTGGAATTTTGAGAAAAGTTTCAGTTTTGATATTGTTATAATTTTAGAATAATATTTTTAGAATTTTGGAAACAGTTTGAATTTTTAAATATGTGAATTTTTGAATATTTTTAGAATGTCGAAAAAGTTTCAATTTTTGATTTTGTAAGAATTTTTGCAATATTTTCAGAATTAAGAAAAAGTTTAAATATTTGATTTTATTCC
>OY856186.1:158296860-158299360 GCA_963693315.1 Diogma glabrata
ATATATATATATATATATATATATATATATATATATATATATATATATATATATATATATATATATATTAGGGGTGGGTCAATTTAAAAGTCAATGAAATACACCCCCTAGCGGTGTTCTAGGGACCATTTTAAGAAACTTTTATGAAGAGACCCTAGCTCTATCGTGAAAATCGGGCCTGCGCTTTTCGATGCGAAGTTTTCGTGACAAAACGGATATTTTCGTCTTTTTCTCGCTGCTACATCTCGTAAACTGTTCAGAATATGGTTTTTCTGTCTTCCACAATATTGTGGGTATGGACCAGGTGAATAAAAGAGTAGAGCATTTCAATCCAAAAAAATTGCATCCAGGGCATCAAAATCGCAAAAATGACGAAAAGAACCCATTTTTTCGATTTTTTCATATTTTTTTCCCATAATTTCTACATACTTCATTCGATTTATCTCAAATTTGGGTACTGTGTCGTTCCTCAACATAATTTATCGATCCACCAAAAAAAATTGACCTTTTGAACCAAGCACTTTGTTTTCCACATTCCCAAAATCCCGAAGTAAATTTTTTCGAAAATTTTCTTTTCGTTTAAAATGGTCATTTTTTTTTCTTGGATCGATCGCAATATTAACAAAACATATTATTTTTAACCGACTTCCAAAAAGAAGGAGGTTCTGTGTTTCAATGTAGGTTTTTTTTATGTATGTACACCGATTTCTTAAAACGGCTCGTTCGATTTGGATAATTTTTATTATGTTCTATTTGGGTTTATTCCGAGAGGGTCCCATAATTTTTTTTATGATGAGAAAATACCGTTATTCAGAAAATTGGAAAAAACCATATTTTTTATGCATTTTCGTTGATTTCATCAAAACATATTATTATGTTTGGGTGTTGTTGGCAGTATTATATTGCTATACTTGTGAAGGTTATCGTAAATAATTTTCTATGACAGGAAATGTGTATGCCGTTTGTGCAAAAAATCATAAAACCATAATTAATAGATTGTCACTGAGAAACACACAGAAATATAAATATTTGAGAGTTCGCTATAATTTTCGTTCAAAATATAGCAAACTTCCTGTATCATCGAATTTTTTTCCATTTTTTCTGTCTATCGGTGTCGAAACGTAGGGGGGGAACGGTCTGGAATTTGCACATTTTTTAGAATAACTCAAAAAACTGTGTACCGCAAAATTCTAAAAAAAATTGCAATGTTTTGGAAATTCGGTGCTCTTTTAAATGATGCCCCACTCGCTTGGGTCAAAAAAAGTTTTTTTTACCCTCCTTACACCCATCCCCTAAACACACAGAAATATAATTATTTGAGAGTTCGCTATAATTTTCGTTCAAAATATAGCAAAATTCCTGTCTCTATGAATTTTTTCAATTTTTTCTGTCTATCAGTGTCGAAACGTAGGGGGGGGGGGGCGGTTGGAATTTGCACTTTTTTTTAGAATAACTCCGAAAGTGTGTACCGCAAAATTCTAAAGAAATTGCAGTGTTTTGGAAATTTGGTGCTCTTTCAAATGATACTCCACTCGCTTGGGTCAAAAAAAGTTTTTTTTAACCCCCTTTCACCCATCCCCTAAACACACAGAAATATAATTATTTGAGAGTTCGCTATAACTTTCGTTCAAAATGTAGCAAACTTCCTGTTTCTATGAATTTTTTCAATTTTTTCTGTCAATCAGTGTCGAAACGTTGGGGGGGGGGGGAACGGTCTTGAATTTGCACATTTTTTAGAATAACTCAAAAACGGTGTACCGGAAAATTCTAGAAAAAATTGTAATGTTTTGGAAATTTGGTGTTCTTTTAAATGATGCCCACTCGCTTGGGTGGGTCAAAAAAAGTTTTTTATTATCCTCCTTACACCCATCCCCTAAACACACAGAAATATATTATTTGAGAGTTCGCTATAATTTTCGTTCAAAATATAGCAAACTTCCTGTCTCTATGAATTTTTTCAATTTTTTCTGTCAATCAGTGTCGAAACATAGGGGGGGACGGTCTTGAATTTGCACATTTTTGAAAATAACTCAAAAACGGTGTACCAGGAAATTCTAAAAAAAATTGCAATGTTTTGGAAATTTGGTGCTCTTTTAAATGATGCCCCACTCGCTTGGGTCAAAAAAAGTTTTTTTTACCCTCCTTACACCCATCCCCTAAACACACAGAAATATAATTATTTGAGAGTTCGCTATAATTTTCGTTCAAAATATAGCAAATTTCCTGTCTCTGTGAATTTTTTCAATTTTTTCTGTCAATCAGTGTCGAAACGTAAGAGGGGGGCGGTCTTGGATTTGCACATTTTTTAGAATAACTCAAAAACTGTGTACCACAAAATTCCAAAAAAAATTGCAAAGTTTCTGAAATTTGGTGCTCTTTCAAATGACACCCCACTCGCTTGGGTCAAAAAAGTTTTTTTTCACCCTTCCCCACCCCAAACCCCTAAAAACACAAAAATATAATTATTTGAGAGTTCGCTATATTTTTCGTTCAGAGTTTA
>OY856186.1:158304360-158429360 GCA_963693315.1 Diogma glabrata
GTGCTATAGTTAATAGAACAGTTCGTTTAATTAAATTTGTTTGTGGACTCCTACAGTAGTTAGGTACCACACTATCTAAAACTTAAACAAATCGTTTATTTTCAGAGGTGGAGACCCTGGGGCTGTTAAAACGAAGACAAACGCAAACGGCCATGCTTTGATGATTTTTGAGTCTATTTTGTTTAAACTAATACTAACTTTTAACTAAACTTTTCAACTATAACCTCAGAAATGTTCAGCTTTCTAACCCAAGAAGTTCCAATGCAATTAGCATTATACTAACCTAATGCAAGCCACTCTCACGCTATATAATTTCAACGACAAATCCCAAAAAGATCCCATAGAAATGTTAAATAAATTTTCTTTTGTTTCTTTTTTGAGTTTTTATTTTTTTTTCGCAAAAATTTCAAAAATGTTGTTTGAATATTTGTTGTTGTTGTTTTGAAAATTCATTATTGTTTTGAATTAGGGAATAGTTTCTTTGGAAATTTGTAATATTTTGAAGTTGTTTAGTTGAAATAAATATATGTATCTTGATTACACATTTACAAAAGTTTTCCTAAATTGATAGTATTATATTTGAGGTGTAAAAGTTGTTTGATGTTGGACTTTTTTGTTTATAATCGTTACAGCCGAAAAGAATACACTATTTGATTTCTGGTTCTCTCTTCCTCTCAATTATTGTTTATTAATTAACATCAAATTATCGACGATATTGTTCATTATCAAGGTACTGCATACTAAAAATAAATAAAATAAATGTTTTGTATTAGAACAAACTGAACATTATCTATGAACATTAACTATGACACAACTAACTGATTTAACTTTTATTTAACGTATGGTTTTTGTTGTGACACATTAAAAATTAAACTTAAAATAGGTAGACTCTTCTATGAAATCTACCTAAAACAAAACATGGATACACATTAAATGATTCGTCCATGATTCGTTCTTATTCGGTTTAGTGTAGTCCAGGTATGACGTGGCAGATCGAAACCAGGTAGGGTAGAAGTCGGGTTAGTAATAGAAATGCCAGTTGTGTTGTAATGATGCCAGGAGGTGTCCCAGGCATCCAAGATATTAAAATTAGTTGCTGGCAGTTTTATGTGGAGGCATTCTTGACTTCAATCGACAACGGGTGTGGTCACCGTAATATTCATGCAAGGGAAACGTGATGTTGTTGGTTACCTTTTTATGTTTACGCATGAGAGCATGCGAGCGTCTGAGTGCAGTTGGAGAGATATTGCTTAACACAAGGAGCCAAGGTAAAGGGGTGGATCTGATAGTACCACTTATAGTACGCATCGTGGCATGCAGCTGGCAGTCAACTTTTTGAGTATGGGTGCTATTCAACCAGACTGGAGCGCCATACTCAGCCGCTGAGTAAGCCAGACTTCAAGCAGTTGTACGGAGAGTAGCTGGAGTAGCACCTCATGTCGAGCCTGCCAGTTTGTGTAATATATTGTTTCTCGTTTTAAGTTTTTTTTGACGTATTCTCTAGGTGGAGCTTAAAAGAAAGAGTTCTATCGAGAGTAATGCCCAGGTACTTTGGCTGTTGTATTGTATTTAATGACAGTGCCGTTAAATAACACTAATAGTTCGTGTTTTGCCAGGTTGTTGTTTAAGTGGAAACAAGAACTCTCGGTTTTACTTACATTGGGAAATAGGCTCCACGCTCGAAAATAGTCATTCATTATCGCCAGGTCAGTTGACAGCAATTCCTCCAAGACACCCATGTCTTTGTTTTGAGTGGCCACTGGTCAGGGTCCAATCATCAGCGTAACCAAATTTCTTTGATGTTGTGTCAGGAATGTCAAGAATGTACAGATTAAAAAGTAATGGTGCCAGGACGGAACCCTGTGGCAAACCATTGTTAAGCATTTTGGACCTACTACAAGAATTATTTAGATGAACTTTGAATACACGATTACTCAGCATGTTGTTAATTAAACGCGAGATGGTGCTACAAGGTATTGCATTGAACAGCTTATGTATAATCCCAATTCGCCAGACCGTGTCATATGCTGCAGTAAGATCGATGAATACTGCGCCTGTTTTTAGTTGTTTTTGTTACCCAGCTTCGATATAGGATGTTAAAGCGAGCAGTTGGTCAGTGCAACTGCGATTGGAACGAAAACCAGCTTGTTCGACTGGGATCTGGTCATTCAATATCGGTGCGATACGATTGTATATGAGCCGTTCTAGCAATTTATAGCAGGCGCTCAAAAGGGCAATCGGGCGATAGCTTCCTGGTTCATTGGATGGTTTACCTGGCTTAAGTATCGCTATAACTTTCGTAGTCTTAAAATGCTTTGGTAGATTGCCGGTTTCTAGGACATTCGAGAAAAATTTAGTTAGCCACTGTTTTACATTTTTCCAGCATTTTTAATAAATTCTGGAAAAATGCCATCGTAGCCAGCTGCTTTTCCGTTTTTTGTTTGGGACAGGGCTGATTCTAGTTCTTCGCTTCTAAAAGAGTTCGCATACTTCGATGGAGACGAGCAATTGCGCTTGATTTCACGCTTAATTGTTCTCTTATGAAGGCGATTAATAGAAGAACGAGACATGTTTACTATGTGATTTGCAATGTACTCTGGATTTATTTCATTGTTAGCACGAGTAATTGAGTTTGAGCCACCCAGCTTTCGAAGGAGACTCCATGCTTCCCTGCTTGAATGGGAAAAATCAATGTTTTCGACAGCGTTAATCCGCTTTTGTTTTCTCGCGGCGTCCAGTGAGCATATTAAGTCATCAGCCACGTCTGCCTCACCACTACTAAGGTACCCCTCATATAATATATCGCTCTCTCTACTCCAGCCAGGAATATATTCTTCACGGAAGCCTCTTGGGATGCATTTCTTTGCAGTTGAGATGATGGCTCCAATAAATCTATCGTAATTTTTAGGAATGGGTCGGATCCAGCAAATCACTGCATCCAACTCCAACCTATATTTAGCCCAGTCAGCTTTGTTAAAATTCCATCTAGGTTCAGGAGTAGAGTTAACGAGTGGGATTTGGACTCCTACCTCAAGAATCACTGGACGATGTTGAGAGCGTGGAAAACCTTGTAAAACAGCTCTAGATATTGGAATATAGGGTTACGTTGTTCGTTGTTTGTGGAAAAACAGAGAACGGGATGGTAATCGCTTCGCCATCTTGCAGATCTAAAGGTTTTCATGTCTTTCGCATCATATACCAGGAACATGTTGTTAGCATCCGCCCGGTCGGCCAGTTGCACGCCATTGATATTATTATTTGAGTAGGACCACTGAGTGTGATGTCTATTGAAGTCACCAGCATATATTGCTGGGTGGTGAAATAATGGTAGAGTAGCAGCTGGCCATGTTGTATTTGGAGGCTTGTATACGTTTACAATTTTTGTATCCGATATAGCAACAACAATAAGATGTATATCGTTGTCCGTCTGTGTAAGTACGTGGGTGCAATTCAGGATTTCTGACTTAACATACGTGGCAGATCCTAATGATTGATGGTAAATAGCACTAATTAATTTGTAGCAACAATGTTTCCCCTAGAGGTAAGTTGCGCTTCATCTGCTACATGCGTTTCTTGCAGAATTACAACGTCGATGTCGTAATCTTTTAATCATCTTTGTAAATGTTCAGTTTTTGACCTGCTTATGCCTTCAATGTTCAGTTGCAAAATACGGACTGAGGGTCCAATATTTTTTGTCTTATGGTGCTGAAAAGTACCGTTGTTATTGTGATTTGGATTTTGGTTCATGTTTATTTTTTTTTTGTATCACAGCCAAAAGTTTGAAATGAAATGTTTGGCTACCAAGTTGAAATAGACTATTAGCGTAACCCAGGGTGTAGCGCGAGGAGCTTGTCTATTTAACACATCCCTGATTTTAACTAATAAAAATTAGTAAATTTTATATAGGTCAGACGGGGTGGTTCTTCACAAAAAGATCTATTGAGCACACCACTGAAATTAACAGAAGCGATCCAAAATCCAGATATGACCAAAATTTAAAAATAGAAAACACAAATACACCAATATCAACACAAATTTAACCATTTTACATAAAAAAAGAAAAGGACAACATCTAGATAGATTGGAAGAAATAGAAATATATAAACATAATCACAATAACAACATTTTAAATGATAAAATCAACACTAAAACTAACAAAATATATGGCATAATAATAAAAAATAGCAGTTGAAATAGGATATAAGCAATAAGTTAAACAAAAATTGTAATAATAATTTAAGAACTGAGGATGACGTAAGTCGAAATCGATATTCTATAAAATAAAAAATTAAATTCAAATTGTTACTATAAGGAAGTTTATATTATTATTATAAAATAAAATATTAAAAATAATCAGTAAAAAGTATATTTTTAAATATTCATTTTAATCTAAAGTAGAAGCTGCTCATCTATCCCATAACATCTTAATTACTTCGGTCTGAAAGACCTAAGTATTACATTCATGAGCCAAAAATGAAATTCTTACCCCCAATTTTTTGACATTTCTCGGCGTTTAAGGTCATAACGATTCCTGTTGTATCTATATAAACAGAACGCATCACCTTGGAAGTAAAAGTGTGGCAACACTTTATAAAATACCATTAAAAGAACTCATATCTATGTTGTAGTATTACAAAATGTCAGAATACAGATATACATCGATTAAGTTTTGTAAGATATATTGAAATTGAATTTGGATTAATAAAGTAAGAACAAAGTTCAATAATAACGTGTGTAGCCTTTTAATTATAAAACCACTCTCGGCTACATCAATTGGCGACGAGAAAATCATTAAATATTCAATTCAACGTAAGTGCATAAAAATTAATACAAAATGGATGCCAATCCATTCGACAAATTTTTAAATCAACAACAAGATTTTTTCACAAAACTTATTTCAATAAATGGAAATCTTGGACAAAACAATCCTGGTCCAAGTGCTCCAAATATCAATACAGTGCAGACGTTCGAAAATTTTGATTCCAAAAAAGAAAATTTCAAAAATTATAGACAACGCTTCGATAATTTTCTCGATAGGAAAAAATTGAGTACAAATAAAGAATATTGGACGCAGATATTTTTAAATTCTATTGGTGCCATAAATTACAATATGTTAGCGGCTTTAGTGGCTCCAAAGAAACCAGCGGAATTAAATTATGATGAATTAGTAAATAGTTTTGAAGCACATATTTGTCCGAAAAAGAATATGTTAGTGTCACAACATGAATTTTTGTCAACGTATCAAACTGAACAGCAGTCAATAGCAGATTATATTGCAGAACTTCGACGTAATATTGTTGATTGTGAATTTATTTCACCATGCGAGTGTAAAACGTCAATAGCTGATATTTTCTTACGCGCACAGTTTGTTCGGGGTATCCGGGATAATTCAATTCAAGAACAAATTTTACAATCAGAAATTACGACCTTCGAAGAAGTTTCTAAAAAAGCAATTATTTTAGAAGCTTCAAAAATAAATAGCCGTCAGTTTTCACAAAATACATCATCAAATAATGTGAATTCATCAGAAATTAATAAAATTGTCAGTCATCGAAGATCAAGAAATAATTCAGCAAAATGTCATCGAGATAATTCAGCAAATAGTTTTCGTTCAAGCTATCAAAATAGAAATCGTTCCAAATCAAAATCCAGAGTCAATTATGAAAAACTAGGCATTAATAATCTTTGTCTTCGTTGTGGTCGTGATAATCATATTGCTAGCGAATGCAAATCGAATCAAAATTTATTGAAATGTAGCGGATGTCAAAAATCAGGGCATTTACGGAAAGTATGTATTACAACGTTATTAGCTGAAAAAGGTAAACATAATCGACAAAATGAAAGTGTAACAAATTATGTATCAACTGAAACACTTAAACGTTATGGTGTTAATCAAATAATAGATGTATATACAAATGAACAGGCTTCAAATGATTTCGATAAATACGTAGTACATGTAAACATTGAAGGTAAACAACAAAAATTTGAAGTTGATTCAGGTGCAGCTTTTACATTTATGCCACGAGAAAAATTTTATCAATTAAACATTCCAGTGCGACTAAATAATACAACGATAGCATTTCGATCATACACGGGTAATATATTCGTGCCGGATGGTAAAGTTTATGTTAACGTCGAATAAAAGGAAAAACTTCACGTGAGGAATTATATATTGTACCAGAAGAATATGATGCGTTAATTGGGCGTACGTGGATTCGACATTTGAATATCAATCTCCAAGAAATTGATTCAAATGGAATTGGAAATTCGAAAATACATCAAATCCAATCAACTGAAATCCATAATATTATTTCGAAATATCCAGAAGTGTTTGAAGAAAAAGTGGGGTGCATTCCAAACATTAAAGTGTCACTCCGGCTTCGAGAAGGTACTAAGCCTGTATTCTTCAAAGAGCGTGAGGTACCATTTTCTCTTCGTGAAAAAGTTGAAAAAGAATTGAATATGTTAGAATCAGAAGGAATAATTTCAAAAATAAATACGAGCGACTGGGGTTAACCATTAGTAATTGTTCCAAAAGCAGATGGAAATTTACGACTCTGCGTTGATTATAAAATGGGTGTAAACAATAGACTCATTAGTTCAAATTATCCAATTCGGAAAATAAATGAGATACTCAACGAGCTGAGAAATTCAAAATATTTTTGTAGGTTAGACTTATTTAAGGCTTATCTACACGTGCAAGTAGACAGTGAAAGTGCAGTAATCCAAACAATTTCAACGCACAAAGGTACCTATAAAATGAATAGACTGTCATTTGGGATAAAAACTGCTCCAAGTGAATTTAATAGAATTATTGATCAAATTCTTCAAGGAGTGCCGAAAACATTGTCATACTTTGATGACGTTATAATTCATGGTGCAACAAAACAAGAATGTACAGAAAACCTTGAATTATGTCTGAAAAAATTAAAAGAGTATGATCTTCATCTTAATCGCAATAAATGCTCATTTTTTCAAGAACGCATTGAATATTTAGGTCACATAATCGAATTCAATAAAATTTCCAAAAGTGCAGAAAAGATAAAAGCAATTACAAATTTACCAAGACCATCAAACATTGAAGAAGTACGACGTTTTCTCGGCATGGTAACATATTATTCAAGATTTCTACCAGATGTATCATCAGTAACATATCCGCTTAGACAGCTTATTCGAAAGAATGCTAAATTCAAATGGACATCACAATGCGAAAAGTCTTTTATCAAGTTGAAGGAAGAAATAGCTAGTGATCGAACCTTAATTCTATATGATCCAACATTTCCGATCATGTTAAGCTGTGATGCAAGTCCAGTGGGGGTAGCAGGTGTACTTGTTCATCTAATTGATGATCAGGAGAAACCGATTGCATTTGCTTCTACCACCAATGACGTCTGGTCGTTTATGCCGATATGCATTATTTCTCTCAGCATTTGATTATGAAGTAGTCTTCAAAAAGGGAAAAGAAAATATTGATGCTGATTGTCTTTCGAGAGCACCTATAATTCAAACTCGAGAATTTGAAGACATGAGAATCAATTACGAAATAAATCAAGTATACAAAACTTCTATCAATGAAATTTCAACAAGTGAATTTATTACTGTCGATATAATTCGAAAAGAAACAGAACGTGATGAACAACTTTTGAAAATTAAGGAAGAAATTCAAACAAACACTGAATTTGCATTAGAATATACTTATGAGCAGGGCATATTATTCAAGGGGCAACGAGTTATCATTCCGGAAAACTGCAAAAACAAATGTTAATAGAATTACATAGAACACATGTAGGCATAACTAAAATGAAGCAGCTGGCCCGACGCCATGTTTATTGGAAAGGTATTGATAAAGACATCGAAAAATTATCAAAATCATGTGAACAATGCGCTACAATAAAACCAAATCCGGTTAAAGCAGAATTTCATCCTTGGGATGAGCCGTGTGAAAATTGGGATCGAATACACATCGATTATGCCGGTCCATTCCAAAACCATCAATTTTTAATAGTGGTCGATGCAAAATCAAGATGGGCAGAAATTAAAATATGCCGCAATTCACCAACATCAAATTCAACAATCGAACTATTAGAAGATATTTTTGCTTTTCATGGCTATCCAAAGGTCATGGTATCAGATAATGCAACAATTTTTACAAGTGATGAGTTCAAACTGTATTGTTTAAAAAGTGGAATCTTCCAAAAATTTAGTGCACCAGGTCATCCAGCAACGAATGGATTAGCTGAACGCAATGTGCAAACTCTCAAAAATAGACTCAATACAATGGTAAACGAACCATTATCAATGCAATCAAAAGTACGTGCAATCTTGTTTCGTTATCGTGCAACGCCATTGTTAAACAATCAAACTCCAGCTGAAATATATTTACATCGTAACATTCGAACTCAACTTGATGCGATTCGTCCGGTTATACATAAACCGAATCTTCAAAGCAGTCTCAAGTCAAGACAATTAAGTGTGGGAGAAAGAGTACAAGCAAGGTTTTATACAAACAATAAATTAATATGGAAGTTAGGAACAGTAATTGAGAAATTTGGCAGACTACATTACAAAGTAGAACTAGATAACGGATATATATTGAAGCGCCACATAAATCAATTAAGGAAAACCGAAATAAAACAGCAAGTTACCTTTGCATTGGAAACGGAAGTTGAAAACCAGAAAGATGAAATGGATAAAAATAATCAACGTTATCTATTCGAATTTAGCTCAGATATTCCACAGGTTACAGACCAGCGAAATGGTTGTAGCTTAAACAGGCAACATCATGACATTGCACAAGAACAGTCAAATTTAAATATTTCACAACATCATGACATTGCACCAGAACAGTTAAATACTCCACAACAGGAGCAGAATGAACAGCTACGAAAATCGAAGAGAATTCCTAAGCTCCCGTCATATTTAAAAGATTTCAAAACGTAAATGCTAATATTTTAAGTGTGGGAGAATTGTTGTATCTATATAAACAGAACGCATCACCTTGGAAGTAAAAGTGTGGCAACACTTTATAAAATACCATTAAAAGAACTCATATCTATGTTGTAGTATTACAAAATGTCAGAATACAGATATACATCGATTAAGTTTTGTAAGATATATTGAAATTGAATTTGGATTAATAAAGTAAGAACAAAGTTCAATAGTAACGTGTGTAGCCTTTTAATTATAAAACCACTCTCGGCTACATCAATTCCAAAAAAAACAAAAAAAATATATGTTTGTCTGCCGGTCGGCCGTCACAAGCGACGAAATCTCGAAAACCGGTGAAGGGATTTTAATGTTTGTTTCAAAAATAGTTATACTCAATGGTAAGAGATGAAAGGACGGTGTGTTCGATAACTGTACCGAAGTTGTGTCGAAAAAATCGTCAAGTGTGTCAAAACAAGGATATATGCATATTTTTGGCTTAAAAACGTTCATTTTAAGTGATAATGAGTAGTAATAATGAATGTGGAGAAATCTTGATGGTCGGGATTGGTATGTGAGATCAAAAACTAGATTATTGCAATTTGCATTATAGCAGCTTGTTAAAAAAAATTTGTCAAGTGTGTCAAAAGAAAGATTTTCATTTATTTTTTTTGGAAAAAAATAAAACTAAATATTTGTATGACATGAAATTTTAATATTATTATTGAGATTTATGGCATTATAAGTTTGTCAAAAAAATATTGTCAAGTGTGTCAAAAGAATGATTTGCATTTATTTTTTTAGAAAAAATAAAATTAATTATTTGTATGACATCAAAAGTTATTGAACATGATATTGGACATAGAAATTTTTGATTTGTTATAGTTTTTGCAACATTTTTAGAATTTTGCAAAAGTTTCAACTTTAGATTTTTAAGAATCTTTGGAATATTTTTAGAATTTAGATTTAAAATTTTGATTTTATTATAATTTTTGGAATTTTGAAAAAAGTTTCAGTTTTGATATTGTTATAATTTTAGAATAATATTTTTAGAATTTTGGCAACAGTTTGAATTTTTAAATTTGTGAATTTTTGAATATTTTTAGAATGTTGAAAAAAGTTTCAATTTTTGATTTTGTAAGAATTTTTGCAATATAGTGGAGTCATATTAGTAAAAAAAAGTGATATATTTGATGTAAGAGCAAAGTTGAATTTTTTTTTGTTTTATGTTAAGGACATAAAAGTTAGTATGCATGTAATTATTTAGCAAATTTGGAGGTCCGGAAGTGCCTCAAAAATGGCAAAAACTGCTTTTTTGGTGTTTTTTGAGTAGGTCACTTCACTATTTTTGAAATATTTCGGGCTCTAATGATCATAAAAATAAAAAGTAAATGGAAAATGTTTGTGATTAAATTTCAAATCCATCTAGGGGGGTTAGATACTTTAAAAGTGTAGCCTTACCTCAAAAAATCGAATCGCGTTTTTTTTTTTACTAAATTTATGATAAGGGGCGGGAAAATCGTCGAATTTTCATGAAAATTTCAGGAAACATGTATTTTAATAGTCTTAATATGGGATTTCATTTTTATGAAAATAATTTTATTTTTTCGGCCACAATTGGCTTTTTCGTTAAATTTGGCAAATGGTGCCATTTTATGAGAAGTCATCCAATATAAATTTTTTTTTTTTAATCTGTACTATTTTTTATCTACTTTAACCTAAGTATAATTAAAGTTTTGTTGTCTTAATTTAAATGCCCATTTTTTGGCATGAAAAAAAAACATTAATTTTTGCATTTTTTTGACATTTTACCATATATACGGTACACCTATCCCCCGTTTTACACGGTAGATACGTTCCTGATAAAAACGTGTTAATCGAAAATATAAATTTTGTATGGAAAAACCGTGTTAAACGAAAAACGTGGGTTTTTGGTCATTTCTTGGGCGACAAACAGATTCGGAAAAACATAAAAGTACCAGTTTAATCACATAAGATATCGACATAACAGTTAAATTGATTTTCAAAAAGAAACATGTAACTTAACCAATAAGAAATTCACAGAAAAATAAAAATAAATTATACATACTAGCATGTTGACCTAAATCAAACCTAACTTAACTTGATTCAGTTCGGTGCGACTTGGAAGTTAAATCTGTAATTAATAACTGTGCTTTCTTTTTAGCTAAATCTTGCAAACATCTTCATACTGACTTAAAAATTCGTTGAAAGTTCGCAGAAATCAGAGAGCTAGTTCAATATTCGGATTTTGTTGTTGAAAGTAGTTGCATTATTTATTATCTTCTGGTATAATGATTGTAATAAAGAAGTTTTAATTTTTGGTAGAAATACAATTTATCCATTTGTAAGCTGCAAATCTTGAGGATGACATGGAGCATTGTCCAGTAAAAGAAGAACCTTAAATATTATTTTGATTAAATACTATTTTACTTTTGGTACGTAAGAGTTATGAGACAAATCAATGAACAATGTGGCTTTAACCCAAGCTTTTGTATTGGCATTCCAATAAATGGAAAGATTTGTTTATTCCTTTTTACCTGGACGCTTTGCCACATAAGTCTTACCACTCTTTAGTAGTGAAAACCTGATCAGCAGCCAAATTCTGTAATTGTGAAGCGGTGAAGTGATAAGTTTTTGAATGAACAGAAACGATGGAATTTTTAACGCTTCACCGCTTCACAGTTACAGAATTCGACTGCAGAACAGTAAGATGTACCGGACTTAATTTCAGTCAATTTTAGTGGGTACATACTGTTGTGCTGTATCTAAATCAGTAGATGCGCTTTTTAATTTTAAATTTTTGCAAAAAATGCCCGTGTTTAAATATTTTGAACCAACCATGACTTGCAATAAAACTTAAAAGGCATTTTATTTGAGTAGATGGAGTAGATCTATTTAAGTAGATGGCAACTGTTTCACATTCCAAAAATTTTAAAGTCTTACTAGTTATGATATTGGTACCAATTGGAATACGTCTTTGATATTGGTCTTCAAGTCATATCATTAATTTATTTTCCATTGTTTTTATTTTTTTTTAAATAAAATGTGTTGTGTAGAAGGAATTACAATATGTATCAAAACAACAAATAAAAACTTTTAACCTCACGGTCACCGCAACAACATGCGTTCAACGATATTGATGAACGCTAATTTTAATTGTTTGTGTTCTTTAAATTTTTTCGAATTGATAACTAAACAATAAATCCAATCATTTAATAAAATATAACAGACCCCAATATTTCATTATAGGATAGAATAAGATCTCACTGCTATTGCCAGTGTTGTATAATATCTCACGTTAACTCGTATGTCAACAGATATAATTATTTCCTTACAAATTAACTATGACCATTGATACACCTACGCATTTTGTATCTAGCTAATAACGATGTATTGCTTAAAATCAACTGATTTACATAGAGAATCTCTTACATACCTTTGGTGATGCACATCAACATGTATTTTCAAAATTTTGCTTTGAACACTCAAATGCGTTTTTTGTTACAAGTTTCTTGTTTTTTTGTTTTAATTACAACCTGTATGTATATGGTATACCAGAAGGTTTAATTAAAATAAAGTAGATATAAGTGCGTGTAATACCAAAATTTGTCTTTTTTTTAACATTTTTTTTTTGGGAAATTTTTTTTCAAAAACCGTGTAAAGTCGAAAACGTGTTAAATGAGTGCCGTGTAAAGCGGGGGATAGGTGTATTATTTATGCTATTATCATGTATTTTGCATAAAAGTGAAATATGCAATTCAAATTAATAAAAAATATTTTTTTAAATTATACATAACCTACAAAACTTTTTTTTCTTGCAATGCCCTAAATTGCTTTTGGTAAATAATTAAAATGTTATTACAATTATTGTAAATATTTGATATAAGATTTTGAAAAAATGTAATATTCAATTTTTTTCAAACAATTTTCAAACATATAAAATACACAGCTTAAATAATTTTACGCCAATTATGTTTTCAATTGAAAATTCTATATGTGTTATTATGGTTTTCCATATTATGCACTGTTTGTGAGCTTTTGTCACTTTTGAATTAAAATGCAATATTTAAAAATATGCTTTTCTCTGTTTATTTTTAAATATTAAATATTTTAAATATTAATAATAATATAAACTTCCTTATAGTAACAATTTGAATTTGATTTTTTATTTTATTGAATATCGATTTCGACTTACGTCATCCTCAGTTTAAATTATTATTACAATTTTTGCTTAAACTTTTACTTATATACTACATCAACTGCTATTTTTTATTATTATGTCATATATTTTGTTAGTTTAATTTTAATTATTTTCCAAAAGCAATTTAGGGCATTGCAAGAAAAAAAAGTTTTGTAGGTTATGTATAATTTAAAAAAATATTTTTTATTAATTTGAATTGCATATTTCACTTTTATGAAAAATACATGATAATAGCATAAATAATACCGTATATATGTAAAAATGTCAAAAAAATGCAATAATTAATGTTTTTTTTTCATGCCCAAAAATGGGCATTTAAATTAAGGCAACATAATTTTAATTATACTTAGGTTAAAGTAGATAAAAAATAGTACAGATTAAAAGAAAAATTTATTTTGGATGACTTCTCATAAAATGGCACCATTTGCCAAATTTAACGAAAAATGCCAATTGTAGCCGAAAAAATTTAAATTTTTTCATAAAAATGAAATCCCATATTAAAACTATTAAAATACATGTTTCCTGAAATTTTCATGAAAATTCGACGATTTTTCCGCCCCTTATCATAAATTTAGTAAAAAAAAAAAGTAACGCGATTCGGTTTTTTGAGGTTAGGTTACACTTTTAAAGTATCTAACCCCCCTAGATGGATTTGAAATTTAATCACAAACATTTTCCATTTTTGTTTTTTTTTATGATCATTAGAGCCCGAAATATTTCAAAAATAATGAAGCGACCTACTCAAAAAACACCAAAAAAGCAGTTTTTGCCATTTTTGAGGCACTTCCGGACCTCCAAATTTGCTAAATAATTACATGCATACTAACTTTTATGTCCTTAACATAAAAGAAAAAGAAAATTCAACTTTGCTCTTATATAAAATGCTAATATGACTCCACTAATACTTTTAGAATTAAGAAAAAGTTTAAATATTTGATTTTATTCCAATTTTTGGCATTTTGAAAAAACTTTGTAGTTTTCATTTTATTTAATTTTTACAATATTTTTGGAATTTTGAAAGAAATATGAATTTTTGATTTTGTAATATTTTCTTGAAACGCTAAATGGATAGGTTTTTGAATGCCTTGCTTATTGTATCATCTTTCCACTAAATTATGTTAATTTATGATCTCTTATAATTTTCAGGCAACGTATTGATGTTTCGTGTTAGTTTTGTAATAAATTTCTAAACAGAGATAAAAAAATACATGTACTTTAACAAAGAGTTTTATGTTTGATATACTTTGCTGCCTAAAACTGAAAAGAATGTCCCCATAAAAGTGTTATGGTGAAAAATATATCAAAATCCTTAACTCAGACCGAAGTTTTGATATCTCAGAGCCTTGAGATTTCAACCCTTTCATATTTTTTACGTATAAGATTGTTATGCCATACTTTATCAAACGTTTTCGATATATCAAGAGTCAAGACCAACACGAAAGTTTTACCATGGTTTTCAAGTGACTTAAAGTTCAGACATGCGAAACAAACTGAGAGTAAATCGCCGTTGCTATTCTTTTCTGAAAGCCGTTATGTCTTTTATTTAGCAATTGGGAAGATTCCAAGAAGCTCATAATATTAAAATTAATATATTTATGATATATTTTCGCAACAACCGACAAAATTGAAATGGGTCTGTAATTTGTTGGAGTTTTAGTACCTTTCTTTGAAACAGGCTGAACAGATGCCATTTTCCATTATTCATAAAAAATCTCTTTCTTATATGACAAATAGAAGATTTTAGTTAGGATTGCTAGCTTATGTTATGTTGTTTGAATAATTGGAGGAATACCAACAGCATTTTCCTGATGATGTTTTTACGAAAAATGATCTGCCTCATTTTAAAAGAAGCTCTGGGAATAGATTAAGGTGGAAAATTAGGTTCTTTTAGCGTAGATTTTTTTTAAATATAGATTTATCTTTTGGGTGTATTAGAGGCTATTAATAAGAGGAGGTAGAGGAGGCTTACAAAAATTATTTTGGACAACCGCTTTATAGAAATTGCATGAACCAGTGGGTGCCCAGTAAATTTTTTTGCTTTTTTAATATTAAAAAGATTTTTGCTCATCACCTTATAAGATTAGTGATACTAATCAGTATCACTAATCGGCGTTTTCATCAGTTTTGTTTTAGATGAACTTTCGAAAGGTTTTTTTTTAATTTTAATTGTATTTTTGTATTTATTTGAAAACCAAACATTAGCCTTTGGAACAGTCAATCTATTCGGAATAAACCTACGCATACCCTCGAGAACAGCTTAAGAAAAATTTAAAGTAGCATCATTTGCGTGCTGTCTCATAAGACAATTTCGTTTCCAGGGATACAATCTAAAAGCTTTATAATGCCATACAAGGCGAGGAGTTGCTTTAAATTGAGCAAAGGTCTCTAGTTGCAACCACGGGAAGATAATAAGTCTTTCACACAAAAGTAGTGTGTCTAAAATTCCCTTCGTCACAGCTTGATTCAGATGATTTTGAGCCTCTTGCTTCGGGGAAAATATATGACTATGGGCTAATTCTCCTCTGTCTTGTATGTTGAGGAGCGAAGGTGAAAGATGATGTCAAGAATTTTTTAAATGCATATAAGGTATTTCATTGGACCAATAACCATCTCCCATCTTTTTTTTTATTAAATTTTTTTTTTGTTTCTTCTACTGCCTTTAATTTTTTTCTGCTCAGTAAGGTCTACAAAACTCACAAGTAATCCCACCTTCCTTTACCCTGATGCTTTAGCCGGGATCTAACCGGCCTGAATTTAGTATAGAATTTTTGGACAATTACTACTGTTAATGTCTTCAATGGAATACACTCTTCTTTCTTAAGGAGACTGGATGTCATTGAGGAACGTTACAACCATTTAATGGCAAGTACGGCAGCTAGACACTCCAACTCTGTAATACTTTAATTATACGCTGGGCGTCGTTTAGTTTATAAGACCTGAAGGCTATACAGGTCTATCATAACATTCAATATCCTTTTGAAACAGCACAACTCCGACTTCAATACCGCTAGCATAGCATTATATGAATAGTCCTTCTTCGTAGTTTGGGGTGATCAGCACGGAGGCGAAAGTTAAGGCGTCTTTTAAAGACTTGAACCCGTTTTCAGCATTGAAATACGAAACAAATTTTTGCTGTTTCTTTAACATGTTAATTAAGGGAGAATACCCGTTAATAAAGCGTTTGTACCATCCAGTTATGCCATGAAACCGTCTAATTTGACGTACATTTTTAGGGGTCGGGAACATAGAAAAGGTTTCAACCTTGTTTAAGTTAGGTCTCAATCCTCCACCACCAATAGCATAACCGAGGTAATTTCTTTCTTTGAGAAGAAAATTGCTTTTTCTATATTTATAGTTAATTCTGTGCGTGTTATCATTTCAGCAACATCGGATAAGAGCGATATGTGTTTTTCGAAAGTTGGCGTGGTGATCAACTGATCGTCTAAGTAAACATATACTCGATCATGCAGATGATGGGGAATCACATTATTCATTAACACAAGGTTTGGGGCGCATTGCATAGACAAAAACGCATAACTCGAAACTGGTAAAGAGCAGATTTTTGAAGTTATACTTCTTTACGCTCGTTGTACACATTTTGATGGGGTGTTGGTCGAGAAACCGCGTCACGCTTTTTTTTATAATTGATTTTGAAATTTCGTCATTATCACCATAGAGCATAAGGTTCAAATTGTTTTTGACTAAGAAAAGTTAGAAAATCGACCATTATCCGCAAAAAATTTGTACAGTGTGTGTATAATGGTCCAACTTGAGAGATAGGATAGTTTTTATCTCGATTAAAAGCCTTAATATTTTTTAATTGCGAATTAAATGTTAAATATGGATGGTTCATAAGCAAACTTTTAGATGGCGGCGTAAATTAATTAGTTTACTGTCAAACCAGCTTTATCGACTTTTTAATCATCCGTGTAGGGCCCATATAGACTATCAAATATGTTATTGAGCGATTATTTTGTTCCGGTGTTTGCCGCAATGTCGTTGCAAAAGGGGGAAAGGAGAATAAATTGCAAAAAAATTATATGGGTTTTCATACAAAACACAACTTGAATAATTTTACAAATTATCTATGAAATTTCCCATTTTACTACAATTAAATAATTTTAATTTCTTTATGAACTATTACTGACTATATATTAAGCATATTATTTTCTTCTGTCAGTAAAACAAATACGAAAATAGGTTAAATTTTTCATAGGATTTTCATGGAAAATTTTGGCAATTTTTATAATTCTTTTTTGAGGACTTAAGAATAATATTTTATATATTACGCTTAATTACGCTTAATATATACTCGATAGGATAGTTTTTATCTCAATTAAAAGTTTTAATATTTTTTAATTGCGAATTAAATGTTAAATGTGGGACATAACCATCTTTGCAGATGGCGGCGTAAATTAGTTAAGTGAAGCAACTTAACCATGGACTTTTTAAGTGTGTGAGCGAATGGCCAAAGAAGTATAACTTCCTCCGTCTGGTCCGACGCAGACCCTACTTTTTCTTTAGAGTCTGGGTCCAAAGGAATTTTCCAAAAGGCATCCTTTAGAATCAAACTAGAAATATAACGTGTTTTATATAGTCAACTGAGGAGTCCTTCTATTAATGGTAGAGGATAGGCGTCCTTTTTCGTAACTAAATTGAGCTTGCGAGCATCTATGCTTAAAAAGTCCTTTTCCGTTCGATTTTGTTACTATAGCCATCGGTGAGCGCCATTCACTAGTAATTTTTTCTATGACATTCATTCAATTCAAGTATCCGGTAAATTTCTCTATACTTTTCTTTCTGCATGGCCGGGGAAACAGCATAGTGGCGTTGTTTCAAGGGTACCGCTTCTTCAACATCAATGGTGTGACATAAAATATTAGTTCGTCCTAGACCTTGTTTTTCAAAACTCTGCAAAAGTCTTACTATTTCGTCCAACCTTTCGTGTTGCACTACAGATAAATTCTGGTGGTGACTATCCACCGGCGTGGAAGCAGATAATTCCGATTCTAAATTCTTTTGTGTCCCAAAATGTTCCCAAAACTCGGGACAACATAAAATCTCATATGTAAAGTTCTATTGTTGTATGAAACATGAGCATTCACTTAGCCTATTACCTGTTGCGGGCAACGACTGGCAGTACGGACTGAAGTTATCATTGCATGAAGCAGAAGTTTATGGATTTGGATTTGGCTTAGGCCACTATCTATTAGTCCTCGTATGTCTATACCATTTAATTCTATGTTGGCATAGGGTCTATTATCATTGACAACTCTGGAGGAAGTGTCGGAAAATATCGGAAATATTTTTTGGAACTTGTCGTCGATGGCGAAAATTAGAAAAAAAAACGAAAATCAAGAAAAAACCAAAAAACTCAATATCGGTCCAAAAGTTTTTGTCTGATCATTTTATTTTTTTAAACAACTCTAAAATTATTAAAAATTTATTTCCATTAATTCAAATTATATTTTTACAGTTTCTAACATATACTAACCCATCCAAAGAACTTGAATTATTAAATGTTTTTGTGTGCAATATCTTAGAAATATCGCATATATTTTTAAGCAAATGAGTTTTTAGTGTAAAAACAGATTTAGTACATATTTAGATTCAAATTAGAATTTGTACAGTTTTTGGTTCTAAAAACCAAAGACACATACAT
This sequence comes from Diogma glabrata, assembly GCA_963693315.1. NCBI lineage: Eukaryota > Metazoa > Arthropoda > Insecta > Diptera > Cylindrotomidae > Diogma > Diogma glabrata. The sequence goes on from OY856186.1 coordinate 158,323,170, forward strand.
TTAACTAGTTTTAGCGTCACCTACATGTTCAACATGTATTTATTATTTAAATATCAAGTACTCAAACCATAACTGTCTAGAAATAAATTCGGAGACTTATTTTTTACCTTCAATACAAAAATTTATATTATTTTGATAAATGTGTCGCAATTTTCGTAGAACAAACCAAACAAAAAGACACGTGGTAAACGTGACATTTTTTTTGTTTTGAGTTAAAAACAAAAATTAATCATACAGCTATTAGGGTTGACTAAACGTAACGCTTGCGCTGTGTTTGAAAACAATTTGAAATATGTATAATTAAAATTTATTTCTGTCAAAAAATTTATGACAAACTACTCAAATGAGCAAGTTAACATAGTTTTCTAATTACTATCTGATATCGCCCTTATTATCTTTATAATTTAAATTAAAAAGCAAACAGAAAAAATAATTAAAATATATCTTTGTTTAGGGAGGGAGAAACGAAAATATTTTTACAACACGTATATTTCTCATAAATAGTTTCTTCTAAAACTTTAGTAATATAATTAATTAAAATATTTAGATATATAAACAAAGAAACAAACTTACTTACCTTATCCAGAATACATTTTATTTTATTCAACTTTAATTTATACTTTAAATACGGAAACTTTCTTTGATAATCGTTGAATAAACTTTAACGACCTCTGCTGCCATAACATGAAAAGACTTTTTAGAAATAAGAAAAAGATTTAAATAAAAATATATTATAATAGTAAAAAGAAAATGATTTTCGTTTATGAATTATTTTTCCGATTGATTTTTAAATAAAAAGAAAAACCGAAATACATGCGCCATTTATTTTTTGATATTTTATGTTTTTTGTATGTAAATGTGTAAATTATGTTTTTGTGAAAAATAAAATTATTTTCTTTTTTTTACGTTTTCAAAATAGCTGTGGGGAAAATAATTTTGAATAAAATCTAGATAAGAAACGACAATTGTGATGTGTGAGTTTATCGGTGTACATTATACAAGGGATGCTATGGGAGAATTCTGGTGGAGGTTCTGAATGTATGAAATGTGTAATAATTTGTGGTTGTATTATAAAATAACGATAAATCATAAATGGAATATGTTTTGATTCAACGAATGGAGCGTAGCAGAAACATACAAGATGAATTCATCTTACTCTGCTCATCCAATAGGTTTTATAACTTTCTTGTTTTCTTGCAGGATGCAGGTATAAGTTTGTTCAGTCTTCACTTCAGAATTTTACTTCAGAGATGTAAAATATCCTTATGTCTTATACTATGTTACATCTCCACTATCACAGGTACATAGATGCTCCTCCGTAGCAATCGATAAATGGAGGGAGCAGAAAATATGTTCGTGCCACTAGTGGATGTTTTCCATAGCAGACCATCTGTTGTAGTGATCAGAACATCAACTAAGGCCTAGCAGGTGGAACAACTTTTGTTGACTAGAAGCTGGAACAAAAATAGATGACTTTTAATCATCGGGCGGGAAATTTAGTAGTACCTACCCAGACCAAAGATGTGTGTTTCTGTTAAAAGCGAGTTCATATTTGTTGATTCATCTCATTTTGTCACAAAGATAAGACAGGAGGTGTTAGACAAAACGATAGGAATCATCGGTATGGATGGTCATAGAAATATGAAAAGTCTTTTCGGATCATAGGACAGTTTGTTTTCATTATAATCATGTCAGCGATATGTGTGACTTGAGTTGCTTCCGTTATTGGAACAGTTTCTAAATTTAAATGCCTCAGTATTGAGCTGCATTCAAAACTTAACTGGAAAGATTAGACTAATTACGTGAAAACAAAAATGCTGCAGTCTGAGTCTTTTAGTTCTATTTATTTACAAAGTTGTCTTTGTCCTTTAAATGTATTTCAGTTTTTAAACTTTGGTCTGGTTGACTTTAAGATACAATACGCAGTGTTGAGTGTATTGTTAGGGTGGGATATATATGAATACAATAAAACCTATTCTTGTCACTCAAAAACATTTTATTAGAATTATTAGTAAGAGTAGCAGGAGAACCCACTCCTGGCCTTTGTTTAAATTTCTTGGTGTTCTACCTGTGCAACATCTTTATGTTTTTAAGGTATTGGCTTATTTATTGAAGATAAACGGTTATTTGAATACGAGAGACAGTTTAGGCATCAATCTCAAACCAAGGAATAAAATGTTTACACCCCAAATCTAGGTCAACTAGCGTCAATAAATACTTATTATGTACAGCTCCAAGAATATTCAATAAGCTATCAGTAAGCATTTCCAATTGAAAGATTACTGAAGGATTGGTTGTTCAGTAATAATAACATGTCATTATTTGAAGGCATTTCGTAAATTCATATTTTCTTTTTCTAAATTTTTTAATTCAGATTAATTTTAATTTATTTTCTTATGTGTTGATTATTTTAAAAAAATTGCTTTTAATTTTACAAGAAAATTTTAAATATCATTTAAACAACAAAATATTCTGTATACAATTTATATTGTTACTATTAGTATCTGTTCTATTGTTACTATTATTATCTAAATTCTTGGTTTATTAAAATGCCCCATGAATCATGAAGTAGTTTATGTAATGTTTATAGTTGTAAAAAGCTATATAGAAGTAAATATGAATAAATGTATAACTTATTGAAACCACAAGTGGAAACATGCATTTGTTTTTAATATCGAGAGATTAAGTGGAACAATATCTGATGATTCTTGGATCTGCTTTACTGTGTGGATTTATTTAAAATTCTATTTTGGAAAAGATACTATCATTTCAAAATTGATAATAAATCTTTACTTGCGTGATTGCTATTTACATACAAAGGCTTACATTTACATACACTATTCTACTCTACTCTGATCTACACCACTCAGCATTGCAATTAAAACACTGGAGGTTTAATTAAGATTATGTAGAGCGCGAATGACTAGCTATAGTTAATAGCGCAAATAACAAACTATAATTGGTGACCCCGATTTAAGAAAAGAATAACAGGATTAAGGAACTCAAAACTTAAGGAGGCAAGTAATTAAAATTCAAAACACACAAATTTTATTAATATATAAAATTATTATAATTATAGTTCATATATTGTTTACTGTACATATTGTTTACTGTACATATTGTTATTTTTATTAATACTGTTTCCAGTTATTATTCTAACATAACATATTTCAATTTGGAAAAAATATGACGTTTTAAGTTTTTTTGACAAATTTTCCAATTATTATGATCTTTTTAATGATATCAATACTATCATGAGAATTATGGAATGTAGATATTGGTGGATGTAATGCCGTTGGTGGATGCGAACCTGAGACGACCGCAAAAATATTTTGACTACAAATTGAGTTAGCAATTAGTTAATTTCTACCCGACCTATACTTATGACAATCAAGCTCCTTGTACCAGCCAAGCTATACCTAAACCTAAAGCGACAACAATGTTAATGCCGTAAGTTTAACTCCTGTCCCTTCTGGCATACTCAACCCGATTAGATCGCGATATAATTTAAGACCTCCACAAATTTTTTAGAGCATTTGTTTTTATTACTATCGTTTCGGTGTGCAGAAAAATGTTGTCTTGAATGTTCCCACTAAGCTTCATTCTCTACTAATTCCAAAAACTAAATAGCCTTCCACATATTGCGGAATGTGGCGACTGCAACAATAACAACCGTTTGATGGTTTATGATATACCATCACAAATCTTAAATTTTTTATCGATGGTACCTAGGTATTGGTACCTAGGTATTGTTAACTCCAGTTAATTCTGCTCAAAAGCGACTACTAATGGAACGAAAACTTTAACGCTGGGTTTAGGTCTTCGACGTTCATTCGTTCATTTCTGTATCATCGCCAGTGTCTCTGCAGTTTCGATTATTGGCGCTGACTTTTTAGACATATACGGCATTCTGGTTGATATCAAAGTCAAACGGAAACGAATTTTCAACCCACTCTCTGATATTTTCACATCAGCATTCAAAACTCCTATCTCTCATGGTTCTTTGTCCGTTCTTATCAATGATAAATTTTCTCATGAAATTAACGAGCTTTTACCCGAGATCAAAGAATTAACCTTTGACTCGGGGCTCTCTTCAGCTGTGAAACAGAATGTGACACATGCGACAATAATTAAAGGGCCTCCAGTAATTGTTGTGTCAATTGCCTAATTACTGTCTTCTGCAAAACTCGTTGACTAGCAGCTGACAAAGATTAAGCTGCAAAGACAGAATTTGACTTTGTGCCAGAACAAGGCATCTATAAACCCTCTAGTAGTCAAAAGTCATGTCCTAATCACTTGGTCGAAAAGAAAACAGGTGGTTTTCGTGTTTGTGGTGATTACCTTGGCTTAAATAACATCACAGCTTCCGACATATACAATCTTCCTTTTGTTCAGGATTTTTCGCAACAACTTGCATGTTGAATTATTTTCTCGACTATCGACCTAGTTCCAGCTCACCACAAAATTCCTATTGAGCCTAAGACAATAATATTACTAAGACAACTATATACTCGATTTGGACTTTTCGAGTTCGAATGGAATTTGTTTTAAGAAGCGTTGGTCATCATTTGACATGGTTTAGATTTCAGATTTCTTTACGTGGTTTATTTTTCAGATTTTTTAATTTTTCGTCTACTAAGACAATCTCTTTGTCGCATCTTAGTCCTATGCTGAACAACAGGACATCTTGAGCTCACTTTCAAAAATTCAACAAGTGCAATTTCGCACAAAATGAAATACATTTTTTAGGTCATATATCATCTATTTTATGGGATTTTGGTACAAAAGAAAGAGTGGATGTTATTTAAAATTTTTCCACCCCTCAAATAGTCAAACAGCTACGTCGATTTCTTGGAATGATCAATTTCTATCGACGCTTCATTCCGCACGCTGCCGGTGATCAAGCCATTTCAAATGATTTTTTAAAGGAACGACTGCCGTCCTATTAACTCATCGGAATCTTCTCTTCAAGCTTTTTAAAATTGTTAAAAGCAACTAAACAATGCTACAATGCTCGCTCTTTACACACTTTCTTGAAGGGCGAAATTTTATCCTATATTCACGGATAATAAATCATTGATTTATGTACTGTCGCAAAATCGAGACAAAGCCAGTCTGGCCTTATCAGCTAGTTTACCACTGACATACGACATATTTCTAAATTGACAATGTTATTTACGACGCGTTGTCACGGATTTATCATATAATTGCTAAATGAGAGTATCAATTATTTGGCAATTGCTAATGCTCAAACAAATGATTCAAAGTTCAAAGATTTCCCGATTTCATAAATTCCGATTTCATAAATCAACTGTAGCTACTGCTGTTTATTCGTTTTGGCTGATCGAGGATCACAATTTGAATCTCAATTATTTTTGATCTTTCTTCGGAATTATTGAATTACTTTACGTTTGCCGGGACACTTTTTTTCGGAATAAACGACAGTGGTTCTACAATCGTTTTTTGTAGCTAACCTCAAGTGCATTTCAACAATCTCCGACCTATTTCTTCTGTTTTATTTTGTTTTCAACGATTTGAACATTTCCCGGAGAGTAGATACCGTCTTTTTAGTTTTTGTTTTTTTTCAGCTAGATTTTCTTGTTAATTTAAATTAGTAGTGTAAATAAAAAATCTATTCTTGTAATTTTTATGAAAACAATGTTTAACTTAGGTAAACCTGGTTATCACCGAAAACTTGCAACCAATTGTTACTTATTTGAAAGAGTTGAGGAACGCAATTTGGTTGATCAAAGAGGTGTCAAAATTATGAAAATTAAGAACGGAAGCGCGGAGACTCTTCAATAGAGCTTAACATATAAGAAACCAGATTATACAAAAGTGCGTATCACAACTACAATCAAGAAATCGGATTATGAGCAATAGGATCAGAGCATTCTGTTATAATATATCTGCAGCAACGTCTGTAGCGTATCAACTGCACAAGCTCTGGTGTAAGACGTTACTGAAATTAAGACTTAACTCAAAGACTTGATAGTACGTTTTCTAATTGGTAGACGTAATGTATAATGAAAGAAATATTAGACCAAGGTCAGAGAATTGAAGAGCAGCTACCACACTTTGAAAAGAGGTCTGTATCATGTGGAATACAGATATCTTTCAAACAGTAAGAGTCACCAGGGGTTAATGGAAAAGGTTTTATTCAAAGTTGACAAACGACGTTTTTATCGCACATAATCGGAATCATCAGGGACAAATTGGTACTTGGCAATATTCTAGAGCTATGTATAAAGATGAAGCTGATATTCATCCCACAAGTGGTTGTCATCCAATCGAGGTCTCTAAAGCCATTGGGCTTTATTATGGAAATAATATAGATACATTATCTATTTATCCAAGGGAATACTTTAAATGATACTCGAATGAACGGATTAAAACGCAGACTCCAACAAGGAAAATCTCTAACGTAACACTATCGAGTAATTTTACTCATCAAATCATTTTTAGCTAACAAAAAGGTAATAATTTAATAGAAAAAGGGGACTAAATTATAAAAATTATAGAAATCAAATAAAAATGCTTACAACTAAATCATGTTTTCTTCTAAGTCCAGTCCTACTGTGGAACATAAGTTGATTGTAGGCTGTAGCAAATTGCATTTCAAAAATAACATATCCCAAAAATCTGAAGCGTCATCCATAGACGCTTTGTTAAATGCAAAACACTAAGTTAATCACCACAAAGATGAACCAGCATGTTAATATACCTAATTACCCCAAAATACCGTGATAACATTAAAATGGTTAGCTGTTGCATCATCTATCACGTTTCAATATTGATGACGAGTTATATTTGTAGGCGTTTTACATTTACAAATTAAGCTCAGCATACTTTTCATGTCCAACTTCTCGTTCACTTTTATGCGAAGAGTTATTTTTACCTTTTCGTCCACAATTTCGGACCTACAAATCATATTCGTCCGTTGAATTTGTATCAGCCCCCATCGAGATTTATTCGAAAACAAAGGTCTCGCTATATTCGAAGCCGTTCTCACAAATAACAAAATTATGTTATTCCAAAATTGAAAATATGTATGCAAAAAATTTAATTGGATTATTGGTTTGATTTGGAAATTGATGCAAGTTAAACTTATTAACACACAAAACATGTAACAGGCAACGAAAACTTAACACTTATAGCAATAAAAAACCAACTTCCAAAAATAAATTAATTTTTTTCAATTTAAGATCACCAAACAATATACATTTTTTTCCAATTTTACTTCTACAAATAACAATGTTCACTTGATTTTAATTTACATCCTTAAGCTATTTTTAAGTCTTGATCACAACTCAAAAGTTTGAAGAATCTTTCTTCTTTATATATTTTTAAAAATTAAATAAACTCGAGGGAGTAGGAGTTGATTCGCATATCTCTAACTCATCGTGCATATGATTGCGTACAATACAACTAAACCAGTTAATAACAGATTGTTTCATTTTTTCCAAAACGTTTATCTTGTTTCCTATCGATTTTTAAAACATAAACAAAAGTAAGAACCACCCGTTTGTCAATTAAGAATACAAGCAAAAAGAACTGGAGACGTTCATATATTGTAAAATCCCATTTCTTTCTCCGTTTCATCATTATCATAAAATGAAAGAGAGAAATTTAAACGATAGCAACTCTTCTGTTTCGCTTTTTTATATAAACAAGGAAAATAAACAAAGTTCGATAGAATGCAAATGTATAATCAAAAACTATTATAACCTTGATGTAATAAAAATGGTAATGAAAAAGGGTAAAGTAGTCATATTATAAGCAAGAAAATGGAAAAGTGTGGTGGTTGAGTGGGAATTTAGTCTTTACTGTTGGTGCAGCCGTGGCTGTTTGAACTACAAAGATCTAAATTCCTGTCCATCCCCCTTAGGCCAGGAAAAATAGTATTTTGTAACAAAAAAATTCGTTACAGCAAACTGACAGCGGGATATTGTAAAACACGATATTGCAAAGGAGGGAAACATAAATCGAACCAGCAGCTGCTATCCGGGGAGAATGGGGAGGGTTGGAAGGGGTTGGAAGGGGTTTTTCGTGATTTCTGGCTAAACCGTGCATCCTATCAAAAAGAGTTATATGTAAAAGTTGTAGGGAATAAAAAGATCTACACTTTTTGTACGGACCATTTTTACCCTCACCTCAACATTTTTCGAAAAAAATGCGAAAAACCGATTTTTTTCTTTTTTCTTGTTTTCTTTTACAAAAAAAAATTAATGAAGTTCAAATTTTGGAAAAAGATACCTCCATTTATTGGAAAAAGGCAGCAATTTTTTCGGAGGGAAATATTTAGACGTTGTTGTTAAAATTAATTTTTTTGAAAAAAAAAAAACCTAATTTTTAACTGCGATTCCTCTTAAAATTACGCCTCCTAAAGAGTTCAGTTTTGACTCATTTACTCGTTCTTACGTCTATTTTTGATAAATGGTAAAAAAAGTATAAATTTATGGACAAAAAGGCGGGAAAATTGAAAAAACCGAAAAAATTGCTTTTTTCGTGGTAATTTGCATATTTATCGTTGAATAATTGTTACTAATTAATAAAATCATATTATTTTTTTATTATTACGTAAACAACGATCATTCGGAAATACATTTATGAATAATTAGATGCTTTCGTTTTCGAACTTGATAAAAATTGTTCGAAGAAATAATCAACAATTAGAATCTCAGTCGTACTAAAAATCTTAAAAATTAAATATCTCAAGAACACGAATATTAGACTCTTTGTAAATTTGTAATATTTTAGAGTAAGGATAGAACTGTTTTTACAAAAAAAAATAAATTAAATTTCAATTGATCTTCAACCCAAGCGCCAACTTTAAAAAAGTTTTTTAATATTTTAATTTAAAAATTAATTACAAAAACAATTAATTATTTTTTTTTTCAAACGATTAACTAATCACCTACAAAAAAAAAAAGTTTGATAAAATTGGTAAAGCCGTTCTTGAGCACTTTGATTTCGAAAGTACATGGGATTGGCAGAATTTTCATTTTTCTAAAATATTTAATGCTTATTTTAGTTTATAATATATGATAATTAATATATGATATATTTTAATTTAATATGAATTTTTTATTGTAATTGAAAGGAAAATTCACTATCTATTTGATAAATTTCAGCAAAATCTGCAACTTGTAATATATGGCTTGTGAGTCTTCACTGTATAAAATATGTTATCATTAATTGAATGTTAAATAAATTAACCAGTTGTTATCAAACAGTGAATTAGCAAACAAGTGTTTTAATTAAATGTTACATGGCGCTGAGATTATGAATTTTGAGTAAAATTTAATAAAGTTTAATAAAGATAATATCTAGTTAAAATCTCTTATTGTTGTAAAACAGATTATAATGATTAAATTATATAATTATAAAATTATAATTTAAAAGTTAATGTGAGTGCCTTCAAAATAATACTTTTGTTGAATGACGATCGGTAAAAGATTGTCCTTAAAAATAGACAAAAAAAATACGAAACGGGGTCGTCCAAGAAAGGTAACAGTTGTTCGTCACACTGTTCCAATGGATTACCTAACGAAACCAGACCCACTAGAATTAGAAGGAAACATATCAGAACATTGGCGTGTATTTAAAGAGGACTTTAAATATTTTGCTGATGCCATAGAATTTGCAGAAAAAACAGACAAGGTCAAAAAAGGTATATTCTTAAATACAATTGGTAGAAAGGCAAGAGAAATTTACAATACATTTGGAATCGGGGAAGAAGCAAAATATGATGAAGTCAATGAAGCTTTCGAAAATTTCTGTAAACCTAAACGAAATGAAGTTTATGAGTCATTTTTATTTTTTTGTCGAAATCAGGCGGTAAATGAACCGTTTGATAATTTTTTAATGGAAATTAAGAAGATGGTAAAATTGTGTGGATTTTCTGATGAATCGAGGATGTTAAGGGACCGTATTGTACATGGAATCGCTGATAAACAAGTGCAAAAGAAATTATTAGAAACAGATAATTTAGATGAAAATAAAGCTATTGCGACTTGCAGAACAGCAGAGATAGTGAAAACCCAAACACGTGAGATGCAGTTACAGAAACCAAGTACATCAATCGATGCAGTTACAGAAACAGGAATTGTTGAAAATCAACAAACGGTAGATAGTATCAAACATTCAAGTCATATTAAACAATTTAATAATTTTAGAAATAGATTTAATAATCAAAATTTAAATAATAATTTTAGAAATAAATCGTTCAATAATAACCAACCAAATTTTAATTTTAGGCAAAATATAAGTAATGATCGACAGCAAAACTCTAATAGGTTATCCAATATATCATGCCGCTTTTGTTGCAAAATACATACGTTTAGAAATTGTCCAGCTTTTGGAAAGATTTGTTCAAATTGTGGACAACGCAATCATTTGGCTATAGCTTGTGGTGTAAGAAGACATAAAGAAATAAATTCAATAAATAATTATGAAGAAGATGATTGTTTGTTTGTGGGCTCAATACATGAAAATAAATGTACAGATCGCGCATGGTATCAGCAGATAAGAGTAGAAGATTGTTTTATCAATTTTAAGCTGGATACTGGAGCAGAGGTTAATATATTGCCGAAAAATTTATTTAACAAGTTGGAAAACGTGTTGCACTTGACTTGATACCTAATCTTAAGCTAAGAAAAACCTTCGTCCATCTCCCGATAGCGAAATTGTATTCATTTCACTTTTCTCTAATCAATTCAAATTACAATAAAATTGTAATTTTCCATAAACCTTTGATCACAACTTTATTACATCTTTTCTTATTGTTGTTCAACACCTTTACACTAATCGATGTGTTAATAGTGTGTAAATAACAACCCTAACTTATTCCAAGGCATAAAATTTTAGAGTCGACGGTATTTAAATTAAAAGTCCCTTAATTATTAAATTAAATCCAATCTAAAGCTAATTTAGTCGTTGTTATTGTTATTGTTGCAAAGTAATCCTAACAATATGACATCATCGAATTTTTACTGATTTAAAACAAAATCATATTCATTTAAAATGCAACGATAAATAGATTTGGGTAATTGAGGTAGGTCAATTAAATAAACGAGAAGACGTTATATATAGGTCAAACAGAAATATTAAAGGTATTCCACTTTTTTAACAAAAAAAAGTTGATTTATGATTTTTTTTTTATATGAAATTTTAATGTAAATATATAAAATTTATATTGCCATCTTCATTGTAAACCGGAGGATTTTTAATTAAATCGAGAGTGATAATCGAGAGTCCGGTTGTTTCTGGAAATTTCGATTTAATTAGGAAGCTTCCGGTGTAAGAAGGTATAAATTCAGTTTTTTCTAGTAGAAAACTCTCTTATCTAATAAGTCGTTTAGACTAATAACTCGCGTCTGAGTTTATAATTGTATAATTAGTTAATCGGCATGGTCGTGTTATCGTGTATTGTGCTAATATGTAAAGCAAAAAAATTTTGTAACTAATGTATTTTGCTAGTTTTAAAATATAATAAAACAAAAAAATAAAATTATTAATGAAAATGAAAATCTTCAGATTAAATAAAGAAAATTTGTTTTGGTTAAATAGCCTTGTGTAAAGTTTATTGTGTTTGTTATATATACCAAGGCCCTCTAAAATTGTGAATCTATGTGGAGTTTTATTAAATGATAAATAAAAGAAGAAAAACTGTTAAAAGATATATAAACTCAAAAAAAATCTGTACAATCCCTAGTTAATTATTGTCAGTTACTAATTAAGTTATTAACCATATAGTGATTGTTAGATAAATAATATATTTGGATATATTAAAATTCGTGGACCCATGAGCACGTGATTAGTTTAATGCTCGAGGTCATGCTGAAATGTGCAAAGCTATATATCATGCCGAATAAACATTTGTAAAGTTTATTGAATAATAATGTTTACATTATCCAAATATAATTTGGGTACACGTAGGCAATAAAATTATAATTGCGTGTATGATCTCATGTCAACGTTTTTGCACACTTGTGATTGGTATTGAAGACATCGTTATTAAAAATCGTACGGAGCTCAAAAATATAGGAAGAATTTCATACTTGCTGCGTAATTTTGGATCTAATCTATTTATGTTATACCTGTGCGGGGATTTTGATCAAGATAATACTATCCAACTTAGATGAACTGATGACCACATTACAACATTGTATGAGTGAGTTATTTTGCTTAAATTTTTCTTTAATATAAAAGCTTATACTTATTTTAAATAAAAATAAAAAAAAAAAAAATTAGAACCAACATAATATTTAAAATAAAAATCAGTAATAAAATAAAAAGAAACAGAAATAAATTAGAATTAGAAATTTAAAATATAACTTAAAATTTTTTTTTGTAATTGTTACTTATCCTTCATTTTGTACATAGAAACTTTAATTTTTATAATCACATTTGTGATTATCATGATATTAAAAAGAAATATAAAAATAAATTTACAACGATAGACGACCAAATAATATGAGATAGATACTATTTTTTTCGGTGTAGTAAATGACCTCTCTCTTCTCTTTCTCTCTCGCGAATCTTGGGTATGCAAATAATTTTTTTTGGATAAACAATACCAATTTAATTTTACAAAACAAGGTACTCTTATAAATTTAATCTTTGTCTACGGTCAGGATCATAAAAAGAACTCTGATACTAGAGCTATAACCCAGCTAAACAAATTGAAGTACCAAGTGATCTTTCTGGAATTAATTAATACATCATCTAGATACCGTTACAAAGAAAATGGCGCCGAAACAGGGACCTGAAAAAGATGTTTATTCCAAATTCAGTTCGTTTTGAAAATTTTTCTTCAAGTTGAGTAAATTCATATGTGTATTTGTAAATTTTGTCTTTGTTTGATTCTGAGTGTAAATCTGAGTATAAATGAAAAATTGTATGTTAGTGCAAAAGTTAGTGATGTTTTAGATGTTGCATGTATACATGTTGTTTGATTTTGAATGTTGCATGATTTGTATTGTTATATTGTAGGTTGCATGTGTGCATGGTTCTTGTATGTTGCATGATGTTATAGGTTGTATGGTTTGTTTACTCTTCTTGTTGAACAATTAATTCAAAACATTATTATGCAGGGATGTTAGGTATTTCCGTGAATACCTAGCAACGGGATCTTACGCTCCTGCATTTCCCGAGTTGTTATACTATCTTGTCTCATAGTCCCTTCCCGTATTGGAAGAGATTTTGAGATGACCAAGCCGATTAAATTTATAAGCGCAGGGGTGGAATGGCTGATCTTGTGAGGTAGCATTCCAACGGGGTTTACGATCCTGCGCACCCCAGTTAAGGTGAAGACGTCTGTCTTCGGAGAGTAAGTCAGGTGGGGGTGAAGCATATCTGACATGGAAAATGCTGTGACATGGTGTTTAGTAAATCATGCTCAGACCATTAGAAATGGATCATTCACCCTGATTTCTCAAAAAGATTAGTATGCTTCATCAACTACCATTTTAAAAGGTAGTAATTTGTTTCAATCGCTTAATTCTAGAAGCGTATTGAAATTCTATGCGGTTGGAAATGTTTTTCGGGTGAGAAGCAATACTGGACAATCATCAAGGCGATGATATGACCAGCCTTTGTTTGTTACTAAGCGAACCACACATCCAATCGGCCATACTTTCTAAATTTCAACCATAAGTTAGCTGGGTATGCTTTTGGACTGCACAGAATCAGGAAAACTGGAAAATGCTGGTTCTTGGCTGTTTAGTCATCACCAGACCACCTCTGACTTCTGCTCAGACCAAAAACATTGCTGACCTACTTCTCAAATTTTCTGTAATTTCAAACTTATTTAATTTTTTTTAACCCAGAGCTGGAAGGAGGAGAAGAGATGGTCATTTACGCATCGTGTTCACCAGTAAATTATTTGTGTCATAAATTTATAAATATATTATTCATTATATTTTTGAAAGATATAATATTTAACGATAAAACTTATATAATTGAAAATCATACTTATAAAGAAAAATATTTTGATATTTATAGAAAACTTAAAATAATATTTTGAAAGCTTATTACAAAGTTGGATATCGTTGCTAAATAGAAAAATAATTATACAGGCAAATTTCAATAAATTATAATAAAATTTAATCTATATATAAAACTATATAATCTATATATATAACAAAAATTTAAAAATAAATATATAATAAAATATAAATAAATAAATAAATTGAAAAATAAATATACAAAAATTTTCAATAATTAAAAATATTTAATTAAATATAAAAATCTAAAAACAATTATTTAAGAAAATAATAGGTAAAAATATTGAAAAAAAATTGGAAAACCTTTTATCAGCGTGAGAAACATTTCATGATAATTATCCAAATCCATTTATATTGTTGCTTCGCGCTAGTTCTTTTTTGTATATACTTAAAATTTCGTTTTGTTGTTTTGTTTACACGTATGGGAATTGTGGAACTTTTGTCCCAACATAAAAGTTCTAGTGTTATCTTAACACATATTTTCGGTTTTGTATAAGAATACAAACCATCCATAAAATTTTTCCACCGTCTACAATAGCCGTAGTTTACGAGTTTTATCGCAAATTTTTCAAATATAATTATAAACCTTACCTTAGAAAAGAAAGATGCAGAACGATAAGTCCGGATTTTGTTCCATCTGTCAAGAAGAACTTTTGTCTTCCCAAATAATCTCAAGAACTCCTTGTCGACATATCTTCCATGAAAGTTGCGTGACGGGATGGGTTAAACTGAATCAAACGTGTCCGAACTGTCAACAAAAAGTTAAGTTAGATGATTTATTATTGCACTCGAAACTGCCGAGATTCGCTCCGACCGGTACAATTTCCAAACCACAAACGCGATCTCAAACAGCCGAAAAACGACTAAATGTAGGAGTTGCTACCGCTGCAAGTTCTATAACTGCCAGTTCATCTTTACATAATGCTCCTAGGCGGCCCAATTTCAGCTCAACAGTGATGGATCATTCCCAACAAATAAATACCGAAGAACAACTTCATCAAACGTTGAAGGGTATGATGCTAGTTCCAGACGACTTCGTATCGAGGAACGATAAAGTTGAATCACAACCACACAGTTCTCGTATTCATGAGTCACCCTTGACTCCGCCCAGCCATGGTTCACACCTTCACAATTTGTCTCGAGTTTTAAATCCGGTAGCTCACAGAAATCAGGTTAATAACGAAAGAAATTCTAATACAATTCGTAATTGGCATGTAACGTTCAGTGGAAAATCAGACGGTTTAGATATCAATGAATTTATTTATAGGATTGGTGTTTTAAATAATCTTTCTTTCCCTGGTACCAACGATACTTTGGTCGCACACTCACATTTGTTGTTCGTAGATAGAGCTGCAGAATGGTATTGGCGATATCATCATAGGACGCCGCAACTTAACTGGGAAAACTTGTGTCATGCAGCTCGTGTTGAGTTTGGGGATAGGAATTCTGATGATGAAATAATTGATAAAATCCGAGCGAGGAAACAAAGGCCTACAGAGTCTTTCGATACAATGTATAATGATATACTTCGTTTCTGCGATAAATTAAATAATCCTTTAAGTGATCAGATACTGCTAGGTATACTGATTAATAATTTGAAAGTAGAAATCCGTAAAGAATTGTTGTACGTGAATGTCTTGTCTATTGAACAGCTTAGGGAGTTATGTCGCCGACGTGAAAAACTGTGGAATCCAGTTTCATCGACACCTCGTAATGTTTCAGTTAGGCCATTCGTGTCTGAAGTTTCGCCAGTAGTTGATCAACCTGAGATTTCAGAAGTGAGACAACTACACACCGAAATTATTCCTCATTCTTTATCACATCTGGGAATTCCAAAAGCTGAGTTATACGCTTATCAAGGTGTTCCAGATAATTCGAAAAAATTAATTACCTGTTGGAACTGTAAAGCTCATGGCCACGGTTTTCGTCAGTGTCAACGTCCCCTGCGACTCTTTTGTTTTGGCTGTGGTATGGACAATACGTACCTTTTTAAATGCGACAATTGTCGTTTAAACTTAAAAGGGAGCGTGATCAACAAAGAATCACGCTCCCAGAAATAAACCCTACCCAGTGTAACTCAGTAATATCACCGAGTTCGCCATCAGACTTAAAGGACAAAGATACCACAAACAAAGCAATTGATTTAAAGAGGTGTGCACTGAAGAAAATAACTAACTTGGATTCACAACTAAAGCTTTTAAAACGTGATACTACGTTAAGCACACCAACTGTAATCTCTACTAATTGGAAAACACCTTATCAAAGACTTCAGAATTACCTTTCTGCGAGAACACGCTTAGGGATTAATGACGTAGTAGAAACATTAAATCGAACACGATCTACCATCAGATTGCGAAAATTTTGGAAAATTCGTCACTCATTTAAGTCTTCTGTTCTGTCATCTGTAGTTTCAGTCAAGAATGATAATAGACCCTATGCTGAGGTTGTAATTTTTAATACAAAACGGATAGGTCTTTTAGATAGTGGTGCTTCTCTTAGTGCGATTGGTGGAGCGTTCGCTCAAGAACTTTTGGCAACTCCTGATCTTTTGACGCGGTCTACAGCGAAAGTGAAGACTGCAGATGGAGCTAGTCAAAAAATTATTGGCCATTTTAACACAAAAATCTCATTCTTGGGTGTTAACAAAAATATCGAATTCATGGTAATTCCCTCACTCACTCAAGATTTGTACTTGGGAATCGATTTCTTTATTCAATTTAACCTATATCAACCTCTAACAAAACAGCTGTCGTTATTGACTGAAAATTCGAGATTAGCTAGTCTGTCAATAGAAGAACAAGAGAGACTGGAAGATGCCATCCAACTCCTGCCGTCCTTTTCAAAGCTGGGATTAGGAAGAACTCATTTGTTGGAGCACGTCATTGATACAGGTGATGCGACTCCAATAAAACAAAGACACTATCCTATATCTCCAGCCATCGAAAAGTTAATGGGCGAGGAGCTGGATCGAATGCTCTCTTTAGGTATAATCGAGGAATCTTCAAGTCCTTGGAGCTCACCTGTCGTCCTAGTTAGGAAGCCAGGGAAAGTAAGACTATGCCTAGATTCAAGGAAGGTGAATAATGTCACGAAAAAGCTAGCATATCCTTTACCTCAGATTGAAGGTATATTGAGTCGATTGCCGAAATCCAACTTCATTTCTAGCCTTGATCTAAAAGATGCCTTTTGGCAGATCCCAATGGAGTGCCGTTCCAGAGAAAAAACCGCTTTCACAGTGCCCGGAAGACCACTCTATCAATACGTTCGTATGCCCTTCGGTCTTTGCAATGCTGCCCAAACTATGACTATGTTGATGGACCGAGTGATACCTCCAAGCCTAAAGAATCAAGTTTTTGTATACCTTGATGACCTATTGATTGTGACTCCAACGTTTGAAACACACCTCCAAACGCTTGAAGAAATTGCCAAACATTTGAAGCGAGCGAATCTTACGATCAATATTGAGAAAAGTAAATTCCTTAGACCGGAAATAAAATACCTTGGATATGTGATTAGCAAAGAAGGTATCAGCATTGATGAAGAGAAGGTGGCAGCTATTGCAAGGTTTCCTATCCCAACTTCAATTCGACAAATTAGAAGATTCTTAGGTATGTCTGGATACTACCGCCGATTTATATCAGAGTTTGCGTCACTCACATCTCCTATTTCCAACTTGCTAAAAAAATCAACAAGTAGATTTCAGTGGACGGAAGAAGCTGATGTGGCATTTAACCTAATTAAGAAAGCGTTAACGTCAGCTCCAATTTTGGCCAACCCTAATTTCACCAAACCTTTTATTTTGCAATGTGATGCAAGCAATGATGGTGTAGGATGTGTGTTGACGCAACTCGATGATGATGACGTCGAACATCCTGTAGCATTCATGTCAAAAAAATTAAATGCTGCTCAGCGTAACTACTCAGTGAGTGAGAAAGAGTGTCTGGCAGTGATTCTTGGCATTAAAAAGTTCAGAGCTTATATCGAAGGACACCCATTTAAGGTAATAACAGACCATGCTTCATTGAAATGGTTGATGAAGCAAACCGACGTGGCAGGTCGTCTAGCGCGATGGAGCCTAAAATTGCAGGGTTATTTGTTCGAAATTGAATACCGACGAGGAACCCTGAATGCTGTTCCGGATGCCATTTCTCGCATACCCTGTGTAGATTCGTTATTTACAGCTGATGAACAGGAAATTGATTGGAATTCACCGATGTTTCAAACGTCAAATTATTTAAAACTAATTAAGATAGTACAGGACGGGAAAACAACATTACCAGATTTGAAGGTATTAGATGATAAGGTCTACAAAAGGGTTAGTTTGTCTTCTTGCATTGAGGGTGAGCAGTGGAAGCTTTGGGTTCCAGAGGAGTTAACTTTTGATCTAATAGCCAAAGCACATGCGCTACCAACTTCAGCTCATGCTGGAGTTGCGAAAACTTTGCATCATCTACGACGATTTTACTTTTGGCCCCGTATGCTTTCGCAAGTACAGTCACAAGTAGCAAAATGTAAGGTTTGTAGGCAAATAAAAGCTAACAATCAAGTTCTTCGAGCACCAATGGTCTCACCAGTTAGATCGGAACGTCCAATGCAAAGACTATACATAGATATTCTGGGTCCATATCCTCGATCGAAGACTGGCAATATTGCGATTCTCATCATTTTGGATCATCTTGCAAAGTTTGTTTTCTTGTTTCCGCTCTCCAAACTGACATCTGAGCCGATCTGTAAATTTTTAGACTTTCATGTAATTCGCACATTTGGTTGTCCTGAAACAATCGTCTCGGATAATGGAACACAGTTCACCTCAGGATTTTTTCAAAACTTTTTAGCGAAATACGGTATCCGACACCTGCGTACCGCTCTTTACTCCCCTCAAGCCAGTGCTTCAGAGAGAGTAAACCGCAGTATTTTAGCTGGAATAAGGGCTTACTTGAAGGATGATCATACTAAATGGGACACCCACCTAAGCGATATCGCCGGTGCTCTTCGGAGTATGATTCATGCTTCAATTAACTGCTCCCCATATTACGCATTGTTTGGTATTAGCATGATCACACATGGATCCACCTACACACTATGGAAGAGTTTGAAATGTCTGGAGGAACTAAACGAAGAGATGGATCGACAGGATCATTTATCCAAAATAAGAATTGGATTGAAGAGTAAGATCTCAGACGCTTACTTGAGGAGTGCAAGCCGTTATAACCTAAGAGCTCGGAAACCTATGTTCAGAGTTGGAGACATTGTCTTCCGTCGCAACTTCATCTTAAGCGATTCCAGTAAAAAGATTTCTGCAAAACTATCCTTAAAATTTATTGAATCAAAAGTTATTCGACTCGTAGGGAATTCATTGCTAGAACTCGAGGACGTCATTAGTGGAAAGAAAGGTACTTACCATTCAAAGGATGTCAAATATGGCAACTAGAGTATTCTTCAGATAACGATAAAATTTCAAGTGTTTTTCTAATCCGTTGTAAACCCGTGTGTTTCCAAACGAACTAGTTCTGTTGCACTTGACTTGATACCTAATCTTAAGCTAAGAAAAACCTTCGTCCATCTCCCGATAGCGAAATTGTATTCATTTCACTTTTCTCTAATCAATTCAAATTACAATAAAATTGTAATTTTCCATAAACCTTTGATCACAACTTTATTACATCTTTTCTTATTGTTGTTCAACACCTTTACACTAATCGATGTGTTAATAGTGTGTAAATAACAACCCTAACTTATTCCAAGGCATAAAATTTTAGAGTCGACGGTATTTAAATTAAAAGTCCCTTAATTATTAAATTAAATCCAATCTAAAGCTAATTTAGTCGTTGTTATTGTTATTGTTGCAAAGTAATCCTAACAATATGACATCATCGAATTTTTACTGATTTAAAACAAAATCATATTCATTTAAAATGCAACG
The DNA here is from genome assembly GCA_963693315.1 of Diogma glabrata. NCBI lineage: Eukaryota > Metazoa > Arthropoda > Insecta > Diptera > Cylindrotomidae > Diogma > Diogma glabrata. The sequence goes on from OY856186.1 coordinate 158,343,102, forward strand.
ATAAATAGATTTGGGTAATTGAGGTAGGTCAATTAAATAAACGAGAAGACGTTATATATAGGTCAAACAGAAATATTAAAGGTATTCCACTTTTTTAACAAAAAAAAGTTGATTTATGATTTTTTTTTTATATGAAATTTTAATGTAAATATATAAAATTTATATTGCCATCTTCATTGTAAACCGGAGGATTTTTAATTAAATCGAGAGTGATAATCGAGAGTCCGGTTGTTTCTGGAAATTTCGATTTAATTAGGAAGCTTCCGGTGTAAGAAGGTATAAATTCAGTTTTTTCTAGTAGAAAACTCTCTTATCTAATAAGTCGTTTAGACTAATAACTCGCGTCTGAGTTTATAATTGTATAATTAGTTAATCGGCATGGTCGTGTTATCGTGTATTGTGCTAATATGTAAAGCAAAAAAATTTTGTAACTAATGTATTTTGCTAGTTTTAAAATATAATAAAACAAAAAAATAAAATTATTAATGAAAATGAAAATCTTCAGATTAAATAAAGAAAATTTGTTTTGGTTAAATAGCCTTGTGTAAAGTTTATTGTGTTTGTTATATATACCAAGGCCCTCTAAAATTGTGAATCTATGTGGAGTTTTATTAAATGATAAATAAAAGAAGAAAAACTGTTAAAAGATATATAAACTCAAAAAAAATCTGTACAATCCCTAGTTAATTATTGTCAGTTACTAATTAAGTTATTAACCATATAGTGATTGTTAGATAAATAATATATTTGGATATATTAAAATTCGTGGACCCATGAGCACGTGATTAGTTTAATGCTCGAGGTCATGCTGAAATGTGCAAAGCTATACATCATGCCGAATAAACATTTGTAAAGTTTATTGAATAATAATGTTTACATTATCCAAATATAATTTGGGTACACGTAGGCAATAAAATTATAATTGCGTGTATGATCTCATGTCAACGTTTTTGCACACTTGTGATTGGTATTGAAGACATCGTTATTAAAAATCGTACGGAGCTCAAAAATATAGGAAGAATTTCATACTTGCTGCGTAATTTTGGATCTAATCTATTTATGTTATACCTGTGCGGGGATTTTGATCAAGATAATACTATCCAACTTAGATGAACTGATGACCACATTACAACATTGTATGAGTGAGTTATTTTGCTTAAATTTTTCTTTAATATAAAAGCTTATACTTATTTTAAATAAAAATAAAAAAAAAAAAAATTAGAACCAACATAATATTTAAAATAAAAATCAGTAATAAAATAAAAAGAAACAGAAATAAATTAGAATTAGAAATTTAAAATATAACTTAAAATTTTTTTTTGTAATTGTTACTTATCCTTCATTTTGTACATAGAAACTTTAATTTTTATAATCACATTTGTGATTATCATGATATTAAAAAGAAATATAAAAATAAATTTACAACGATAGACGACCAAATAATATGAGATAGATACTATTTTTTTCGGTGTAGTAAATGACCTCTCTCTTCTCTTTCTCTCTCGCGAATCTTGGGTATGCAAATAATTTTTTTTGGATAAACAATACCAATTTAATTTTACAAAACAAGGTACTCTTATAAATTTAATCTTTGTCTACGGTCAGGATCATAAAAAGAACTCTGATACTAGAGCTATAACCCAGCTAAACAAATTGAAGTACCAAGTGATCTTTCTGGAATTAATTAATACATCATCTAGATACCGTTACAAACGTGAGTACTGAAAATATTAATCCTAAGTTGCAAGCATTTGGAGGTAGTCAAATTGAAACATGTGGTGTTTCGTATCTCGTTTGTATGGCTGAGAACAATATTTCAATGCAAGAATTTGTCTTAGTAGAATCTGATACCATACCAATTTTAGGGTTGAAGGGATGTGTTGATCTAGGTTTAGTAAAAAGAGTTGATAATATTGAGCAAAATAGAAAAGCCGAAATTATAACGAAAAATATAGATATTTTTACAGGACTTGGGTGTTTTGTTGACAATTATAAAATAGAAGTTAAAGATAATGCAACACCAACTGTAAAAAGTGCTAGAAGAGTTGCATTTTCTGTTCGAAAACAGTTAGAAATTGAATTGAAAAACTTAGAAGAGCGAGGTATTATTAAAAAAGTTAATGAACCCACAGACTGGGTTTCCAATTTAGTGATAGTTGAGAAAAAGAATAAAAAATTAAGGTTATGTTTGGACCCAAAAGAGCTTAACTCTTCAATTAAATCTGAAACACATTTAATTCCCACTTTTGAAGATGTGATATCAAAATTAGCGAACAAAAAAATATTCTCGGTGTTAGACCTTAAGGAAGGATATTGGCAAATAGGTCTAGATGAAAATTCAAGTAGGCTATGCACATTTTCTTCACCTTTTGGCTGTTACCGTTTTACAAGGATGCCGTTTGGTATAAAGATTGCACCTGAAGTCTTTCAAAAATATAACGAAATAAATTTTGATGATATTGACGGTGTAACTATTTATATAGATGACTTGTTAATAGCCGCAGAGACTAATGAAGAGCATGATAGGATTATGGAAAAAGTAATTGCTAGAGCAAGACAGAAAAATGTTAAATTTAATAAAGATAAATTTCAATTCAAAGTTAGTACCGTTAAATATTTGGGCCATATAATTTCTAAAGATGGTATCAAATATGATCCCCAGCGTATGCAAGGGATTGAAAATATAGGAATACCGAAAAATAAAACTGATCTCCAAAAGTTATTCGGTATGATCAATTATATGGGGAAATTTTTGCCTAATTTAGCAGAAATATCGGCACCCTTGCGAGAGCTTCTACGGAAATATTCCGAATTTATTTGGCTACCTAATCATACAAAATGCCTGAACTTACTAAAGGAAGCTATTAAAAATTCACCGACATTAAAACCATTTGACTCTCAAAAAGAGATCACAATTCAATGTGATGCTTCTAGTGAAGGTTTAGGCAGTACCCTACTTCAAGACGAAAGGCCAGTTTGTTTCGCTTCTCGATGTTTAAGCGATACAGAAAAAAATTATTCCCAAACAGAAAAAGAAATGTTAGCTGTGGTTTTTTCATGTACTAAATATCACATGTATATTTATGGTAAGCAAGTGAAAATAATAACAGATCATCGACCTTTAGTGGGAATTATGTCCAAAGAAATAGAAAAAATACCAAATGTGCGTTTAAAACTGATGCGACTTAAAATTAACAAGTATAAATTGAATTTTAATTATGTGCCAGGTAAAAACTTACTGATAGCAGATGTTTTGTCGAGATATTATGATAAAAACGATAAAAAGCCCGAAATAGTAGATATAGATGAAATGGTCCATTCAATTAATATTAGTGATGACAAGAAAAAACGGTTCCAAGAGGAAATAAATAAAGATTTGACACTAAAAGAATTAAAAAAAATAGTAATTCAAGGGTGGCCTTCTACAAAATCGAGTTTAAGTGATAATCTTAAGTTTTATTGGAAATTGCGAGGGGATATTATGATAGATGATGATATTTTGTACCTAAATGAGAGAGTTATAGTACCCGTAGCATTACAAAATGAAATGCTGAAAATCATGCATATATCGCACTTAGGAATTGAGAAAACAAAAAGTCGAGCAAGAAGTCTTTTATATTGGACTGGCATGAATCAGGCAATAGAAAATATGATTGCTAAATGTGAGATATGTCAAAAGTTTCGTAATGCAAATGTTAAAGAGCCTATGATCTCTCACAGCATCCCTAATCTTCCCTTCTACAAAATCGGGATGGATATTATGGAATATGCGAAAAAAGATTACTTGATAATTGGAGACTATTATTCTAAATTTTTGGATATCATTCCATTAAAAAATAAAACGGCGTCTGAAATTATAACACAAATCAAAACTGTTTTCGCTGTTCACGGAATCCCAAGGCAAATTGTTTCAGACAACATGCCGTTTAACTCCATGATGTTTAGCCAGTTTTGCAAGCAATTTGATATAGAAAGCATTACTAGTAGTCCACTATATGCACAGAGTAATGGGTTTTCAGAAAAATTTGTTCAAATTGGTAAAAATTTATTAAAAAAATCTCTTGAAGGTAAGACTGAACTATGGGTTGCAATATTGGAATACAGAAATACTGAAATTAAGGGGTTGGGATTAAGCCCATCTGAGTTGATGATGAGTAGAAAAACTCGGTCTGTTATTCCAGCTAAAGAAAGTTTGTATCAAAATCAATACATTCCAAATTTGAGACAAAATATTGAAAATAGGAACAATTTATCTAAGAAATATTACAATAGAGGGGCTAGAGTAAAGCCAAATTTTAATGAAGGCGATAAAGTATGGTATAGGGATAGAAAAACTTGGATTAAAGCAAAAATTGATAAATGTCACAATGCACCTCGTTCATACTGGATCGAACTAGAAGACGGAACTATGTTAAGAAGAAATGCTACTGTATTGAGACCCACTCCAAATTAAAATTATTCGTGTAACATTCCATCAATTCCATGATTTTTAATTTTATTTATTTTTTGTAGTATACTGTTAGAAAATTGAATCGTAAGCTGCATTGTTATATATATTTTCAATACCATGCACATAAAAAAAATTTACAAAAGAAAAACGATAGTGGATGGCCTATATGAGTTGTGTTGTGGTAAAATAAATGAAATATTATTAATTATAGATGAAAAAAAAGGTAGAAATAAGAATGTTGCTATATTATATAGTAGACTAATTTGTAGTTATGCTAATTTGTAGTAATTTGTATTTATTCTAGAAGAAGGAGATGTAATATATGGCTTGTGAGTCTTCACTGTATAAAATATGTTATCATTAATTGAATGTTAAATAAATTAACCAGTTGTTATCAAACAGTGAATTAGCAAACAAGTGTTTTAATTAAATGTTACACAACTGGCATATTTTTGCTAACAAATATTCGAATTGGTTTTTATCGTCGAACAAAACGTCTGTCTGTAATTTTAGTATGTTTTGGGTAAAATATTAAACCTTCAGAAGACCCAAAAAAAGCTTATTTAGTACCTTCTTTAAACCTCATTTAGTACCTTCTAAACCCAAAATAAGTTTAATAGAATCAGTAAACTTGGGTTTAGTGTATGGCACAAAGTACAAAAAAAATCAACCTATATTCAAATGTGTTTTTCTCAAAAACAAAAAATAACAATTGTCCTTATAGGTTTAGTATGTTTTAAGTAAATAACAAATCTGTAAAATATAAAAAACATGAAAGAAAACTAAAAGGTACTTTTTGAGATCGCCATGTTTGAAGAATAAAATTTACTTTTTTGTTACCTAAATAAACTAAAAGTAACGAAAGCATATAATTATTCATTAATTTATTTCCAAATGATCGTCGTTTACGTTTATCATTAAAAATTTAAATGATTTTATTAATTAATAACGATTATTCAACGATAAATATGCAAATTACCACGAAAAAAAAGCGATTTTCTCGGTTTTTTCCATTTTCACGCCTTTTTTCCATAACGGTGTACCATTTTTTTACCACTTATCAAAAATAGACGTAAGAACGAGTAAATGAGTCAAAACTGAACTCATTAGGAGGCGTAGTTTTAAGAGGAATCGCAGTTAAAAATTTGGTTTTTTTTTCAAAAAAATTAATTTTAACAACAACGTCTAAATATTTCCCTCCAAAAAAATTGCTGCCTTTTTCCAATAAATGGAGGTATCTTTTTCCAAAATTTGAACTTCATAAATTTTTTTTTGTAAAAGAAAACAAGAAAAAAGAAAAAAATCGGTTTTTCGCATTTTTTTCGAAAAATGTTGAGGTGAGGGTAAAAATGGTCCGAACAAAAAGTGTAGATCTTTTTATTCCCTACAACTTTTACATATAACTCTTTTTGATAGGATGCACGGTTTAGCCAGAAATCACGAAAAACCCCTTCCAACCCCTTCCAACCCTCCCCATTCTCCCCCGGATAGCAGCTGCTGGTTCGATTTATGTTTCCCTCCTTTACAATATCGTGTTCTACAATATCCCACTGTCAGTTTGCTGTAACGAATTATTTTTTTTTTTTCTAATTTTTTCTCCTATTATTACTGGCCTACCTGTACAGAACATACATTTGTTCTGGAGTTGATGTAGATTTTATAATAAATGCTGCCTGTAAAATCTCACGTAATTTGGCGGGCATAACATCATATAGGCCCAACAGTTTGAATCATTCCAATATAATGAAAGAAAAGGTGATCGACGAAATTATATACAATGAAGAATTCTGATTAAATCGCCTTTACTGTTGCAAAACCCTGATTTATTGCAACTTGTTCTGTAATTTTGTTTTTCCTCTATAATTATAATTATAAATATAATTAATCATCAAACAAGAAAATTTTGATTTAAATTTTTTTGAAAAAAAAAAAAAAGAAAAACGAAATGTGGTTTGTCGATTAATATTTTAATTATTAAGTGACCACGCTTTGGTTGATATAGCTCGTGGATTTACTTTGAAATTTGTTTTGATTTTTAATTATTACCTTTGTTGTTATAGTAGTAAATAGTATTTTATTTAAGAAAAGAAAAATTTTGAGCTATTGTTTAACTTGTGGCGTATGTTAAAACTAAAAACTTTAAATATATGTTTTAATCTAGTAGCTAATGAAAACGAAAAACAAAATTAGTTTTCAGTTTCTTTTTCAGTTAGAATTTTCATGTTTTTCCAATATGTTTCATTTTTATTTAAGCGATAAAAAATGTTATTAGTTATTAAAATTAATTTATTATTTATCGGTGATAAAAGATATTAACTTTTAATAAACATATTAGTGTTCTATCAATGAACTGTAATCTATTGTAATTGTTAAAAGATTACATTTAAATTTATTCAAGTTTATGTATTTATTCGTGAAAAGTTTTATTTTCACCGCCGTCTGCAAAGATATTGCAGAATGTATCATTGTATTAGTTCTCTACTAAAATATTAAATATTGTGTAATTAATATATGAACTACACTTTAATCAAGAGTTATGTTTTATAATTGTTATTATTATATGCATTTTTGTACATGAAAATATACATGTACATACATTTGTTTTGTTTTATCCTGCATTTAATTGATTAAATTGAAGATTTAATCATGGATTATTGAATTACGTATATAATGATATTATTAACGATGCATCATCAATGAAACTTTCAATAAATCTCATCTTTAATTATAAAGTCTCATTTCCTATATGCTATCATTAAGCTTTATATTAAGCTGGATACAAATACTTTACCGAAGAAAATATTTGAAGCCATTTGGATTGTTATAGCGCGAATGACTAGCTATAACTTATTTATTTTATATAGCGCGAATTACAAGCTATAATTGGTGACCCCGACTTTCAACAGGAACACAACTATATATTTTCAAGAACCAAGTATTTAGAAAATTTTAATTTTGTTATTGGTTTAATTCAAATTTAATTATTCTAATTTAATTATTAAATAATAATATTATTACTACAATTAAAATTTATATCTACATAATTTATTTTAATCTACTTAATATTACTCTAAATTTTAATTTTTAAAATATATACATATAATTTATTATATGCTTATCTTGTATTAAGATTTTTTTGCTCTAGATTTTTATTTTCTTTTGGTTTTCGTGATATTATTTTTGCTGAAATATTTTTTAAAATGGTTGACTCAGTTCCTAAAGTACCTGAAGAGACCCCCAAAATGATTTCGCAACGCGAACTAAATGACGCGATTGCACGAGCTGTAGCACTAGCTACCAATAATCCAATTTCTCTGCTTAATGATGATCAAGCTCCTTGTAGCAGCAATGCTATATCTAAGCCTAAAAGCGACATCGACATTAATGCCGTAGGTTTTACTCCTGCACCCTTTTGGCATACACAACCCGATTTGTGGTTTCTTACACTTGAGGCTCAGTTCAGTAACGATCGAGTTACGAGCCAAAAATATAAATTTAGAACATTTTGTCGCGTTCTTACCCCTGAGTTAGCCCAACTTGTTAGCGATATCATCGCACATCCCGACCCTGATCATCCTTACGATTCAATTAAACAAGCAATTCTCACTCGGTTAGGAAAATCTAATACTGACCGTATACGTACCGTGCTCCGTGGGATGGATCTCGGCGATAAACGCCCATCCGAATTGTTGCGAGCAATGAGAAGTGAAGCGAAACAAAATTTTTCTGATGACACACTGAGAGTTCTATGGAGCGAAAAACTCCCTCCTCTCGTGAAAACCGCCATTGCTCCTATTAATGACGTTCTTGACGCTGTAGCCGTCACTGCAGATGCTGTATTCAGCGCTTTGATGACTCCATCAATTTTCCAAGTTGCACAACCTTCGCAACACATTGAATCTATTAATGATTATTCTGCTAAATCAAATTTAGAAATTTCTTTGTTGCAACAGCAATTTAAAAATTTAGAATTACAAAATAAAAAGCTGGAAATTCAATTATCGGCAATTAGCCAAAAATTATCCAATTCATCTAGATCAAGATCTAGAACTCCCTCTAGAGGTAATGATCGCAGATCGCGATCTAGCTCAAGACCTCCACAATTTTTCCAGGGTATTTGTTTCTATCACCATCGATTCGGTGACCTTGCTAAAAAATGCCATCCTGATTGTTCCCGATATTTAACATTCTCTTCTAATTCAAAAAACTAAATGGCTCGCCGCATTTAGCGGAATGCGGTGACTGCCACAATAATTACCGTTTGATGATTTATGATACCATCACTAATCTAAAATTTCTTATCGATACCGGTGCCGAGGTATCGGTAATTCCAGCTACTTCCGCTCAGAAGCTCAGTGTGAAATCAGACTTCACTCTTATTGCTGCAAACTCTACTACCGTGTCTACTTATGGGACGAAAACTTTAACGTTGAGTTTAGGTCTTCGACGTTCATTCGTTCATTCTTTCATCATCGCCAGTGTCTCTGTTCCGATAATTGTCGCTGACTTTTTGAACAAATACGGTATTCTGGTTGATATTAAACAGAAACGAATTATCGACCCACTGTCTGATATTTTCACATCAGCAGTCACAGCTCCTATCTCTACTCCTTCATTGTCCGTTCTTATCAATGATAAATTTTCTCGTGAAATTAACGAGCTTTTAAACGAGTTCAAAGAATTAACCTTTGACTCGGGTCTCTCTTCAGCTGTGAAACACAATGTGACACATGCGATTATAACTACTGGACCTCCAGTCTCCTGCAAAACTCGCAGACTAGCAGCTGACAAACTTAAAGCTGCAAAGACTGAATTTGACTATATGCTAGAAGAAGGAATCTGTAGACCCTCTAGTAGTCAATGGTCCAGTCCACTTCACTTGGTCGAAAAGAAAACAGGTGGTTTTCGTGTTTGCGGGGATTACCGTGGCTTAAATAAAGTCACAGTCCCCGACAAATACAACATCCCTTTTCTTCAGGATTTTTCGCAACAACTTGCAGGTTGCACTATTTTCTCGACTATCGACCTAGTGCGAGCTTACCACCAAATTCCTATTGAGCCGTCTGATATTCCTAAGACAGCTATCACTACACCATTCGGACTTTTCGAGTTCACACGAATGGGATTCGGTTTAAGAAACGCTGGTCAAACGTTTCAGCGACATATGCACACCATTTTACGTGGTTTAGATTTCTGCTTCGTCTATTTAGACGACCTACTTGTCGCATCTAAGTCCTATGTCGAACACTTAGGGCATCTTAAGGTCATCTTTCAAAAATTGCAAGATGCTGGTATGATCATTAACCTTAACAAGTGCAACTTCGCACAACACGAAATTAATTTCTTAGGTCATACCATTGATTCTAACGGCATTAGACCAACGAAAGAACGAGTGGATGTTATTTCCGATTTTCCCACTCCTCAAATGGTCAAACAACTACGTCAATTTCTTGGAATGATCAATTTTTATCGACGTTTCATTCCTCACGCTGCTGGTGATCAAGCCATTTTAAATGATTTCTTAAAAGGCTCAAAAAAGAACGACAAACGACCTATTAACTGGTCGGATTCTTCTCTTCAAGCTTTTACAAACTGTAAAAAGCAACTCATCGATGCTACGATGCTCGCTCATCCTTCTCTAGATGCCCAACTTGCTATTATGGTCGACGCTTCCGACAAAGCAGTTGGTGCAGTCGTTCAACAACTGGTCACCGATTCATGGCAGCCTCTCAATTTCTTTTCGGTTAGACTAACCGAAACTCAACAGCGCTACAGCGCTTATGATCGTGAACTTTTGGCAGCTTATTTAGCCATTAAACACTTTCGTTACCTTCTAGAAGGGCGAAATTTTATCCTATTCACGGATCATAAACCTTTAATTTATGCATTGTCGCAAAATCCAGACAAAGCTAGTCCTAGACAATTTAGACATCTGGATTTTATCAGCCAGTTTACAACTGACATTCGACATATTTCTGGAATTGACAATGTTGTTGCTGACGCCTTGTCACGCATTGATCAAATCCAACTACCTGAGAGCATCGACTATTCGGCAATTGCTGATGCTCAAGCTACTGATTCAGAGTTGAAGGAACTACTTTCGGAAAATAGCACGACGCTTAAATTCCAACAGTTTCCTCTATTCCTTGACTCTAACAAATTTATTTATTGTGACGTTTCAACGAGGAAACTACGTCCATTTATTCCAAAACAGTTTCGTCAAAGCGTTTTCGTGCAAATGCACAACATTTCTCATCCCGGAATCAATGGTTCTATTAAATTACTGACTGACGCCGTGGTCTGGCCGTCAATAAATTTAAGATGTCCGGGAAATGGCTCGAAACTGTTTACAGTGTCAGAAATCAAAAGTTTCAAGACACACTCGATCTCCTCTATCTAATTATTCTTCAACTTCAGAACGATTTTCCGAAGTTCATTTAGATATTATTGGACCGATGCCTTCATCTGAAGGACAACGGTATTGTGTAACTCTGATCGACAGATACACAAGATGGCCCGAAGCAATCCCGATCTCAGAAATTACGGCTGCAACTGTAGCCACTGCTGTTTATTCTGGGTGGATATCTCGCTTCGGGGTTCCAAATTTCATTGTGACCGATCGAGGGTCACAATTCGAATCACAACTATATTCTGAACTTTCAAAGCTGTTAGGTTTCGAACATCGACGAACCACAGCTTATAATCCTAAATGTAATGGCATGATCGAACGTTTTCATCGAACATTGAAAGCGGCCATAATGTGTCACGATCGACAAGATTGGACACGTGCTCTCCCGACTATACTTCTTGGACTGCGTACAGCTTTTCGGGAAGATTTTAAATCTACCTCCGCGGAATTAGTGTATGGATCTACCTTACGCTTGCCGGGACACTTTTTATCGGAACATACGACTTTGGTTCCACAGTCGGATTTTGTAGCTAACCTCAAGCTACAGTTCAACAATCTCCGACCTGTTTCTTCTTCTCGTCACTCGAATGATAACGTTTTTGTTTTCAACGATTTGAAAACCTGCTCACACGTTTTCCTCAGAGTAGACACGGTCCGAAGGTCATTGCAACAACCCTACGATGGACCCTATCTCGTCATCAATCGTGATGACAAAACTTTCACTATAGATATTAGAGGAAGAATGGTTAAAGTTAGTATCGACAGATTAAAACCCAGCTATCAGGATAGCACTAAATCTGAACGATCCCTGAATAACCATTGACCGATAATATCTAGTTCTCCTCAGCACTGTACTTCGATACCTGTTTCGAATCCTACGGAACAGGATCACATCTCTAACTCCGATCCTTCTTCAATTTCAATTTCGAGCACTCCGATCAAAATTAAAAAAACAGTGCGATTTAACTTACAACCTCAAACCTTTGTTACCAGGTCTGGTCGGATAACGCGTCCACCTTCTAAATTATTGACATCTATTATTAAATTAAGAAATTAAAATTTTTGTTACGCAAAATGATTTTAATGCAAGATTTGTAATTATTTCAAAATTTATATTTTCTTTTATACGTCACACTGTGTAAACACCTTTTTATCGTGATATTTCTATACATCAATATCACTGGTAAGGGGGTGTATGTGGCGTATGTTAAAACTAAAAACTTTAAATATATGTTTTAATCTAGTAGTTAATGAAAACGAAAAACAAAATTAGTTTTCAGTTTCTTTTTCAGTTAGAATTTTCATGTTTTTCCAATATGTTTCATTTTTATTTAAGCGATAAAAAATGTTATTAGTTATTAAAATTAATTTATTATTTATCGGTGATAAAAGATATTAACTTTTAATAAACATATTAGTGTTCTATCAATGAACTGTAATCTATTGTAATTGTTAAAAGATTACATTTAAATTTATTCAAGTTTATGTATTTATTCGTGAAAAGTTTTATTTTCACCGCCGTCTGCAAAGATATTGCAGAATGTATCATTGTATTAGTTCTCTACTAAAATATTAAATATTGTGTAATTAATATATGAACTACACTTTAATCAAGAGTTATGTTTTATAATTGTTATTATTATATGCATTTTTGTACATGAAAATATACATGTACATACATTTGTTTTGTTTTATCCTGCATTTAATTGATTAAATTGAAGATTTAATCATGGATTATTGAATTACGTATATAATGATATTATTAACGATGCATCATCAATGAAACTTTCAATAAATCTCATCTTTAATTATAAAGTCTCATTTCCTATATGCTATCATTAAGCTTTATATTAAGCTGGATACAAATACTTTACCGAAGAAAATATTTGAAGCCATTTGGATTGTTATAGCGCGAATGACTAGCTATAACTTATTTATTTTATATAGCGCGAATTACAAGCTATAAACTATTATTTAGCTGTTGAGCTATTTTAAGTGCAAAATTATAAAAAAAATATTTTTTTCTATGCGAAAAGCCAATTTTTCATATAATTTTACAAAGTATTTTAAACAACGTAACCATGAAAAAATAGAATATGAATTTTGAATGTTTTGTTGTCGATTTCTAATTTTATAATTTAGAGTAAATATCGATTATTTGTATTATATCATAGAAAAATAGCATTTCTTACGCGAGATGAAAACGTTTTTCGTTCGTATACATGTCTCACTCGACGCTAGCGCGTCTCGTGAACAAATGTTTACTCACGAAAAAAACAATGTTTTCATCTCTTGTAAGAAAATATACTATTGAAAATCTTAAAAATAATTAACAACACATTTACCAATAATTTATAAAAAAATAAAATGTAAAATTCTTAAACGTTTTAAGGTTGAGTAAAATTATAAGAACAAATAATGTTATCTGTGTATTGATATAATTATACGGGAACAGGACAAAAGGTTATTAATAAACAAATTCTCCCGTAATTAAACTTAAAACTTTCATATAGTTTAAATAGGATTTTATGCTAGAAAGTGTCAATCTATGTTTTGATTTATAATAGTGAAAATATATCATTTCACTTCGAAAAAATTTACCGTTTTTCTTCACTGCTAATTTTCCTTTATGGATCCACAAAATAATTTGTAACTTGAAATTTGTGACTGAAATTAATTTATTATCATTATAACATTTAATATAAACTGATCTGTAGTGGATAGTTAATTGATAAAAGGCGAACAACTGTTATAGAATCACAACAACACATAAAAGTCTTTAAGACCTCGGTCCCGCAATAACATGGGTTCTAAGGTGCAAATGAAGATAAATCTTTATTCTTTTTTTTAATTCTTTTTTAAAAAGGATAACTAAACAACAAATCCTATCACATAATAAAATATGTCGTAGTGCAATATTTCTTGAAAGGATAAACGAAATAGAAGTAAAACAAAAAGGTAAAATAAAAATGTTTTAGTCAATTAAATTATTATAGATGACCCCTATTGCACCCCTATTTTGAAAATGCACCCTCTAATTTAATAGCGCTCTGCAATAAAAACCCGCTCCGCAATAAATATTTCCTGCAATAAAAACCCATGGGCCGTGAACGACGTAGTGCCTTTCTAAATGACATCGACTAGTACTATTTAGTATTTATGAGAAAAAAATATGTTATTTTTTATCTATTTCTATTTCACGATGCTTTCTATAATTTTATAGAGCTATGTAATTTCAACATTTTTATAAAACGACGATATTCAAACTGTCAATAACTAATATTTTTATGTGTGTTCCTATGAGTCCAAAAGAATGTTTAGAAAACGTCTTAATTTAGCCTTAAATACTTCTTTCAATAGTTATATTGACGAACCATCTGAAATTGATGAAGAGGAGAACTCTAAGTATTAATTTTTCAAGATGACATAGAAATAGAAAAATTATCTTTGTAACCCATGATTACCTCATGATTGACCCATGAGATCTGGCAATTAAATATACAACTAACAAATAACACGTTCATTGATGCTCACCTTTTTGTTGGTATTAGTAGTTTTCACACAGTATGATGAGGACATGCTTTTATGAAGTTGTAGTGGTTATTATTCATGAGTTTTTTATCATTTCTGATGACGGTTTTGGCATATTCACTACGACGTATGCATAATCTAAAATAACCTGTTTAAAGTTTTCATTCTTCTTTTGGAGCTTACAAACTTTGGTGACCACGCTTCTAAGTTTCTAAGATAACTGAATCTACTGAGCCATATAACTGCAACAAAGTAATAGTTCATCTACAGGGTGGTTTTGTATTAGACTACATCACGTCCTTTAAATACCTCTGTTAGGTGTTTAATGTTGGTACTATTCAGTATTGAGAAAATTATTGCTCTGTTTTGGCTGAACAACATTCCTTAGACTGTTATAAACTAGTTACATTAGTCCAGGTGTTTTACCATTTTTTCTTAGTTTGTTATTTCATCATTGAGTGAATATTGTTTGCTCTTATTTTTCAAAGACTTTGGACCGAGACGCTTGACTCTTGAATAAAAATTGAGTAGCTCAACTCTTTATCTATCATAACTTTAATGCCTAGTTTCACATTTAACTTGGTCTCGATTTTAAAAGACAACAAAGAGAAAAGAGATGTGTTTGAGTGACTACATTTTATATTTTTGGTTCTTAAGTACAATAATAATACCATATTAAAGTTTTTGTTTTCTTTATTTTCAATACTGTTTCGATCACAGAGCAAGTACAATTAATTATCAAAAACAATATAAATATTTAAGCTAAAATAAAATAATTGTATTAAAAATTTTAATTTACATTATTCATGATTAATTTTACATTAAATTCTGTTTGTTTGTTTTATTTTTTGGTTTATATTTAAAACAAAATTTTCCATTGACTGATTATTCAAATTTTAAAATTTCCTTTAAAAATGTCAATTTATTATAATTCAACGAATACTTATACAGCACACATACATATGAGAATGGTGATAATGGTAAGAAATAAAGAAATAACACAAAGAATTTCGAAATTCTCAGAATAGATGAAATCACATTGAAGCCTCATAAGTCATAACATTGATTATTTTCATTATGTTAAAACATAAAGTCAACTTTCATACTTTACAGTTGATATGAATGTTTTCTGTTTTGCATATAGTTAACAATTGGTGGGTGAATTTGGAAGCTCTAATTCTGGCGCAGCTGTCATATATTCTCACATCGATAAAATTTATTTTGATTTAAAAATAAAAAATCAACAATTTTTTATGGTAACAATTGTTTGTTACTATAAATTTCAAATTAAAAATAAAACATAAATATTTTAATTTTTTTATAAATTTTAAACAAATTAATCAATCAACAAGATTTAATTTTTTTATTTTATTTAATTTTATTAACAATTAACACAAAGTGCTTATTTAAATTAAATTATAAAAAAGAAAAAAAACCATAAAATAGAAGAAGCCACTTATATAGAAGATATACCTTTAGAAATCACTAACTTCACCTTCCGTATCCGGATACGTGCATGTGAATGGGTTTCGTAACCAATGACACAAAGATTTATCTGTTTTTTTCTTTTTTGCATGTATTTTATGAGCTGCACGAGATCCACCTCCAGAGCCAAAACTTGACTCATCACTATCTCTGACGGTCGCTACACTATGATATCCACTTTCAGCACGTCGTGATATACCAGAATGTTTCGATGTTCGTGGCGTTGAATCATGACCAGAGTCGTAAGCTTCGGGTGTTGAAATTAATAATGGTGGCAGGTTAGGAATTTGAGTTTGTGATAAATTTTGTTTTTCTGGTATATATTCGAAGGAAGATATTTTTTTTAGTGATGTTTGTTGTTGATCGTTTAAATCTGTATCTGTTTTTTGAAGATTTGGATCAGATGCTCCATCAGGATGGCGTAACGAAGCATATTGTTCCATTCCAGCTATTTTCATTATTCCAGTTAAACTGGGAAGAGAGGCTTGACTTAAGGTGGGAGATAGGAGGTTAGTTGATTGACGACAGCTGCGACATCTATAAAAGATAACTGTCAAACATTTTTTTTAAACATTTAACAGCAAAATAAACCTTGTTGGGCTAATTGGACGGTAGGGTGGTTCACTACAAATACTTCCAGGCCCGGTATTATATCGAAAAGCTGGTTCACTGTAAACACTTCCATCATCAACTATTTTGAAAGCTGGTGTGACTTCCGCCATGGCTAATTGTGATGTAAAAATTTCACGCAACCGCGCCAGTTGATCGAATTGATGTCTGAAAATTAAATATTCAACCATAATTATAAAATTTTACCTTATTGTAAAATTAAATCAAAATACCTTGTTCTATTACCAATACCACATTCACTGAACGCATCACCAACATTTATACTGGATACAACTGAGAGCTCACCATTACTTAGAGCACTTAACGGATGATCACATCCCATTGTTCGTGCAATTTCTTCTTCCGTCACCTGTAAACCACAATCCATCATTTGTATTGTATGCCCATGAATACTTTCCCTTGACACAGGACGTGATGAAATTAAATGTAAACTATCATGACTTATTTCTCTCGAGCTTAATGTTTCTATTAATGCCAAAGCAGGTGGGACTTCTGATGGACCACTATCTTCATCTTCTTCTTCTCCTTGCGAATCATTTTGAATTGGTTGTGAAAGGTGAGAATCTGATCTTTTTTCTGTGTCACTTTCTTGATTTTGTAATATTAATCCTGTTCTCACACAACTTTCAGAACTATTGGCACCGTTATGGAGAATATTCAATCCTTTACTAAGTGGATCAATTGTTTTTTCGGTTGTGTTATTATCAGCATGTTGACTATATTCTGACGGGGCTGGTGATGTTTTATATTGTGTACCTTGACAACCTTTGTTTTGATTCGGAGGGATTGGCGATTTATTGGTTGTTGAAAGGATTTGTGTTGATTGGTTTTCAACCCACTGTCGGATCATTGATTTTTTATGATTATCCATAAATCCATATCCGGTTGTGGTGCCTGCAATTCCTGGTAATGAATTAGTTGTTAATAGACTCGTTGGTGTTTGATTTGGGCCATCAATCCATGTTTCACATTGTTTAACGTGATTTATTTCTCGTAACAGATGTCGTGCTTCTGCAACTTTTGCTCGAGACACTCGTGGCCCATCAATCCATTTTTCTTCCGAAATTTTAAGATTAGGATTTTCTAGTAATAAAGTAGGCGTAACATTAGGTCGTCGTAACGGTGAACCTGTTGGTGTTGAGTTATTTGAACCTTTGTTGAGTGATGTTGTGGAATATTTTGATGGAGATGAGAGGTTTTGTTGAAGTTGTGTTGAATTGATAAAATTAGATTGTGAAATTAATTTATTTTGAGGTGATCCTGGTATAATGCTATTCGTAGATGTACATGAAGGTTCCAGTGAACCGGTTTGCTTACGTTTAAGACTATCTGTTCGTTGTTGAGTTAATTTAATTGAATTTTTACCTGTAACTATAAATCAAAAATTACTAACTATAAATGGATTTAAGGAGTTTAACCGCCTCACTAATTAATTTTTGTTTGGAAGGAATTTTGCTTGGTTTTTCTACTCCAGAGCCTTTCAGTACTTTGTTCATAGCGCATCGATTATCTTCAGATCCCATTGCGGGTAGATAAACTGGAGGATGCTCTCCATCAGTCTGTTCATCACAAGGACCCATATAAATAACAGTATCTGCGGAAAAATCTGAACTTGATGGATCAGGTCCTTCTGATGAACCTGATTGTTGTGTAGGATTTGAATTTTGAAGACTTTTATCCACTGGAATGCCAAACCTATGTTTTCTTCTTCTCATTCTATGAATACGAGATGCTAATTGTATTGTTGTGAGAGCGTCTGTATGGGTCTGCCCAAAAAAATGGAGTTCAAATATTTATTATCGTAATGTTTGTGTTTTGTATACCTGTGAGTGTAAAACATGAGCAATAACAGAAACGTGACATGTGATAGGTGCTAAACAGTCTTTTAATAAGGGGGTTAAAGGATGATCTCGATTTGGATGATGTCTTTGTCCACTTAATATGGATAAAAATGTGTTTCCTATTCCAGATAACGGTAATCCACCAGACCGATTAGCGCATCCCCCTAAATCAATCAAATGCAGTCGACTTCTTCCACCAGCAACTATGAAAATTGAAAAGTAATTATTTTTTTTTCATAGAAAACTTATCTCAACAAACCTCCACCTCGTCCCGCTAAACTATACTGATACACATGTAGTGTGAAAATAAAAGCGGGATCTAAGTTCCCTTGAGGTCTGCCTGCCAATGCCGCGTCGAGAAATAGTGCAGCACGTTCAGGTGTTGGAGCTCGTAACTCTGTCGGTCCTCCAAGAAAATCATCTCTTAAGTAAACTCCAGGTGATTCATCAGATTCTGAAAGTAGGATAAATATAAAGAAAATTTTAATAATTTGAAATTGAATCTGAAATATGATTTACGTAGTACATCTGTGTTTTTGTTTTTCAAGGAATAAATTATTTTTTTTTGTTTTATTCGTTTTGTGTTTTGTGATAAAAAGGAATTGAATTAAAATTCATTTCACGTTTATGATTCGTTTGTCATTTTTTTCTTATTTTTATTAATAATTGTTTTTACATTTAAATTGGAAATGCAGACGTTGTGGATGGTTTTGTGGAATTTATTTATATTATATAAATAAATTTATATTATTATATTACATGCTTTGTTGTTTGTAAAAAAAACACAAGATTAAGGAGTCTCCAACAAAAGTTGCACGCTGTCCAATATCTGCATAATACGTTAAGCTATAAAAAAATTGGGTTCGCTTGTACATTTTTTAAATTTATTCTTACGGCACAACTGTCTTCGGTTATTATGCTTATATTTTGTTACTCAACCTTTTTTAGCGAAACAACCTGTTTTCGATTGCTAAGCACTAGGTCTAACTTTAAAGACCAGTTTTCTACATCGGGAAACTAGACTCATCTAAAAAAATAGGGTTTCAATGGTGGTAATAAAAATTTGCATGAATTGAAAGGAAAGGGAATTGAGCCCAAGAAGCTTAACTATTACAAGCTCACAACAGACTAAAATCCTTTTTCAGATGTGTGTGCATACTCATGCAAGTAAATTGATACTGATTTTCCATATATATGATTTTCAAAAGCAGATGATAAAAGCTTTACCTTAACTATCAACCCTTTAATCAATTTTTTCCCGGATCGAAGGACCAAAAATTGGTTTTTATAGGACTTACAATGGGGTTGTTTTGTATTTTGTTTAAATTTATTCAATTTATTAATTGGAGCAAAATTTTATTGTTGAATTCAGAAACACAATAGTAATACAATTTAAGACTAAAAACATTGCCTACTATTTAAAATAATATAATTCAACGAAATAATAGCTATTTATGTACATAGGGCGTTATATAGGTTATTGCGCCCGGAAAGCGACGTAATCTAGCCCGAGGGCCACTGGCCCGAGGGATGGGTGTCACTTGATGGGCGTAATACCCAGTAACGCCAGTGGTGCATACAAGATTTTATGCTTCACTTAATAAGCTAAAAACTAAGAAAGATATTAATTTGTTAGACTGCGTTCCAATTGAATGCTAA
The DNA here is from genome assembly GCA_963693315.1 of Diogma glabrata. Lineage (NCBI taxonomy): Eukaryota > Metazoa > Arthropoda > Insecta > Diptera > Cylindrotomidae > Diogma > Diogma glabrata. Next base: position 158,363,107 of record OY856186.1, read on the forward strand.
ATGGTCGCCAAATTCTAAATCATGCTAAATTGCAAAATTTAGCATGATATCGTTCCAATTCATTTCTGCTAAATAATTATAAATTTGAACACCAGGTGCAAAAAAAAACAATTTTTGTTGACGATTTGCAATAAAACTAATATAATGAAATTGTATATCAAGCTTTTGAAAAGCGATGCAGAATTGTATGAGTATTTGGAAATGCGTAGTGTAATTTTAATAAAAGTATATATTTTACATATACATATGTACAAATTTTTATCATGTGCATAATTGCAGAGGTTCAGGTACTACAACCGCTGTCGACGTTTAGGGAGTGTGCATGACATAGTAAATGGGGTCATAGACTTGAACGACCTATTAACTAAACGACATTTAAGATTAAACACTCAATCGCTTCAGCAAGTTTTAAAATTGATTCTGGTTAAACATGAATGGTCAATCGAACTTGAATTGGCACTGTTTTGGCTAGACAGATTTTATCTGCTACGTTAAACATACCTAAAACTACAGCGTTTCGAATATCCAGCAAATGTTTGGACCTTTTTCAAATAATTTTATCCTTAATCATACATTTTTTACCATCGCAAGTAGAGCAAAAAGACAGTGTTCGGAAATTTGCTTTACGAGCTTCTTCACCAGCATTTATGAAAGCTGTGCAATAGATGGTACACATATAAAAATAAAATGTGCTGTTGAATTATACAGAGCTTATATCAATAAAAAACTCCATTATTCTATCCATTCCAGATACAAGGTGTAATTTTTTTGTAATATATATGTACATATTTTGAATTTATGTTTAATTATTGTTCTTATTATTATTTATGTTCAAATTATTCGTAAAGACTGTGTTCCAATCTATGCTATTGAGTACCAAAAATTCTAAATTGTACTAAAACTGTCAAGTTCGCAATTTCATCGTTCCAATTCAAACATATTCTAAATTGACAGTTAAACATTATTTTGTTTGTTTTTCATTTAATGTTAAAAACTAGAATTCTGTACGGTCAGTTCGGCGAGGAGATTTCAATATAAAATATTGAGTTGCTATATATAAATATATTGATATGATTATAAGGCATGTAAAATTACAAAAAATTACAAATGAAACAGTCTTGCCGAAGACTATTTATGTTGTTTATCATAATAAACTTCAAATTGTACTATGTGCAAAGTTAAACAATGACAATTTAGACAATTCTGCATTATACTTAAAATGTATCAAAAAATAAATATCTTCAAAAATTTAGAATTAAATGGCGGAAATAGTCAACTAAATTTTTGACTATTTCAATTTAGAATTTTTAGTACTAAATAGCATGGATTGGAACACAGTCTTTTATAATTTGAAGTTAACGTTTAACTGTCAGTTCAAATAAGCCTACTCAATTCAAATAAGTCATGGATTTAGTCAACTCGAAAATGTGCTAAATGGATTTGGCATTGCGGAGACCATTTAGCATTCAATTGGAACGCAGTCTTAGTCTATATTGATATGCAAAAAAATACAAATGTATCAAAGTATGCCAAGAAAATAACTATTTTGAAGTTTAAAATAAATATTGGTTGTTTGTACGCTATGTAAACAAATTCTCCTAAATTTTGTAGCGTATGTCAAAAACATTATATGACGTTTAAAATAATTTGATAGTTTTGGAAAACTATATAAACATTTAATAACTAAAATGTTGCTAAACATTTTTAAAGAAATGTAAAAATCTTTTACTAGCTAAAATTGAATAAGAATTATTTACATTTTGTAGACAAAACTACAATAAAAATAATTTTATTTAGTTTTTTAGCGTCTTAATGGCGGGCGTTGTGAATTCATAATGCCCTGTCATAACGGCTCGGTTTTTATGAATGTGTTTATATATCGCTTATCCCAGACATAATAACAACTTTATATCATTGTGAACTTAGATTATAAAATATACAGGATAAGTAATATTTGTGTATCTACACTATAAAACTATAAAAAAAATTGAAGCTATTTTTTAATTTCAAATTTTGCATTGAAAATTATTTCCACAAAAGAAATGGCTCCTGTAAAAATAAATACAAAAATACAGGGTTCCATATGCAGCATTTTTATCTCTTTCCATTTATAGAAAAAAAATATATTATTATTCTTCTATTGCCAGAAAGAAGCAACTGCCAAATAAAATATATTTCATTTTAATTTCATTCTAAATTAAAACAAAAACTGAAACAGTAAACCATATAAACAATATCCATTTCATTTTAAATTTAGTTTAAATGAAAACAAAACCAAAGCGTACAGATAAAATTTTAGTTAGGATCAAATTTTCAGTTTTAATATTATCAGTTTTATTTTAATCGAAATACTTTTGACAAACATAAAATAAAATTGAATAAGGTTGGTCATTCTCCAATCGGTAAAAATGTTAAATACAAAATTTCTACATAAGTCTGTTATTTTGAAAGCATATTTAGTCAAGCAAGAGAAAACCTCGATGATATTTAAATTTCTGGGCTACTGTGTTTTTTCAGTGCAAATAAAAATAAACATAACTTAAACTTAAAAAGATATTACTTATCCTGTGTATTTTTATAATCTAAGATTGTGAAGCATAAAATTATTTTAATTTAAACTTAACTAATTTAAAAAAAAAACTGTGCCTTCAACAACCTAATAGGAGAACCAAAAATGTGAGAATCTAAAAGTTTTCCATTTTAATTAAGAGCATTAAGATTGGTCTTTACTGGGAGATTTCAGATTTACGAATGGTTTTAGGAATATTTATAAGTTTTGAAATTTTTAAAGCCATCCGATAATAATGTGAAATGTGAAATTTTTTTGATATTTCGGAAAATTCAAATTAAGGGTAATTTTGAAATACAATTGCAAGAGATACCATCCGATTCATCCGATACCAACTCTTTTATGAGTAAGAAAGATAATTGACTAGCCTAGTGAAGAAAATACTTAGTAAACTTTTTGCGTACAGTTACAAAGATGAAATTCGTGATCTAGACGACTGACACTGTACCCGACTATTTTTTACCATGACAAGTATGAAGTAGATTCATCGGCAAAATGTTTATTGTTAATTCAGGCGATATTTAACAATTTTTTCAATTTGTAATTAATTAGAAGGACGTTCATGGGGGTGGATGGACAAAAGTTGGAGGACTTTCCAAATAAAGTTTGTATAATGATCACCAAGTAGAGTTTTAATTTGCTTAAAGTTATTAGAATCATATAAAATTGTCGTGAAATAATATTTTTTTCGAATGTTATTTGATGAATTTGATGAAACATATAATTGGTTGGTTTATTTTTAAGTATAACATGTTGAGATTCACACCAGTCGTCACGCTGTTGAAATATTTCACACTTGCTTTCAAATTGAGCATCTTTACTCAATTGATTGTGTTGTCAATCCATATAATGATTTTTAAATAGAAAAAATTAAACATTAAATAATAATGTAAAATTAAAATTTAAGAATATATATTAGGCGACATAAAGACAACCTTAGGTATTTCAAATGGGGTTTATACTTAAACGAAGAATTCACTCAACTATAGATCCATGGCACGCTTTTCACGATATATGTAACAATCTCTTGGAAACAATTTTACGATCATAAATATATAAAGTGGATGCACCTTCAACATTCTCTACTTTTTAATCTTCTAATGGAAATTAAAATTTAAATTGTCTCATTAAAATGTGCGGTTTAAAAACAATTGGCCGCTACAATTGGGCTATTCGGAAACTAAAAATCTCATGGCACGCAATTAATCTAATGTTCTTGATAGGGATTCTACAATCAGGAATGCACAGTGTTCATTGCAAGATCAACTTACTTACTAAAAGATATTTGCTAACTGTTTTTAATAAAATGTGCTTTTTAGTAGGAATTACAATATGTAGACAACAACACTGTTGTTATATTTAATGTTAATGTTAATTATTGTTCCAACACTACTTTTATTAAAGTGTTGAACTGTAGTGTAATAAAGCGATTAACACTACTATTGATTTGTAAATGTAGTACAAATTTATTGCTGTAACGTTACTATTGTAAAATGTAGTGCAGATAGATTGTTGAACACTACTGTTGATTTGAAAAGGTGTAGTGAAATTGGTGTACACTTTTTATAATAAATTGAACTATAATGAAATTCGTAGCAATCTGAGACACTAAAACACTACTAATGTGATTATCACTTTATTTTCTTTGTGTGTATAAATATGTTATAAAAAAAATTATAGCCATTTCCGTGTTTCCGTTTTTAATCACTTATTATATAATTTAGTTTCTATCATAAATTAAGTTATTGTTTGATTTATTATCGGTACACTTATTTTATATACTTTTTATGGATATGTTAAATTCACTCAAGAACTGCGCTTATAATTTTAGTTTTATTTCTTTGTTTTTAATTTAGTTATTGTTTTAAATTAACTTAGACTATAAGTAGTGTTTTTAGTTTGTATATAGTATTAGACTTATTGATAGAGGTATTTCCGATTACTGGTCGAGTAACTAACTATATACTTATTTTATTAGCTGCTGATTAATTATTGATTAAATTCTGTCTAATTGGTTTGACTGTTCATTAATTACTGCTGATACAAAAAATAATTTACTGGCTGCGTTCAGAATTGGCATTTTTTGCAAAAACGAAAAATTGATTACCAATTTAAATTTTATAAATATTATTTTTGATTGAATTATATTATATTATATATTACATTATATTATATTATATCATATATATTATTAATCCATTAATTTTGTGAATTTAGTAATTTTATTTTATTTTATTTAAAAATTGTTTTGCAATGATTGATTAGAAGATCGTTAATTTTGCACAAATAATTTTTATCGGATTTAAATGCGTAATATTTGACATTGTTTACTTTGGAGATATTTCTTAATTAATTTAGTAAGTTTGGAGTAGTTTTTATTATTAGGAAATTATTATGTTTTTGGAAATATTAATTTTGAAGTTATTTGTATCTTAGAAAAAGTCAGTTTAGGAGCATTTTTGTTTTTGAGGAGTTGCTGTAGTAAAACTACGTAATTGGTTTTAATACAATACATATAATAAACACATAATTTTCGTTAAGCAGGCGTTTTTAAAGAATCGCCCAGCTGTTTTTGATGAATAATTTTATTATTTTTGATGGATAATAATATATGAACTTGTTGTGCCGTATTTCTCATTACCCATTTTCGATCACTATTTCCCAGAACTACAAACTCTAAATCCTTCTATAATCGCAATATTAGTTTCACACATTTAAAAAAAAAACTGAAATTTTCTTTTAATCTCTAGCCGATAGTTTTATAAAGGATAAAACTATTAAATATTATCATTTATCACAATTTTCGTCGTTACTAAGAATTTTCTTTTAATCTCTAGCCGATAGTTTTATAAAGGATAAAACTAATAAATAATATCAGTTATCACAATTTTAGTTCATACTAAGAATAAGTCTTTTTATTTTTGCCGACAATCCTTTTCAATTCACATATCATTTTAAAATATCGAATCAACATGTTTTTACAAATAAACCTTCTCAAACAAAAAATAACTATAATATAGCGTACTCCAGTCCCTGCTATTGGCATATGAGTTAACGTGAGATATCACATACCACTGGCAATAGTAGTGAGATATCACTAGCCAAGGTGATATCTTAGGGGTGCTGGCGGATGAACTGTATTCAGTCAACGGTAGCACCCTCAGTCGTAGCTAATGAATATTCCTTGATGCTGGAACGCTGTAGCTTGCTCGAAGAAACGAGCCTTTATATAACTATATATCTGAGCTTTAATCATTGAAAAATATACTGCGTCCCATAATCAAGGATTATGCCATTAGCTGGACTATTGGCAAACCAATTTTAGTTTTGTTCCTGCAAATTTTTAAAACAAATTTGCTTTTTATCTCTTATTTTATTTTTATTTTCTCTATCCTATCACGAAATATTGGCCTATGTCATATTTTATATGTGATAGAATTTATGGTTTAGTTATCCATTATTGAACAAGAAAAAATTAAAAAAAAACAAAAAAAGAACAGATTTGCGTCCATTAACATCCTTAGAACGCATGTTGTTGTGGGACCTTGGTCTTAAAAGGTTTTTATGTGTTGTTGTGACACATATTGTAATGCCTACTACACATCACATTTTATTAAAAAAAAAAAAAAAAATAATATTAATATTTCTCATGTTAATAAACTTTAGAATCATGTTAGAAAAAAATGAAACATTAAACAAATTTCACGCTTCTCTGTTTCTGTTTCTCTGTTTCTTAGAAATAAGTTACAATATTGCATAATTTCTTTTGTATAATCCTCCGACAAATCCTTTTCCCAAAATATAAAATTTAATAAAATTATTCCTATTTTGTTTTTGTTGTTTTCTTTAATGTATTAAAATCAAAATTTAGTATATAAGATTTAGTTTTTAAGAAAATAAATGTAGTAGTTTTAAAGATAGAGTTTAAGAAAGTAGTTTAATAATATTACTTCAAGACACACACCATTTTTAACAAGTTATAGTTTAAGGGAGTACAAATCAAATAGTTCAAGTCAGTGAGTTTTAACATAGTTCAACCAGACACAACAGTTCAAAAAACATAGTTTAAGAAAATAGTTTTTAACATTTAATTTTTGAGTTCTACGCGATCATTTTAAAATAAAATTTAAATCTATAGATTCAAATGAATAAATTCATTTTATTAAATTACTTCGGTCTGAAAGACCTAAGTATTACATTCATGAGCTCAAAGTCAAATTCTTACCCCCACTTTTTTTGACATTTCTCGACGTTTTAGGACCTCCTGATTCTAAAAAAGCAAAAAAAAAAAAAATGTATGTCTGTCTGCCGGCCGGCCGCCGTCATTACCTACGCTGCAGGGAAAACCGCTGAAGGGATTTCAAAAATTTTTTTTTCTAAAAATAGGTTTGCTCAAGGGACAGGTCCAAAAGAACGCTGTGTTCGATAACTGTACCGGAAGTGTGTCAAAAAAATCATTATGTGTGTCAAAAATAGCAAATTTTCATATTTTTGGCTTAAAAAACGTTCATTTTAAGTGATTTCGAATAGGAACATTAAATTTGGAGAGATCTTGATGGTAGGGATTGGTATGTGAGATCAAAATCTAGATTATTGCATTATAAGTTTGTCAAAAAAATGTTGTCAAGTGTGTCAAAAGAGAGATTTTTATTTATTTTTTTACCTAATTTTTTGGAAAAAAAATAAAGTTAATTGTTTGTTTGAAATGAGATTTTATTATTATTATTGAGAATTATGGCATTATAAGTTTGTCAAAAAAATGTTGTCAAGTGTGTCAAAAGAGAGATTTTTATTTATTTTTACCCAATTTTTTAGAAAAAATAAAATTGTTTGTTTAAATGAAATTTTATTATTATTATTGAGAATTATGGCATTATAAGTTTGTCAAAAAAATGTTGTCAAGTGTGTCAAAAAATGATTTCATTTATTTTTTAGCCAATTTTTTGGAAAAAAAATATGGCTGTTTTTAGACGTAAATGTAATTGAAAATGAAATTGAACATGGAAATTTTTGAATTTGTTATAGTTTTTGAAATATTTTTGGAATTTTGAAAAAGTTTTTATTTTTGATTTTGTAATAATTTTTGCAATATTTTTAGAATTTCGGAAAAAGTTTTAATTTTTTGATTTCGTAAGAATTTTTGGAACATTTTTAGAATTTTGAAAAATTTTTAATTTTTGATTTTATTATAATTTTTGGAATTTTGAAAAAATTTTCAATTTTTGATTTTGTAATAATTTTTGCAATATTTTTAGAATTTTGGAAAAATTTGAATTTTTAAGAATTTTTGAATTATTATTGGAATTTAGAAAAAGTTTCAATACATGATTTCATTCTGATTTTTGGAATTTTGAAAAAGGTTTCAATTTTTGATTTTGTTATAATTTTTGCAATATTTTTAGAATTTTGAAAAAAATAGAATTTTTTAATTTTATATTTAGAATTTTGAAAAATGTTTCATTTTTTGATTTTGTAAGAATTTTTGGAATATTTTTAGAATTTTGAAAAATTTTAAATTTTTGATTTTATTATAATTTTGAAAAAAGTTTTAATTTTTGATTTTTAATGATTTTGTAATAAATCTGCATTATTATAAAACAAAAAAAACTTATTAAAAGTGAGTCAATATCACAAGCAATGGTGTTCTAGTCACATTCATAAAAAAATCAGCACACATCATCGACAAGTAAGTTTGGTTACTAATCGCTAACTGATCAAAAGTTAAATATTATGTAACTCAAATACTCGAAAAACTTAAAATTCAACAAACCAATAAACCTATCTCTTTTGATCAAAACTACTTGATCTGTCCAAGCTACGTTCAAGCAAGATTTATTCCTGTCTAATGTCAATAACGCTTTAGTTGTTGGTAAAAAAAGTGTTAAAATCTTGAAGCAATTGAAATTTTTCAACAAAATGAGGACGTTCAAACAATTGCCGAGCTTATAAAATATAACAAAAGCAGATAAATATTAAAATAAACTTACCAGTAGCATGTGCCGCCAATAAATCTTTTGATGTTGATCCTGGTTTTGTAGCATTTACACCTAGAGCACTCACTCGTACAGAAAATCTAGCCCCCGATTTCTGTCTTTTTTCATTTATACCTTTGTAAAGCCATGATATTGCACACGGTATTGCACCTAAATCACTAACAGTAGATATTGAACCAAACATTGTTTTAGTTTGTCCTATAAATAATCAAAATTAATATTAGAAACAGTTATAAGTGATAAGCAGGCAGTAGCATACCTGCTCCTGGATATCCTAAAGTAATTAAACAACCGTCTGAACCTTCTAAAACTGTTGGTATAACTTCTGATAGCGCTGCACTACACACATCTGCCTGTAAACAAAAAAAAAACAACGATCCAATCAACTTCAAACTAAATTTATTTATCATGTTCAGTTTTTGCTGTCTCTGTTCTAAATTTAATTTAATCTATTTCAATTGCTGTATGACTTAAGGTGACATATGTGTCTTTCACTCTCATAACTTCTTGTTCTGTACGACAGTCTATAACATGTTCTTATTTTTTAAGTGAAAAAAACCAAGTTTCAATTTTTTTATTCGTTTTGCATACATGAAAATTAAATTTATGGAAACAATGAGAAGAAAACGTTTGTTGAACCATAAAAAAATACTTGCGGGTAAAAAACAATTCCCATTTATTTTTTGGTAACGAAATAAGTTTAATAAAATTTATTGCATATTGCAATAACGTAAAGATTTGCTAGAATTTTACATATTTTTTGTTTTTTTTTTCAAATTTGAATGTAAAAGGAGTCTCAGATGTACATGTTCAAGTATAAGCATTTAAAAGTATAAAGATAAATCTTAGATTAATTAAATTTATATGTAACTGCAAAATTACTAAACTTACTTGTGCATCTTCATTTGTAAAAATAGAATCAAAAGCGAACATTTTTGGTGCTGATACCATTGGACCACGTTCTTGTATTCCATCGTTAGATTGATGTGTTCCTGTGGTGGATGGCTCACTTAATGTAATTTGACGTTTTTTTTTATCTATTAATAGGTAACTGGGTGATATTGTATCTGGTGTGTCGTCACATATCCGTAACATTACTTTGACCTGCAAATAATAGAAAAATATATATATTCAATGATTACTTCCTAAGTAAAAATTAGTAAAAAATTAAGTACAGTGATTCTCGTAAAGGGTAAATTTAAGTTTTAGTTTTAGAACAACCTGTTATCTGATTCACAGTTTACCAGTTGCAGAGAAAACATAATTCGGTCAAAATAATTGATTAAATTAGATGAACATGTTTAGCACGAAAACAGCAGGGGTCTAAGAATACGTTTATATGCTATATACATCGGAAACGGAGTCATTCTTTATTGGGTATTAAATGCCTCAATGTGGCTAGTCTATTAAAATAATCGTACTCAAAAGAAATAGTTCTAAAACAAGATATTAGGATAAGATGACCTGATTTTAACATTGTTAAAGCGAAACACCAATAACCAGGGGAAAGGGGAGGATATTTTGATTAAAAATTTAGTTTATGGGTAGTTCTACAAACATAGGAATTTTGGACAGCTCTGCTTATTACGTAAATTAATATGAAAAAAAAAATTTTTTTTTTTAAATGAAATTTGTAAACCGCTATGTCTAGCTGGTCACCCTAAATAAACCCGTTTCGAAATATATTACTTAGAAAAAAATTTATTCAAAACGTCAAATTCTCAGTTCCCTGGCGTGTCCCACCTTGAAAGTCAAAGCTGGTAAACTAAATATTCAATGATTCTAAGAGTGTAGGGACAAATTTACTCTGTAGTAATAATTTTGAATAATGATGCTTTAATAATGTGTAAAATAATAATCATAACATTACTCTATATTTCATATAAGATATATCCTATTAAAGTTTGAACAATCAAAACACATTGAAAATATTGGAAATTCATATTTTTATCATGTTATCGCTCGTCACAGGAATTAATTAAAGTTTAATAAATATAATATTGCAAGTGTTTTACTTAGTCCGAGGTTTTATCAATCAAAACAATCATCATTACTAGCAATATCGTGTGTTGCCCAGTCAAATTATCAGTCCCCTGGCAAGTATTTTCGTAAAAAGTATTTTAATTACAGGTAATTTTGTAGTTTTATACGTCGTGAATATGTATTTGCTTGGTATAGAATCCGTTTATTTTTTTTTTAGACGTAATTTTGTCATTTTTAAGTGAAATATGACAAATTCTCAGTCCCCTGGTTCTCAGTCCCTGAAAGATTTAAAAACGGGTAGACTTAGATAAATGTTTATTTCGTATTTTGAGATAATATTGAGATAATTTTGAGTTAATTTAGGTGTAAGAAGGATATTTTTTAATTTTGACGCGTATTTTTTTTTTGTTTTTTTTGTTTTTTTTTTTTTTTTTGACTGGCCACATTCAGAAAAGTTGAAAGACCGTCATCAACTTTAACTAAAACTAGTTGCCAGAACTTATACGCAAAAAACATGTTGTGCCGTAATTAGCTCCATTTCCTTCCTACGTGTGTAGAACTACCCTTATATGAAACAACAATAATATTCATGGGACGCGAAAACGGTATTTTAATATATTTGTTTAAATTTCAACATAACTACAGTTAACAATAATACAACTAGAACAGTGTAAGCACAAGATACGAAATTAAAGAAAGCCAAGAGAAATAGCTCCGTATCGCTGCATATAACGAAATATCATAAACAAAAAAAAAGTCGGGCAACACCTGCGAATCGGAAAATCGATGACATAGCATTTGAAGCATAAGGTGCCTTTTTACCAAATTTGGGATCAAAAGAACAAGTATAATTTCTCAGATATCTTGTTAACATTTTCGCGTAAACTATCTCCAAAGCTTTCGATAGTTAATATATAAAAAAATTATGTTTGATGAAATTCTTGTACTGGACGATCCAAAAAAGTCGAATTTTAAATCGGACCATTTTTGATCAACTGTTTGAATATACGTAGTACAGGTGAAATAAAAAACATTGTTTTTGTAAAATTGTGTTTCGTTTGGGAACAGAGTGGTTCGAAAGTTTTCTGGAAATTCAAATTTAAAGTTATTTTGAAATTAATTGCAAGAGAACGGCTCACCCGATTTTATTTCATATTATTTTTATTAGTAACAGTGTAAGCAAAAAATTTACTGTGTATTTTGTGGCAGAGTGTTTACAGGTCGATAGGTCAGTCAAAATTCTAGCTCACAAGGCCGATGATATCGAGTGAGATGTTTTCTTGTAATTTAATTGCAAAGTTACCCAAAGTTTGAATTACCAGAAATGTTTCGGATGACCATCCCAACTAGCAAACATTCTTCTCAATTTTGAATTATACAAGTTTTAGCTTCAATAAAGCTTCGCTAAAGCTTCTTAGTGGAAGCTAGTTATATTTTACTTCTATAAAATTTCGATACAACTTCCACAGAGATATTTAATATTAGAAGCTTTACCGAAACTTATCTACAGATCACTAAATAAAGCTTCCGAAAAAAGGTTATAGAAGTTATACCTGTCACTACAATCCTAGGTGTTTCGGTTGTATCCGCTTACAGATCTCATAGAAGCAAAGCTGTCATAGTCTAAAAATTGCTTGAATATCTAAAACGAAATATGTCAAACTGACGGAAGCTATTGCTTCTATTATTTCAACTAAATTTAGATGTAGAAAATATAGTTTAATTCAGGGACTTACTTTTTATGGAAAAAGATAAGTGACATGTAATTTCAATGGGTTTATACGAAATTGAAGCTTATACGAAATCGTTTCGTTTTTGTCAAAAAAGTATTGTGCATAAGGTGGTTTTTGTTTTTTAATCTATTATTTAGACTTATTTTGCACAATATAAAATATTCTTTAGAGTCTTTAAATAGACAAAAAAATCAATGAACATCATAATCAACTAGATTAGAGAATCAGAATCAAAAATCAACTAGAGTAGAATAGAGAAAATTTAAAGTTTTATAAATAATGGTATATGCATTTTTTTTTACATATCTGAGAGCCAAACTCGTCAGGAAGAACTGAAGCGATAAAGAGTTTCATAATAGTCACTCTATTAAAATAATTTACAGCAAATGGATGGGTGCGAAATATCGTTGCTTCTTTTGTTATTGATTTATATGTATATAACATTTTTAAAAATTAACTGCAGTAAACATATTAAAAATCCGATTACAAAACTTTTTATTTAAAAAAAAATATTGTTCAAATAAAGGTGTAAGTACGCTAAAAGTTAATGATTGAAAAAACATAACCCCGTAATGTTGCTATACCTAAAACCTTTGAACTAATAAAACAAACAGAAAATAGATTTTTCAATATTCTTTTACGTCTATCAAACAGAAACAAAATATTTCAAGAACGTAAACCTCAGATTATGATTTCATCGTTGAAAAACCCATTGAAGTTACAAGTCACAAACGTTTTTCCATAAAAAATAAGCCCCTGAATTATATACTATATTTTCTGCATCTAAACTAAAAAACAAAATTCTATTGAATTTTTATAGAAGCTATTGTTATTGTAACTACTATCAAAGATATTTATTGTTTCTTAACATTTAAATTAGCCAATTGGACAGGGTTCGAAACTTGATGCGACCGTAAACAAAAACTTAAATTTAAACACTATATAATAACATAGCAACAACAATCATTACGTTAAAAAGTGTAGATATATAAAAAACGTTGTAATATTTTTGTCACATTTTTTAATAGTTACTATAAGACTTCTAAAGATTGTTTAAAACAAGCTATTAGACGCACTTTACCGAAGCTATAACTTGTGAAACCATAAATTCTATTCAGCTTGCATAACTGCTTACAAAGGACCTTACTGAAGTTATTTCCGAAGTCTTTTACAAATTATAGCTTCGTTAAAGGCGGGGAAAGTTCTCCAAATGGCCTTTATCGAAACTGCTTAGAAATTTTAAAGAAACTATGAAGGTGGGGAAGTTAGTTTCGGTAAGACTGTTTAGTGTTTTAAAAGCAGTTAAAATGCTAGTTGGGTGATACCGCATTGAACCATGATTCTTGATAAAATCAATTTTTTTTAAGATCCTGCAATATCATATTTCTTACATGTCTAGACATGCCCAACGAAAAACCATTAAACTGATCGATGATTCAAATCTTACCAACGAGCTTGATTAGTTATAGCATAGAAGAAATGTCGCTTATTTGACGATATTCTACAAATACATTATGAATGAGAGCTCTTCTGAGGCGATCAAATCTTTACTACCTAAACCTGCTACTTTTTCTCGTTCCACCAGAGTGTCACCCATTTACCGTTCATATATAAAAAATGTAAAGCTGTAGCATTTCATCGTAATTTTTTCAACGGCGTTTCTCTTCTTTAGAATTACTTATACTCTTGTGGGTTTTAACTCATACCTGATAATATTAATCCCTAAGATTTTAAAGTAGATGTCCACTAATTTCTTTGAGAATTTTCTTACCCCAAACCCCAGATGGCATTGTATCTTCGGATACTCAGAAACCGTTCGACGGTAAATAAAGTGTGGACATCAGAAAAATTACAATTAAGAATTGAAACTTTGAAAGCCAGTTTATGAATGAAATATAATTTAACAAATTTTTTGAACAATTTCATGACCTTTTAAACAACGACAGCAATCTGCGCAAACACAATTCACTCACATGATGATTAAATCAGTGATCTACGCGACTGACACTGAACCCGATCATTTTTTATCGACTTCATACTTGGAATATAAGGAGTAAAGGTGAAATGAAAAATGCTTTTAGATTAATTTTAAAAGGGTTTAGTTTAAGAACAGGGAAACTAAAGTTTTTTGGGAATTCAAACTTAACGTGACTTTGAAATCAAATTGCAAAACGAACGGCACGTTGATATCAGGCAACGGTTTTATATATGTTGGGCGAGTAATTAACTAGTCTTTTTAACAAAACATACAGAGAACTATTTGCTTACACTGTTAAAAGTATTAAGAAATAGATTTTTTAAAGATGGCGCTGATGTCCCAGATAAAGCGTTTTTGAACATGTTTACACAATATGAAAGTTCAAACCTTATCCTAAAACCAAATTAAAATTTAATTGAGCGTTTTTGTGTTCTACGGATATTAATATTTAAAGATGTGCATCTCAGGCCAAATAATTATCAATTTCATACATGGCATATAAGTAGTATTATTGAAATACGCGTGTTTCTAGAAACATTTAAATATGTTCAATTAGAGAACATATACCTGATCAACGAATTTGTCATTCTACAGTTCTCAGATTATTTCTTTGTATTTTCGAAGGGTGACCTCATGATAAAGTTATTCAGAATATTGGTTAGGAATTTTACAAGCCGTGAAGTTTGTTTGAAAGTGAGAAAACACAGATATCATTCATAGTTGAATTGAAAAACTGTGAGTGTATGACACACCATGCATATTTCACTATTTATACAGTTGTGATAAAAAATGAAAATGGATGAAGAATAGGTTTGGGGTTGTAATTAATTATGAAAGGTCTGAAAGGTATAATTAAATGGATACCATCACACTGTTTCATCACTGGAAATGAAAAACAGATATGTTAGCGAAAAGCAAATGTTTGAATACGCGAATAGTGTAAGGTAAAAAGTTGAAAAAGTTAAGAGAACTACTAAGTGCCAAACCTTATTATAAAGTCCTCAAAGTAAGTACGAGAGATCTACAACGATTGAAAGCATATCAAAGAGTAATGCAATTGGAAAGATTGAGATATGAACGGATTAGATCGCAATTCAATACCATCTTAAGTAACGGATAACCTACTGAAATCCTTATATTATATAGAATAGCAAACAGAGATGTGTATGAGTTTATCTAAGTGTAAAAGTAAAAGTATCTGTATGAATTGATCTCAGAACGAAAGTTCGGTGTAAATTAGGCAGCTTATTTAGGGAAAAAAATTGTTTTTTAATTTGTTATTTTCTTTATAATAAATACTTAGCTAGTCTCTCATTTTCGCTGATCTTCAGATTGTTTTTAAATGGTTTGAATTAATACCCGCTATGCACAAACATATAGGATAAAAAATAAATGTGAATTGCACAGCAAATAATTTTGCCAATTTTGAATCGATTGATTTTAAGACAATTTTTTTATATTAGACTAAAAATTGATCTCAAAAGCTTAAAAAAACTAACGAAATGTATATAATCCATGTCTAAGGTATACACTCTCAAAGAAAAATATTCTTATACAAAACCGATTTTGAGTAAATGCCAAAAAAATATTGATGAAATGAATTATGATTGTTTTAAAACGTTTTTAACAAACAATGACTGAAGTTTTCTACAAGGAACATATACTTAAGAGTTTATTTTACAGTCACATGATGCATCAAATTTGAAGGGGATAAAGCCTCGGTTTTCTGAGGTATTAAAACACCGATTAGGGATAACGGTTTTTATAAAGTTTTCGGAAGAACGCTGCTGAAATGGAAATTGTTTTAGTTTTTGAACAGAGAAGTATAACAAAAATAAAATCGTTTGCAAAGAAGCTAAAATGGCATACGTATTCTTTTTATGTTTCGAATTAGGTTACAAAACTAACACACGACGAGGACTCAAAAAACTCTCAATTTAGTTTTAAATATTAAATTTTTTAAACCACGATATTTTATCAGCGGATACCTAATTTTTCCAACTGTTAATTTTAGTCCATAAAACTGTTCAAAAATACTCTTATTTAGTCAAATGCTTCTTGGCAAGAATTTAAACTGGCACGACCTGATATAGTTCAACTGTAACTCTATACATTCAGAAATCTTTTAACAAACCGTTTAGAGTGCTTATTTTCAAGAGACACTATTTTGGTAAAAACACATTTATTCTGACATTGATGGATATTTTTCATTTATTATTATTATTTTTATATATATTATTTATTTATCTTTTTTTATTTTCTCGAAAGTTTTAACATTATTTCATCATATCATTAATTTCTTTCACCTCATCTATTGTCCCATCTTTATCATTTATTAACTTATTTAGCTGTTCCTGTTCCAAAACATCAAAGTATCTTCTAATTTCCACCGATCCACTATTTGCGCTCCATGAATATTTTAAAAAACGTGGCTGATCGCATTGTTTCACAAATATTGGAACCAGTTGCAAAAGTTCAGCTATTGTTGGCATTAGAAAAAAAGTAAAAACGTTATATTTTGCAACATAAATATTTAAACGTTTTAAATCAGTGATTGAGTTGACTTTTCATAAGAGCGTCTCTTCTTTGCAAATGCACAAAAAAGAACATAAGAATGTTCTGCAAATATATGAATCTGGCTATTGGAGAAGATTTATAGTACTGCAACCTCCAATTTTTTGTTTTCATTCTTCATATTACTGCGGTTGTTGGTCAAATTGCGAGCATTTGGGATACTGAATAGCTCGGCAAAAGAAACTGAATGTTTGATGTTTCGGTTTTCTCAATTACAAAAACATACTCTGTGATGAAATTCAGATTTTTGTTGTGCTCCTTATCATATGCATTCACTATCATAAAAAAATGTTTTGCTTCTTTAAATATGCTTATCTCATTTTCGCCGATCCTAATCAGCACAATACTAAATAAATTATTTAAAATCGGTTGGTCTTCACATAAATTTGTCGATAAATTTCTTTAATTTAAAATATAAATGTACATGTGAATTCTCATCATTATCTTGTCTCGCGGTTTTTGTGTCCAGACTGTATAGAGGTCAGCCATATGTGCGAATAATCAAAATGTTGTTAAAACAGAACAGAAAGGTAAAACTGGAAACTAACATCTATTGAACCGTCATTCTTCCCTACCACATGAGCAAACATTATCAACTATCTTCATTTCGTTGATATATGTTTTCATTTTATTCTGGACTGGTTGAGTATTTCTTTATGAGATACGCAACGATTTGTCACGGCAATTCGTGAAATATTATAAATGGGATATCCATAAGTGGCAGTAATGATTTTGATATATCAGTTTTAATTTCTATATCCTTTTTATTTTAATGTTATTTAGTTCAGGCCTCGCATCGATAATCGTAACGGGTATGTATGATTCCTTCTTGTCGTTTATCGTATGGGTATGATCTGAGGTGGAAGTGACCTAATGCAACTAGGAGAGTGACTACTTGATTTTATTCTTAGCCAAAAATTTGTCTATCTGTAAAGTGATAAAAAAACTCATCTTCATATAACCTGTAACAGACAAGAAATGTTGGATAACATTTTAGTCTCCAATTTCATGCCAAATAGAGTACGTATCTGGACAATGTCTAAAGTACACTCCTTCTCTGATTATCAGTATCTTTAATTTTAATTGGAAATCAGGTCTTTTAAAATTCCTTAAAACAAAAGACGGACCAATTTTGGAAAAATTGGTAGATATGTTGACTGATTCATTTAGTTATGTAACCGGAGGGCAAGTCATATCCGTCATGTTGGATGGAAAAAACCCAGGGTACTCTCGAGGGGTGTAAGAAGATCTTAAAAGATGCTAAGAAAACTTGGACTGTACCGAACTAGGAATTCTCCAAAGCTATAAATATACGTTGAGAAGTTCGTAAAGTGATTCCGGGAGACACCACTATAATAAAATACAGGAATTATCTGAGACATCACGACTTTGCAAAGTATTATCAACTTTATATTATCAGCGAAACTGTCCTAAGGTGAAAAACATGATCTACACAGGAAAAAAAGTAGAAATTTGATCTGGACCACTTTCGATTTTCCTGAAACTTGGCATATAAGTAGTATGGATGGACGTATACAGGGTGAGTCGGGAGGAACGGACCAAATTTCAGGAGTGCATTATACACGCGAAAACAATGTAAAAAAACCCATATGTTCTTATTCAATAATCATTTGTTTTCAAGTTATAGCGTAATATCAAATAAAGAAAAGTTTATATATTAACGGTTTCCTAATCATAGCGTTCTTTTAATAATTGTTCAAAAATACCGCCATTGACTTCTAAACATTTTCTGCTTCGTCTAAGAAGATGACCCGTTGCCCTTTTAATTGTTTCATGTCTTTCTTCTTTAAAATTGGCTGCAGTATTCCTAATACGTCGAATTAGTGCATCCCGAGTGTCCACTCTTACTTTGTACACTTCATTTTTAAACCAGCCCCATAAACAATAATCTAGTACTGTGAGATCTGAAGATCTTGGGGGGCCAATTAATAGGACCACGGTGACCAATCCAACGCTTTGGAAATGTTTCGTTTTGTTGGATATGTTTTTACTGGAAATGTTTTTTTACTTTTATCACTCAAACTTGAAAATAAACGTTTAATTACTATCACAATACACAGACACATTGTCAAAACAACAAAGATGTCAAATAGTTTAGAGTCTTGAGCATGGCATACTCTAATTACGTGAAAATTTTGATAAAAGTGGAACGAAGAAAAAAATTTGATATTGCGCTATAACTTGAAAACAAATGAAAATCGGATAAGAACGTATAATCGTATAATACACTCCTGGAATTTGGTCCGTTCCTCCCGACTCACCCTGTATAAGTTGTATGGACAACATAAAATACCATTTATTTTAATTTTTTTTAAAGTGCATAGTTTGAAATGAAATTGCTCAAGAATAGGTATACCGATTTTAACCAACTATTTTTTGTTTGATAGATAATCTTTAGTATATTTTGTTCTTAAATTTAAAATAATTATTAAAATGGTCTTTAAGGCTGTAGGGCAGTGTAGTATTATCCCTGCGGACATTGAAAAAACATTGACTTGACTATGTCCTGACTGGAAGATATTTTCATAAGCAAGAAATATTAAACGAAGACAATTATATTAAGAAGTATTTAAAGGTTTAATTTCAACACGCATACTACAAGGGCAAGTTGCAGGACAAATTAAGAAATCTGTGAACTGAAATGAATAATCTATTGCTGCTTTCGGTGATATTGAAAGACTTTCAAGAGCATGATCGCTATGGCGATCACCTTCACCTACAAGGATAAGATTTTCAGAGCCTATTTAGGTGGGTACTCTACTTGCAAGTTCAGAATAAGCACCACACGCAAGGTGGAGTACTATCACCTTTCCTTGAAACTTGGTCGAAAATGATCTTATGCTAAATCTGAAAGGGTAAAGCTTAGTCACCCGTCAGCTTATGCGGATGATGTTGCCATATGGGTCATCGCCAAAAATGCTGATACTCAATGAATCTAACTCAGAGTGCTGTTTGCATCCTCTCTAAATGTGCCAAAAGCTGTGGTATTAGTCACCCAAAAATCGGAATTGGTTCTTTTGGAAGCGCAAACCACCTAAATTTCACCCCCTCAACATTATCAGTCTTAGTATATCACACAACAGAGTAATTTCTAAGAGCTCATTCTGGACAGTAAATTAAGCTGGAAACCCTACATTCTTGATAGAGTAAGTAAAGGTAGCATAGCACTTTACTCAAGCAAAAGCACCATTGGTCGAATATGGAGACTCGAGTCCTACATTTTTCACTGCATACACAGCTCGATAATTAGATAAGTTTTGCTGTATGGCGGAGGAGCAGGTGACGTTTTGGTGGCTGGAATAATATAATGAATAAGAATATTTTTATGAAGTTACAGAGATCTGCATCACATTGCATTAGATGGAGCTTTAAGAAGTACACCTACTGCCATTTTCAAAATTGTCTCTAATTTGACTCCTAACGACATTTTATAGTAACCAGCACGTCAGAAAGCAGCCGAAATCTTTTTGGTATCTCTTATAACGAGATGGAATATCAGTTTGACATCCACTTCGTCTGGGTGCCAGGGCATTTTGATATAACGTGTACTAAATATGAAAACCGACGAATTCTATCGGCAAAGCACTTCCTGCCTTGTGTCATCTAGAATGGTACATTTAGGCAGAACCGTTTCAAAATAGAAACTGCTAATTTAAAAAGAAGTGCATACGCGAACAAATATATGATGTTGAGAGGGATTGTGGAACATGTGTGATTGGGCCTGTACTAGATAGACTCCAGGCCTGATCCACTGATATCAAATATCAGAGACATCTGCATGATTGTGGGTGTCATTACTATACCCTGTCTTATTAGAAAACAAACGAGCATACTGTGTCTTCTTTCAAGATGACTCAAAAACTGTACACAAGTTTCTGGGTGCACGTACCTTTAACGATCTAACGGATCTATGTGAGATATAAGTCATGGACATTTGTCGATTTTTGAGATGCTCTAAAGTCTAGCTGATTTGCTAAAGGTTGCTTGAGCCACAAAAATTCTGTTTGTGGTTTAGATACGTAGCGTTTGTGTCCACGTCTCGTCCTTCTAAACCTAATAAAAGATGTTTCAGTTCAAAACTAAGAACGTACAGTAGATCTTAGTTAATATAAGTTGCGCGACGAGAGGGACAGCAATGCCTTATTTCATACCAAACCATATTAAAAAAATTAAGCATTAATTATTCAAGACGAACAAGAACAGTGAACTAAAATAATGAAAAAACATTCGAAATTTGCGTTGCTGAAATTCCCATACGACCTGGATTGACAAATAAAATTTAACAGCTATATTTTTATTGTCAGTTGATCTTTAAAGCAAATTCAAACAAGTAAATTATGCAAAAGATACCCTATTAAATAAGATCGAGAAACGCGGCATTGAAAAACTGGGTATAGAGTTCATAATGGAAAATTATAAGCAAATTTGAGCAAATACGTACATAAAAACACCGCGAATTACATTGATGAATTTACCACCAACATTTTGTAAAAAATATATATACTATAGTACAGGGGTGGGGAACCTGCGGCCTTTTGAGATTTTCTTTGCGGCCTTATCACATATTTTGAATTTTATAAAAATTCAAACCAATTTTTTTCGTTGAAATGTTTTTTGTAAAATTGTATTTTTTTTTAAATATTTATTCCTTTTTTTCGAAAATATTTTGTCTAGTTCAGTAGTCCAAGTTTTATGTGATTTTGGTTTAAAAATAGCGAATTAACAATAACCCATTAACTCTACGTTTACATCGCCGATAGTTTTATAGAATATAAAACATTTTGCTACAAGAGATGAAAACACTCCTTTTTCGTGTGTGAGAACTTGTTTGCGAGACGCGTTAGTATCGAGTGGGACAATTTAACGAACGTAAATTGTTTTCATCTCGCGTATGAAATTGTAATTTTTTCTACGATGGTAAATATATAATAAATGATATTTAGTATAAATTATTAAATTAGAAATCAACAACATAAAATTCAAAATTCATATTCTTTTTTTAATTGTTACTGTGATTTAAAATGTTTGTAAGTTACATGAAAATACCATAGCAACTGCAATTTGTTATTTAACG
This sequence comes from Diogma glabrata, assembly GCA_963693315.1. NCBI lineage: Eukaryota > Metazoa > Arthropoda > Insecta > Diptera > Cylindrotomidae > Diogma > Diogma glabrata. The sequence continues at coordinate 158,385,032 of OY856186.1, forward strand.
AAAATGATTTTACACTGGTGGAAAAACTAGTGCAAAAACCCCCTTTTCACAGGAGATTAAGCCTGCTTGAAAATAGACTTTTCATCTGATATCATAGAAAATACAGCCGTTTTTCGGCAAACGGCTGTAAAGTTTAACTTTACTGCCGCTAGGGAGTTAGCTAAAGTCTTACTTTTTAGCCTGACAGAAAAAGTAACGTCTAGTGACAGCAAAAGTAACGCCATTTTTATTTTATATTACGGAGGCTGTAAAGTAGCATTTGTTATTTGTTATTTTTTCAAACATATTGTATAACCATGACAACAAAAAATAAGTTAATTCTCATATTATGAAATTTTGAAAAGGCTGCTTTGATAAAAAAATTTTATTCATACAAATTTAAATGTTTTTTCTCTTTTTTGGAAGTAATTATGACGATACAAATTCATATTTATAAAAAGTTTGATGTATTAATTTCATATTTAAAAAAAATTTAAACGTTTGCCGAAAAAATAGTGTATTTAATTCGGAGCTAAAGTGACTTTTTGTGTTTCGTCTATAATTGTCAAACTATAGACTCAACACAAAAAGTATCACTTTAGCTCCTAATTAAATAATGTACTATTTTCGGCAAACAGCTGTAAAATTTAACTTTACAGCCGCTTGGGAGAAGGCTAAAGTCTTATTTTTTGACATATAATCAAAGCGGCTGTAAATTAACGCCATTTTTTTACGGCGACAGTAAAGTAACTTTTATATTATTACAGCGGCAGAAAAAGTGTCGCTATTTCTTTCTATATTTTTACGGCATCACCAAAAGTAACATATAACATGAGATTATGAATTTTTTTAAAAGAAGTAACCGTTGACCAAAATATTTGTTATTTTTTCAAACAAATTGTATAACTATGACAACCAAATATAACAAATATTTTGATTGGATTATGAAATTTTGAATTGAAAGCTTACTTTGATAAAAAAATTTATTTTTTATATAATTTGTACAAATTTAACTGTTTTTTATTTTTTTGCGTGTAACTATGACGATAGAATATTTAAAAAAATTTAATTTCATATTTATAAAAAATTTAAACGTTTGCCGAAAAAATAGTGTATTTAATTTGGTACTAAAGTGACTTTTTGTGTTTCGTCTATAATTTTCGGCCTCTCTACGGTCGGCCGCCAAGCTATAGACTCAACACAAAATGTAGCACTTTAGCTGTTAATTAAATAATATACTATTTTTACTATTAAATTATCGATACATTGGGTGTTTATACCAAAATATAGTATTATGTGTGGAATAAACGCTCAGATTAGTACGATTTTGAAGCAGTTGGATGCTTGGATCCTGAGAATGTTGAAAATATAAACAACTACCTCTTTCAAGAATGACTTTTACTGATAGACAACACGAATTAGCTTACAATGTAACAGAACCTTTTCGCACAATTATTCAAAAAAATGATGTATATTTTTCGTTAGATAAATCTACTGTTAAAACTGACTCGGCTCAAGCATTTTATTTTATTCGTGCCATATCTGAAGATTTTCAACGTTCTCAGAAACTACTCGGTATGGGCACGCTTACTGGAAGAACACGTGGAACAGATATCCATGAGAACTTTAAACAAATATATTGTGAAGCAGGACTAAATGTGGATAATCTGGTGAGTGTGTGCAACGTCATCAGGTCATCTTCCATGAGAGGCAAAAAAGAAGGATTTGTTTCATTGTTAAAAAAGAAATTTAAATTTATCAACAATACTTTCCTTTCATTGTATATTGCACTAACAAAATATTTGTGCTTAATCTACTACATTAAGCAATACTAGTGTTCCTGATTTCTCGACTTTTAAATTTCTCGAGAAAGAAAACTAGAAATACATATTTCTCGAGAAATCTCGAGATCTCGAGAAATATATTTTCTTAGAATTCTTTGTTTATAACGTCAAATTCAAAACCAATGTATCTTTACACTTATTAACTATGCATATTAAATGAAACAATTTTTTTAATTGTAAATAATAAATTTAATAATTCCGAACAACTTCCATTTACAGGGATTAAGCCCAAATTATCCGATTCAGTGGTATTACAATATATTTGAAGATCCATAAATATTTTGTTGTTGACGTCAGTCCATTCGTCTAGGGATATGATGAAATTTTTGGTATTGATGGCAAAAATCCATGCATTTCGAAAAAAATTATTATTTTTTAAAACTATTTTATCTGGATTGGAAATTTCTTAGGAACATTTTCCGCAATAAGCAAACAAATTAAATGAACAGAAACCTGGTAGTTTCATATTTCAAGATGGAACCTAATATAAAGTTTTTTATCAAATTTCTAGCACATAAGTCCCATCATATTGGTTATGTGGGCCTTTATATGTTTTGCATCTTTTTATTTTTTTTTTTAACTCTGAGCTCTGAGGTATTGATGAACGCTTTTTTAAACTTTTGTGGATTACCCAGACTATTGATTTAGGTTGCAATTATCTAAATCTCTCTGCATTCTGTCACTGTATGACAGTTATGAGTGAGTGATCTCAACAGTTTGACTGTTTGCACAAACCAATTGACGAGTAAAACGGGGAAAAGAATATGTTTGTGGCTTAATGGATTTGATTTCGTCCGAACACTGCTGGTGAGGATATTTATAAAAACCAACAAGAAAAAAGTAGTTGACCAATAGATGCTTTCACTAATTAGTTATAAATGAATCAGAAAAATTACTAAACATAGGTGAGGAATCAAAAATGAGCGATTTGATAAGAGTAAAACTAAAACTTTTATGTAAAACTAAAACAGTAAGAGTAAAACTTATACTAAAATTTAATTTGTAGAATGTATATTAATGCAATTTGTATTCTTATACTAACCTTTCCTGATCCTTGATTTTCCTTATTTGCTAATCTTCTAGCTAAAACAGGTGGCATAATTGGTGGAGTCCTTTGTATCGCTCCACAATATCCACCTCGATCACATATTTTATCAGATGAACGATGGTTCCTATTCGTTCCTACACTGCTGGAGGTCATTTTTTGAGCCGTTCTGTAATAAAAGGAAAATAAAAATTATTTAATAAATTTCGGGAAAAAATTACTTTTATATTTTTATGATTCTTAGTTCTTTATGCCTTAGAGAAAAGATTTTAAAACCTGTGAAATACATCAAATAATTTTATTCCAAAACAGAAAAGAAGCAACACAAAATGGTTGTCTTAACAACCTGATGGTGCAGAGTCTAACAAAAGCTTAAATTATTCAAACAATGGTTTAAGGAGCTTTACTACCATAAATCTTACAATAAAAAAATCATCAATTTTCTTTTCTTTTTATTGTTCTTGTATTCTTTTAAAAGCTTACACCAAATATTTATCTACAATTCTTCTGCGATAATTTAGCCACGGAAAATATGGTTTTTCAATTACAAACAAAAAATAAAAACGAAAAAATGTAGATTTACGCATTTAAATTTAGATAAGTTTTTAAATGAAATTTAAATAAGTTAAAGAGAAAGGAAGACATAAAACCATTTTCACAACATACCCTAAAACACTCGTCGTAGATTTACTATGAAAAATTTTCTAACTTTATTTCTACATTTTATTATATCCAAGGCAAGAAGATAAAAATATAAAAAACCAATCTCATCATCCCACTTTATTTTAATTTTAATAAATAAAAAGATTATTCCTACGTGAATGCGGTAAATTCTTAAATTCGTAAATATTTAATAGGGTAGAAATTACCATTAGAATTACAACACCCTTCATATGTTCGCCGCATGTGATATATTTCAATGGCTTATTTCTACTGTGTCACCTTTAAAATGAATATAATAAAACAAGTTGCCGCAATGAATAAAAATAGTTGTTATTCTTTTGCTACTACTTCTTTTATGTTTGTAAATATAATAAGATAAATAAATGAAAGTTATATTGTAAGGTGATAATAAGGCAGGATGTTATGGAGAATAATATGTTATACCTCAATTTATAGGTATGAGCAGAGTTTATTAAATTTTTAATGGGTGTATGCAAATCATTGTTAAATAGATTAAAATTTATTTGGTCGAAACTTGTATGAACCAACTAAGTGATTCATATGCTGACTATGTATGAAATTTTAATGCTTCAATATAAGAATTTAAATCTATCATACTTTTGATATTGTTTATTAATGTGCATAGTTTTAAGATACACAAGTTTGATTCACATAGTGTGCATACCCATAAAAGAAAAAACATTTATTTCTCATTCGATACTTATGCAACGTTTAACTTGTTAACCTTCTTTAAAATCTACAATTCTTAATGTCATTCAATTTTTATAGATATTAACTTTTTGATTGGGAACGGTTGTTGATGCTTTTTTTAGCCACTATAGATAGTTATTCTTAAATTGCACCCAAGCATTAAATATTTATTAATTGATATTTGCTTATTACTTGATAAAAGAAATTGTAATACTGAATGTTGCACACTTGTTGCATAAATGTTGCAATCTTGCTAGATCTTACTACTTAAATGTTGCATACATTTTGCGGACATCTGTAGCATTTTTGTTGCATACTTTAGGTATGCCTTAAGCTGAACCGGTTAATACAACTGATAGAAAAACTTAATTTGGAGACATACGGTTCTTGGAAAACTAAATCTGTAAGGTTAATCAAAAATTTTTCATTAACAGATGTAATTAATTAATATATCCATTTGATAGAACAAGAATAATTATAATAAGATTATGAATTTTTGTATCTGCTGAAATTCTATGTAGAAGTTTTGGTTGTCGTCAAGTATCCCTCAACTATATTAATATTAACAGATCAATTCCGAATAAGCATCCCTTAAAGATTTTATTTAATCGATTATTATTTATATGTGTGACCCGAGCTTGAGTGTTTTTTTTCAATTTTTCAGTTGGATTGATATTCGGTTAATTTGAAAACCAGGGTTATGATATTGTTTTTATTGTTTTCAATTAACAACTCGGCCACTCAATACTCTATAACAGTAATGGTGAAAAAATGTCCTTTGAGCCACCGGGTGACCCGCGGGTCTTTTCGAGATATTTGACCAAGGTAGCTGTTCAAGGTTACAAAAATTTAATTTAACGAATGTTTTAATTTTGAAATACATTGCCTTTCAAAATGGTTTGCCCTCACTGCCCTATAACATGAAATAGCAAGTACAATTTATAAACAATTTTAGTTTGCAATTTTTGCATAATTTTTACTATCGAATATATTGTTTTTCGCTTTGATTAAAATTTAGTAATAAGTTAATTTATTTTAAAATATTCACATTTTATAGTTTTTTTAGTTTGGAGAATTTTTAAAATGAAACTTTTTAACTTTTATAGTAGCGTTTTAACTTTAATTTAATATAAAACAACTTCAATTTAACATCATTTTCTACACTAATGACTTCCATATTTTTATCTAGATTTTATCCAACTATTTATTTGTGTTTAGTTTTGCTTATTTTCTTTGTAGTGGTAACTTGCTGTAAAACTAAATCGACATTCTCATTATAATGTCTAGCACCATGTTCCAATAGAAAATTGTATACGTAAGAGTTTTAGCGAGTTCCTTTATCAGATCCTTTATTCAACGTTTTTGGCGTATATGTTCCATATAGAAACGAAGGCTGTTTATTATACTTCACCGGTACTAACTTTAGACTTAAAGACTTAAATTAATTGCTTTAGTTTTATATGGGTGATTAGCAACCCATATAATGGGTATTTTGCTTAAAACACTTCGACCTAGACGAAACGTGAACCCGGTTACTCCAAGTTTGCAGTACGGCTAGTTACCATTAAGCCATTCAACACACAACAATATTTGATTTACATATATAAAAAATAATAATAAATTTCCATAATTTTGCTAATATTCTAAAAAATAAATTTAAAAGTGTATAAAACAACGCAAACAAAATATATAATAACTTTTTTAAATCACTAAAATTAATTATTCTAAGTGCTTGTTTGTTGTTTGTCTTTGTTTTAATTACCTTCACAAAAACAAATGTATCAATTTAAATACAACGAACGTCATATTATCTCTTAAAAAGTTAAATGAAACCAGCCATTTTATTAAATCTAAAAATAATTTTTCAATTTTCCTTTCTTTATTATCCATTCATTTTATTCTTTGGTTTATTATCTTTATCATTAAATGCATTTCGTTTAAATTCGTTTTGTTTTTTATTATTCGTAAAAAATGCGTCTGATATGTGTGCATATATATATATATATATATATATATATATATATATATATATATATATATATATATATATATATATATATATATATATATATATATATATGTATATATATATATATATATATATATATATATATATATATATATATATATATATATATAATATATATATATATATATATATATATATATATATATATATATATATATATATATATATATATATATATATATATATATATATATATATATATATATATATATATATATATATATATATATATATATATATCAATATATATATATATATATATATTTATATATATATATATATATATATATATATATATATATATATATATATATATATATATATATATATATATATATATATATATATATATATATATATATATATATATATATATATATATATATATATATTTATATATATATATATATATATATATATATATATATATATATATATATATATATATATATATATATATATATATATATATATATATATATATATATATATATATATATATATATATATATATATATATATATATATATATATATATATATATATATTAGGGTGTCCCAGAAAAATTAAAATTGTTTTTTTTTTAACGCATATCCTTTAATTTTTTTTCTTTTATGTCAAAACAACTGTAAATAAAATTTCATGCAATTTAAATAACAGTAACCCGTGCCGAGTTGCACCTAAACATTTCAATACTTGATTGTACTATAGCGCGCATACCTGTTTTAATGTGCTTATATTTTCTAAATGTCTTGTCGGTTATACGAATTTTTCTTGGAAAATAAATATGTTTGTCGAACTACGTAGTTCTAAACAAAAAATATACCTAAAAGGTAACCCAAAACTTCCTTTAAATGGACAAGCTCTCGTATAGTATTGTTGTATAATATATTGTTTTTTAATATAATACATTTCATACGAAAACAAAGAACAATTGTTGTGCCAAAACTGAATAATTCTATAGACACGTTTGGAATGTTATTTTAGATTGAAAACTCAAGACAAAGTGCAAATTCTCTGCTGTGATACTATAACTGCTTCGAAAACACATCGTTTGTGTGCGCGTTGAAAAAAATCAATATGGAAAAACTTATTTTCACTTGCAACCATCACATCACATGTACGAGCTGGTGTAAAAAAGTCTTTTTGAAGTGAAAATAAAACAAGTGCCTATAATAAGCACGGACATTCCACTTTTTCGAAAAATCAGAGATCATTGGCAAAAAGTTGATCTTCATAAAATAGAATGCTATAGAGTATAGAGAAAAGGTAGAATGGTGCCTGTTTCCAAAATTGATAAATTGAAAGTAGATTAAATAATAATAGAAATAATAATTAAAAAGGAGATATCAATGCTTAAAGCATTTCTGCTGTATCGTTCAGATACAGCTGAAAGAGCGGTCTAATTAATGCAGGACTTTCATTGTTTAATTACAATTGAGGCAATATTTGTTATGTTGCGTACAAAAGCACAAGATGTTATATCCGGACATTAAACAGCAAACATTGAAAAGAAAATATACTTAATGATAGTTGTTGTAATGAAAAATAATATTAAAATATGGAGGGACTGAAATCTCAAGCTCTGAGATATCAAGACTTCGGTCTGGGTTAAGGATTTTGATATAGTTTTCGGCAAAAAACTTTTATGAGGCCATTGCTTTTAGTTTTGGGCAGCGATTTATATCAAACATAAAACTCTTTGTTAAAGTATAAATATTTTTTTATTTCTGTTTAGAAATTTATTTCAAAACTAACACGAAATATTAATAAGTGCCGGAAAATTATAACAGATCCATAAATTAATATAACTTAGTGTAAAGATGAAACACCCAGCAAACTACTCCAAAACCTATCCATTTAGCATTTCAGGAAAATATTACAAAACCAAATATTCATGGTTCTTTCAAAATTCAAAAAATATTCTAAAAATTAAAATAAAATACAAAATTTAAACTTTTTTTAAAGTTCTTAAAACATTCCAAAAATTATTGCAAAATCAAAGATTGAAACTTTTTTCAAAAATTCAAAAAATTTTAAAATATTCCAAAAATTATAACAAAATCAAAATTTCCATGTCCAATTTCATGTTCGATAACATTTCATGTTAAACAAATAATTAATTTCATATTGTTCCAAAAATTTAAGTAAAATGAAAATCATTCTTTTGACACACTTGACAACATTTTTTTGACAAACTTATAATACAATAATCGAGATTTTGGTTTTACATACCAATACCGACCATCAAAATTTCTCCAAATTCAATGTTCCTATTTGTAATCACTTAAAATGAACGTTTTTAAGCACAACATAGGCAAATTTCCTTGTTTTAACACACGACGATTTTTTTTGACACACTTCCCGTACAGTTATCGAACACATCGTCCTTTTGGCTCTAACAATTGAGTAACCCTATTTTTAGAAACAAAAATTTTTGAGATCCCTTCCAGCGGTTTTCTAGATTTCGTCGGTTGTGACGGCAAACAGACATACCGTTTTTTTTAGAATCAGTGATTCCTAAAACGTCGAGAAATGCCGATAAATGGGGTAGGAATTTCATTTTTGGCTCGAGAATGTAATACTTAGGACTTTCAGACCGAAGTAATATTTTTTTCTAATTCATTGGCGTTTTATTTAATGAGAGTAAAATAATTTCTCAAATAATTACACAGTAATCGCAGCAAAAGCTCGTATGTTAAAGTTCAACTTCAAGTCGGCACGGGTTATCGTCATCCAATCGCAGTAAAACTTTTAATTTAAGTTTTTAAGGTCAATTGGAAAAAATTTAGCGGGTATGCGTATAAAATTTTGCAAAAAAATTTTTGTTCTCTATGTCTTGGGACACCCTAATTATATATATATATATATATATATATATATATATATATATATATATATATATATATATATATATATATATATATATATATATATATATATATATATATATATATATATATATATATATATATATATATATATATATATATATATATATATATATATATATATATATATATATATATATATATATATATATATATATATATATATATATATATATATATATATATATATATATATATATATATATGCTAAGGCGTTTTACGACATATGCACGGTATGCTGAGCGAATCATGTGCATGAATGTGTTATGAACAGTTTTGTCCACGGAAATTTTGCATCATGTTCAATTAATTCACATTTCATGCATTTTGCTCAAAATTATTTTACGGGTTCCATCATCAAGGAATACCCCGTAACTAAAACCGAGAGTGCTACCGTCGATAGAGTTCATTCACCAGCACCACTAATATACTACCTTCGCTAACGATACCTTTATGCTATTGCCAGTGGTATGTAATATGTCACGCTAATTCGTATGTCAATAACAGGAGTACACGGGGTTGTGAGACCCATAGATCAAAAATTAAAATAAGATTAACAAAAACTAATGTCGACATGTGTGCCACTTGGAATTGAAATTTGATTCTGTTAGTGGTTTTTTTAGTAAATAACAAACATATTTCTATCACTTAGAAGAAAGAGATTAACGAGAAATGCATCTCGGAAACTAACAGATAATTGTTTTCATCATTTTTGTTTTGCATATGAAGTCAAAATCTTGTTTTTAATTTTACTTGCAATTTTTTACATTTATTCAGAAACCACAAATCGTAACACAGTTACGAGACTTGGTCACATACATCTCAAATACGGTACAACTTTTTCAGGAATGTCAACGACTCTTGTCAAATTAGTTTATTTTTTGTTAAATTGTGGTAAAGTGCCACAATTGCCTGTTTTGCATAAATAATTAATTTTATTTATTATAAAAAATGTAATAAATAAATAAATAAATTCTGTGCGTTTGAGGATTTAATCTAAACTTTTTGAACTCTTAAGAATAAGATCGCCATTTATAATGATCATAGAACTTCGTTCCACCTTCTGTTACACTTATAACTATTTTGTACTTTTCTTAGGCTTATGGAGTTATGTAGGAATAGAGCTTTTAATTATTCTTCATAGATGTAGTAAAACAAATCAAACGTTATGCTTTTTGCAAATAATTCAGTATATAATAACATTCAGTAAACGTCTACTTAGACTGCATGATAAGGCTCACGAAAGTTCTTTTATAATGAAACAAAGTTTCCAGAAGTATATTCCGTTATATTATCAAACACAAATCCCCTTTTATTTTATAAAAATTCATTCAATAACCATAAACCAACTAATGACGATTTCCAGTTTTATGAATATCATGATCGACACATAAATCCACACCAAACCGCCTGCCACACACACACACACGAAACTAATAAAAGTTTACAAGAAAAACAATTTTCTTTATTAACCATAATAAAATAGTCATAATCGAGAAAACAAAAGCAAAAAAAGGAGCAAAATCAATAATATCACAGCCAATAAACAATAAAATTTCAGGTGGATGTTTTTCTTCTTGTTAGTCCAGAAGACTCATATATTTTCATCTAGTTTTGTTTTATTATGTTATAATCAATTGTCTGTTTTATTCTTTTATTTTTTTCCTGTGTTTGTTGGAAAAACAGGAAAACAAAATAAAAAGAGAACAAACAGAGTCAGAGTGTATTTTTATTTATTCCCAAATTTGTTGTTGATGTTTTTCTACTTTTTTGCTAGTAAAAAAGAAAATAGGAAAAAATGAAAAGAAAAAAGAAAACATGAACTGGAAATTATTTCAAAATTAAACTTTACTGATTACTATTCATGACTATAGAACTCAGGGGAATTTTAATTTTATAGCTAGGAAAATTATTTTATGTTTTTCTTACATCATAATATTTATTAGATGTGTTGGTTGTTGTATTTTTGGATATCAGTACCACGTTTGCATGTATTTTGTTGTACCAAGAGCGAAATTTTGATTGTCAAGGTTTGTTACTTTATTTTATTTTCGTTGTTTTAGTTCTTTATATATGGAATGCATCGAGTTTTTAGCAGCTGCAAATAATGAAGGTGATCAGTGCTGCTTAAGTTTAATAAATTCGTTGAGCGGAGGTCTTCAAACAATAATTGTTTGGGGTCAGTCTAATAGTATTGAATTCAATGAGAGTAAAACTTCACCGTGAGACTGTTGACTGAATACAATTTATACGTTTGCACCCCTAAAATATCACATTGTCTTGTGATATCTCACTACTATTGTCAGTGATATGTCACGTAGGCTCGTATGTTAATGGCAGGGACTAGAGTACGCGGGTTGTCGCACCCGTAAACTAAAAATAAAATTTTTAAACTATTCCTAAAAGGACATTTTACTAGAATAATCAATTTCGCTAATACTGTTACTGAACACGTGACTTGCGGTGATTTAAATGCTCGCGAAAACCACTTCTGTTTCTGCTAAAGCAGTTGGTCGCATGCACGATGCATGTGATGAAGTGATACGTAGATTAAAAGCATTAGGAAAAATGCTGAAACAAGGGACTGTTGGTTGTTATATATAGCTGTAAATAAACTCCATGAAATAATATGTCAACTTTGGCGAAAAGACACAGATGTAATAGATTTTCTAACGTTTGATTAATTTCTGACATTTCTTTGTAGATATATGGACTCCCTAGATTCTAGAAGGTCCAAACCACAAACTTATTGAAATTACCTAAGAAATTCACCATCGAAATCGTTATCAAAAAAGGCTTTTCATGTTTACCCTGTCATGTTCTCCCTTATTGTTAGCTATACTGTAGTCTGCAGCATATAAGCTCTCTGATTGCCCTAAATTCATTCAAATAGGCCTGAGCAAACGCAAAGACTATATTAGGAAACAATAGATGGTACAATTGTCTTAATGACTCTCACTCTATCTTTAAATGTAGAACCAAAAAGAAATGCCAGAATTGTGGAAAAAAAACATCAGACACTATAGTTCACCAGGCTCCACACACCGATCCATTACCAACACCAATAGCCATGTTCTACAGGCACCATCCAGAGTGCAGAGACAACATGTTGTTATTTGTTACCAAACCAAAGGTATTTATTAATGATCTGATACCGACGGACATCATAAATGACCATGCTATAATACCAATATCTCTTGATGAGGCCAATGATAAATTAGGCACACTGCAAACTTGCCGCGTGGTTCTGGATCTAGCCTCTACCCCAATTTTAGACGCCACTAAATTTTGAATCCATCCCTTTGGATTGCAAAGAGCTGATTCACGGCTCAAAATTGACATGCTTAACGGATCAGAAGCTCATACCAACCAGACCATCCTCCTCACATTCCAGATGTAAAAATCTTGTAATGCAAATTATATATAAAAGCAACACTAGTTATCACTCAAGAAAGACACTATAACCCAATTAATGGGACATCTACCGAGTTCAAGAGTGAACCTAGTCAGACCGTTTCGCCAGTCAATCATCGGTTACGCAGGACTCTATATTTTACAAACTGAGCAGAAACGAAAATACACTACGTACAATAATTATCTAGCAGTATTCACATGTAATCAAAGGTGGTCCATTAAGAGTTCATCATCGAAATCATCGACTGAAAGATGGCTGGCAACATAGCATTGAAGAGGTTCCAAAATCGTACCGGCGAATATTGTTAAATGTACAGTGACAATCATTTGAATTTTGTTGTAAATGAGCTCAAAATTTTCCATGATACTATAAAAAAATCAAAAGTTTGTTAAGACCATCGAAAACTGAACAAAATGCCACTTTGTTTCACCATCAGCACCTCATTTCGAACTAAATTCCACTTGCAGTGTGTGTTACGATGAACAAAATCCCCCTATAAAGAGCTGAACACCCTTTTGACGTAGATTAAAACAACCTTAAACTCCAGGCTAGGCTAGCAGATGACATAATGAATATCCTTATATTAGACATCTTTTGATTGGGCAACCGCTCATTTTACAACCTGAGCCTGATCGCCGACACCTTTAGATATCTTTACTATCAAGATGGAAAATAATGGAGCAGCTGTATCATCATTTTTGGCACCGTTCGTACAATGAGTACCCAACTTCACTTAAAGTATCGAGGTCAAGATTGGCGATGTTGTTTTGCTACACAGTGAAAATCTACCAGCAGGACAGTGGCCACTAGGTCATCAAAATCTCCATAATTTAATTATGAACCCCAACTAATCTATTTCCTACGTTTATTTTTCAAATATCTAAGTATTCACATCTCTTAGTGACACATTCAATTACATTGTAAATTGTAAAATAATTTAATTGTACACATAATATTATCTCTTATTAATTTCGACATCAATTCATCAAGTCATCAACATCTAAATTCTAAACATTATAAAACAAAATAATTATAATATATAATTTAAAACTAAATTTAAACATTGAACTAAACAACAGATATTTTACTTTTGCTGATTGCCAATAATTCCTGAAATCAACACGTACGTTTATGGAGTTTGGGGAGGTGCAGATCCAACCAGCTATAAATATCTGGAGCTTTAAAGCTGATTGATAATGTTAATCTTACTGACAAGCTTGGTTCATTAAAACTAAATTCCAAAAAGAATTTCAATGTTTCTTAAATATAACGGTCTTTCAAATGACAATTTGACTTTTTACTCAATCTCATTTAAACTCCCATAATAAGCCTAATTTTGAGTATTTTTTACCCGCCATCTTATGTGAACACTGAACAGGTTAGTTTTATACGCATTTCAAGTTTTAGGTGCACACAACTTTTAGTTTACGAGATAATCGATATAATTGAAAAAAAAAACACGCATTACTCTCACCAATAGTGTTTCTATTAAAAAACGGAAACCTTAAAAACGTGAGCAGGATGTTGCTTTGTAGGACACTTCAAAATATATTAAAATTATGGCCTATCGTTATAGAAACATATTCGACTATTAGAAAACCAATGTTACATTTAATCACAAGCTAATTTTAATATTCAAACTATAAACATGTCCACAAACTATAAAAACAAACAAATGATAAATTGCGTAATTTAAGAACATTAAGGCAATCTCGATAACAACAAAAAAACATAAATGTCACCGAACACGAAACAATTTTCTTTATTCTATGGTAATTTTGATTTTAAAACAAAAGAAAAGTTTAAGTAGTTATTGGACGGTTTTATTACTTTTAATCATTCGCGAATTGAGAAAGAGATAACATGACTTTTGAAAAAGTTTAATCTAAAGTTTATAGTAAATTGTATACTTCAGACATCGGTTTTTTTATGTTCGATATTTTCAATATGTGCACGAGATCAACTAACAATATTGTATAATAATATTCTACGGAAGTAACAGTTTAACCAACAGTATAGTGCAAGATATTAAACCCATCATAAACATTTTGCATTAGTTCATGATAAACCAATCCATGACCAATTGATCCAGAATGACAATAAAATATAAACAGCTTAGAAACATGTTATTTTACACAAAATGGCAAAAGTCCAACATAGAACTGAACAATTGTTTTACCCTAAAATATATATCGTTATCGTGTTCATTCATTTAAACAATTTTTTAGTAGTTGGTTGGCGTATGTTCAACTTGTTAATATCTCAAAAATGCTTTTTATGGGCAAAGATTATGGTTTATGGTAATGCAATGGTCTATTATGTTTTTGGCTTTTAAGCTGAATCAACAATTATTATGACTGAAATTAACGCTCAATATGTCTTTCTCAGTTTATTGTTATTTATGATCATTTAATTAAACGAAGCTAATAAAATCTACTTTTATAACAGTTTAAAAGCTCATTTCATTAGACTGTACCGACAGATCTATTTCAAATTTTACTCTAAAACAAGAGTATTTATATTTTAAAGAAATTCTCTAACAATTAGCTAATTTATTTCTTTGAATTGAAACAAAAGTAGAGAAATTTTGGTGTGCTACTGTTCAATTAACCAATTTTTCCGGTAAACGGCTGTAAAAATGAACTTTACAGAAGCTAGGGAATAGGTTAAAGTTATAGAGGTTAATATATTTAAATCTAAATAGTTAATCTCTACAAACATAACTTACTTCTGACACGAACCGAATGAGCAATTGATAATTGGTTTATCTTGTTCCACTAGTCGACGTTAGGTAACAGCAGTAACGCTGTAAAATCGATAATCGAAAATCGATTTTAGGCTTCAATAGAACGAGATTTCCATTTCTGGTTCTGGCAGAAAGGTAAACAAAATAAAGTAAATAATCTTTCCCTTGTTTCCGGACCTTCAAGCAGGATTATTTGATTACCACGATAATAATTTTTAGTGAAAAATCATAATTGTTTTGTGAGCTTATCGGGCTACAAAATATAATTATATTTTGTTACAATAATTTGTAAATATAAATTTAAGTGAAAACTGTACAAATAATAAATGTTATAAACATTTGAATTAATTAAAGAAGTTGTTTTACATTCATCTAAAAACGGAGTTCATATTCACTTTTGAAATCAACAACTTCATCAAAGTCTTACTTTTTTGACCTATAACGCCATTTTTTCTTTTTTTTCCGGCGACAGAAAAAGTAACTCATATTTTTACGGTGGCAGGCAAAGTGTCACCGTTTATTTCCATATTTTTATGGCGACAGCAAAAGTAACAACATAAAATTATGAATAGTACTTGTTTTTTATTTCAAACAAATTGTATAACGATGACAACAAAATATGAATATTTTGAAGAAGAGTAGAAGAGATATTTTTTCTAATTTTTTATTGAGATGATAGGAGAAATTGCAATCGTTAAAAAATAGGAGATGGAAAGTCGATCCGTATATAAGCGATCAAAATATTTGAACAAAGAGATTATGTAAATTTAAACCAAACAAAAAAGATATTTAATTTTAAATCAATAAAATTTTCAAGTGGCAAATATAGAGATGAAATTTAAAATTTTATAAGTGTAAATAAATTTTATTACCAAATTTCAATGAAATAGTTTCCATTTGTGCTGATCTGTTAAAAAACAAAATATCTTAAAAGCAATTTGTCTTTTTAGTTTGTTGGCTTATGGAAAAACTGAACTTCCCCCTAATTTGAAAGTTATGGTTCGAAAAACACAAAATGTGATAAGCAATCCAGATGTTTTGAAAAAATTGGCTGACAATTAATTGCTACATCATTAAAGAGATTAAATAGCGTCGATAATCTGGAATGTTTAGCATTTCAGCTTCAATGTTTTTTAAAAATCAATCGTCTTGATCTTGCGAAAAAAACATTAACAACAATGCAAGAAGAAAACTTAAATTTACTCAACTATGCCAAGCTTGGTTAAATATGGAAATTGATGGTGAAAAGATACAGGATGCTTATTATATATTTCAAGAATTTTGTGATAGAATTTCATCAACCGGTTGCTATCAAACGGACAAACTGTTTGTTTTATTGTACAAGAGAAATATTAATGTAAGCTTCCTTTTTGATTTTATATAATTTTTGTATTCTTTCCGAGCAGAAAGTTTGTCATGGCTCAAATAAGGTCCTGATCAGGTTTGCCCTAGTCCAGATCAGGCATTTTTTAGGCAGCCTAATTGGGTCCTGATCATGAGTGTAACGCTTTTTCCCTATCAGGTCCTGATTGAAATTCCCGAATCAGTCCCTGATATATATTTATATATTACATATTTACAAAAATTAATTAAAATAAAACAAATAAATTACACTGGAAAAATGAAAACATATACCACCTTAATCACTATTATTATAGAATTTCAGGCAAGAAGAGATATCTAAAACATACATGAAACGATTTAATTATATATTTCTAAAACGGATAATACTCTAGTGAATTTTAACGAATTGAAATGTTGGCTAGCGGTCAAATACGGAAAACAAATCAGGGCCGGATGTATTCAAATAAGGTTAACCCTTAAGGGTGTTGTAAATTGGGACCGCATCAGCAGCCAAATTCTGTAATTGTGAAGCGGCGAAGTGATAAGTTTTTTAATGAAAAGAAACGAAGAAATTTTTATCACTTCACCGCTTCACAGTTACAGAATTTGGCTGCTTATTGCCTAATGAGGCTTGCTTTTTCTGGACTGACCAGAACCTGATCACACCCTGACTGTATTCAGGCCTTCCCTAACTAATATCTGCTCGGGTTGTTATTAAATTATTTTGTTTGATTTTTAATGTTAATATGTTTAAATTCGTTATTTTTTTAAATAGGAGATTTCCCAGTTCAGATACTCAATTATTTTTTTCGCTAAAGTCCAATTTTCTACAAGACGTCGCTTAACAAACATTACAAATACAAATTATATTTTATATAAATAAGTTTAACTCAGTCGTTGAAGAAGGTGACTTTTGGTTAAAAAAATTCATTTACTGTTTTGTTGCCACACACGACTAAGCTAATTAGTTTTCGGTTGATATTGATAGAGGTTAGAGGTTTATTGAGCACAGGTTCATTTAAATGAAACTTCAAAAACTTTAAACACTGATAAAAGATTTTGATTTAAAACTTGCTAGTTGTTATATAAATTCTTGCCAAGACTTAAAATAATTTGAATATCCCGTTTGCGGTTTTTCACTTTCACTAAATGATATATATTGTCTACAACAGGGAGGTTTATAACTTCAAACACGACTTATTACCAATTTTGATAAAACTACTAATTAATTAGTTTATATGTATTAATTTAGGTTATGGATTTATTTTTGTATATTGTTTTACGACCTCAGAATTTTATGTATGTGGTTAGTCAAGCAGCAAAATTTTTGAATCATTAAATTTTCGATATTTGGGGATTTAGCATAAAAATCGATGACATGTTGGAGAAAAATTTATATGTAAAATAATTTTTCGATTCGATGGGTGAAAGTGATGTGATGATTTAGTGACACCCAACATTTTTCTGCAGTTTTCATCCCCAAAAAACGCGACGGCAACAATAAAAATTAAATATCATGTCACTTTCAGTCCAGAAAAATGACTATCGCGACAGTGCATTTTTGAGTTAGCTCGACTTTTTTTTTTACTAAAAAACTGCTTAAATGAATCTGTAAATTTGTATCCTTTCGTGATAATTAACTAAAGAAACCTTGATGTTTTCACAGTTGTGTTCAATACAGTTAAAGTGATCTTAAAAGCTTTTTGTTTGAATTAAGTTGTGGTATTGTCCTTTAAAGTTTCTATTAGATAAAGGTTCAATGATATGTTATATGATTTTTCCATCAACAATGTATGAGAAGATTTTGAGATAAAATTCTCAGAACTTGAGAGCGATTTTTCATCTTTGAGGATTTTTTGATGTAGCGACCAAGACGTGTGTAGAATTAGAGTAAGTGCACATATGACATAATAAATTGACGAATAATTAAATATTACAACGAGATTTTTACAGAATATTTCTAGATTGTGGAATTGAACTAAATTTTTTCTGATACTTTAGTGAATATTTTTATAAGCCAACAAAACATTTGATAAATGTTATCGAATAAGATAACTTTTGTTCATAATTTAAAATATTAGATAAACTTGGAAAATTATTTTAAATTTTATTATTGAACCTCCATTTGTTTTGTACAATCATTACAATTTCCAGCCTGCAACTATAGTTTTTACTCTACAAGCGTCTGTGTTGCTACTACGAAAAATCCTCAAAGATGACAAATTGCTCCAAAGTTCTGATAATTTTATCTCGTAATCTACTCACACGTTTGTTGGTGAACGTCATGTAACATATTATTGAACCTTCATCTATTTTGTGCAATTATCACTATTTGCGCAAGCTTCAATTTTACTCTACAAGCGTCTGTCATTACTATGAAAAATCCTCATCTATACAACTATAATAATAAAAGAAAGGCCATTTTTATGATACACTTGTAAAAAGTATATCATGAACGATAATATAAAACATAAAACAAAGTGTTTGTCTGTCTACGTGCGCTTTCCTGAGAAATCTGGAGCACATAGGAGGATGAAATGTTGTCAGGAGAAGGCCCTGACAGGTACTAATGCACCTCGGAGCCGAAATTTTAAAATTTAATTTAGTTTTTTTTAACTTATAATTTTAATTTTCTTGGTTTGCCTAAATGTTGATTATATTTTATACTTGGATTTTTATTTAAATTTCGAATCATTCGCTTAGTTATCTTTGATCAATTTTTTTTTTACTTTTCGGAATTATCATTAAAGTGAATAGTTAATGTATAATGTGACAAACAAATATGTACATTTCTATGAAAATTATGTGCATTGAAATCCAACACATTATTTTTTAACAAATATTTCTAATTTACAACAAATATGTTCTTATGGTTTGCAATTATATAAAATATGTACATATTTCTAGGCATTAGCACCAATACAATACATATAAGCATTGCTTATATATGATTGAACAAACCTGCTTGCATTAGTAGAACTGCCATCACATGTTCCAAAAATTGGAAATTGATGTTTCTTTTTCTCTTCTTAGAAACATTGATGAACCAAGAATTTCCATTGGAACCTTAGTACCGAAGAAAAAGATTATGAACAATATCAAATGTATGCAAATATGTTAACAAATGTTGTGATTTCACTGTTTTAATAATAATATATAAGTCTGAATTACATGTATTACATTCATGAGCTCAAAGTGAAATTCTTACCCCCACTTTTTTGACATTTCTCGACGTTTTAGGACCTACTGATTCTAAAGAAGCAAAAAAAAATGTATGTCTGTCTGTAAGCCTTCCGGCCGGCCGGCCGTCATTACATACGCTGCAGGGAAAACCGCTGGAGGGATTTCAAAAATTTTTTTTTAAAAATAGGTATACTCAAGGGACGCTGTGTTCGATAACTGTACCGGAAGTGTGTCGCAAAAATCATTATGTGTGTCAAAAATAGCATATTTTCATATTTTTGGCTTAAAAAACGTTCATTTTAATAGATTACGAGTAGGAACATTAGATTTGAAGACATCTTGATGGTAGGGATTGGTATGTGAGATCAAAAACTAGATTATTGCATTAGAAGTTTGTCAAAAAAATGTTGTCAAGTGTGTCAAAAGAAAGATTTTTATTTATTTTTTTACCCAATTTTTTGAAAAATAATAAAATTAATTATTTGCATGACATGAAATTTTATTATTATTATTGAGAATTATGGCATTATATGTTTGTCAAAAAAATGTTGTCAAGAGTGTGTCAAAAGAAAGATTTTTATTTATTTTTTACCCAATTTTTTTGGAAAAAAATAAAATTGTTTGTTTGAAATGAAATTTTATTATTATTATTGAGAATTATGGCATTATAAGTTTGTCAAAAAAATGTTGTCAAGAGTGTGTCAAAAGAAAGGTTTTTATTTATTTTTTACCCAATTTTTTTGGAAAAAAATAAAATTGTTTGTTTGAAATGAAATTTTATTATTATTATTGAGAATTATGGCATTATAAGTTTGTCAAAAAAATGTTGTCAAGAGTGTGTCAAAAGAAAGGTTTTTATTTATTTTTTGCCCAATTTTTTTAGAAAAATATTAAATTAATAGTTTGTATGACATGAAATTTTATTATTTTTATAGAGAATTATGGCATTATTAGTTTGTCAAAAAAATAATGTCAAGTGTGTCAAAAAATGATTTCATTTTTTTAGCCAATTTTTTGGAAAAAAAATGTAGCTGTTTTTATGACGTAAATGTAATTGAAAATGAAATGGGACATTGAAATTTTTGAATTTGTTATAGTTTTTGAAATATTTTTGGAATTTTGAAAAAGTTTGTATTTTTGATTTTCTAATAATTTTTGCAATATTTTTAGAATTTCGGAAAAAGTTTTAATTTTTGATTTTGTAAGAATTTTTTGAATATTTTTAGAATTTTGAAAAATTTTTAATTTTTGATTTTATTATAAATTTTGGAATTTTGAAAAAATTTTCAATTTTTGATTTTGTAATAATTTTTGCATTTTTTTTAGAATTTTGGAAAAAGTTCGAATTTTTAAGAATTTTTGGAATTTAGAAAAAGTTTAAATATTTGATTTCATTCTAATTTTTGGAATAGTTTTGGAATTTTGAAAAAAGTTTCAATTTTTGATTTTGTAAGAATTTTTGCAATATTTTTAGAATTTTGAAAAAAAAATAGAATTTTCGAATTTTATATATATATATATATATATATATATATATATATATATATATATATATATATATATATATATATATATATATATATAAATATATATATAAATATATATATATATATATATATATATATATATATATATATATATATATATATATATATATATATATACATATATATATATATATATATATATATATATATATATATATATATATATATATATATATATATATATATATATATATATATATATATTTTTATATATATATATATATATATATATATATATATATATATATATATATATATATATATATATATATATATATATATATATATATATATATATATATATATATATATATATATATATATATGTTATTTTAGTTTATTGAGCTTGAATATTATTTTTTCAATAAAATTTTATTTGGTTTTTTAGCTCTTGTTTGAATTATAAATTAATGAAAACACATGATTTCAAAAACATATATTTTTTATCGTAACGTTTCAATGCGATTCCCGCATCATCTTCAGACGAAAAAATATTCTTTATTAAAATTTAAAAAATTATATATGAAAATTCAAAAGAAAAAAATAACACAAGCAAAACGTTATACAAATTAAAATTGAATGAAAATTAAATTTTTCAAACAAAAACATTTCGATATTAACATACTTTGATGTTATTTCAAAAACACTATTATATAGTTAACTTAAATTTGTGTAGATTTAATAATTCTATCGTAAGTATTGTTGAAAACACAAGTGGTTTGTATATTGAGTGTTGGCTTACGTTTTTTTATATACAAACTTTCAGATATTTGGCGTTTTTTTCGATTGGGCTGTTTTTCCAAAATTTTAACGTTATCTAATGTAACAACATGTTTGGTGGTTTCAATGTGTGTAGACAATGCACTATTATCGGGTGGAGAGTTGTGAGTATGCTGATAAAAACGTTTACTCATATGTTGCGAAGTCTGTCCTACGTATGCTTTTTCACATGAACATTTTATTTCATAAATAAGTTCTGATTGAATTTCAATAGGATCACGGTCCTTTAATTTTGAGAAAACAGATGATCCTGTGCAAATACTTGATCTTCCTACTACTTCAATATTGTATTTTCTTAGTAATAATTTAATGTTCTCAAATAAATGTTTAACATACGGAAGTGAAACGAATTTTGTTTCATCATTGATTTGCGGATTTGAATTTGGATGTTCAATTAAATTGGTATTATTATGTTTCATGATCGTTTTCGCGTTTTTTTCCCAATCGAAAAAAACGCCAAATATCTGAAAGTTTGTATATAAAAAAACGTAAGCCAACACTCAATATACAAACCACTTGTGTTTTCAACAATACTTACGATAGAATTATTAAATCTACACAAATTTAAGTTAACTATATAATAGTGTTTTTGAAATAACATCAAAGTATGTTAATATCGAAATGTTTTTGTTTGAAAAATTTAATTTTCATTCAATTTTAATTTGTATAACGTTTTGCTTGTGTTATTTTTTTCTTTTGAATTTTCATATGTAATTTTTTAAATTTTAATAAAGAATATTTTTTCGTCTGAAGATGATGCGGGAATCGCATTGAAACGTTACGATAAAAAATATATGTTTTTGAAATCATGTATTTTCATTAATTTATAATTCAAACAAGAACTAAAAAACCAAATAAAATTTTATTGAAAAAAAAAAAAAAAAAAAAAAAAAAAAATATATATATATATATATATATATATATATTTAGAATTTTGAAAAAAGTTCCATTGTTTGATTTTGTAAGAATTTTTTGGGATATTTTTGGAATTTTGAAAAAGGTTTTAATTTTTGATTTTGTAATAAGTTTTGCAATATTTTTAGAATTTTGGAAAAGTTTAAATTTTTAAGAATTTTTGGAAAATTATCGGAATTTAGAAAACGTTTAAATATTTGATTCATTCTAATTTTTGGAATATTTTTGGAATTTTGAAAAAGTTTGATTTTATATAGTAAAACAATATTTTTGGAATTTTGATTATAATTTTCCGGCAACGTATTGATGTTCCGTGTTAGTTTTGTAATAAATTTTTAAACTTCGGTATGAAAGTTACTTCGGTCTGAAAGACCTAAGTATAACATTCATGAGCTAAAAGTGAAATTCTTACCCCTACTTTTTTGGCATTTCTCGACGTTTTAGGACCTACTGATCCTAAAAAAGCAAAAACAAATGTATGACTGTCTGTCCACCAGCCGTCAAAACTGACGAAATCTAGAAAACGGCTGAAGGTTTTTTAAAATTTTGGTTTCTAAAAATAGGTATAATCGTCAAGTGTGTAGAAAAAAGAAAAATATGCATACTTTTTGCTTGAAAAACGTTCATTTTAAGCAGTGTTTCGAACCCAGAAATATTTGGGTGCAGGTTCACGTTCGGGTTGAATATATTAAAATTTATTGGGTACGGGTTCGGTTCGGGTTTGGGTTCAGTTTCAAATTTGTTACAAAAAAAACAATTTTTTCGAATTTTTTTTAAGAATTCATTAATTTTTTATTGAGAATTTTTGAGATCAATTAAACTCAAGTAAGTAAAGAAGTAATTGCAATTTTTTCAATTCAAAGCTATGGTTTGAAGTTTCTCAGAAAAAAAAACTCCAATTCACATTTTTCGTGTTTCGGATGAATTTGAACCTTCCTCGTCAGTGCCCGGCTCGAATCCTTGAGCAGACACGCGATCGATTACGCCGTTGAGGCGATGACAATTTCGAAGTTGAAACTTCTTCATCACTTATTTATTTATGCTTAAGTTGGATTTTTCCACTGTCATTAGACTCCATATTATGGAAATGTTTTTACATTTTATGGGATTTTTTTATTTTTTATTTTTATTTTTTTTATTTTTATTTTTTTATGTTACATTACATACCGTATTTATGTTACACACATATTTATTTTGGAAAAAAATTTCATTTAATTCTCACTATTCACTATTCTCTACTGAAACAAATAATAACCAAAATAATCTTGTTTGAAACAATAAAAATTCTGCGAAATATGAAATTTCTTAATCAAACATCCTAAGTTTCCTATATTAAAAATTGAACCTGAACCGCATTTTTGATTGGGTTCGGGTTCGGGTTCACATAATTTAAAAAAAATCATGCTCTGGAGCGGGTTCAGGGTTCGGGTTCGGTTCGGGTTCGAAACCCTGATTTTAAGTGATAATGAGTAGGAACAAAGAATGTGGAAAAATATTGATGGTTGGGATTGGAATGTGAGATCAAAAACTAGATTATTGCATTAGAAGTTTTGTCAAAAAAATGTTGTCAAGTGTGTCAAAAGAAAGAGTTTTATTTATTATTTACCCAATTTTTTGGAAAAAAATAAAATTAATTATTTGTGATGAAAAACGTGATCTACGCAGGTGAAAAAGTCGAAATTTGAACTTGACCATTTTTGATTTTCTTGAAACTTGACATGTAAGTAGTATGGATAGAATAAAAATACAACTTATTTAAAAATTTTTTTAAGTGCTTAGTTTGAGCATAGGGGCACCCCAACATGCATGAAAAATGAAAATTCTGCCAATCCGATGTTACTTTGAAATTAAATTGCTCAAGAACGGCTATACCGATTTCATCAAACTTTTTTTTGTTTGATAGATGATTAGTTAGTCGTTTGAAAAAAAAATTAATTGTTTTTATAATTAATTTATAAATAAAATTATTAAAAAACATTTTTAAAGATGGCGCTAGGGTCGAAGATCAATTGGAATTTAATTAATTTTTTTTCTGAAAATAGTTCTATCCTTACTCTAAAATATATCAAATTAACTCAGAGGCGTTAATTTTTGTTCTTGAGATATTTAATTTTAAAGATTTTTAGTACGACTGAAATTTGAATTTTTCTTCATTTTTTCAAACAACTTCCATTAACAAAAAATTTTAAAATCAATTAAATTTTAACTTATTTTATTTTTAAATATAGCTCTAACCTTACTTTAAAATATATCAAATTTACAAAGAGGCGTTAATTTGTGTTCTTGAGATATTTAATTTTAAAGATTTTTAGTCCGATTAAAATTCTAATTGTTCATTATTTTCTCAAACTTCAGTGGTTAAAATTTTTTGATGATATAAATTGTTGGTCAAACCCTATGCTCAAACTATGCACTTTAAAAAAATTTTAAAATAAGTAGTATTTTTTATTTTGTCCATACTACTTATATGCCTAGTTTCAGGAAAATCAAAAATGGTCAAGTTTTCACAACTCTGTCTAGAACACGTTTTTCATCTTGTATGACATGAAATTTTATTATTACTATTGAGAATTGTGGCATTATAAGTTTGTCAAAAAATTGTTGTCAAGTGTGTCAGAAGAAAGATTTTTATTTATTTTTTACCCAATTTTTTGGAAAAAAATAAAATTCATTTTTTGTGGGACATGAAATTTTATTATTATTATAGAGAATTATGGCATTATAAGTTTGTCAAAAAAATAATGTCAAGTGTATCAAAAGAATGATTTTCATTTATTTCTTTAGAAAAAAATAAAATTAGTTATTTGTATGAAATGATATGTAATGAACATGAAATTATTATTTTTGAGAATTTTTTTCATTATAAGTTTGGCAAAAAAATATTGTCAAGTGTGTCAAAAAATGATTTCATTTAGTTTTTTAGTGTCAAGTGCTACCGTTTTTCAAAAATTGATTTTTTGATATATGAAAATTGTTTTAATTCAATTTACAGTATTTTCTCTAATTCAACTTATTATGAACTGTATCTTATTTACTAGAAAAATTTATGCTTGCTCAGGGCATTATATGAAACGTTTTTTTCAGCTGTTTATGAACTACCTAAAACTAAAACTAATTTATTTACATATTTACAGGGAACAATAAAGTATTGTACTAATTTAGATTAGTTGGTGCACGCCTATTCAGATCACGGAGCACGAAGCCAGGGTGTGTACGTAGAATTTATTAAGATTTAGGCAGTTATTAGCTTGCAAAGACACGAGAGATTCTGTGTTTATTAAACTGATCGGTGATACGTAGTAGGTACCGTTTTCCAGTGGAGTTGTGACATTGTCGTGGTAAATGCTCCTCATAAGAGGGTTGGGGTGATGTTGTAGTCTTTTTAGTCTAGTGACGGCTAGATTGTAAGAGTATTGAAGAATGGGGGTTATTCCCGAATCTTTATAAATAATCTTGTTGTGTATATATTTTTTATTTTTCCTTCTAAATTTGGAGAGACAATGTCTGATGATTTTTCTTTCGAAGACAAGGAGTTCCTTAGCTACTGTGGGACTAATTGTGAACCAGATAGGGCAAGCGTAAGTTAAAATAGGTCTTATTAATGTTTTATATACAAGAAGCTTAGTTTTGCTTTCAACATTGTTAGATGACAGAATTGGTTTTAGCAGCGCGGCTGCACCTTTAGCTTTGTTTATAGTGGCTCTCATATGTTGATTGAAACAGTTTTGTTTTGGATATTAACACCTAGATATTTGATCTTATCGACGGTTTTGATTTCGCTATTATTGATTTGGAGAGTTAATTGTTTACTTTCTCGTACAGCTAGATGGTGTCCTCTTCCACTTGAGTTTCTAAAGCAAATTAATTGGCATTTTTCGACATTAATATTTATTCTCCAGGTTTTGTAGAATTTTTGTATGAATGTAATGTGTTTTAAGATCTTATCTAATGCAAGATGTGGTCTTTCGTCTTGTGCGAAAACTATAGTGTCATCAGCATAAAGAACTGTTTTGGAGTTATTGGACAATCTAGTTGGAATGTCATGAATATAAGTGTTAAATAACCAGGGTCCAAGTATGGATCCCTGCGGAACTCCTGAATTCACTGGTATTGTGTTAGATTTCTGATTATCAATTTCAATAAAAAGTTTTCTATTTGTGAGGAAACTTTTATAATGCGGACTAAGTAAGGCGGGGTGTTGGCCCTGTGCAGTTTGTATATGTGACCTTTCGGCCATGTGAGGTCAAAAGCTTTTTCGAGGTCTAAAGTGCAAGAGACTGTGCATTTTCTGTTGTTTAGTCCTTTGACGATATTGTCATGGAGATATAAGAGCGCATGCTCTGTAGAGTGTTCTTTCCTGAATCCAAACTGTTCATCAGGGATGATATCAAAATTATCAAAGCAATTTAAACATTATTATTTTTTCCAGAATTTTTCCCATATTTGAGAGCATCGAAATTGGCCTGAAGTCTCTGATGTCGTGTGACGCGTTAGTTTTAGGGATAGGTATAAGTTTCGCTATCTTCCATGCATTTGGAAAGAAACCGTTATCCAAACAGTTGTTTATAATGATCGTTAGGGGCTCTGCCAGTTGTTTAACACCTTTCCTGATGAAGTAGTTTGAAATATTGTCCGGTCCCATCGATTTTTTAATTGTTTAGGGCTTTTATTGTGTCCGACGTAATATTTGTATTACAGAAGAGTTCTAGATTACCCGGATTCAGCGCAGAGTTTTGCTGAGAGAATTCCGTCAATTCTTTTTCGTTGTCTCTTGAGATGTTATTCCATAAATTTATGACCTCATTTGTTGTGTTTAGATTATAAGTTGGGATTTTTTCCTTATATATTTCCTTGTAGAATTCGGCAAACGCGTTTAGTTTTTCGTTTAGGTCGATATAGATGTTATCACCTCTTTTGATTGGGTCTCTTGATACATTTATTTTGTCGCATTTCCCTACGGTAATCTTATTAATTTCCTTAAAAACTCGAGGCGAAGGTTTGATGGCCTCGAGTCTTCGTCTGAAGTTAGTATTTAGTTCACTCGAAATCTTGTCTTTTAGGCAGGTATTGAGACAATCGATTCTCGCTTTGAGTTCTTTGTATTCGGCATTGATTTTGTTTTTGTGTTTGCTAAATATCCTCTTTAGCTTGGTGGACCAGATTTGTTTTAATTTGAGCATCTTCTGTGCAACTTCAGATAGATTGGCGTACTTTAAATCCTTAGGTCTCATTTGTTTGGCGTGTTTAAGATTTGTGTTAATAATTGCTACGTTGATCTCATTAATAGTTTTTTCAATTTCGTCGTTAGATTAACTTCTCGAGTGAGATATATTTAAGTTCGTGAGAGCAAAGCTTAGGTCAGATTTGTATGTATCCCAGTTTGTTTGTTTGAAAGATAAAATGTGGTTCTTAGTGTTTGTTAACGGGTTAAAATTTTTAATTGTGATGTTTAGTTGTATTGCAAAATGGTCAGATATTCCTGGTAAAGTAGAGCACTTATAGTTTAATTGATTGTCCGTTTTATGAAGACAATTGGACGATATTAAGAACATATCAATGAAGGAACCCGATCTCGGAACGTTGGGTCCGGTGGGTTTACAATTTCGAAGTTCATCCAGTCTGGTTCCTCAAGTATATTTGATAATTGATTGCCATTCACGTTATTTACGCTATCTCCCCATCTTTTGTTTCTGGCATTGAAGTCCCCTCCAATGATTACCTCGTCTTTATTCTGACATAAATTCAAAATGTTATCTAGGTCCTGTTTCATACCTTGACCAAGGTTACTGGGGATATAGATGGCGAGCGATTATCAGAGAGCGATTTCTCTTTTGAGCATCTATGTAATTTATGTCTATAAAGGTTGCCGATATTGACAGGCTCTCGAATGGAATAATTTTGAACTTTATGTTCTTTTTTATAAATATTGCTGTGCCTACATTTTTATCTTGTCTGATGATGTTGAAATCTTCGAGGTGTAGCTTGTGTCTGCCATTAAGGTGGGTTTCTGAGATTAGAGCTGCAGTCGGGTTGATGTGTTTAATTGTTTCAAAAAAGTTGAAGGCGTTTGTGGTTGGATATTATTGAGTTGGCGTTCAAAGCTAAAATTGAAATATTGTTACAGCTCATATTTATTTTTGGGGTAAGAGAAATGATGAATTGTAGGTATTCAGCTGTTTTTGACCTTTGTTTTCGATTCTCATGTAATTCGGCCAGAATTGGTTGATTTTATCTAACAAAGTACCAAGAGGCATGTAGAATAATTTGTTGGACTCATTAAAGAAGTCTGAAATGTAGTTTTCGCTGTTGTCAGGGTTTTTATCTCTATTTGGGTTGATAACATCTGCGAATGATCTGTTTGGCGTTGTGAAGTTGTTTATGGTCCTAAGGACGCTTTCCTTTCTAGCGTTTAGGAGGTCTCTTACCTTTCCTTTGTTTATATCCCGGTTGTTCTTGAATTTAATAAATGCTTCACATCCTCGGTAGTTTGCCGGGTGACCTTCCTTGCCGCAGTTTATGCAGGCAGCCGGTTTATTTTCTTGGTTTCCCTTTTCTCTTGCACATTGGCCTGCTTCATGGTTATCTCCACATTTCACACATCTCTTGTTAAATGCACAGTTTTGGCTTATATGCCCAAATCTTTGGCACCTGAAGCATTGTATGATTTCTGTTTTTTTAGTTTCTCGAAATGAATCCTCTGGTGAAACAGGTATTTAATGTTTAACAATTCACTGAGGTTTTGACCTGTTTCGAGCTGTAAGGTGTACATATTCAGTTGTGTGTTAGCTCTTTTTGTATAGGGAGTTGTAAATTGTTGAATTTTAGAGAACTTTATATTCGGACATTCCGCCAACATTTCATTTTTTATCTCCTCCTCCGTATATCCGCCACTTATTCCTTTAAGTAGTAGTATCTCCTTTCTCAGTTCTTTAGGCGTGAACGTAAAAGCGTCCGCTTTTCGGTCTTTAAAAAAAAAAAAAAAAAAATAAAAAAAAAAAAAAAAAAAAAAAATTAATTGTCTTTGCGTGGATATCTACTGAATCTAGAAATACTTTTAATTTACCATAACCCGTGTTATGGATTTTTATATTAACTTCGTTCGAGAAATTTTTTTATTAAACCCAAAATAGATTTGGCGCTTGCTCCGTTGATATAAATAGGTGGACACCAACTAATTTTTTTGCTTTAATTGATTTTAATAACATGAATTCAGATTGGAGAGTGCAGAGGACTACAATTTAGTCATCATCCTATTATACTAATAAATTACATGAATAACAGGTTTCCGACTGGAGATTGCAGGCGAGAAATTTTAGATACGGGATTGCTGATTGGCGATTGCAGATTATATGTATAGGTGATTGTCCTTGTGATTGTCTCGTAACAGTAGTAGCTAGATACGATTTGCCAGGTGTCTGTAACCGGGTCGTTCACTCCTAACTAACAATTACCTACCTATCCTTACCTATTGTTATATGTAAAACGACTGTAGGAAGTGGCCCGGCCGTAATCCGGGAGTCTCGCCTAGTGCTTGGTCCTACAGTCCAATCAATCAATCAATCAAATATGTATGCCAAAAACTATAGCGTTCGAAGTAAAAAACTGTTTTTTAAGTTTTTCATAAACAAATATTCACTTTCCATAGTTCGCATGCTAAAAACTAGTTTGAATCTTATCACACATTAAAATATGACATAGGCAAACATTTCATGATGTAAGATAAAGAAAACAAAAACAAAATAATAGGATAGAAGTAAATTTTTAAAAAAAATTTGCACAAACTAGTTTTGTTGGGTTAACAATAATCTTTAAGGCATATTCCTTGATCATATGACGCACTGTCTTCTTCGATGGATAAAGGCCATATATAGGTATATGAAGATTCGTATCTTCAAACTAGTATTAGCGTGTCATCATCAATGAATATTTCATCCATAACTAAGATTGAGGGTGACACTGTTGACTAAATACAGTTCATCTGCCATCACCCCTAAGATATCAATACTTGTCTTACATTTTTAATCTTATTATATTTGCAATTATAAACCTTATGTAGTTTGCAGTTTTCCATTTCGCATGCAACTGTTTACTTTATCGTTTTTTACTGCTTCCATGTAAAATTACATTAGGTGTTTTTTATTTGATTGTTTGACACAATAAGTCACTGAAGACTAAAAAACTCCAAATATTGTATTTTTCTATTTCGGACACACATTTTATACCAAAATTCAAACCAAATTATTATTAACCACCAAACGATTTTGCTCATATTTGATATATAAGAGCAATTTCACGCAAGTTCAGCAAATTTTTGGGAAATTTTGACTTGACCCCTTTTAAAAACTACTAAATCGATTTTCATAAATAATATGTCGTTGAATAGGTATTTAAACAAAGTTTTCACAAATGTACACTGTTAATTTTTTGAAATAATTTTTAACGGTGTAACATAAGAAAAAAACGGTGTAATTGAAAAAAAGATGGCATAGCCTTTTTTTTCTAACTAAATTGAAGCTTATTTTATATCTAACCACTTGTGAAAGTTTAGGACACGCGTTATTTTTTGTTTTAAAAATAAAATTTGTTGTGCATATAACTGTCGGGAATAAGTTTTTTTTGTTCTGAAGGAAAATTGGCGATAAATGGCGATTTTTAGATTCAAATTTTTTTTTATGTTAAATATCAAATATTTTATTGTTAAATGAACTTTTTAAAAATCAATTTCAGTCAAGTTCAGCAAAATTTTACGACATTTTGACTCGACCCTTTTTAATTTGGTTTATTTTTAGTTTATAGATAGCCTTTGATAAATGAAAAATACGACTTCTCGTAGAATTTTTTTTAAATATAATAATATATATTATTATATTTTTAAATATAATAATATAATTATGATAACAATATAAATGATATGTCGTAGAATAGGTGTTAAAAAGAAATTTTTGAAATTGTGCATTGTTAGTTGCAGGAGATTCAAGATATATTTGGAAGTAATGCTACGCGACATTTGGTTGAAAAGAGTAAAACTCTACATGAAAAAAAATTTTCAGCATTAATCTGGGATGGATAAAAGAGGTGTATCCACAGCAGATATAAATGTTGTGGAGCAGTTCTATAAAAGTGATGAAATCAGTAGATTATTGCAAGGCAAACGAGATGCAATATCTTTTAAAAAAGGAGATGAGCGCATAAAAACACAAAAGCGCTTATTGCTATGTACATTAAATGAAGCTTATGTGGATTTTAAAAATAAGTTTCCTGATGTGAAAATAGGATTTACTAAATTCACGTCCCTTCGACCACAAGAATGTATAAAATTATCCCAAGGAGTTCATAATGTGTGCGTGTGTACCATACATCAAAATATGAAACTAATGATTCAACACTCTAAGATGTCTTGGATTACTGATGCTGCTTTCCAGAATTATAAAACATTGATCGACTTTGTTCCATGTGGTGATTTAACAGAAGATTGTCATACTCTGAAGTGCAATGAATCTTCAAAAAAACTTCAACAACTGGAAGAAAAATTACTAAATGATTTTTACGTTAAAGGAATCCTTCAAGTCAAATATCAACAATGGAATACTACTGATCAATGCAATTTGGCTACTTTAATAGAAACTGTAGAAGATTTTATGAAAAAATTTGTTTACCGTTTACAAATTTTGATACCACACAACTTTATAGCAAAACAGCAATCTACATTCATTGAGGAAAAAAAAAAAATTAGAACCAGGAGAGTGCTTCGTTCAAGGGGATTTTTCTGAAAACTACGCCTGCATAATTCAGGATTCGGTTCAAGGTTATCATTATTATAATTATAAAGCTACTATTCCTCCATTCGTTATTTATTTTAAAAGTGCCGCAAGTGTATATATACAGCACCGAAGTTTTATTCTCATTTCGGATATAAACGATTACAACAGTACTACAGTCCATCTTTTCATTACAAAACTTATTGAATTCATCAAAACGCATATAAATTCTAATATTACGAAAATAATTTATAACACTGACGGTGCACCTTCTCAATACAAAAATACACATAACCTAATTAACTTATGCCACCATAAAAAAGACTTTAAGGTTGATGCAGAATGGCATTTTCATGCTACCAGCCATGGAAAGGGACCTTGTGATGGAATTGGTGGTACACTGAAGCGTGCTGCACACCGTTATAGTATAGGGAGCAAAGATGTTATTGATACACCAAAAAAACTTTTCGAATGGGCTTTAAAATGGGAATCTACCATGAACTTTGGATACGCCGATAAAAATGAATATCGATTAACAAAAAAAAAATTACAAAATCGATATAAAAATGCGATTACTATAAGTGGAACTCAAAAATTTCATTCTTTTGTACCATTAAATACTAAGACAATAATTGCAAAAATGTTTTCCAACTCAGAAGAAACTCTTAAATGTAAAATAAGTAAATAATTTTTAATACCTATATTTATTTTCTTTAACCTACATATATAATTTGTATGATACTTTAAAAAGTTTATTCAATAATAAAATATTTGTAATTTAATGTTAAAATACAATCTTTTACTTTACGACCATAATAACATAATACGAACATAATACTTCTCCAGTCAAAAGTTCCTAAATAGATTTAGTTATTTATACGGTTTTTTTGTTTGCAGTCGAGACTGTCAAATTATTTTTTATAAGAGTGACAAGTGATTACTAAAAGTGACAAATAAACATTTCATTTTTTTATGCCATCTAAAACAAAGAAAATAATTGCAGAAGCGTTTTCCTATTCAAAAGAAACTTTTGTTTGTAAAATAAGTAAATCATTTTTAACAATTGTATTCATTTTATTTATTGTACTACATATATAATTTTATAATATTTTAAAAAGTTCATCTAATAATAAAATATTTGATATTTAACATAAAAAAAATCTCTTAGTTTATAACGCCATTTTTATAATTTTCCTTCAGAACAAAAAAAAACTGATTCCCGACAGTCATATGCACAACGAATTTTATCTTTAAAACAAAAAATAACGCGTGTCCTAAACTTTCACAAGTGGTTAGAATATAAAATAAGCTTCAATTTAGTTTGACAAAAAAAAAAAAAGCTATGCCATCTTTTTTTCAATTACACCGCTTTTTTCTTATGTTACACCGTTAAAAATTATTTCAAAAAATTAACAGTGAACATTTGTGAAAACTTTGTTTTAATACCTATTCAACGACATATCATTTATGAAAATCGATTCAGTAGTTTTTCTACAATCGCTCGTCAAAATGCACTCACATCACAAAATAACAAAAAATTGAGGGGCACCCTGTGAAGACTCCTGGTCGAAAAAAAAATTCTAAGAGAACTCGTATTTTTTATTTATGAAAGACTATCTATAAACAAAAAATAATCAAAATTAAAAGGGGTCAAGTCAAAACGTTGTTGAATCTTCGTAAAATTGCTCATAAGCTTAATAGAGAACTTTCTCTTTATATCGAAATGTTCTGTTCTTTATGTTCTTTTTATATCGAAAAATGGAATTAAAAACAAATAATTGATATAAAAATAGTGATCAGTGCCGTATCAAGGTATTTCAGCGACGGGTTCAGATTAGGAAATGGCGCCCTCAAATTTAATTATATTGTAAGATAATATATTTAAAAAAAATGCTCCACTTGTTTTAATACGAAGTATTGTGTAATAGCAATTAGAATTAGAATATGTGTCACTGTCACAGCAACACATAGACAGCTTTTAAGATCTAGGTCCCATTATGCGTTATCAAGTATTCTCAAGTGTTGAACGCTTTTTATATTTGGATCGACATTTTCTTTTATGGTTTTTCAATTGTTGGACATTTAGACTATAAATCTTATTATATAATAAAATACGATATACGCTCATATTTCATAAGAATATGTAAAAACAAAGTAGAAGGCTAAACATTTTTTGGAATTTGCAAAAACATAACTAAAATTGAACGGCTGAGTAGAAAAAGGATAATATTCTAAAAATTGGAATATTATTCTTTATACGCTCATTAAACGAATTTGACATTCAACTACAAAATAGCTATCTCAGTTTATTTTTCGTATTTTTGGAATATTATCCTTTTTCTACTCAGCCGTTCAATTGGATTACTAATAATCCGGCTGGTGGAATACTCCTCATTCGTGCGACGAATTCCCTTCGTCAATGATTAAAGTTCACAAAAAGAGATAGGTATATATAGAGGCTCATTTATTCCAGCAACCAATAGTACAGCAGCACCAGTAAATAAAAATTTATTATAACCAATAAAAAAATTAAACAAATTTATTAAAATTATATTTAATTTATTTCACATTTTCTAAAAACATGGTAACGATTGTGGAGTGCGATGTAAAAAATTCATTGATAATTTTGTTTCTGGAAAGTGGTTCCACTAAAGCAATATAACTGAATAACACCTAAATAAATATCTGAAGATAACAAAAATAGAATAATATGCGACAAGAAATTAAATAATTTTATCTTATAGGAAAATAAAATAAAAACTACGCAGTCTATGGTAGAGTAGGTAAACAATCAAACTAAAAAGAATAGATTCCACACCTAGTTACGATGTTTTGAAAATTGTGGTATTATGTTTTTGCTTTTAATTTGAAATTCTATTATAAACTATTGTAGAGTAGAATTGCTATTGTTTTCACTAGTATAAAAAGGGTTGCGTTGGTGATAGATTATGGCTATCATTATTGAAAAAATCAATAATGACTATACAATCGTGACTTAGGATGTCAATTAGAATAGAAATGTTCACCATTCTACG
This sequence comes from Diogma glabrata, assembly GCA_963693315.1. NCBI lineage: Eukaryota > Metazoa > Arthropoda > Insecta > Diptera > Cylindrotomidae > Diogma > Diogma glabrata. Next base: position 158,420,917 of record OY856186.1, read on the forward strand.
AAGTTACACAAAGTATTGTCTAGAAATTTAATGCAAAAAGTCCCATATAATGTAAAAACATTTTCCATAATATGGAGTGGAAAAGTTCAACTTAAGTAAAAATAAATAAGTGATGAAGAAGTTTCAACTTTGAAATTGTCATCGCCTCAACGGCGTAATCGATAGCGTGTAGGGAATACAATACCTGAGTAAAATCTAACACCGGCATTTCGGTATTTAAAGATACAAACAACGGTATACCGGTTTTAATACCGGTATTTAAAAAAATTTAATTTTCCATACAAAAAATGTTGTTTCAATTTTTATTTGAAATAAAAAACATAAATTCATTAATCATTAACATATCACGTAATATTCAAAATAAAAATAATAAATAACACAACATATCACATTAATTGAATAAAACGAAACAAGTCTTGATCTCAGCTTATTTAGCAAAATACCAGCTGATGAAAACGATCTTTTAGATGAAAACAAATTTTGGTTGAACCGTAAGAAACAATTCATAGAATTGTTGCAAATATACTCCCCTTGCTCCTTCATCTTCAGAATGAATCATTTCGTTTCGTAGGCCCTTAACTAGATCTTGAGTTAACCGAGTTTTTTTCTCAGCAACTGTGTAATTCAGTTTTTTACAAATCGCTTGATCTATTTTCTTTTTCATTAAGTTTTTACTTCCAAACTCAGACTACGTTTCATCTTCCATTTTTGCTAAAAGCTCGACATTATCTTCCACGAGTTCCTCTATGGTCTCATCATAGGGCCATCATAAAAGACACTTCAGTATATCGTTTTCCGGCATATGCTGAAACTTGAGACTACTATCCAAATTCCCATTTGTGGTAAAATCTTCTTCGTACGCTTGATGGAGATATTTTATGAGGTTCGAAAGTTCAGTCTTTTTGAAGTGAAAACTTCTTTAGGCGCGTTGTACAATTTTGTATGGGGAAACATTTATATATTCGAGTTCTCGAGTTAATCATGAATTCATAAAAATCATTAAAATTTATTTTTACGAATTTTAAAAAATTGATCGATAATGCAGTTTTTAAAGTTATTAATATAATTATCTTAAGGGATTTTGCCTAAATATTGATAATTATTTGATTTGGCTTTTATTTAAATATCGTTTTATACGGAATTAGTTTGTTGGATCAATGTTTTCTTGGCTGAGCATAATTTTTATGAAATTGGTAAAATGAAAGTATAATCTGAAACAATTACATTTGTGTATATCAAAATTATATGTATTGGAATTTAACACATCATGATGTTACAAATTTTATCATCTTCACCATATATGTTGTTGGTTTGCAATGGTATGTAATACATTTTTCTAAAATTAAGTGAAGATAGTTTATAACATCGATTATATCGATATAAAACTCATAATTACGAGACCGAATTCGCCTAAATACTATACAAAAAATCTAGCTTATGTATGATTAAACATGGATGGCAATCATGATGAATTGACTAATTAAAAATGGTGGCATTTCGCCGATAGTGATTTGCAAACGATAACAATGCATTAATGCCAATGCATTTCATACTTAGCTTTCCGCAGGAAGATTTGTAAAATTTAAAATTTTGGATCTATGGGTGTGACAACCCCGCGTACTTTAGTCCCTTCTATTGGCATACAAGTTAATTTGAGATATAGTTTACTACTGGCAATAACAGTGAGATGTCACTAGCCAAAGTGATATCTTAGGGGTACTGGCGGATGAAGTTTTTTCAATCAACGATAGCATCCCTTAGTCTTAGTTATGGAATATTCTTTGATGATGACACGCTATTTTTTTTTTAAATAAAATGTGTATGGTAGTAGAAATTACAATGTTTGCTTCAACCTTTGCTTGAGAATAACCTATCTCATTAAAAACTAATTGCTTAAACTACTCTTAATTACTATATATATGCGAGAGGAAAGCAAATATTTAGTTCATCCAACAATACATATAAAACTGCTTACCTTCACAAGTAAAATAAATTCACAAACAAAAACGATTGAAAAATTAAAAACGTTACAGTGAAATTCCAAGAATTTTTGGTTGTATTAATATATTGCATAAATACCGAAAACCGGGATTCAAATCGCTGGATACCGGTATTAAATACCGATCAAAATTTAGCGATATCCCGGTTTTCGGTATACTGTTATATCGGTATTGTATTCCCTAATAGCGTGTCTGCCCAAGGATTCGAGCCGGGCACTGACGAGGTAGGTTCGAATCCCAACCGAAACACGAAAAATGTGAAGTGGAGTTTTTTCTGAGAAACTTCAAACAATACCTTTGAATTGAAAAAAAAAATTCCAATTACTTCTTTACTTACTTGAGTTTAATTGATCTCAAAAATCCAAAATTAATATAAATAATAATTATAAAATGAAAATCAAAAATAAACATATAAAATATATGAGCAATTTCATACAAGTCCGGCAAATGTTTGGGAAATTTTGACTTGACTCCTTTTAATTTTGATTATTTTTTGTTTATAGATAGTCTTTCATAAATAAAAAATACGAGTTCTCTTAGAATTTTTTTTCTACCAGGGGTCTTCACAGGGTGCTCCTCAATGTTTTGTTATTTTGTAATGTGAGTGCATTTTGACGAGCGATCGTAGAAAAACTACTTTATCGATTTTCTTAAATGATATGTCGTTGAATAGGTATTAGAACAAAGCTTTTAAAAATATACACTGTTAATTTTTTGAAATAACTTTTAACGGTGTAACATAAGAAAAAAACGGTGTAACATAAGAAAAGTTGGCGCTACACCTTTTTTTATTAACTAAATTGAAGCTTATTTTATATCTAACTACTTGCAAAAGTTTAGGACATGCATTATTTTTTTTTTTTAAAGATAAAATTCGTTGTGCATATGACTGTCGGGAATCAGTTTTTTTGTTCTGAAGGAAAATTATAAAAATGGCGGTATAAACTAAGAGATTTTTTTTTTATGTTAAATATCAAATATTTTATTATTAAACGAACTTTTTAAATTATTATAAAATTATATATGCACAATAAAGAAAATATGAGCGATTTCAGTCAAGTTCTGCAAAATTTTGCGACATTTTGACTGGACCCTTTTTAATTTGGTTTATTTTTTGTTTATAGATAGCCTTTGGTAAATGAAAAATACGACTTCTTGTAGAATTTTTTTTTCCACCAGGGGCTTTCACTGGGTGCCCTTGAATTTTTGTAAGTTTATCATGTAGAAATCATTTTGACGAACGGCTGTAGAAAAACTGCTTAATTGATTTTCATAAATGATATGTCGATGAAAATTAAATAATTTTTTTGAAATTGTGCTTTGTTAGTTTTTTAATCTTTTTTAACGGTGTTACATAAGAAAACAAAATTAAAAGATGGCGCTAGCATCTATTCCCATTTTTTTTTATTTTTTTTAAATAAAATTGAAGCTTGTTCTTATTTAATTACGTTAATCCGTTTAAAAATGAGTTACGATGAGTTAATTAATAATTTAAACATACATATTGTGCAGCATATATCGGATCATTTTTCACCTCTTAAAACAAGATTGTGTGGCAGTCTCGACAACAGAAAACAAAAAGCCGTACATATAACTAAGTCTATTCAGGAACTTTTAACTAGAGAAGTATTAGAGTTGTCTGAAAATACAAAAGTAAGGCAACGTTATGAAGAAATTATTAGGAACCTAAAGATACATTTCGACAATGGGGGTTATGCTGAAAAACAAAAAAATTTGTCAATTTTACCGCAAGAAATGAAAATGCGGGAAATTCAAGATATATTTGGAAGTAATACTACTCGTCATTTGGTTGAAAAAGTAAAACTCTACATGAAAATAATTTTCAGCATTTATCTGCGACGGATAAAAGAGGTGTATCCACAACAGATATAAATATTGTGGAGCAGTTCTATAAAAGTGATGAAATCAGTAGATTAATGCCAGGCAAACGAGATACAATATCTTTTAAAAAAGGAGATGAGCGCATATATCTACAAAAGCGCTTATTGCTATGTACATTAAATCAAACTTATGTGGAGTTTAAAAATAAGTTTCCTGTAGCTAGATTCTAGTTGTATGGAATTATTTCGTGGAATGAAATTTTGTACTAAATGAGATTTTTGCATTCCGATGTAGTCAAATGAGAAAATAAATCCCGAATTTGTGGGATGAGCTGTCAAATTATCTCGTCAACAAATTTGTATATGAAATGAGATTATTTGCTTTGCAATTTTGTATAGAAGTACAAAAATAGAGAAAAAATGTCGGAAAAAGATTACGATAAATCAAAAAGATATTTTAGTTGATTTGTGGCGATTTTTGCACATGTTTCCCGAAACACATTTTTGCTTTTAAGTTTATATAAATTAGTCATTTACTTAGATTATGTCAGTAGCAGGATTAGTTTAAATTAAAATTATAGTTATCTTTTAAATACATAATTAAATAATTACAGTAAATGTATTTATCAATAAATGTTGTCTACTGTTAATTGAATAGCCTGTCAAGTTCAAGAAGTACAATATTCTGTAACAGTTCGTTTATGATTTTGGAATGTTTATCATTAAAAATTGAAAATGGTTTAATGTTCCATCAACACAGTTCCATCAACGTTCCATGTTCCATAGACATTAAAAATCTAAATAATTTTTACATACTCTATTCTTCTAATCGTTATAAGGATTTCTTCAACAACAGTTTCATCAAACGTACAATACCTGAAACACACTAAAGGACTTTCACGATGTGTTTCTTTTTAACATCAATTCTCAACACAACAAAGAATAATTAAAGAATAATTTTACAGTTAAACTAACTAACGAGAGAAACACAAATAAAAAACAGTAAATAAACTGACAGATTAATTCCATTTTTAAAAATTTGTGCTAGTTTAGAACTTGTACTAAAAACGATATCTCGAAAAGAGAACGAGAATACCATTTAGTGGAATGGAATTATTTAGTGAGAAATCAAAATTCGAGAAAAAAATATAATTCCATTCCACTTCATTTTTTCTCACAGAACCAGAATCGAGGTACTGGTGTGAAAATAGGATTTACTAAATTCACGTCGACCACAAGAATGTATAAAATTATCCCAAGGAGTTCATAATGTATGCGTGTGTACCATACATCAAAATATGAAACTAATGATTCAACACTCTAAGATTCTTGGATTACTGATGCTGCTTTCCAGAATTATAAAACATTAATTGACTTTGTTTCATGTGGTATAGAATAGAAACTGTAGAAGAATTTATGAAAAAATTTGTTTACCGTTTACAAATTTTGATACCACACAACTTTATAGCAAAACAGCAATCTACATTCATTGAGGAAAGAAAAAAATTAGAACCAGGAGAGTGCTTCGTTCAAGGGGATTTTTCTGAAAACTACGCCTTCATAATTCAGGATTCGGCTCAAGGCTATCATTATAATAATTCACAAGCTACTATTCATCCATTCGTTATTTATTTTTAGAGTAACGCAAGTGAATATATACAGCACCGAAGTTTATACTCATTTCGGATATAAACGATCACAATAGTACTAAAGTCTATCTTTTCATTACAAAACTTATTGATTTCATCGGAACGCATATAAGTTCTAATATTAGGAAAATAATTTATAGCAACCAACCAGTGCACCTTCTCAATACAAAAATACACATAACCTAATTAACTTATGCCATCATAAAAAAGACTTTAAGGTTGATGCAGAATGGCATTTTCATGCTACCAGCAATGGAAAAGGACCTTGCGATGGGATTGGTGGTACACTGAAGCGTGCTGCACACCATTATAGTAATGGGAACAGAAATATGATTCAAACACCAGAAGAACTTTTCGAATGGGCTTCAAATTGGGAATCTACCATGAACTTTGGATACGCCAATAAAAATGAATATCAGTTAACAAAAGTAAAATTACAAAATCGATATAAAAATGCGATTACTATAAGCGGAACTCAAAAATTTCATTCTTTTGTACCATTAAATACTAAGACAATAATTGCAAAAATGTTTTCCAACTCAGAAGAAACTCTTAAATGTAAAATAAGTAAATAATTTTTAATAAGTATATTTATTTTCTTTAACCTACATATATAATTTGTATGATACTTTAAAAAGTTTATTCAATAATAAAATATTTGTAATTTAATGTTAAAACACAATATTTTAGTTTATGATATGATTCCATAATAACATAATACGAACATAATACTTCTCCAGTCAAAAGTTCTTAAATAGATTTAGTTATTTATACGGCTTTTTTGTTTGCAGTCGAGATTGTCAAATTATTTTTTATAAGAGTGACAAGTGATTACTAAAAGTCGTAAAAAAACATTTCATTTTTTTATGTCGTCTAATACAAAGAAAATAATTGCAGAAGTGTTTTCCTATTCAAAAGTAACTTCTGTTTGTAAAATAAGTAAATCATTTTTAACAATTGTATTTATTTTATTTATGTACTACATATATAATTTTTATAATATTTTAAAAAGTTTATTTAATAATAAAATATTTGATATTTAACATAAAAAACATCTCTTAGTTTATACCGCCATTTTTATAATTTTCCTTCAGAACAAAAAAAACTGATTCCCGACAGTCATATGCACAACGAATTTTATCTTCAAAACAAAAAATAACGCGTGTCCTAAACTTTCACAAGTAGTTAGATATAAAATAAGCTTCAATTTAGTTTTAAAAAAAAGGTGTAGCGCCATCTTTTCTTATGTTACACCGTTGTTTTCTTATGTTACACCGTTAAAAGTTATTTCAAAAAACTAACAGTGTATATTTTTAAAAGCTTTGTTCTAATACCTATTCAAAGACATATCATTTATGAAAATCGTTTGAGTAGTTTTTCTACAATCGCTCGTCAAAATGCACTCACATCACAAGATAAAAAAAAATTGAGGGGCACCCTGTGAAGACTCCTGGTCGAAAAAAAAAATTCTAAGAGAACTCGTATTTTTTATTTATGAAAGACTATCTATAAACAAAAAATAATCAAAATTAAAAGGGGTCAAGTCAAAACGTTGTTGAATCTTCGCGAAATTGCTCATATACAAATAAAAATATACAAATAAAGTTATATTAAATAAATGATCACATACGTTCACTTTTATGGCTTCATTTTCAGAAAAATTTTTATTACCGGTTCGTATTCTAATATATAAGAAATCTCAGATTCAATTGCTATAAGAGAAAAATCAACTATAGTCTTTTCCGGCACATGCTTGATCACCTGGCACATGCTTACTTTTAATAAGTTTTAATTTAGAAAAGCTCCTTTTACGGACCCTACTGTTAATGGCAGTATCTTGGCTGCTACAAATAAATTCAGAAAAGGTCTTGCAATTTTCGCAAATATAGAGAGTTTAAAATTTTCTATCGGAGTTAGGTTCATGTTATAAAAGTTTTTGTTGATGTTGTAAAATTTTGAAGTTCTTGTAGAGTTTTATAGCATCAACATCGCTAACAAATCAGTATGAGTATGTCAAAATTAATTCTACATTCCAAATATTCGAAAATGTATCCCTGTCAAAGTTTTTTATTAAAATATATTATATGAAAGCCAGATCTAACCTTTTGATTATCTATAAAAATAAGTCGTTCCTCTAATGAATTAATAGCAGAAACAATTGGAAGAAAAAGAAGTTTTGTGAAGGATCTATAGATTTAATATTATATTGGGCTATTATTTTGAAAACGTACATTTTTTGTCGATTTTTAAATTTTTGATTTTTAAAAAATCTGAAATTTTGATATATTGTTGGTATTGACGAAAGAAAAAAGTAATTTCTGGTTTTATTTTTTGAGTACTCTGAATCGGAGTTATGCGCGGTTGAATTTTTGAGGCTTTTTCACGTAGTTTTGGTAATGGTGTCAATGTTTTGTTAATAGATCCCATAAATTTCATGAGATTTACGTATATTTTTGCAAATAAAGAGAAAAATAGATTATTTAACTGTGGTTGAAAAAATATAAATTAATTTTTTAACGTATGTATTTGTTTGTAATATTATTATTGTTTCATTAAATTATGGTTTCTATAGAAAAAATATTTATTAATAATAGTCTCATGCTTATGTTAGTGTTAAGATGTTGAAAGTAAATCACAATCTTTGGTCGTTGGAATCTCCAGTGCTTATTCTCAATAAAAACCTGTTTTTTAATGAGTAATGCACAGAATATGTTTCAATATTTAGTACAGATGCTAAAATATAAAATTTTCAATATATTAGATTCACATTTAGTAAAGCATAATTAAGTTGATGTAAAAAGACATCTGAATTTTTTATACATTAAACTTTAAAAAATCGTATAAAAAAATCCATATGGAATCTCTCACTTTTTATTTTTTAGTTTCATAGCTGCATGTGTTTACTTTAAAATTTGTAAAAAACCAAAAAAAAGGACGATTTTTGAGATATGAGA
>OY856186.1:158434360-158453884 GCA_963693315.1 Diogma glabrata
GTTTTATCATATCTAGATCTACCGTCCCATTACAATACTAATATATTCAAACATGATAAATACCAGATTAAAAACTGACTCTAATACAATAACAGCAACAAAAACTAAACTAAGAAACTAAAAAGCTTTTTATTTTAATTTTAGATGTCTTACTTCCGATAAGAAAGGTTTGTTTTTCCTTTTACATGGTAATGTGATGTTTGAGAAAAAAAATTCATTGAATATGCATAATAGTTAAACTGTATCATAGGATCTTGGACTTTTCTGTGTTTGGAAAAGTTTTTTATTTCTTTTGAACGTTATTCAAATATGGATAATGCGGATGAATTATTTTGTAATAAGATTGTTTTGTTATTTTATGTATTAGACTGATTGAGAAGAAAATTGCTTAGTTGGATAGCAAAAAAGGATTAAGAGTAATGGTGGTGAAATCCTACGGAAGTGTGGTATTATCTGAATATAATCAACGGAGTTTGACAGGAGATTGACCTAAAAGATGCTAATTTTAAGTTTAGAGTGTCCAGATCAAATTTGTAAAATAAATTATATCATCAATCAAGAGTCGTGTGGTGCCTGATCAAGAAAAACTTAAGCTCACTGACGACTGTTACTCCGTTTTGGAATCTAATCGGTCTTGAAGAAAAATTCTTGATATCACGCTAAATATGCATCGCAAGGACAAAGGACCATTAAATCGCCATTAAATCACCACCAACAATGAGACCATCGATTCGCTAATGCATCTAACACAAATAAAATAGAGATGAAGCCGTTGCACTTTAAACATTTTCGATTCGAGGGCAACCTAAGTTTGTGCTCTTCATAGAACTTCTGATTCAAAGACATTGTTCATACCAAAAGAGAAGGCTCTGCAGGGAGAAACAAGAGATAGCAACACGTAATCCTAAGCAACTCCGAAATTTAGAGAACCAGATATTTGATTTTCAGAAAATTCAACCTTGATTCGAAAGCAGCGATAAAACTTTTAGGGAGTCAGTCAATTAACATAATCATATCGCACGCCAACATCTTTAAAAAAAGTAGACGCTACATCGCGCAACTAAAAAAACTTTTAGAAGGTCTGCATCAGTGTATTAAAATAGATGAAAGTTATGAAACAATTCCGGTTTCAAACGGTTACCAGAATTCCATTCTTCTAAAATGAGGATATGTCGGCTTTCGTTTTCATACCAAAACCTGCAAATTAACTACACACGTTATAAAGTCTTATCTAAGAATTTCATTTATCATCAAGATTCTACTATCTTTAGTCATCAACCTGACCCATACAAAAATTAAAACCACTACTGGCTCGTAATAGACAATCAAAGAGCTCTCTCTCTCTCTCTCTCTCTCTTGTTTACTCGTCGAAAAATATTTGCAATCATCGTCAGATTTCGCACACATAGACTGAGATGTACCAGTATTCTTTTAATTCAAACTTTGTTACATTGATACTTCAATTCAAAACATTTAAACAAAAGATATTTAAGTCGATGAGGTCGTTTTAGGTGGTCAAACTTTACTGAAAATGGAAATTTCGAATTACAAAAATTTTATTCCAACATCAGCAGATTGTCTCAAAAATCATCAATAACCAATTGAACTAATTCTAAAATATGTGTATCTTCAATCTACTGATTGTATTTGACATAGTCGCTGTTTGATTATTTTCTTTTTATTTGCATCAGTTGGACCATTGTAAATGCTGACCATTTTCTTAAGGAGCAGGTCAACATAGACTGAACTCACAATGATCTGAGACGAAGATGTAGAAATAGTTCTTTAACCTCGGATCATCCGAATCAACATATTTCTTTAGGCACTTAGTATCTGTTGAACATGCTGATAGCCTGCTGATATATTTTTCATATATTCGGATATTTTGACTTGAAAAAATATGTTTGATAGACTTTAAAGATTCCACCTATCAAATTTTTCTCCTACAAACCTTCACCCCGCAAAAAAAACAATAAACAACAAACTGAAAATTAATTTGAGCTTTGAATGATACCATTTTTTAGACGAAAAAGAAAGCAAATAATTTTTCTAACATGTTGCTAGTAGTGTATATATCATAGGAAAATGTCAAATAAAATAAATGTCAAATAAAATAAATGTCAAAAAAACAAAGTTTCTCTTTTCTAAGAAATTCAAAAGTAAAAAAAACTGAAAGAAATTGTAAAACATAAAAAATTTATTCTATATAGTTTTTTTTTTGCTGATCAAATTTTAATATTTTATAATTTAGTATTATAACAAATGTGACATTTAGCTTGTCGAACTAAATGTTATATGACATTTTTATAATCAAGCAAAAAAGGTTTTTTATTATATCCACATCGAATCTTGAATTTTGTCATTTTAACTCGTCATATGACTTTTAAGAAAATATCATATTTTTCACTATTTTTGATGATGAATACTTCTTATCAGTTACTCAAAATAGAAATGACTTATAAATTTGAGTGTCCTGAAAGATAAGCCAATCGCTTCAAAATAAAAAATTGTGAACGTAATTTGGTAATGACGTAATGATTAGAGAAAATGAAAATATCCAAATACCAAGATCGAACTAAAAGTATATTTGGCTACAAGAGTTGAAAACAGCGTTATTTCGTTAATGGAAATTTGTTCCCGATAAACGTTAGCGTCGAATGGAGCAAGTTTCCGAACGAAAAACGGTTTCATCTCAAGTACGAAATTCTATTTCTCAACAATAGCAAACAGAAACGATATTTATTAAAAATTATTAAATTTGAAAACGACAACATTACATGCAATAGTAGATTGTATTTCTAGTGCGAACGCGTTTTTCAAACAATTGTGTAGTTTACAGCAGGAACGTAGCAAGCACTTCAATCACTCACGTTTAGAAACGCAGCTCGCGCTAGCAATATACACACTAGTATATACACAAATTTTATTAAACATTTATTTAATTGTTGACTTTGTAATTTATTTATACATTTATAAACTAAACTAAACAAAAACTAAAATTTTAAATATAAACTAAAGTGCGCCATCTTCGTTATAATATTTGTATTCAAAATTAGAGGTAGACGCCAGTCCGCTGCTAAATTGTACTAAACTGCGAAAATTAAATTTGATTTTATAAAATCCACCATTTCTTCAAATTTGATTTCATAAAATCGATCAAACATGTAGAGTCACAAAATTTTGATTTCGTGAAACAAATAGTTTAAAATATGGAGGGCTGAAATTTCCCAGCTCTGAGAAATCAAGACTTCGGTCTGGGTTAAGGATTTTGATACAGTTTTCGGCAAAACATTTTTATGAGGACATGGTTTTTAGTTTTGGGCAGCGATGTATATCAAACATAACTATTTGTTAAAGTACAAGTATTTTTTTATCTCTGTTTAGAAATTTATTACAAAACCAACACGAAACATTAATACGTTGCCGGAAAATTATAACAGATCATAAATTAACATAATTTAGTGAAAAGATGATACACTCAGCAACCTCTACTACTGAGTACTCAAAAACCTCTCCATTTAGCGTTTCGAGGAAATATTACAAAATCACAAATTCATATTTTTTCCAAAATCCCAAAAATATTGTAAAAATTAAATAAACTCAAACTATTTTCAAAATTCCAAAAACATTCCATAAATTAGAATAAAATCAAATATTTAAACTTTTTCTAAATTCCAATAATATTCCAAAAATTCTTAAAAATTCAAACTTTTCCAAAATACCAAAAATATTGTAAAAATTATTACAAAATCAAAAATTCAAACTTTTTTCAAAATTTCAAAAATTATAATAAAATCAAAAATTTAAAATTTTTCCAAATTCTAAAAATATTCCAAAAATTCTTACAAAATCAAAAATTCAAACTTTTTTCAAAATTCTGAAAATATATATAAAATTCAAAAATTCTATTTTTTTCAAATTTCTAAAAATATGCAAAAATTATAACGAAATCCGAAATTGAAACTTTTTTCAAAATTCCAAAAATTAGAATAAAATCAAATATTTAAACTGTTTCTAAATTCCAATAATATTCCGAAAATTCTTAAAAATTCGAACTTTTTCCAAAATTCTAAAAATATTGCAAAAATTATTACAAAATCAAAAATTGTGTTTTGTTTTTAAATTCCAAAAATTATAATAAAATCAAAAATTTAAAATTTTTCAAAGTTCTAAAAATATTTCAAAAATTCTTACAAAATCAAAAATTAAAACTTTTTCCGAAATTCTAAAAATATTGCAAAAATTATTACAAAATCAAACATACAAACTTTTTTCAAAATTCCAAAAATATTTCAAAAAATATAACAAATTCAAAAATTTCCATGTCCAATTTCATTTTCAATTACATTTTCGTCATAAAAACAGCTACATTTTTTTTCCAAAAAATTGGCTAAAAAATAAATGAAATCATTTTTTGACACACTTAACATTATTTTTTTGACAAACTTATAATGCCATAATTCTCTATAATAATAATAAAATTTCATGTCACACAAATTATTAATTTTATTTTTTTCCAAAAAATTGGGTAAACAAGTAAATAAAAATATTTCTTTTGACACACTTGACAACATTATTTTGACAAAATTGTAATGCCATAATTCTCTATAATAATAATAAAATTTCATGTCATATAAATAATAATTATATTTTTTTCCAAACAATTGGGTAAAAAAATAAATAAAAATCTTTCTTTTGACACACTTGACAACATTTTTTTGACAAACTTATAATGCAATAATCTAGTTTTTGATTTCACATACCAATCCCGACCATCCAGATTTCTCCACATACTTTGTTCCTACTCATTATCACTTAAAATTAACGTTTTTTTAAGCAAAAAATATGCATATTTCCTTGTTTTGACACACTTGACGATTTTTTTGACACACTTTCGGTACAGTTATCGAACACAGCGTCCTTTCGGCTCTTATCATTGAATGTACCTATTTTTAGAATTCAAAATTTTTCAAATCTCTTTAGCCGTTTTCTAGATTTCGTCGGTTGTGACGGCCGGCCGGCCGGCAGACAGACATACATTTTTTTTTTGCTTTTTTAGAATCAGTAGGTCCTAAAACGTCGAGAAATGCCAAAAAAAGTGGGGGTAAGAATTTCACTTTTAGATCATGAATATAATACTTAGGTCTTTCAGACCGAAGTAACAAATAATATTATAATATAAATTAATTTTAAAAATATAAGCATAGAAATCCGGAGACAAATAATTTCAAAATCTTAAGAAACACAGCTATCCATGTAAAGCTTTTTACTGAAAATTTCTGGACAACTGGACCCCGACTATGGAATGCGATATGCGTTGAAAGCACGGTGCAAATATTGTGCACAAACACAAAATTTTTCGTAATTGTATTAGTAATTAAAATAAAAAATATTAAAATGACAGTAGACCAATATTTTGTGGATATTTTTATGTGGGCATTAATTTTCACTGTGAAATGTCCAATAAACATTACCTGTTGAGGTAATGTTTTCATTTTGCTTATGAGTCGAAAGTGCATAAGAAGGTACAATTCTTGAAGGATTTGTTAATTTATTGTAGTTTTATAACTTTTAGTTTAAATGGAACCAAAGCTAATTTTAATTTATTAGTAAATTGTTTCATTTTGTAAATTGCTACGAGTTTAAATGATATCGTAGGAGATGCTAATGGGATGGGTAGTGAGAAGAGTTGCTGCGTCAAAGGAGATTAAATAATGGTCTTGGTTAATGAAATAAGTTAAGATTTATTTAGTTTTGAGGGAAAATAAGTTTTTAACGTTAAAGATGTTTGAAGAAATGTGTGAGAATATTGCATAGAAATATGGACAAATTGTGCGCTAGTCTATTTATCCAGGATACGATATGTGTTATCGCTATTTCAGACCCGTGTATTTTGGGTAGGCTGTTTGGTTGGTTACTATTATGTGTTGTAAGGTATTTTTTGGTTAGGACGCTGGTGCATTGTTTTTCTTTTAGTTCTTTATCCAGTGAATTGTTTTAGTTTGTAGTGAGCGTCACGTTTTAGAATTTATACGTGCTAGAATCGCTGAGTAAGAGGTTTAATTTATTAACATACACAGTCTTTGACATGGTTAATGTTGTTTTGGTTGTCGGCAGGTACACGAAACTTATTGGAAACGAATTGGTGATTATGGTGGAAGAGCTTAATAAGGTTTTCTATTCTAAAACAAAACATGTCCATTGTTTTTAGTTTATAGTTTACCGATATGGATTACTTGTTCTGTGTTCTCTATAAGAACGAAACATAGAAGATTTTTACATGAGTAAAAAATTAAGAAATAAGGATAAATAGAGAATTAAGTTTTGTTTTGAGAAAAGCAGGTGTTTGTTTGAATTTATTGTATTATATCAAAAAGATAGGGGGCGTACTTGACTCGTTCACATGAATGATCAAAAAATAATTCGCTAAATATTTCAACCCTTAATTTTATTGCTAAGTATGTTACTTTGCAATAAATTGAAAGTTTTCAATAGAAAACACATGAGCTCGTGTTTTAGTTTGTCAGCATTTTCGGTGACAATATTCATAGATAAAATTTGTAGATGGGTTCATGAGCTTAGCAACAATCACTTTTTTATTACATCGATTTGCCACATATTTTTTTGATTTGCTTTAAATTTTTTACTGTTGAAGAGAGAATAAAAAAAACGTGTCGTAGGAGAAATTTTTTTATCACGTTCTCTCTTTATATCTAGGGATAGTTTTGGAAAACCACGAGTTTCATATATGTTCCATTTAGTGTATCTCATGTACTACTTTATGGATTTTCAAAGTTTTGTTTTGTATTTTAAAGGTATAAGTAAGTCTTTTTCGGAAAAAATA
This sequence comes from Diogma glabrata, assembly GCA_963693315.1. NCBI lineage: Eukaryota > Metazoa > Arthropoda > Insecta > Diptera > Cylindrotomidae > Diogma > Diogma glabrata. The sequence goes on from OY856186.1 coordinate 158,441,205, forward strand.
ATTAAAGTTACAATTTTTTATAATTTATTATAAAAATTAAAAATAAAAACATGGTTGATATCCCCGTTGTTTTTTATATTGTACCCTATTATTTTATAATTTCCTTATTTTTCTACATAATATCAAAGATTTGGATTTTAGAAATTTTTGTTTGAATTAATTATAGAAATTTTAAAAAAAAATTTTTCTTACAAACTCTATTAAAATCTTCCTATAACTTCAAATCCAAATCTCTGGTATTATGTAGAAAAATAACGAGTAAACTTAATTTGATGCGTTCCTTATGATGAGTCGCCTTTCTTTGATGGTTGTGGTAGAATTTGTGCATCCTTGATTTTTGGAGTCGTAGTCAGCAGGGCGAGAGGTAATTTTTTACTGCAGTCTTACTACTCCCAAGTTTTTGTGCTGCTGAACGACTGGTAAGCCCCATTTCTCTAAATTCTTCGATTTTGTTATATTCTTTAGGAGTCAAATATGTATTTCTTTGGCCATTTTTATGCTTGTGTTACACTTAATAACACTTTAAAAGTATTACACTTTTATTTAAAACAAAAATATTAAAGAAAAAGTATTTTAATACGCTCACCAATAGGAGAGACGTTAGTGCACCATTGAAAAAAAGAGAAAGCATTAAAGCTTATCCAGAACCAATAGTGGTTGGTGTTTAAAGGATGAACTACCCCAGCTTTAGAGGAGCTGCATGGAGTAGAATAAGCGCAAGCCAACAGATAAAACCAACAAATAAGAGGCAGCGTTCGGGTAGGAAGCCAGTTCGTTCAGACACCCTTCTAATTAGGAAAGAGGAAGTACCATTTACAGATTTGCTTAAAAAGGTATATATAGTGAAGGTGTAGGTGAATAGAACTATAAAGATCTTGGTAAGACGGTGTCACAAATGCGTCAAACAGCGAATGGTGATCTACTTTTGGAACTACAATCCAAAAAAGACCACCGGTGCCAGAACATGCAAGAAGGTCTAACTGGTAGGGATTCTTGGATCCTGAAACCTAACAGAGGTATCCAACTGCATATTGGATTTGCAGTGGCCGTAGTTACAAGCCTATACCGCGGGATAGGAGTCTCGTACTCTGACAGGTGAACAACGTTTAAGTCGGGTGCAAACCTACAGAGTTAGTAAGAGGTTTAGACAGGCCTCGCTCTTACTGGTGAGTGATCCTGCCCCTGCAGGTTGGATCAGATAACAGGAGCATGTCACGACATACGCACTGTTTGGGTGTATCCAATACCACGCCTGTGGAGGCCGGGGCGGGTATACCTATGCTACTAATCGCCCCGTTAACAAACAAAAGGTAACATAGTACTTGTATTCTGGAACTTGACGGACTGCTGAAAATCTAGAAGTGAAAAATCTGTCGCAAGCTACTGATTGTAATCAAAGACATAGATGAGGTCACAACATCTCAGGAAGTCTACGAGGTTCTTGAAACGCAATATCAACCATGTTCTTCATTTAATGTCAACTGAGACGAAGTAAGAAGAACGGTAAAACTGCAAGACACAATATATACCCTATAAAATTAATTGCAAAGCATCCACTAGTTGCTTTGTAGGCAAATTCTCACAGTACCCAAATAAAAAGATGTATCAACGCTCCGCCGACTCCAAAAGAATGTTGAACTCTCCAGAAACTACATCAAATATAATCAACAAATCACCAGTATTCCATAAATCGCACACATTATTTGCACTTCAAACTAATATCCCTAACTTCAATGTACTCCAAAATCCTATTAATATCACCCATTTATCACCAAAATTCCATTTCATTCCCAATATAGATTACACGACGGTTTTTAGTAAAAGTCAAACAAATAAATAATTTTGTTGAAACGTCAAACGAATTTTTGTTTAAAAATAATTTATACAAACGTAGTAGTTTTACAAAAAAGTAATTGATTTTAGACCAATATCATTACTAATACACTTACCCTAAAAATTGAGCTATTATCGCTTTCGCATTCCATAATCGGGGTCCTGGATGCCGATTATGGAATGCGATTCGCTTTGAAAGCGATTTTGCTTAATATTTTGTGTATTGTGTATTAGTAACGATTTTGATCTAAAATCCATTACTTTTTGTAAAACTACTACGTTCCTTTAAATTATTTTTAAACAAAAATTCGTTTGACGTTTCAACAGAATTATTTGTTGTTACTTGTAAACTTGTTTAACTTTTATAAAAATCGTCGTGTAATCTTTATATTGGGAATAAAAAGGCAGTTTGATGATAAATTAGAGAAATTAAGAGGAGGTTGGCGTACATTGAAGATAGAACTATTTGTTTGAAGTGCAAACGCTTCAAAAAAATATATGGGCATTTATATGGGCATTTATTTAAAAAAAAAATATTTCATACAAAAAAATTTCAAATATGGCTAGCAAAGTTAGCAAAAATAAAACAAAATTATCGAATAATTTTGATAAATATAATTTTATCAATATAGTAATTCTAGAATTAATCGAAAATATTTTCTAAATGTTCATCATCTACATCTCGATGGTCAACATCTACATCTACAGATGATTTTAAGGGATTGTATAACTCCCCAGCAAATTAAAATTTTCTTTCACTTGCTTCTGCGACCCTGCAGACCTTTGATCAATAATATCACCAAGATATAATATTTTATGATATATTAACAAACGTTTGATCAATTATAAAATATGAGAATTTCACTAAAGGGTTCTTGTGCACCATACAGTCCAGAATCGGAAATCCAATAAGTTATAAATTTTTAATTATCGTTCTTCGATAAAATAACTAATTCTTCTCTCACATGTAAAAATTGAGAACTATTCAATAAAATTCGTGAAAGTTATTAGTAAAACAATGAAACCATATCGAAAAACTTTAAAATACGACCAAAACTTTATAACTCCTTTGGGGATTTTTGAGATCAATTAAACTCAAGTAAGTAAAGAAATAATTGAATTTTTGCAATTCAAAGGTATGGTTGGAAGTTTCTCAGAAAAAACTCTACTTCTCATTTTTCGTGTTTCGAATGAATTCGAACCTTCCTCCTCCAGTGCCTGGTTCGAATCCCTAAGCTTATAACTCCATTTTAGAACAAATAGAAATTTCGTCAGTATCAAATATAACAAATTTTGAGATATTTTGAAAAAATCGATAAAGTCCATTTTCAAAAGAATAGCCCTATGGTAATATTCAATAAATCGTAGAAAAAAATCTACTTGGATTTTTTTCAATATGATAGCCCCTTGTATTATCTATAAAATTTATGAATAAAAAATCAAAACTAGTGGGATGGCGTGTGACCTTAGGGGCCACGCGAAGAACTTCCCGTAAGATTAAAAACCAACCAGTCACTGGATATAACGTATACTAAAATATCAGACAGAAAAAAAATAATACAATATAATTTAATAAATTTATTTTAATAATAGAACACTTGTTATATTTCGCAAAACACTTGTTTTTTTCAACACTTGTTATATTTCGATTATTAAAATAAATTTATTATTAATAATGTTTCGCCAAGTGCCAACAGTAGCCTCAATAAACAATATAATTTAATTGCATTGTCCAAAAATATGTTTTATAGAACATAAATACAAATAAAAAACAAATAATTTCAAAACAAATATTAAAACAAATTTGAAACAAAGTCAACAAAAAGTGAATATTACTTCAATTAGGGTTTTTAGATTTAGAGCCTGAAATACGCAAAATTAAGATTTATTTAATATACGACACATCAATTGTAATAATTTAAATAGAATTTGAATGCGTGTGTGTAATCACATTTAAATTTAATATTATATTACCACTCAGACTGCAAACTAAAATAAGTTGTATAGAGCGATTCAGAATGTATTGAAAGGTAAAGATATCATTAAAATGTCAATATCAAAAATGATCTCCAACAGTCCAACACAATAACCTAACCTATCGGAAACATAAAAGGTCAGCGACCACTATATACAAGACACCTAAAAAGCGAATTTGTTCTGTCTCATGTTAACTGAAACTTTTAAAAAAGCTTCGTCAAAAACTCTTCATAGCTGTGGCTGTTGTGATATATTTAAAATAATTATAGGATAAAGCTATTTAACCGAAGGTGACAAACCGAATGTTGAAAAATTACTATGAACATTACAATAACCTTATGCTCTAAGTTTCAACATAATGGAATGTCAGGACTGATTGTTTTTGAAGTTTAAAAAAAAACAGTTCTTCAACGATCCACAGACATTCTCCCCGACTCCTTTGCCAAATTTTAAAAATAGCTCATATTTTTCACATTCAAATTAACCCGGATGCGTTTGCAGCTCATTTGAATTAAAAAGTTTGCGTTACGAAAATAACACCTAATTTTCAAATTTTCATAAAAAACTCAAAAAGTAAGATAGCAATTGTTTATACAAATGTCTTTATAAATTGTTGACATGATGACAAACAAAATGGGAGGCATATGGTCTTGATAACGTTATTTATTCTCATAATATTTGCAAGAGATGATTTTCCGTTTTTTTTGGAAACCACTAAAAATCAAACGAACTGAGATTTTAGAAAAGTACTGGGCTGTAAGCTTCGCCAAAATACATCGATTGTGACCATTGCCGTTGAAATCGGATCATCTGTTGTTGAGAATGCGTTGGACAAGTATTTATCCACATACGACGATACACACGCACATACACACACATAGATACTGCCAGCTAAAAATAGCTAAAACAGCTTCAGGAGGTCTTGAAACTTAAAGATATCATAAAAATTCCGATTTCAAAAATCGACCCAAAGCAATAACTTGCCATATCGGGAAGTTTATAAACAGATGACCACGCGATCCACTCACGAACCTCTGACCTTTTTGTCAAAATTAGAAAATAAATCATATCTTCGATATTCAAGTAAACTCGGATGCGTTTGCAGCTCATTTACATACCAAAATTTTATTCAGATATCATGCGTTTGTTTAACGAAAATAACGCGTAGCTTTGTCACATTTTCTTAAAAACTCAAAAACTAAGATAGCAATTGTTTATACAAATCTCATTATAAATTACTGACATGATGACAAATAACATGGAAGCTTCATGACCTTGATAGCATTATTTAAACTCATTATATTTGCAAGAGATGATTTTTAGTTTTTTGGAAACCACTAAAAAAATGATTTAATTTCGCTAGAAAAGGACTGGGCTCTAAGCTACGTCAATATGCGTCCATTGCGACCGTTTTCGCCAAAATCGAGCCATCCGTTGTTGAGAAAGCGTTGGGCAAAAATTAATCCACATACAGCGATACATACACACACACACATACAGACTGCCAGCTAAAAATAGTCTAAACCGCTTCAGGAGGTCATGAAACGTAAAGATATCATAAAAATTCCGATGTCGAAAATCAACCCCAAAACAATAACTTCTTATATCGGGAAGTTAATAAGTGCTATTTTGGGATATTAGCTTTTGCGTAAGAGGGTAAGAAGGAAACTAACGTTTTTCGATAAAATAACTATTTCTCCACTCATATCAATGATTCAACGAAATTTATGACAGTTTTTAGCAAAACAACGATTCCATGCCGAAAACCCGTTAAAAATGACTAAAAATGCAGTGTGGCTTATGTAGTCTAACAAGGTCATTAATCTTTTGGAAGCCAGGTAGGACGAAAAGCTTTTGAACACTCCACTATTAAATCAAATATAGTGCAAAAATTCTCTGAATGGGTATATATCGTTGGGAAGTATCAGGTTAAAGAGATTCTACTTTGATGAATCATGAAAGTAAATAGAATCGGCAATTTCCAAGATATTTACTACAAGGAGAGCAGCTAAACTACATGATTTATATTTAGTCTGAGCTGTTTATTGTGCAGACTAACGGTGAGAAAACTTATAGGTCATAATCATGTGAATAAATACATCATAAGACCTGGAGTAGGAAATGACTGTTACATAAGGACTTAGCAACATAAAGGACTTAGCAGTCTAGAATAAGGTTGTAACTCATAAAAAATTTTAAACTGCGTATATTCATAAACCATATATTCATAAACATATATAACTAATGTTTTTTCTAAAGTACAATTTTAAACAATTACAGTTAATTTACATACTACTGTAAAGTACATTATACTAAAATATTGAATTGAATTTTCAATTACATTGAATTTTCAATCACATTGAATTAAATTAAAACTTCAAAGATCAAAATATTCTTCTGTTGTTCTGATAATATGAATATCATATAATGTTTAACATTATCTAATTTAGCACAAATCAAAATGTCTGTTCCACAAAATAATTTTTCAAATCACAAGAATTGTTTATTTGGGTGTAAAACATAAAAAAACTGAAACACCGGCTCCAATTGGCTCCTGTTTTTTTATTTGGTTATAAAACATAAAAAAACTGAAACACCGGCTCTAATTGGCTCTGTTTGGCTCCGAGATATCAAAACTTCAATTTTTGTTAAAAGCAAAATTATATAGTTTTTGGAAAAACTGATATGGTACGTTTGCTTTAAGTTTTGTACAGAGACGGACAACAATGTTTGGAAAATTCACTCAGGAAACCATTTAGAAATACTCTCCCGTAGACGTCACTACTCCACTTCAATAAATACAGCTTTTGTACAATAAAAACTATTTATTTGTAACTATCTAGCACTTTCGAATTACTTCTATTATTCCAGTAATCTTCTCAAAAATTGCTTATAGTGTTTCTTTTCAAAAATTACAACTTCTCTGAAAACACGAAATTTATTCTACTATTTATCTCATATTTGCTTTTATTAGTTTTATTAATCTGACACAACCTAATCTTTTTGAACCCGACTTTTTCAATTAGCGGAGAAAACTTTTCCGAAAATGTACCCAATTAGCTAGCGTAATCGTTTCTTTTCAATAAATACAAAATGTTAATTTTCAATAACCACATTTTTGGTAGAGTAACCACGTTCAATCCACTAATGCCTATCGTATGATAGAATTTAAGGCTATAGAAATTTCGAATAAATAGTTAGTTGTTCAAGAAATTTACTGTCAGACTCCCTTCCCCATTTCCTTCTCTATCCATTTCCAAACCAAAAACTGTTTTTAAATATTTATCTTTTCTCTCAACAAAAAAATGACTTCAAAAGATTCAGCTAATATATTGAAACAAGACATTCTTTTTAATTAAACAAAACTGCAAAACTGGAAACAAATTTATGTCTCGTGTAAACAGTTCTGACATTTCTCTTAGACACTTAAATTTTATCGATGCCTGAGATAAAGTGTCGGTGTGTCAGAGATCAAAATTTATGTCTCGTGTAAATAGCTTAGCAATAAGTGTCAGACACTTTCTCTCTGACACCTGCAATTTTGCTCTCTCGTGTATGTGCAGCATCACAGTCACAAAGTCGCTTCGTGTCAGAAATTTAATTGGGATACATGTCAGGAACCACTATAAATTTTTTAATTATTAGCAATGAACTTTCACATGTTACTGGAATTATAATTTTCAAGCTCGTTCTATAAACTGATAGATTAACTAAATGAATAGATAACGAAAAGCTGTAAAAAAGTCATTCCTTGTATTTTATATACATTATTTATAATTTAAGGCCATTTTTTTTATATAAAAATGACAAAAACATGTTATATGTTCTCGATTTTAATGATATAAATGTAAAACGTGATCTACCATAGGTGAACAAGTCGAAATTTTAACTTGACCTTTTTTGATTTTCCTAAATCTTGGCATATGAGTAGTGTGGAAAAACCAAAAAATACAAACTATTTTAGAATTTTTTTTTAAAGTGCATAATTTGAGCAGGAGGGGGGGGGGGGGGGGTTGTGAGCACCCCAACATGGATGAAAATTTTGACAATCCGAGGTTACTTTGAAATTAATTTGCTTAAGAACGGCTATACCAATTTCAACGAAATCTGTTTTGGTTTAATAGGTGATTAGTCAATCTTTAAAGAAAAATAAATTAAATAAACGTCTTTTAATTAATTTTGAAATTAAAATTTAAAAAAACATTTTTAAGGATAGCGCTAGTGTCAAAGTACAATTGAATTTTAACTTTTTTTTCAAAATAGTTCTATCCTTACTCTAAAATATGTCAAATTAACAAAGAGGGTATTTTGGTTTTCTTGATTTATTTAACTTTAAAGAATTTTAGTACGACTAATATTCTAGTTTTTCATATTTTTATTAACAAAAAATTTAACCACTAAAGTTCGAAAAAATGATGAAAATTAAGAATTTCAGTCGGAAATAAAAATCTTTAATGAAAAATAGCCTCTTTGTTAATTTGACATATTTTAGAGTAAGGATAGAAATATTTTGAAAAAAAAAGTTAAAATTCAATTGAACTTTGACCCTTTGAACTTTGACCCGCTATAATTAAAAAAGTTTTTTTAAATTTTAATTTTTTTAATATTTTAATTTTAAAATTAATTATAAAAACGTTAAATAATTTTTTCTAAAGATTCACCAGATATTTTTTTTTAATCACCTATCAGAAAAACAAAAGCTGGTTTAAATCGGTTAGCTTTTCTTGAGCAATTTAATTTCAAAGTTATCTCGGATTGGCAAAATTTTCATTTTTCATGCATGTACATGTGCCCTATGCTCAAACTATGCACTTTGAAAAAAATTCTAAAATAACCCGTATTTTGTATTTTGTCTATACAACTTATATGCCAAGTTTCAGGAAATTATAAAAGTGGTCATGTTGTCACAACTCGTTATAGAATACGTTTTTCTTCTATTTTTTGAAAAAATGAAAGTGTTGTACCAATTTCTATGAATCGTTTACTCTCCCTTAAAAGTGTTAAAATGCATATTCTTAAATAATAATCAACACAAATATTAGTAGGAGTAAAAAAAATAAGAAACAAAACGTGGTCGAAAACAATCAATCCCTGCTAATACTCTATTGTATACTATCTGGCTCGTTCTAAATATATATATGTATATATATATATATATATATATATATATATATATATATATATATATATATATATATATATATATATATATATATATATATATATATATATATATATATATATATATATATATATATATATATATCTATTCAAACTTATTGTATAATTTCTCTCATTAGCAATTAATTTTGTGTTACAAACAGAATGCTGATTCCATTTTTTTTCATTACATTTTCTCCTAGAACAATTGCTCATATTGAAAAACCACCTTATATTATCCTTCGCTCGTTTCAAATTATATTTAATGATTCTGTACATAACCAACGTTTCTTTCAATATATAAAAATATTATTTTCGTTTTTTTGGAAAAGATGTTTGATGAAACACAAATACAAAGTAAAAACTGATAATACAATTCTTGTCTTTCAAAACTTGTGTATAGTCTCCTACGTGTTCGTTTCTAAATCGCACGTGATAAGGTTTATTCATATCTCCATCGTATTTTCTCTATTTCCATCCAATTCCTAAGAAAAATAAAAGTTTTATAATTTATTTTTTACTTTCTGGTATGAAACTTTTCGTTAACTTTCTATTTTTTTTATTTTAACTTTTTTCGATTTTTTTTATTTCTGTAAACTTGTACGAGAGTATATTTATACCTTTTAGTCATTTTATGATAATATTTCAAATTAGTTTCATCCCAAGATAAATTTTGTAATATTTTTTACTGTTGTATCAAATAGCTACTTAAAAAAAAAATCTTTAAAAAGCTAAAAAAAAGAAAAGAAAACGTTTCGTAAAAATAAAGTTTAATTATAACTTTTCATAAGAGTTTTTCTCTTCTTACTTTCATAATTGATTGTTTTCTTTATTTTATGTAAAGGACAAGAGTTACTACGATTACAAATTTATGAAATTTCTTAGCTTTGATTTTTAAATGTTTGCATAAATAAAGTTGTTAAGTAAGAAGAATTACTGAATAATTTAGTTTAAATTATGACTTTTAAGATTGTGGTTATTCTTTAGCTTCAGGTTATGAATATATTTACGTTTAAATGATTTTAAGCTAAATAAAATGAGGAAATGGAAATTATTTTTATCTAATTAGATACTGTGTCAACTGACTTAACTTAGCAAAACAACCCACCGACAAAAAACACCAACAAATTATTCATGTATACCACAAACTTATTTTAAACACAATAACGTTATCTCCTCTTTCTGTAATTGTTTATTACGATTCTATTTAATTGACCATTAGTAAAATATATCGAAAAATTATTCAAAATAAAATCCATCGTCGATTCGAAGAAAAAAGAACAAGAAAAACAACACAAAAAGGACACTCCCGAGTGTTTTTCTTTTTGTTATACTATTTGCAAACGTAATTTTCTAAAATAATATTCTTTTCATTTCCATAAAATAACTGCACTCAAAGAAAAATGTAAATATATTTGAATAAAGTAAAGAAAAACAACTCACACAGGACTCGACCTAATTTACGAATATAAAGAAAGGAAAAATTCCAGCATATTATTATTTCGGAATTTTCCCTTCCTGACGCTTTTTTTTAATTTTTTTTCGATTCCTTTTTGGTTTGGAACAAGTCAACATACAACATTTTGAAGCAAAAAAGGAATTAAATAAAATAAATTAAAATAAAAATAACATTTCACGAGTAATAATTTTGCGTGACTTAAAATTACCCAAAAAATTGAATAATAATAAAAAAAGGATACATAAAAAAAGTAAATAGTAAAAAATAGGAAAAAATAACAGAAATAACGAAAAGAATGAAAAATAAATAAATAAAGTAATTTGACATAAATATTAATGATATGCATTTTAAATCACACGAGTGAACTTTTTCGTAATGATATTATTTAGGGTTTGTTTACTGCAAAGTTGTAGGATATTTGATTGATGAAAACACCCTAATTATTTTTTATCGGATTAGTTTTTTTAACGAAAAATAAAAGCATAAATTTATTTTTCATATAATTTACAATATTACAGGATCTGTCATAAAAAAAATTGTTTAATCTTGAAAGAGTAGACTGATGATTGTTTGAAATAAAGGGGAGACGTCAGAAGTACATTTTAAAAGTCAAAAGTATTTTACAAAGTTAAATTACAATTTCAATTATTACTTTTTTATCGTGATAAAATAAAAGCAGGCATTTATATTAAATAGGGAGCCAAAAACTGTTTTTGTTTTTTGAATGTAAAATTCCACAGTAGATGGTTCAGATTTCCCCTAATAGACTGTTAAGTGGTGAAAATCTAAAGTAAATAAATTACTTTATTTTGGTACGATGAATATACTCCGATAAATAACAAAAACCGATTGTTTCCACTCTAAAACAATCATTTGTAATGTTTCCTCGGTACTAATACTCTTTATATATCATCCAGCCCATGTGAGGAATAAATTTATTTTGTGGAGGCGCTTTAGACCACATTCAATAACACACTAATAAAACTTATGAAAATTAATATTTTTTTAGAGTTTAAAGTAACAGCTTCTAAATCGGACCATTGTAAAATAACGCTCAATCAAAAAAAGCATAAAATATCCCTTATAACCGAAAAAATGCGAAGAAAATAACCAGAAAAATTCATTCAGTTGGACATTGAATGATATTGCCCTATTGAATAAAACATGAAGCTTAAGTGCAAACAATCATCGTTCACATGAAGAGATAGTGAACGTTTTTAAAAGGGAAAAGGTTATAAACCGTACGAAAACTTAGAGTGACATACTTAAATATCTCCTTATCGTTACCGTAATAGATGGGAAACGGGAAACGAAGACGGACACATTTTCAACTTTTTAAGAGAAATAGTAAATCGAAAAAAAATATGATTACACCTGAACCAACATCTTTGATGTAAGCAACAAAGTAGCCCTAGGGCTGAGCATTTAAGGCTAAAAGAGTAGTTAGTGGCTCACGACAGGTTATCATTATATCTATAACAAACTGGCCGTAATACACCTAATCGAATCTTAAGAATGGATTTGATCTAAAACAAGACATAAGCAAAAGTCATAGACATTATAGTTATAGTCGTCAGATGTCTAAAATAAATACACTTGAAAAATTGTAATCAATCATTGTTCTTTTTTGAATCGTAAAACCAAAAATATCAAACTGTTGAAACCTCAAGGCTCTGAGGTATCAAAAGTTTGGTATATGCTAGGGATTTTTCAAAATATTTCGAACATAGCTATATGGTGAAATTGATTTGGACAGAAACGTGTAACAAAAACCCCAACCTAAACCACATCAAAAGTTTATGTACTGAATTTTATCAATATTAAACAACAGGGCATAAAGTTTTGAGCTTTCAATCAAATTTAGTCGCTTTTTCTTGTCGCAATTTATTCAATCTGGCCCAGAAGCTTTAAAAACATTAAAGAGCACAATAGACGCTCATCTACCTAGTTTCACAAAAATTGAGCGACCTATTGACAGTTATGGAATATAATAATAAACATTTGTTTGGACAATTGTACAATTTTGGTTAAAAGCTTTAAAATTTGAGGGTATCTGCACCAAAATATCATGTAGCGAGATTTATCAAAATCAAATGGCAGTACTAAAAGTTATTAGAGTCCCCAACCCACTTTGTCCAATTTGGTCCAAAAGAACTATGACAAACCACGCTAGAATAGAAATTGTTTCATCGAGAAATTTTATCGAAATTGAGTAACAATATCTAGAATTATTCAAACTTCAAATAGACAT
>OY856186.1:158454084-158522529 GCA_963693315.1 Diogma glabrata
CCGGTTGATTCAAACGCATTTTGTGTTTTACAAGCTTTTTTGTTGGAGCCGCTCACTCAGAAAGCTCCAACCGCAGAGGTCTTTTTTTTGAAAGAAACTGATTAAAAAGGTTTCAAAGATTCTAAATTTATGAAGTTTTTAAAAATATTAGAATCCAAACGGCCGTTATAACGGATCTAAAAAACAGAGTTTTTTTCTAGAATAAAGCTTCTAGTATCTTAACCATGTGTTGGATTGGGCTGATTTACGAACTTGTCCAAGATATTAATAAAACCCACATGTTTAGAAAAGGTTTTTTGATCTGGCCTTATAAATGCGACCGTGAGAGTGCCGGTTGTTTCAAAAAAAAATTTTGTTTTGCAAACTTTTTTGTTGGAGCCGCTCACTCAGGAACCTTTAACTGCAGAGGTCTTTTTTTAAAACAAATTGATAAAAAAGATTCCAAAGATTATAAATTTGTTAAATTTTTTGAAATATTAGTATCCAAACGGCCGTTATAACGGTTTTAAAAAATCAATTTTTTTCAGAAAAAAGCCTCTAGTTTCTTAACCACGTGTTGGATTTTGCTGATTCACGAACTTGTCCAAGATATTATTAAAACACACAAGTACAGAAAATTTTTTTGATCTACCTCAACAAATGCGACCGTGAGAGTGCCGGTCGTTTTCGTTATATCTCATATCGTTTATATATATATATATATATATATATAAATTTTTTTTTTTTTTTGTTTTTTTGTCTCCGCTTATCATATATAGTCGTTTGGCACAAAAATTTTTCCGAAATTCCGAGATGAAGCCCATTGCAATAGGTAGATTTTTATATGAAATCTACCTAAAAGTACAACAGAGAACTAACAAAAATGCATTCAGAAAAAAACCCAGCTCTATGGAAAATTTATTTCTAAACAAATTTTCATCGCGAAACAGCCATAAATCAGACTGAGTGTAACGAAAAAGAGCATGAAATTAGATTAGAGTTTGTTGTTTCGAGTTTTATGTTTTTTTGTTTTTATGGTTAATTTTTCAAATTACAAAATTTGTTATCATGTAAGTGAAGTTGATGATTTTAGGTAATTTGTCGGTTCGTAGATTTAATACATATGCTGTAACTTACTTAAGGGTTATTAATATGTGCATAGAAACAGCAAAAAACTTCTACAATTTTTTGTAAATTTTGAAATATAATAACCATATTTTCACGTCGTTACATATATTATATTTAGCTTTTGTTTAATTTAATTTTAATTTATTGACCCGATACGCTCAATGGCTTACAGTAAACCACAAAAATCAACAGAATAAAACCAACAAATGGTGCTTTGGGAGATATTTAAATTTAATTACTTTTATTTTCATGTATTTTGGAATACAGAAAATTACGATGAAAATTGAATTCTATTTTTTTAAATTTTATTTTCGTGACACAGACACATGAGACACATTATTTTTTTTTTTTTTTGAAAAATTATTGAAAACTATTTCGATCATTATTATAAATAAATATAAGTTATTTATTTATCATTTACAATCTATTATTATTATTTATCTTTAAAATTGCTGTAAAAATTATTCTTTTGTAAATTGTAAATTTTATTTGTATATATTTGAAAAAAAAAATACAAAAATCAATCAGTTTGCTTTTAATAATACTAATTTTTTGTTCTTTTCTTTTCGTTGGTAGAGTAAACAATCAATAATTTTTCTTAAAAAGAAAAATATATATTTATGAAAATGGAAAAATTGAAATGAAAGAAAAATGATTAATGAAAAAATGTTCAACTTATGCTCAGAATTTATGATTTTTTTTCTCTTCTTATTCTAAACATAATAAACAAATTGAACTGAAAATACAATTTTGTGTATCGACATCTTTGAAATAAATCATAAAGATATGATTTGTTTTCATTTTGGGAAACTATGTATATGAAGCATATTTTCATTTTCTCGAAAATAAGCAGGGATGATGTAAATTTTATCACAAATTCATATAAATTGAATTTATGTAGTTAGTAGGAAATATGTTGTCAAGGTGTTTATGGTTTATATTGATTCCCAGAGTTCGTTTTTGTGCTGAAATGGTTTGTAACGATTTTACACATAATAGGAATGTCGGCAATGATTGTAATATAAAATCAAATTATGTATTCAAACATTAAACTTTGTGTGAACTATACTCCCAAGAGAGTTTTGTTAAGCAAGCTTTTCAATATATTTTGGTTGGTTTAGAAGCTGATTTGACGCAATACAAGTGTAACGAGCCGCCGTATAAGAAAACAGGAGATTATGAATATATTTATTTTCAATGCAGTAACGTAGGATCCTTAATAAATCCAAAACATTATTTAATTTTCTTGGTTAAAACTCCAAAATATTTATTGATCATTATTCGTTAGTATTTTGTTTGGCCACTTTTTTTTAATGCCACTGAAAGCAACAATAACATTATGAAAAAATTGAGCCCAAATTCAAAAACTTTCACTAAAATTTTTTTTTGGAATTCTAAGAAAAAAAGTTAGGAAATCACAAAATAACGGGAGTTTGATCTAACTTTTTTTTTCATATTCTTAAGCGTTTTTGAGATTTAAGTATTTTTGGCTAACAAATTTCGCATCTTGTTTTACAATTCTTGATGGAAGGTTGGTATAAATGATCAAGGCTAAATTGGATATAGAAGTTTGAATATTCAATAACTTTAACCGTGACTTTGAATCTCATTCAGACATAGTATATAATTATTTAGTAATGTTTCCCATTTTTCTGCGTACTAACTTCGGTACGGTACGGTAAGCTTTGGGGTACAATGGGTAAAGGGTTGCGGCGTCGACCACAAAACAGGTAATTTTTTATTATGTGTTTTATGTTGTGAGTATGCAACATTCGTTCGTGAAATTATTTTAATGACACTTTAAAAAAAAAAACAAATATGTATGGCAAGGAGCACCTGTCTCAAGAACACCTGTCAATCGAGTTGAATGAAACTTGGTACATAGTATATTGCATCCCAACTTCCGGTTTTCCCTTCCGGTAAAAAATGTTTTATCGCAATTTATTGTTTTTGTCAGTGTTTTTATTCACACTATAGTCTACGAGAATGAAGTGATTATGAAGCAACTTATGAAAACGATTTTAATTAGTGTGAGAAATAATGATCAACTTTTGGAAGACTTCGATCAAAGTGACGAACTATCCACTATACAACTACTGACTTTTTTCACTTTGTTTTTAAAGTTTGTAGAGAGCATACAGACTTCGATCATCAACCAATTGTGATGATACTTTGACAAAACAAGGAGATTTTAATGACAAAGGGCTAATTTGTTTTTGAACGAGTTGAGAAAAGTGTTAGAGAGCCTCCTGCGCACCTGTTTATTTGAAACTTTAATACCATCAATTCCTGATAATTGATTTTGTTTTAGCTTGCTAAATATGCTTAGAGCATGATTTGTAACTGTTTTGTATTCCAACTTCCAGTTTGTCACTTCCGACAAACAAATTTTTGTTTTTTTTTCTACTCGTACAACAGAATTTATGTCTGTTGGTGTACTACAGTTTTCATTAATGAATTAACTTTGATGAAACTTTATCAAAAGATTGAGATTAATATGATAAGGAACTGATAAGCTTTTAAGCGAAAATAGGGCAAGCGGTGTGGACCTCCGGAGCACCTGTTTTTTTAAAATTAAAACTCCGTCTATAACAATATTTAGCCATTAAATGAAGTATTTGATTGCTACTATGACACACTGTATATCCAGAATATTTTATTTCCAGAACTATGGTGAAGTCACTTTTTTTATATATTTCTTTCTAATCAACATGGTTCAACTATTTATTGATTTCTTTATTATGCAAATTATTTCGGGACTCTTTTGGCTTTTTATTTAGTTTTACAATGAAAGTGTGACCTTATTTTGAATCTACTTATACCTATTATTTTTTGTTGGTTTTTGGATTTAATGGTTTTACTACAAATATAGCATATTTTTCAAAGCTTTGGGAAATGTCGCTTCTTGGACTGATAAGGTTAAAGTTGGTTCGAGTTGAGAAGTAAAGTTAAAGTTTTTATACTGTATGACATATAGTTTATGTGACAGGCAGTCTTAATACTTTTGCATTGTTTTTCATAGAGTACACTGAAAAAAATTTATGGGTAATTGTAACCAAAAAACATACTTAACTTAACCAAGAATATCGGTTGTTTTTCAACCAGCTAAGCGCAAGTTTAATATTATTAATTTTGCATGGGTTACTTTAACACTTGCTTTTGCTTAGTAAATTTTTTTTTCAGGATTCTATCTGTGGTATAAACGCTCGGAATAATTTTGTGAGATAGAATGCGGTAGCCATATTTCTAATTCGTCATGCTACCTGGGCAACGCTAACAGAATTAAATTGGTGTAGTTGAGAGGGGCAGAGTAAATACTGCTTATACTCAATGATTCTGCACCATGGCGAGTCATTGGCGCCATATAACCAATGCAACTCAAGCGTCTGTTCTCCATGTTAGGTACGGCTTGGAGCAGGCGTCTATTTTGGATCAAGCGGCTTGCTATATAAAAGTGTAAAAAGCGTATGCTCTCCATGTTAGGGGCAGCTTGGAGCAGGCGTCTGTCTTGGATCAAGCGGCTCGCTAAATAAACGTGTAAAAAGTTTGTTTCTGGTGACCTTAAGATGCAGAACGAACCCATTCACGAAAATTTGGGTTGTATGATGAGTTAACACTCCATTTCCGTAAAAAATTATTGGTCATGAATTCTGTACACTGGCCTTGGATTATCTCGGATTCATCACAAAACGTTCTCGGAAACAGTACCCGAACTAGGATTTAAAAATGAGAACCTGGAACGTGCTAAGCCTTAGAAGACCAGGAGATCTACTAAAACTTTCAAACTAAGGCGGTAGCTACACACTACATATGGCGGAATTACAAGAACTAAGATAGCCAGGTAGTGGAATCTATGAAACAGCCAAAGGATACACTCTCTACTATTGCGGTCATCAACAGGAGGAGAATTTGGAGTTGGCTTTCTCATACATCGTCGCGTGAATCAACATATTATCGACTTTTGCCCAATTAATATGCGATAATGCACAATGAGTAACGATCATCAATGTTCATGCACCTACTGAAGACAGAGCAGATGATATTAAAGACCTGCTTTTTCTAGAACTCGAAGAAGTCATTAATAACATATCGCGGCACGATATAAAAGTCGTGGTAGGTGACTTGAATGCTCAAATTAGAAGAAGTACAAAACTTTATACACATATCGGCCCTAACAGCTTGCATCATACCGGTAACAATAACGGCTTTAGTGCAGGTGAACTGGCTATGGTGTATGATCTAGTCATATCTACCACATTCTGTCCTCATAAGAGAATCCACAAAGCAACGTGGAAATCAAGTGATGGAATAACTGACGATCAAATCGATCATGTCATGATTTCTAAGAGACACTCTACAAGTGTGACTGACGTTCGATCAATAAAGAGGTGCTGATACGGACACCGCAAGTTGTCATCTACGTTTAATAGACAAGCAAAAACGACGGTACGCTGGAATGTCGAAGCATTTAAACATCAGGAAACGCTGAATAGAGATGTGATGTTCCATTAATGTGAGGTGCTGTCTGAGATGCCACTAAACATACCAGAAGAATGGCAAACGCTTCAATCAAACATTATATCCTTAGCACAAACTACAATCGGAAAACGACCACCAAAATCACCTAATGAATGGTTTGATGACGAGTGCCGCGATAGCTTTGAGCACAAACAAAAAGAATTGACAGATTTATAAAATTCATCATAAACCCAAAATTAATGTAAAATCAAACGTCAAACTCATAGGGTCTTGCGTTACCGAAAAGTTTAAGGTAATGTTAAGGATAAGTTTAACGACTAGAATTCGGACATTATAATATAGATCAAAATCATAAATATCAAATAACTATAGGTTATAGTAAAACAGTATTATTATATCAGTTAATATCGTAATAGTGTAGTAGCTATTCGCTATTATTCTATTATTGTGTAAACTCTACCGAGGCACTCTACCGAAAATACAAATTTCAAGAGTTGCCATCAATTTGTAGTTAATTTTTTTTAAATTTCTTCTCAAATAATGAGTTTTTGCACCAAAATTTTAAGACATAAACGTGTTAAACCCGAAACCTGGATTTAAAAAAAAAAGAAGACAGTCTTGAGGACTGCCTACAGAAGTGAAAACTTAAGACTGTGAGATAGCTGTGTTTTTATCGGCTAAATAGAACTAAATCTTTACTTATTTTACCACACTTACACACTGTTATTAACTGAGAAAACATCAGAATATTTAATAAAAAGAAAGAACCAAAATGTAAACCAAAAGAACGAGAATAAAATTATTTATTATATATTATAAAGTAATTTCAACAATACTTAGGTTATTCGTACTATCAATTGCATTTTCTATATTAAAAAGTATAAAGAAAAACACACAAATCAAATATGACATAAACCATTTTTCTATACAACTTAAATTACAACAAAATCTTTGCTTACTATACCACACGTACATACTGTTATTAAAAATCAAAAATTTAATATAATAAAAAAGAAAAAGAAACAAATTATAAATCAAGAAAATAAGAATATAACAAATAATTACAATTGATTTAACTCTCAATATTTATTTTAAATTTAATATTTATTTAGTGTGACTACAACTCGAATATATAAATTTTTCCCCATACAAAATCGCACAACTCGCCTAAAGAAGTTTTTACTCAAAAAAATCAAAAATCGTTGCGATGCTAATACGAATGAAATGCTTGAAGCTCGTTTTGCAGCATTTTCCAAAATAATTGTTTTCATATGAATGGCTTTGCAAATATTTTTATCTCCAAATAATTTTGTAATAAATATATAATCTAATATTGTACTTAATTGCATTCAGTATATTTTGTCTGTTTAATATTGTTTTTAAAAATTCACTGTTCAGTTAAACGGAAAATTTGAAAAAATGCTTAAAATAACAGAAATTTGAGTAACATAACTTTGAACTTAAAATAACAGAACCTCCGAGACTTTTTTGTTTTTGAGTAAAAGATGTAAGTAAAAATAAAATAAATAAAGTAAAAATAAATAAATGTTATACGTATTGGAAAAAAATATTAATAATATTTTGTTTGGCAACTTTTTGTTAATGTTACTGAAAGCAATGAACCGTTTTTAAAAATTTAGCTCAAATTCTGAAAGTTTGTACTAAAAAAAATAGAAAATCACAAAACAACGTGGGTACAAAACAACCTCCTAACTTTAAATCTGAAAAATAAAAATAGCAAATAGTACATGTATTAAATTTTGAACTTTAAACGATTTTTATTTATTTTACAAATATTCGCGTAACTTTGATGTACATAATTAGTAAGGTTATAACTTGTATGTTTCCTTAGATGATTTTAATTAAAGATAACAATTTTGAAGGAATATAATTTACCTTTATAGACGACATCTTTTAAGACAAAATTGTTGATTCACTTTCAATACATTTTTTTAGTTTGACATTAAGCTTTTAAACTATTTAATTGGTAAAAACTATAATTTCACACATTTTACGCATTTTGCTTGAAACAAACAGAAACTTTTTGAACTATTGTTTAAAATCTGTGTTTATATTTCACAAATCGCACTTTTACGGTATTTACATTAAGTCCACTAAATTTCAAACCATTCGCCTTCAAATTTTTATTATAATTTTAGTTTTCATTTATTTTATTTAACAACAGAAATCAACGAAGAGCTTGTAAGCATTGTTAAAAGAAACATGTTTTGTTAATACACTCAAATTCAAACCACATGTCCATTGTCCAGACAACTGTTTGTTGAATTTTACATACAATTTTCAATGCATGTCTTTATAATCAAGTAACAGTAGACTGTTCCAGGGTACCGATAGTTTGATGTTTTTATTTGTTTTTATTCGTTTTTGTTTCACTGCATATTACGGAATATTTTTGATCACAATAGATTACCTGCTGCTCACTGTACAATTCATAAAACAATGAAAACTCAATTGCTACTGGTTTAGCAACTTGGCCTTTAAACAATAAATTATTTAAAAATTAAAGAAATTTATTTATTTTTATCAGTATGATAGCAAACATTGAGACCGCAACTCAAAAATTAGAAAAGAATTAAAAATTGTTTGTTGTTAAGATAATTAAAGTAGAATTTTTTTGGTGTTAATTAAAGTGACCAACTAAGTGGGAAATCGCTTACCAGGTAAACAATTGTTTCATTTATATACGATAAAGTTTCCTAGTGTTTCTTTTGAATTCAATTACGACTAAAATAATTTAGTAATTCGGTTTTTCTCTTGTTTACCAGAATTCAGAAACGGATCGATCGGTGTTGCGAGTAACATTATTGGTCGATGAATAGAAGGCGATCCGTTGGCTGGTAAGCGTAAAAATTCGATATATATATATATATATATATATATATTATAAACAAAAAAGGAAAAATTTATTTAGTAAATAAAATCAAAATAGAATCAAAATGAAAATAAAATAACTGATATGTAGTGATGACGAACACGATGGCCCTCAAATAAATTTAACAAAACAGTAACACCATTGAAATTGAGGGCTTACATAGATATAATATATTTATTTTTATATAATAATTTATTTGTTTCAAAGAAAGCATCATAACTTATTTATTTAATTTATTTTTACAAAGAAAGCATGATAATTTATTTATTTATTTAATAAAAAAAACCGTAATCGTAGGCGTCCTTATTATTAATTGATGTATTTATGTATGTAGTTGTTAATTTATTTATTTATTCAATTATTATTAGAAAATCTCGTTAATTATTATTAAGAATCAGTGATATTATTGTTTTGGTTTTTCAAAGACACAATTAAAAGTACGTTTAATAATACAGTTGAAACAAAATTTATCAATATATATATATATGTGTATTCATTTGTAATTTTTTATATAATCGTTTCCTACTTTGAAATTTTGTGGTCATCCTTGTTATAAATGATATTGTACAGTGGACAGCGGTATTTTACAGGTGTTGAAGTGATCCGTAATGTCTTCTGAATAGAAGAAGTGCAGGGTTTGCTATAGTGATGTTGGAGTAACAACAAAAAAATAAGGGGTGTGACACTTCTGTTAAAGAAGTGTGATAGTGGAGGTTGGGTAATGATGGTGTAGTAACGATTACATCTACCGTTACGTATTATAGTATGATATATGTGATTATATCTTGAATATTTAAGTTGTATTGTAAAAATTTAGCAGCACTATCAAGCTCTTGAAGATCCCGCCCAAAACGACTGCCACCTAGCCGGAAATGTGCTGCACCACTAAAATATTGTCAAGAGATTCTGTTAACAGGTAAATCTAAACTTTAAAATAAATAAAAACATCAGAAATAAACAAAATTCAAAGAAATACCGGTTACAGTGGCGCCCAAAGTAAGCAATACAGTTAGAACGAATACAACTTAACCAATTACAACTTAATAACGGTGTACCAAATTATATTTTTTTTTCTCAAGTTTTTTTTTAAATTTTATCTATCTGTTTTCTCTTTATAGTATTTTGATCTGGATAGTTTTAGCATAATTGCTAACTTCAAAGCTTGCTACTTCCCGTTTGTTGACACAAACGTTTTGCTTAGGTTTAGCTTCGAGTTTAGCAAGAAGATAGTTAGTTGCAATAACGTAATTTTAACATAGATCAATACGAAGTTTTCTTCCCGCTAATTTTCATCAAACCGGTTTGACTGTTAGCGCTAAGGTATGAAAACGAATGTATTGTTTTTTTTGTCTTTATTTTTGTGATTTTATAGGTATGTTTTCCACTATAAAAGTGTTGAATAGAGTAGCCGGCTCTTTCACCAATTAAATGGTATATACCAATTAAATCCAAACATTTTTTTTAAAATTACATTTCATAAATTTGAGTACACCGATCTTTAGCATGCAAATCACATAAAACTATAAGAATATACGACAAATTTAAATTTGTGGGTTATATCCTGCATCACTATAGCAAACAAATACCATTAAACAAAAATATTATCAAAGCGATTCAAAGATTATATTTTAATCAAATTTCAAACTATACGGGTTACTAATATTGTTTAGTTTATTATTCATTTTTTATATATCTAAATTTTTTTTTGTCATTAAACTTTATGTGTCTGATATTTTGTCGAGAAGTTTAATTCAGGCTGTGGATAAAGTCAGTGAAATACTAGAATACACTAAGTCAAGAGTGAATTTGGATATTGTAATATTGTAATTTTTTTTTTGAGTATTCAATAATTATTGATTTTTTTTGATTTTTTATATCGTTTTTTTTTAAAATAATTATTGCATTATTGATTTTCTTATAAATATATCGGTGCAATGGATGTTCAACATTTGGATTGCGATGAATTTGATATTGAGTGTCAAATTCGAAATATAGAAGGATCCATGGCCAAACGAATGAAGACATTGAAGTCCGTGCTGCGTAAAGAAGACAGAAAGGAGGTTGAACTACCCACTACTTTACACATAATGGGAACACGGTATCCTAAGCGAGAAGTTCAAGCATGTGCAGCTAAATTAAGAAGCATACACAAACAAATAGAAACCGATATGGAAAATACCCGTAAAATGGAACAAGAAAAATTGGATGAATTTTTAACTGAGGTGATCCATGTTACTGGTAGATTGCGCAGAATTGAAATGGGTAAAACAGGTCCACCAGTTATAGCTGCTGGAAAGTTATTGATTTCAGCTGAGAAACTTTTGGGATACATTCAAGAGCTCAAAACGCAAGAAAATTCAACACCAGATCTGGAAAAGTCCATCAAGGAAATGGTACTATTTAACCCAGACTCAATGGAAGACGAAATAGAAGAAGAAGGTAATTTAGTTGGGCAGCATGGAACAACAAATTTTCTAACTAATCAAGAGCCAGATTACAAGCTAAATATGGTAGAGCCAAATACTAATTTGCCACCTAACAATCGACACATGCAGGGTCAGACTACGTCCGCGACTACAAACACTGATCCTTTAAATGCCCTAGTTGAAGCGGTTTTAAAACGGCTAAAGGTAACATCTAACGAAACTGGAATAGAATCACCTATACGAGGAACAGCAGCAACAAATTTCTACCCCGAAAATCAATTACATTCGTCAACTATTATGCAACCAGGAAAAAACGGTTTGCCCCCAAATTTTAATGCAGCAATACCGCCACCAATATTGTCTTTTGTTCCGGAAGTAAAGCTAGGACAAGAGGTTAAACGCCCTTATAACTATAATCTACGTAATGATCAAATGGAACCGATGCCGAAAACCCAATTAGCAATGCACAGATGGAATATTTTGTTCAGTGGTGAATGTGGAGAAATTCCTATTGAGCGTTTCATGTACCGAGTTGAAAGGTTAGCTGCAGCAAACGGAACAAATTCTACATTTCTTGTAAACAATCTTCAGGCTTTGTTAAAAGGAAAGGCAAGGGAGTGGTATTGGCTTTATATAGAAAGCAATGGAAATGTGCAATGGGAGCAGTTACGGATGGCTATGATACACAGGTTTCAGGATCGTCGTACAGACGCTGATATCAAGCAAGCATTAGAAAGACGTAAGCAAAGGTATAAGGAACTTTCATTGAGTTTTACAATGAAATCTTGGCAATGTCATTACCATTGCATGCACCAATGTCCGAAAACGAACTTATAAACCTGATTGTTAGAAACATGAGACCTGGCTTGCAGTCAACATTTGCTGGAACTAATTTTGTTGACATCTCTACTCTTGTCAATAAAGCAATAGCAGTTGAAGATACGTGGAACCGTATAGGTTGAATGCCTGAGGCTTCTTTCCAAAGTAGACGTCAGGTCAATGAAATTACCAGTGGATGGGAGTACAACGATACAAGCTATTTCCAAGATGAGTTTTCGAGAGGTGCGGATGCTAAGCAAAATATTTGTGCTATAAATTGGACGAACCAGTCAACATCAAGGGACAAATATGGATATGAACAAAACAAGAACCAATGCTGGAACTGTGGCAACCCGTCACATCTATTCAAAGATTGCACTATGTCAATCGTCAACGTGTTTTGTTTTGGATGTGGAGCGAGAAACACGATCAAAGCAAACTGTCTAAAATGTCAGAATAAAAATAAAGCGGGAAACTCACACAGGGGTTTCCAGAGTTTCGGAGCTACGAGACCCCAGAATCAAACTATGAACTCTCCGAGGTCCAACACAGAAGAAACTGCAACAAATACCGATCCCGAGTTGTACAGAATACTACAACCGAAACAGGAATGATTGAAGTGCCCAAAATAGACCAATCAACACAAACAACCGGCAAGTTGAGCGTAAATATTAACCGAAGTCTTCGTTATTTCAAAGCTAGAAGGGAGGTTAAGAAAAATATTTGTGAATCCATAATAACTATAAATGCTGACAAAAGACCCTATGCTGAGGTATTAATCAATGGAATCCCATATCGTGGACTGCTAGATAGTGGAGCCAGTATTTCTGTTTTAGGTTCAGGAGCTGAAGAATTTCTCGAACAAAATAATTTTAAATTTCATTCTCTAACATCAATGCTCTCTGCAGCAAGTGGTGAAAAACAAAGAGTTTTAGGACACGTGTTAGTAAAGGTTTCATATAATGGAAAATCTAAAACAATGAGGTTACACATAGCGCCAAACCTTACACAACCGCTATACCTTGGGATAGATTTTTGGGAGTTATTTGGACTAATTCCTCAAGTGATAAACGAGCTGGATCATGAGTATTTCAAGTTAACGAAAACCGAAGACAATAGACACGATCTCAACATTTCTCAACAAAATAAATTGTTAAAGGTTATAAATGAATTTCCCTCTTTTGAGAAGAATGAATTAGGAAAAACACATGTGGTTACACATAGAATAGATGTAGGCGACGCAGCTCCTGTAAAACAGCGTTATTTTTCAGTCTCACCAAAGGTCCAAGAGGATATCTACAGTGAGTTGGATCGGATGTTGGAATTGGGGGTCATTGAAGAGAGTGCCAGTTCTTGGTGTTCACCCGTAACTAGAGTACTGAAAGCAAATGGAAGTGTTCGTCTATGTCTTGATGCCAGGAAAATCAACGCAGTTACAGTGAAAGATGCTTATCCTCTTCCAATAATAGAAGGGCTTTTAGGAGGTTTGGATAAAACCAGATTTATCAGTACCATCGATCTTAAAGATGCATACTGGCAAATCCCTTTAGATCCCGCATCAAGAGATAAGACAGCTTTCACGGTAGCGGGACGTTCACTCTACCAATTTACCGTCATGCCGTTCAGGTTGTGCAATGCAGCCCAAACGATGTGCCGTTTAATGCACAAGGTTATTCCTCATCAATTACATGTCCGAGTATTTGTATATTTAGATGACTTGCTAGTGGTATCTTCTGATTTTGAAGAACACATATCACTTTTGTCTGAAGTAGCTAGTTTGTTGAAGTCAGCAAATCTTACTATAAATGTGGATAAAAGTAAGTTCGTTTTGAAAGAAACCAAATATCTTGGGTATGTTATTGGTGAGGGATGTCTCAGAGTGGATCCCCAGAAGGTACAAGCAATAGACGAATACCCTGTTCCAACAAGTTTGAAGGCTGTTCGCAGATTCCTAGGGATGACCGGATGGTATCGTAGGTTTATCTCAAACTACTCGACTTTAACCGCTCCTATTACAGAATTACTCAAGAAGGGCGTAAAGGAAAGGTGGAATTTAAATGCCCAGGCGGCTTTCGACAAATTGAAGGAATCCTTAGTATCTGCACCTGTGTTAGTCAACCCCAATTTCTCAAAACCATTTTTTATACAATGCGACGCATCTACAACTGGTATCGGTGGTGTGCTATTTCAGCGAGACGATAGCGGAGATGAACACCCGATAGCGTTTATGTCTCATAAATTAAATAAAGCTCAACGAAACTATAGCACAACAGAACTCGAGTGTTTGGCCGCAGTATTAAGTGTGAAGCGGTTTAGACCATATGTCGAGGGCTACACTTTTACATTAATAACAGACCATGCCAGTTTACAATGGCTGATGGAACAGCGCGATCTCTCAGGTAGATTGGCTCGGTGGTCTATACAATTACAAGCATACGATTTTAAAATTGAGTATCGAAAGGGTTCACTTAATGTGGTACCAGACTCGCTCTCGAGAGTTCATATGGAAGAAATTTCCAAGTCGAGTGAGGAAACATTTCATCTCCAATTAGACTCAACAGCGTTTCAGGATTTGGAATACGTAGAACGAGTTAAAGCATTAAACGAAAACAATGACATCAAAACCAACTTTAGGGCATTAGATGGAAAAATTTACTTTGAAACAAGGAAAGAAGGTGACAATGATGTACCAAACTGGAAACTGGTTATACCAGAATCTGCAACAGAAAAACTTATTCAGAGTGCACATAATCCACCAACAGCAGCGCATCAAGGAATCGGGAGAACACTAGAACTGTTACAAAGATACTATTACTGGCCATCCATGGTGTCACAAATAAAGAAGTACATTAATAGTTGTGAAATCTGTAAATGTACTAAAGCTGTGAACTACAAGACGCGACCAGAAATCGGTCAACCGTTCCAAGTTGCAAGACCATGGCAAAGGCTCTACATGGATTTTCTTGGTCCTTATCCGAGAACAAAGAACGGGTTTACTCATATTTTTGTTGTGTTGGACCAATACAGTAGATTTCCCCTGTTGTTTCCACTTCGGTCAGCTTCAGCCAGTAAAACGACTGAAATATTAGAGAATAAAGTATTCCATTTGTTTGGAGTTCCAGAATTCATACTAACCGACAATGGAGTGCAGTTCAAATCGCATCTCTTTACAGATCTAATGAATAAATATGGAGTACGGCACGATTTTACAGCAAAATACTCACCTCAAGCAAATGCGTCTGAAAGGTTGAATAGATCCGTATTAGCTGCTATACGTGGGTACATAAAGGATGAGCATCAGTTCTGGGATGTTCATCTCGATGAAATAACAGGAGCGCTGCGAAACGTAGTACATTCAAGCACAGGATTTTCACCGCATTTTTTAGTATTCGGCCAGAATAAAATGTTGCACGGGTCTACATATGAACTGCTTAGGAAGTTGAAACTATTACAAGAAAATCATGTCAGCATTGAAAATAGCTCCGATCGTGTGTCAGTCACACAAAAGATGGTAATAAATAATTTGCATAAAGCATACCAACAAAATATCAGTAACTACAACTTGCGCGCAAGACCACGACTATTCACAACAGGACAGGAAGTGTTTGTGCGGAATTTTGTGCAGAGTGACGCTTCTAAGATTTATGCTGGAAAACTAGCTCTGAAGTTCGTGCCAGCACGTATCCTACGGAAAATAGGGAACGTATCCTATGAAGTGGAGAATAAATCAGGTACATCTATGGGCATATATCACGCCAAAGACATCCGTTAATCGATAAAAGATATAATTTAGTAGAACCAGATTTATTCCCATACAATATATTTGTGGATTTACAAAAATATCTATTTGATTGGCAATGGTAATAAAATAATAAGCCCGGCGTAAGAGACTATCTCATGGGTGTGGGTCGTCCTCACGTTTTGTAACAGTAGACTGTTCCAGGGTACCGATAGTTTGATGTTTTTATTTGTTTTTATTCGTTTTTGTTTCACTGCATATTACGGAATATTTTTGATCACAATAGATTACCTGCTGCTCACTGTACAATTCATAAAACAATGAAAACTCAATTGCTACTGGTTTAGCAACTTGGCCTTTAAACAATAAATTATTTAAAAATTAAAGAAATTTATTTATTTTTATCAGTATGATAGCAAACATTGAGACCGCAACTCAAAAATTAGAAAAGAATTAAAAATTGTTTGTTGTTAAGATAATTAAAGTAGAATTTTTTTGGTGTTAATTAAAGTGACCAACTAAGTGGGAAATCGCTTACCAGGTAAACAATTGTTTCATTTATATACGATAAAGTTACCTAGTGTTTCTTTTAAATTCAATTACGACTAAAATAATTTAGTAATTCGGTTTTTCTCTTGTTTACCAGAATTCAGAAACGGATCGATCGGTGTTGCGAGTAACATTATTGGTCGATGAATAGAAGGCGATCCGTTGGCTGGTAAGCGTAAAAATTCGATATATATATATTATAAACAAAAAAGGAAAAATTTATTTAGTAAATAAAATCAAAATAGAATCAAAATGAAAATAAAATAACTGATATGTAGTGATGACGATCACGATGTCCCTCAAATAAATTTAACAAAACAGTAACACCATTGAAATTGAGGGCTTACATAGATATAATATATTTATTTTTATATAATAATTTATTTGTTTCAAAGAAAGCATCATAATTTATTTATTTAATTTATTTTTACAAAGAAAGCATGATAATTTATTTATTTATTTAATAAAAAAAACCGTAATCGTAGGCGTCCTTATTATTAATTGATGTATTTATGTATGTAGTTGTTAATTTATTTATTTATTCAATTATTATTAGAAAATCTCGTTAATTATTATTAAGAATCAGTGATATTATTGTTTTGGTTTTTCAAAGACACAATTAAAAGTACGTTTAATAATACAGTTGAAACAAAATTTATCAATATATATATATATATATGTGTATTCATTTGTAATTTTTTATATAATCGTTTCCTACTTTGAAATTTTGTGGTCATCCTTGTTATAAATGATATTGTACAGTGGACAGCGGTATTTTACAGGTGTTGAAGTGATCCGTAATGTCTTCTGAATAGAAGAAGTGCAGGGTTTGCTATAGTGATGTTGGAGTAACAACAAAAAAATAAGGGGTGTGACACTTCTGTTAAAGAAGTGTGATAGTGGAGGTTGGGTAATGATGGTGTAGTAACGATTACATCTACCGTTACGTATTATAGTATGATATATGTGATTATATCTTGAATATTTAAGTTGTATTGTAAAAATTTAGCAGCACTATCAAGCTCTTGATGACAAGTGGAAAGATCCCGCCCAAAACGACTGCCACCTAGCCGGAAATGTGCTGCACCACTAAAATATTGTCAAGAGATTCTGTTAACAGGTAAATCTAAACTTTAAAATAAATAAAAACATCAGAAATAAACAAAATTCAAAGAAATACCGGTTACAATCAATGCATATCTTCCTCCCCGGGCGTACCTATATACCTTAGTTCTTTTGTTTGTATTGTATATTTTTACTAAAGTAAAGTAGTATAATGTCGTTTTCTTGTTAAAAAATTGCTCTAAACAAGCCCATCTAGATCGATTTTTTTGACATTACGTATTCTATTTGACAAAAAAAAGCACTCTTTTTGCTCTGAAAATAAATCTAGATTTTTTCGTAGAGCAAGTTGTTGCACAGAGTTGCACAAATACATTTACACATCTCTCAAAATTTGTAGACAAACAAAACGCCATTTAGTTATTATTATTTTTTTTAAGTGAAATATTATTAACAATTAATTCAATGAATTATTTGTGATATTACATCACTCCGATGGAAATAATCCCATCATGAATAATAAGACTGAATCTAACAAAATATGGTGTGCAATTTATGAAATTTTTTTGCTATCCACAAAATTGTCGATCGATCTAGTTTCGAACCGATAAGAACTTTTTATTACACTTTAAAAAAGTATATCATTCTCATCAGTATATCTCATGATATACTTTTTTAAAGTGTAATAAAAAGTTCTTATCGGTTCGAAACTAGATCGATCGACAATTTTGTGGATAGCAAAAAAATTTCATAAATTGCACACCATATTTTGTTAGATTCAGTCTTATGAAATATTATTGTTTAAATAAATCTTATAATCGTTTAAATCGTGTTTTAAATTAAAAACTAATACAAATTATTTAATTAAATACAATTAATTACTAAAACATTAAATGACAGTTTCACAAACACAACTACAAAACTAGATCGAATTCTGTCATATTCTTTTTATGAAAAAAAAATCACTCTTTCTGCTCTGGCAAAAAGAAAACGACATAATTTATCACATAGAATAATATACCACATTTGCAGTAATATTAACTGTTTAAATTATTAAATATATTTAATACTTTTAACTTTTAACTCACTCAACACCTTAACAATCCATTATTTACTATAAAAAAGATTTAACAAACTCTCACTGAAACCATTTAAAAAAAGTTTTGCTTTTCAGTTGCAAAATCATTACTAAATAAACTAAAACAAAAAATAAAAATAAATAACACGGTGAAATGAACCTAAAAATTTAGTGGTGCATAAGTAGATTTTACTTTGCATCATTTAAATTAGCCAGTTCATTGTTATATTGCATAGTAACGTCAACCATTCGCACATATTAAATTTTAAAAAAAAGTTATAATATCCTAATATATGAACATTTTTATTTACATATGTAAAACCATATATTTACATTTAATAATACTACAGAAAATTCCACTATCATTTGCCTCGCATATGGTCTAACAGTTTTCAGACTTGAGTTTTAAAATCACACTTCAGTTTTGCATTCAATGTTATCTTAAAAAATCACAACATTAATTAACTTAGCTAGTTTTGTAATATAAAACACGCATAGTTTAAATTAAACATAGCCTATTTTGAACAAATTAACCAAAAACAGGGTAGTTATAACTTAAACGCTTTAAACTAGCTTAAGTTTAACTTTATTTTTTTCAGTGTAGATGCAAGTGTTAATGTTTTGTATGATGGGGCATAAAACGGCCAATTGTTTCTTTTCATATCTTAAAACTTTTCAGAAGACTGAAGTTAGCAATAAAATTAAAACCAATATATTAATAGATATGCTATGTTACTATCATTGTAAAATATTTATTACGTCATTTTAACATATTAAACAGTTGTTTGTACAGTAACATTTCCAACTGTGTTACAAATTAGAGTTCATTTAAATGAAATTGAAACACATCGATCGATCACTTTGTTATTTTTATATCAAAACCTCAAAACTATTAAGCATTCTAAATACACATAACACTCGAAAATATATCAACTGATGTTTAATCAAAAAAAAAACCAACAAAACCCTAAGATCACATTTTTAGTTGACATATCGACCTAAATTTCAATTCCTAATTCTTTTTTAAGTACGGATATTTTTGTTTGCTTTTTGTATAAATTTTTTATTTGATTTTTGATGAGAACAACAAATGAATCGGATTTATAATAAATATAATAAAAACTTAGGCTATCAGTCAGTATTGTATAATAAATAAAAGAAAAAAATTTAACAAAATATCTTAGAAAAAACAAATTTTATAAACAGGCAATAAAACATTGTATATTGTTTATTTCGGTCGATGGTAAACAATTATCACCAATTTCGCAATCTTAATTAATTTTGTTTATTATTTTCTTCAGATTACATCCTAACGTTTATTTGTCCAAGCAGGGTTTATCGAAAAAAAATAGCATCTGTTGACTATTTCAATCACATATTTGTAGCTGACTTCTGCCATGGCTGATGGTTTAAAATTTCTAACAAAATAAACATAAATTAACAAAATGAAAAATTCGTTTATCAAACGATTTATTGATGAAGTTGTTTCGTAAATTACAAAATTTACTATGTCTTCTATTTTTATTTGTTGTCTTTTATTTTTGGAAAATTCGGAAAACATAATGGAAAACAGACGACAAAAACTCAACAATAAATATTTACAGTCTTCAATAAGTGGTATGAATATGAAGTGATTTTCTCTGTTTAGGAAATTATTGTTATAGTTTGTGATACATTTTTTATATTATTAATAAAAAAATATTCGTTGATATTACAACACGCTCTCACATCCATCAATCTCAATAACACCAAAAAAACCACATAATTTAAAATTTAATTTCTCAACTTACCCAATATGAATAAATTAGTAGAGTCGGAAATTAAATCAAACAACACATCCTAATTATAATCGCATATTTCACTCAGCATCTCCAACAATTAAAGCAAATGTATTTTACATTAAAAAACTACAAAAAAACTGAATTTGTTTCATCTCCTTCACTTATCGTCATCGTATCGCATGAGTTGCTTTTTCATCATAGACAGAAGAAAAGCCAAAAATATTTAATTTTTAGACAGATGAAAATTATAAATACATAGAAAATAGAAAACGGAAAAAGGGGAAACATTAAATAGAAAAACAAACGGAAAATAAAAGAAACCAAATAAATGTGAAATGTAGATTCTTCGGTTTAATAATTGGTTTGGTGTGTGGTTGTGTTATTGTTATCAAATAAACAATTTGTCCTCATCTGTCAACACAAATTTTTAATTTGTCTTTTGAATAGTTCATTTTTTTGTGTTCTGTTTGTTAATTGTAAAGAATCTTTAAGAAAGATTGTTACAATTAAAAAGAAAATGAATTAGAAGTGCTGTTGAGTGGTTGATAGTTTCATTGTTTTTTGTAAATGTTGATAGTGAGAAGATGGGTAAAGTTTTGTTATTTATGTATTATAAGTTATAACCAGTAACGATTAATGTCTAACAAGTTGTTTACTTTATTTTTGAATTAATCTGTTTGGCATTTTCGGTTTCAATAAGACTCTTTTGTTACTCTTCAAAATTAACAGTTTTCTAAGCTTGATAATAACCCAATAAAATATTTACAGTCTTCAATAAGTGGTATGAATATGAAGTGATTTTCTCTGTTTAGGAAATTATTGTTATAGTTTGTGATACATTTTTTATATTATTAATAAAAAAATATTCGTTGATATTACAACACGCTCTCACATCCATCAATCTCAATAACACCAAAAAAACCACATAATTTAAAATTTAATTTCTCAACTTACCCAATATGAATAAATTAGTAGAGTCGGAAATTAAATCAAACAACACATCCTAATTATAATCGCATATTTCACTCAGCATCTCCAACAATTAAAGCAAATGTATTTTACATTAAAAAACTACAAAAAAACTGAATTTGTTTCATCTCCTTCACTTATCGTCATCGTATCGCATGAGTTGCTTTTTCATCATAGACAGAAGAAAAGCCAAAAATATTTAATTTTTAGACAGATGAAAATTATAAATACATAGAAAATAGAAAACGGAAAAAGGGGAAACATTAAATAGAAAAACAAACGGAAAATAAAAGAAACCAAATAAATGTGAAATGTAGATTCTTCGGTTTAATAATTGGTTTGGTGTGTGGTTGTGTTATTGTTATCAAATAAACAATTTGTCCTCATCTGTCAACACAAATTTTTAATTTGTCTTTTGAATAGTTCATTTTTTTGTGTTCTGTTTGTTAATTGTAAAGAATCTTTAAGAAAGATTGTTACAATTAAAAAGAAAATGAATTAGAAGTGCTGTTGAGTGGTTGATAGTTTCATTGTTTTTTGTAAATGTTGATAGTGAGAAGATGGGTAAAGTTTTGTTATTTATGTATTATAAGTTATAACCAGTAACGATTAATGTCTAACAAGTTGTTTACTTTATTTTTGAATTAATCTGTTTGGCATTTTCGGTTTCAATAAGACTCTTTTGTTACTCTTCAAAATTAACAGTTTTCTAAGCTTGATAATAACCCAATAAAATGTTTGAACAATTATTACCAACCCCTATTCAAAATTCTGTTATTTACCTATTAGCATAGCATCTATACCACCTGATCGTTAGTCTCAAAATGCTTTTGGACTTAGATAATTATTTTTCTAATTACTCCGACCCTATTTCATCGAAAATCTTGAAATATATTTGGAATGATAGAAAAATGAGTAGGTTTTTAATGAAAAATATAGAAAAGTGGCAGATACTCATAACTATATTTATTAAAGGGTGGGAATGATAAGGGGTAAAAACATCATTTAGAACCAGATCAAGTGGGGAAAGAGCACTTGATTTTAGAAACATTGCCATTTTTTTAGAATTTTGCAATGCATAGTTTTTGAATTATTGTCAAAATAAAACTTTTTTTGACCCAAGCGAGCGGGGTGTCATTTAAAGAACACTTCATTTAAGAAACATTGCAATTTTTTTTAGAATTTTTTAGAATGCATAGTTTTTTTTGGTTATTGTTAAAAAAGTTTTATTTTAAGTATGTATACCACCACCACCCTAAATTTTGACTCTGATTTATAGAAAAAATATTCTCAATTTAAACCATTAAAAAGCTGGCTAAATCTTTCTTTAGTTAACATAAGGAAAGCTATGGATAAGATTTAACCTCAAGTAACAATTTTTGTGTGATTTTTGATTAATGGAGATGTGATTGTCATTTACTATTGACGTCTACGATTAAATATTTATTCTGTTATGCGTCCATAGTCTGGCGATATATAGTACATTGTATATTAAGAGCAGAAAGTACGACATTGCTGCTCGTGCATGAAAATTGCAGCAATCATGTCAGAGCAGCAATGTTACTTTCTGCTCAAAGTATACATACTATTTTTTTAACGACTGCCGACAAATGCGATCAAAGTTGCTAAGGAGGCATTTATTTCTTGTTTAAAAAACGTATCGGACTTCAAGTTAAAATTTTAAATTAATAAATTTAAAATTTATAAGGATTTTGTTTATATCTATTTTTAAATAAAAATCATTTAAAATGAGCAGTAGTGATGAAAGTGATATAATTAGCACTTCACCTCATATAAAAGAAGCAGCCAACAATTTAACTTTAAACCTGTTGCCTGAAAAATCTAAAGTCCGGTATGAAAAAGCTTACCCATTATTTATCAATTGGTGTAAGGACAAAAAAACAGGAAATTTTTATTCTGAAGATGTGTTTTTGGTATATTTTGGTGAACTATCGCAGACAAAAAGTCTTCAACAATGTAGTCAAATTATTCAATGTTAAAATCAACATTCATCGTTAAAAAAAATTTGGATATTAGTAAATATAAAAGATTTTTGCCTTTTTTAAGAAAGAAGCCCTTGAGTTATAGAGCCAAAAAAATCAAAAGTGTTTTGGGGAGAAGAAATTAATAAATTTTAATATCATGTCTTTGTCCATTATGTCTTTGGTTTTACTTGTGTTTTTACTTTCCGTCCATGAGCAGAAAAAATTAAAAAATTCACGCTAAACAGCAAAAGCCAACTTTCTGTTTTAAACTGATAGATAGAAAACATTATTTTCTATTACAGTCGTTAAAAAAAGACTTTACAACATAACTTTATGTCATTTATTTTTGATATTGTGTTCTTTTACATTCAGGGAACCCTTGGTAAGCGAATTTTATTCGCACTTGTCCGACTTTTTAGTTTTTAGTTCGTTTTCAATAAAAGTGTGTTTTTTAAAATTTTTTTTATGTTTTTTTTAATCTAAAACAATTTAATGGATTTTACTCAAACAGATCAGGGGGTTGCGGTATTACGGCAATTTTTGTTAGCTCAAATATCAAAGCAGTAATAGTATGTTATTTTATCAGGAGGAGAATTATGACTTTCCATGGCGCGCATGCGTTTACCCGCCGAACGCAGTGAGGCGGGTAACAGCTGGCACCATAGCTTGCTAGGTTACTTCTCCTCCAAATAAAATATGTTATTTTTTTTTCAAACGCTTTAAAATGTGCCATGTTTTTGTGTTTTTGATACTCAGTTCTTGTTTTAATTTATGCAAACAATAAATATCTTAGAAGGCGTGATTTATAAATATGAGTAGTTTCGATTGTTTACAAAAAAACGTTTTGACATATATAAATTAATATATTAATTGACATATATTAATTGACATATATAAATCAGCAGATCATTTGATTGCAGAAAATTTAACTTCGTCTGCACAGACTTCTACGGCATTGCATGATTTTAATTTTCAAAATGCAACATTAAGAAATTGCACGTTTAATATTAGTTTAATAAATAAAAATGACGTTTAAAATTATATTTTGTATGTTATTGTTTTAGCGGTATCATATGAACACTTTCCCTGACTAGGCGGGAGAAGGAAACGTAGCCAGCTCAGTATAATTATGACCTAATTATTTGACGTTTGAAGAAAAAAATATTTGCTATTGATGATGATTTTTGTCAAGTAGTGGGAGTGAAGTTAATTGATAGGAATATTAATATTATCGCAATATACCGCTCGCCAAGAAAGTCTAACACAAAGTTTTTACCTTTACTGGAAATATACCTGCAAGAGTACCATCACAATATAATTGCTGGTGATTTCAATATTAATTTGTTAGATACTCACGATAATACTGTCTCAAATTATGTACAGCTAGTAAATGCTTAGGCTCACATAGTTCTAAACAAACTCAAACAAAAACACACAACTAGAATTAGGAATGGAATAAGTACTTTAATAGATCACATATTAACAGACTTGCTAACATTTTCCTATAGTTGTATATTTCCTACAGTTGTTTATTACAGTATCTAAGATTGATTTACCGCCAACAACGCATAATACTATGTTTAAAACTTTAGACTACAAAGCAATTCTCAATGATCCTCTTTGGCTAAAGAAAGGTAATGCACGAAGAATATTTGAACTCTCAAGCAACCTAAGGGAACTTGTAAAAAGACTAAAAGTATCGATGCCTCATAGATGACTACAGATATAAAAAATTTAATAAAGGAACGTGAAAAATTTTTTAAACTAAAAAATAAGTTTAAGAATGATCTTTTTTTGGTCGAAAAACATAAATCACTGACAGCAGTAGTTTCAAAAATAAAAAAAAAATAAAAGAGAAAAAGGTTTTTTAGCTTATAAGTGATAACATTAACAAACCCTCAAAACTTCTAATCAAAGTAGCGGTTGCAAGAAGACGTTATTTTTTGTTGCTGTCATTGGGTGAAGTGAATAAAAATAAGTAAATGCTTTAACTTGTTGTTTTTCAAGTATTTACTTATAATCAAGTGAATAAAATTTAAGCATTTGCTTGATAAAAAGTAAATACTTAAGGAATAAGCAAATGCTTGTAATTTAATTAAAAACTTATAAATTTTCTAGTAAATACTTAATAATATGTGAATAAAAACAGCAAATGCTTTTACTTTTCAAGTAAATTCTTGATTTATTTAAGGTAGCATATAACGATGCTTAAATTTTGGTATTATTTTTTTAATTTATAAAAATATCGATTAAACAAGCTGGAATTTTTAGACAGGTCATTCGATTAAGCTAATACTTCATTAAGGTCCATGTTTTGGTCTGGGGGGTTCAAGTATTACGTAAGCGGGATTGGGGAGGGGGTTCTTTATTTTTTTCTTATTTTTTGTTGACAAAGGGAGCGAGGGGAATAACAAAGATCTTATGTAAGATAAAAAATTATGAAGAAATAAAAACATTTTTAAAACAATATTTATAATCTAAATTAATAATACTATTTTTGAGCAATTAAACTCAAGAAACTAAGAAATAATTTGAATTTCTTCAATTCAAAGGTATTGTTGGAAATAAATAAAAAAAAACTCTGTTTTTCTCTTTTATGTGATTCGGCTGGGATTCGAACTCATAACCTCATCAGTGCCAGAGTAAGTTCAAATCCTTTGGCAGACACGCTATCCACTTCGCCACCAATGCGATGATGTTTTGAAGTTGAAACTTCACCATCACTCTATTTACTTAAGTTGAATTGTCAATTGTCATTAGACTCCTATTTATAGGAAATGTTTTAACATTATTTTTGGGATTTATCTATTTAACTTTTTTTATTATTTTATTATGGTAATACCATAATAGTGCTCAACACCTAAAATAGATTTAGAATGTAAAGGATTTTCTTAATTTCCATATGATTACATTTGTCCCACTATCAAACCACAACTCGAAAACTGAGTTGTAATGAATGTGGTTTACCATGCCTCTTTACCATGCCTCAAAAAAATCTGCAAATTATTATTTGATAAATAAACATAAAAAGTAGGAACGTATAGAGGCGAAAAAGATCGCCTAATGCGTATAGCTGCTAGACGTGCACGAGAATATATATGTATAATAAGAGATGCAGACGAAAACGAAGACGCCGAATGGCTAAAGGAAGATGACATTAATAACCCAACCCATTCAAAAATTTTAGTCTGAATTTGAAGATGAGCTAACAATTATTGTTAATGATGTGGAATTTCGGATATGGAACCCTTGGATATGGATAATAAATGATTCTTAATTTTATTAAAAGACTAATACTTTAATTTGAAAATATGGAGGGGTTGAAATCTCACAGCTCTGAGATATCAAGACTTCGGTCTGTGTAAAGGATTTTGATATAGTTTTCGGCAAAAAACTTTTATGAGACATGGTTTTTAGTTTTGGGCAGCGATGTATATCAAACATAGCTCTTTGTTAAGGTACAAGTATTTTTTATCTCTGTTAAAAATTATTACAAAACTAACACGAAACATCAATACGTTGCCGGAAAATTATAATCAAAATTCCAAAAATATTGTTAAATTAAATAAAATCAAACTTTTCAAAATTCCAAAAATATTCCAAAAATTAGAATGAAATCAAATATTCAAACTTTTTCTAAATTCCGATAATAATCCAAAAATTCTTAATAATGCAAACTTTTCCCAAAAGTCTAAAAATATTGCAAAAATTATTACAAAATCAAAAATTGAAAATTTTTTCCGAACTTCTAAAAATATTGCAAAAATTATTACAAAA
The DNA here is from genome assembly GCA_963693315.1 of Diogma glabrata. Lineage (NCBI taxonomy): Eukaryota > Metazoa > Arthropoda > Insecta > Diptera > Cylindrotomidae > Diogma > Diogma glabrata. The sequence goes on from OY856186.1 coordinate 158,480,749, forward strand.
TCAAAAATTAAAACTTTTTCAAAATTCCAAAAATATTTCAAAAACTATAACAAATTCAAAAATTTCCGTGTCCAATTTCATTTCAATTACATTTACGTCATAAAAACAGCTACACATTTTTTTCCAAAAAATTAGCCAAAAACTAAATGAATTAATTTTTTGACACACTTGACAACATTTTTTTGACAAACTTATAATGCAATAATCTAGTTTTTGATCTCACATACCAATCCTTACCTTCAAGATTTCTCCAAATTTAATGTTCCTACTCGTAATCACTTAAAATGAACGTTTTTTAAGCCAAAAATATGAAAATTTGCTATTTTTGACACACATAATGATTTTTTTGACACATTTCCGGTACAGTTATCGAACACAGCGTCCTTTCGGGACTGTCTCTTGAGTATACCTATTTTTAGAACAAAAAATTTTTGAAATCCCTCCAGCGGTTTTCCCTGCAGCGTAGGTAATGACGGCCGGCCGGCCGACAGACAGACATACATTTTTTTTGTTGCTTTTTTAGAATCAGTAGGTCCTAAAACGTCGAGAAATGTCAAAAAAGTGGGGGTAAGAATTTCACTTTGAGCTCATGAATGTAATACTTAGGTCTTTCAGACCGAAGTAAAATACTTGAGCCTTTTAAATTTTAACTTTTTAATTCAATAAAAGTTTTGAAAAAACGTCTTATCATTTGGGGGAGGGAGGTTCACTTTCTTCATATTTTTGCTTATATAGAGGGGGAAAGAGTCTAAAATCATAGGAAGATTGCTTACGTAACACTTGAACGACTTCTCCCCTCTTTCAGTTTATAAATCATTCGACAAGATTTGTGGCAGATAATTATTCGATTGTATTATCCTCGTCATTACTCCCAAAAACACACATATCATAGCCATCAATATAGATAGAGTATTGCAAAAAATCGTTCAAATATATTTGGCACATATGTCCACAAATTAAGTGATATGACTATTTTTGGAATGCAAAAAAATCTGAACTTGTAAATTAATTAGTCAAGGTACTGGTCACGCTAAACCGTAATTGTTTATAACAGAGATTCGCTTCTTTGGAATTAGTTACCTCTTTGGGGTTTTCTGACAATTTCAATCCTCAACCTTTTCAAGATGAATCCCCCAACAAATATGTTATGTAAACTACTATAGATGAGCCCAGATCTGTTGTTTCTAATAATAATAAAAAAGTATAATTACATGAATAAAAAGATGATTAATTATTTTTTTTCTAACGGTTTCAATAATTGGTAGGACAAAAAAATGTATGGCTCATAATATTAATACTTACTGGTGACTCATCGACATTTTTATTTTTCTATAAGAATAACATATGATATAGAATGCATTACTAGACAGTTTCGTCTATATCTCCTGATAAAATGATTTAATATGAATAAATTTGATTCCAATAGAAAGAACATAAAATGTTTGTCGTAAAGTTAACACTTCGTTAGTTTTTAAACATTCAAACTTTATGAATATTTTTGAGATTGAGAAAAAACACGATTTTGTGAAATTTTTTAAAACGTTTTAAAACGATTGCATTTCTAAATTAAACACTGTTCAATTTTTCAAATTAAATTTCTTAAATATTTATATATATTTATATTTGGAAAAATTTACGTTTAAATTCTGTTAAAAGTTAAAATAAACATTTAATTTTGACGTATGACAGTTTGAAAGTTTGAGCTTTCTCCTTTACGAAGGTATATCAAACTTTTAAAATTTTAAATTTTGTATGATATAAAATTAAAATAAAAAGATTTTTTCCCACTTTATCAAATTCTAAGCTTTGGTGGCCGAACTAGGTGTTGGTCATACATGTATTTAAACTTTCTGAAAATTAAATCTTCTCCTTTCCGATTATATATCAAACATTTTTATAGAAAGGTGACTGCGCCCTCTACAAGTGAAAAACTTGGCAACATTTATTTTAGCATAACTGTGCTATTAACGGTCCTTTTTGAAAATTAATTATTAATAACTTTAGAATGATCTAAGGCCTTGCAATATTTGTATTTTTCGTATTAGTGAATATATGAGAACAGAAAACAAACCAATTTTCAGTAAGCACTACAAAATAATCATCGCAAAAATTAAAAAATGGCAGAGTTTCAAAACCGTATAACGGGCCATCCGTTTTTCAAACAGCTGATCAAAAAATATGGGTCTGCTTATATTCAATAAGAAATACGAAAAAAATTAAAAAACGAAAATCGGAAAATTTTTTTATTATAATTATTTTTATTGAAAAGGACTCATTTTTTCCTTCAAAACGCGAAATATTTATTTTAAATCCGTTGAGTGGTTTTTGAGCTTTTGGTAGTTTTCAAACTATGGCTTTTATATATATTCAACAGAACGTATCTCGAGAACCACTTGACGGATTTAAACAAATTTATCTTGTTTAAAAGACAAAAGCAGAGTTGGTTTGTTTTAAACACTTTTGTTTTAATTTTAAACACGGTTTAAAAGAAATTGTTTTTTTTAAACAATGTTTTAAACAAAAATTTGTTTGATTTTAATATATATTGCAATGTTACTTATTTGCTATGTAATAGAACTATTGTATACTGTCGTGTTTTATCATTTTTAATACATTTACACCTTACACGTAAATAAAATTTAAAAAAATTTTAAAAGTTATCATATATTGGTACAAAAGTACTGGAGGAAACGGCATTCGAATACCGACAGATGTTCGGTTCGATGGAAGAGCACGTGCAGTTTGTTTGATAGCTGATTAAAAAAGTGGCCAATATGTACCATTCCATTGCTGTGAATCAAAAGAAACATCCTAAATTTGAAAAATGGGAGATTTTGTACGAGATTTGTAAAATTAGGTTACATATTTCATCTCATTGACATAATATTAACATTTTTTACCAAATACTTAACATGAACTTGATAAAAAAGGCTGATTACATATATCAAATTTTAAAATCAGTCGCAAATGCTTTGGAAAATGCACTCAAACGAACCCAGTCTTAGCGAATATTTTCAAATTGGGAAACAGTTACTCATGAAAAATAATGATATTATAAAATTATGAGGAAAAACATAAAAAAACAACGGGGATATCAATTTTTTATCATATGTTGTCAAAAATTATAACTTTAGTTATTTTTACCATAACGTACTTACTATAATAACCTTAAAAACTACCCTTAGCTATAAAACGAGAACCAATCGCGACAAAAAACGAAATATTGTTTTTTATTTGCCCTTAGACGGTAAACAATTTTAAGCAAATCAATAAATGTGTGGCAAATCGATGTAACTATTGCCTGATTTTGACCTATATATAGTTAGATAAGTCTATGGATAAATACAAAGTAAACAAAATGAATTAATCAATAAATTTGAAATTTAATTAGTTTTTTTAAACTAAATTATTCAGTTTAATTAAAAGTATTTCATAAGTTTGTGTTTCTAAGCATATGAACTTAGCTAGTTTCAAAACAATTGAGCGCAACTCTTATAGTCTTTAAAATTCAAATAATTTAATGCGTATTGTAAACAATGCACTCTCGAAAGTTCTCGTTAGTCAGTCTCCTCCGCTGGTGTGATCCTAGGATTTATATGACAGGTCAAATGTTTCATGTTTCAACGATGTTTTTCTTCTAAATTTTTAAATCTTTCACAATTGAGTATTAAGTTTTGCGTTATCTTTACCTCAAAATATAACTTTCTATTTCTTTGTTCAAGATATTCGTAAGTTCTAGGTGGAAGGATTTTTGCTAAGTACAATACAGCCTATTAATACAGCCGAATTCTGTGATTGTGCACCGTTAAAGTGAAAAAATTTATCTTAATTGAACTTAGTTCAATGAAAAGAAATGAAGAATTTTTAATATTTTACCAGTTACAGAATTTAAATGCTGATCTCTAGTTTTCTTACGTTATTTTATCGTTTAATAAAAAGTTTAATTGAATCGGTCATTTCAAAAACCTCTAAAGTCACATTTTTTTCCAACATGCTTTTTTGCAGAAAATGGTTCCTTAAAGGGAGATGCGTATTCTGGGTAAAAACCACGTAAATAGATAGCGATAGTATTCCTGCATTCCTGCGTAGGACGAAAGGAACCGCAGGTACGGACCCATGACACTCGTCCTCTTTTCGAGGATTCGTATTATATATGAATTATATATGAATTATATACCTATTATACTATTATATATGAATTAACCCATAATTAAGAATGATGGAGAATATGACTATGTACCATAAAGATATTAAAACATGACAAATTAGTACATGTAAAATGTTAATAAGATTATTTTTAAGTGTAATTCTCAATAATAAGCAATAAAAAATATGATTACTACGATTTTTTGGTTAAATTTTATACCACTAACCCTATTTCTCGCTAAAACAACATAAAGAACTGTTTTTCAAACTAAAACAACATCAAGAACTGTTTTTCAGGTTTTTTTCATTATTTCTATTAATAAATTGTAGTTATTCGCTATTTTAATTTTTTACCACTCAAATACTAAATTAAACATAAAAAAGTCCTTTAAAACTCATTTGTTTGTGTATGAAACAGTTTTTATTGATTTCTGAAAAATTCTAATTGAGTGACTTATGAGGTTTTTGAAATGACCGATTCATTTGTTTTATTAAGCCATATTATTAATACCTTTAAAAAAAAATGACACAAAGTACAAAAAATTTCCAACTAATATGTTCGTTCAAATGCCTTTTTCTAGAAAACAAAAACTAATGCTTGTCTGTAATTTTAGTATGTTTTGGGTTAATAATAAATCTATAAAATAAAAAAAAAATGAAAGAAAACCAAAAGGTACTTTTTGAAATCGCCACACTTGAAAAATTCAAATTAAAAAAAGTTGTCTAAAAATATACGGATTAAAATGAAGTTATGATTGATTGGAGGTCATAAGTTTTTTATAAGATGATTACAAATGTTTATTCCTGATAAGCACTTACATTTGGCTTACATTTTTATAAATATTTAGTCGTGGAATATAAAACCCTGGCACAAAATATTGAAAGTAACGAAACTGATTACTAGTCACAAACAAATAAATTACAAAATGATAATTTTTAATGCCTTATAATCGTTTTATAACTCAAAATGTGCAAAGAATAGATCACGAAATTTTATGAATAGTAAGGTATACAATATTTCATCCTACATCGTCACTAAATAATTATTTTTGTTTTCTTGTTATTTTATATGATTTGCAGGCATGAAGTATTCTTTATTATAGTACGGAATTTTACTTTCGACAATAAAAATAATTACAAAATAATAGACAAAAAACATTTTTTATAATTCACTAGACCTTTTTGTGAAAAGTGAGTTGTATATATCCAAACTAAGTATTTGTCATTCGAATGAAAAATAAATATGAACATTAGATTTAGTTTATGATTGTATATTCAATATCATATGATTGTATATGATTATAATTTATGGCCAAACATGACCATTAGGTTTATTCGATACCTGGACCTCATCAAATGCTAGGAATTTAAATACTAGTAATAACTATTTAAATAATTTAATATTAATAATAATTAAATAATTTATTAAATTCGTGAACGCCATAAATTTATGAATTCGTTAGAGGCATGTTATTTTATGAAAAATAGTTATATTTCGTTCTCTAATAAGTATACAAAAATTTTACAACAAAGTTTTTCTGCGCTCTTTATTGGTCGTGCTACGTACCCGATATTCATAAAATTCTATAAATAATATTCACAATAAGCTCCGTAGTGATTTTTTGAAATAGTATTCCTTATAAGTATATAATACACCTGGCTTATTCATGGTTGAAAATGATTGAAAGTAACCCCAATAGAAAGTAATACCCTATTAAGCATAAAATATAAAATAGATTTCTATACATGCGTTCAAACGCAATTTACATTTAGTCTGTTTTTATCATTAAAATTCTTAACAAATTTTGAGTCACTCTGTGTCAAAACTAGTGAAAAAATAAAAAAAACATATGATTTTTTTTTATTATACTAACAATTACCGAAGTTTCAAGAAGATCGGAAATGGCCGGGTGCACACCATCGGCTATTTGTATCGATTTTCCATCAATAATATCAATCCAAACATCCCAACATTAAATCGACTACATTTTTTTGGCACGAAAATGTTTCATAAATTTCTAGATGACACATGTTGTATTAAATAGCTTTTTTTATGAAATCTACCTAACATGTTCACGTTTTATCAAATAACAACCATACCAAGTAATACATCAAACTTAATGCCTGAATTTATTTTTGTCTGCTTAAGATAAATTTTTGATTTGAAATATTACATATTTGTAAATTGAATTTTATAATATTAGAATGTTTAGTATAAGTTTGGTTGTGAAACTTTTATAGACCAGTAATATATACTTTTATAAATTAAAATCACTTGTTGTACAATATACTATTAGTTTGGTTAAAAACATTAGTGTGAAACTCGAATGCGAAGTTCTTACATTCCGCTCTTAAAAATTTGTAGCAATCGTTTGCGTTGGTGCTCTAAAGATGCACACTCGAGATGTCAGGGTTATTATTCTGTCTTCGTAGTACAACAGTGAGTGTACGAAATGCATAACAAAAAATATGCAAACTTTAATTAAATTTATCTATAGGAGCCAAACAACCTTTTCATTGTGGACTGTTTTTTAATAAAAATTTCAATTAAGAAATAAACTATTAGAAGTATTACCTTAAGCATAAGTAAATACTAATAAGTATTACCTTAAAAATTTTCCAGTTTATACTTTTAAGTAAAAGGTTTCTATTATTCACAGAAACAAGAGTAAATACTTATACTTAAAAGTATTACCTTATACTTAAAAGGTAATTCTTTTAAGTAAATACTTATTTTTATTCACTTCACCCAATTTTTTATTTACAATTTTATTCAAATTAAATTATTTTATATCAAATTGTTATTTTAAAATATTATTTTAATACAATTTCTTAATTTTAGGATCCATATTCTGCATATTAATAATTATTCGTTTTCTTTTTCTTTTGTAGGTAAGAGTTTTCTAAAGAACAAGACTGGCGAAAATTTTATTGGCATAGATTGATAAGAATTGGATAAGAATTAATAGTAAACAAAAGGATAAGAATTAATAGTATTTTACGAAAAAAAATTTGAAATCAGATAAGTTTTTCTTACAATTTTAATATTTATTTTTTTGTAAATCTTTATGTCGTTGTTAATTGTATTTTAGTTTCTGTTCTTTCACGGTCTTCTTTTCATCAAATTTTGTTGTTTGGCTTGGTTTAATCTTTTTGCTTCAAACTTTTATGTCTTACCATTGATTATTTATCCTTTGTTTGGATTGACGATTTTGACAGTTAAACTTAGACTTAGTATCAAGTTGTCCAGCTGTTAAAGTTGTCAATTCAGATATCAACTTTGATCTTTTATTTGGTTGTTTGTTGGAATTTTTTTTTTTTTTTTTGAGGATTGTTTTTCAGATTTATTTTTAGATTTAATTGTAATTTTAAATGGCGAAACTATCTATCAGTTTTGCTAATATAAGAGGATTGAACGTCAATCTTAATGCGGTGCACCTTTATCTTGAGAATCTTAAGCCTGATATTCTTTTTTTAACGGAAACGATTATCAGCGCGAGAGCTGTATCGTTGGACAAAACTAAATATGTTTGTCCTAACTATGAGCTTGAATCTTCATTCTACTTTAAGCATGGTGTTTGTGCGTTCATTAAAAATTCTGTACCATATGTGAGAATAAATAATTTTGAATTAAATTCAAAATTTCACAATATGGTTTCTCTTAAGATTACCTGCTCTAATCAAACTCTGTTTGTCTTTGGATTGTATCGCTCGCCCAACTCACCGGAGAACATAAATTTATTTCATGACCTATCTGAAAAGATAGATAGGTTGACTATATATCCTAACGCTAAAATTATAATTCTTGGTGATTTCAATGTTCATAATAAAGAATGGCTTACACACAGCTCTAAAACTGATGAATTAGGTAAAGAAGCTGAACTTTTTGCTCTTTATCATAATTTCACTCAGATAATAGATCAGCCTACCAGGGTTCCTGATATTCCTGGCCAAAGTGGTAACTTGCTCGATTTGTTTTTGATAAATGAACCTTCGTTGGTTCAATTTAAAGTATCAGAGCCTTTGGGTGGATCAGATCATAATTTGATCTCCACACATTTAAATATACAAGTACCTAAACAGTTTAAAGCTAATCCTCGTCTTGTTTGGGATTATAAAGCTGCAAATTGGCAGGGACTTAGAGATTTTTTTAAATGGTTTCCCTGGAAACGCAACTGTCTTTTCAGCCAAGATCCAAACATCGTTGCTTCCAATTTTTCAGAAATAATACACATGGGTATGCGCAGGTTTATTCCAAATAGTTTGATTGTTCCGAAGGTTGATCGATGGTTTTCAAGTAAATGTAAAAAAGCAATTAAAATTAAAAAAAAGGCTTTTCAAAAGTTTATTCAAAACAAATCTGATGAAAACCTCAGATTATACCGAATAGAAAGAAATTTATGTAGAAAATTAATAGATGCAGAGAAACATCTATTTATTAGGAAAAGTTATTAAATTTGCTGAGCACCCTACTGGTTCACGAAATTTTTATAAAGCCGTCAAGGCTGTTCAAGGAAATTTTTGTAAGTCTTCTATACCTCCTCTTATTGATAACGATATGCCTGTTATTGACCCTAAAGAAAAAGCTAATTTATTGGGTAACTGTTTCTCGTTAAATTCTACATTAGTAGAACCCAATTTCCTACCTAGACCAATTCCTAGAATTTCTAACAAAATGGGGCGGATAATTTTTCGTAAAAATGTCATTCGAAAAATGCTCTTACAAATCAATACTAATAAGGCATCTGGACCTGATAGTATTCCTCCAATTATCCTTAAAACTTTTGCTAAGGAGTTAGCACCAATCCTAACTAAAATTTTCTATCTGTCATATAAGAAAGGAATTTTTCCTGATATATGGAAAATGGCTAGTGTACAACCAGTTCAAAAGAAAGGTGCTAAAACGGATCCAAGAAACTATAGACCTATATCAATTTTGTCGGTTGTTTCTAAAGTATTTGAAAAATATGTTAATTTTAATATTATGAGCTTCTTAGAGTCGTCAAAATTACTTAAAGAAAGACAATACGGATTCCGTAAAGGAAGAGCGACGGGAGATTTACTTTCTTATGTCACGCATATCTGGAACAAGTCGCTTGAAAACCATGGTGAGACTTTTGGCGTTGCTCTTGATATTACCAAAGCATTTGATAAAGTATGGCACAATAATCTTATTTGCAAATTGAGATGCTACGGCTTAGATGAACAACTTATTTCTTGGTTACAAAGCTTTATTTCCGAGCGCAAATTTCGGGTCAATGTTGATGGTGTTTCATCGAATATCTTTTCAACTAATGCTGGTGTTCCTCAAGGTTCCGCTTTATCACCTACTCTTTTTCTTCTCTATATTAATGACTTGCTAGATGCAACAGTTAATCCCATCCATAGTTTTGCTGATGATAGCACACTTCATGCGTCACATGAAATGCCAAATTTGTATGCACCATCAAATCTTAATGTCGCTAGATCAAACTTGATAGAGTCATTAAATATTGATTTAAAAACCATCTTAGATTGGGGAGTTGCTAACAGTGTTGAATTCAACACAAGTAAAACTCAAGTTTGTCATTTTTCTAGGTTATCAACACCTAATCCGTTTTTATTAAAGTTTGATTCAAATGATCTTCAAGAGAAAGAATCTATTAAACTTCTAGGAGTTGAGATTGAAAATAATATGAAATGGAATTCTCATATTTTTAACCTAGCTAAGAACGCTGTTCAAAAATTAGGATTCTTGGGTCGTTGTCGTAAGGTTTTTAATAGCGAGCAGCTTCTTTTAATATATAAATCATTTATTCGTCCCTGCATGGAGTATTGCTCTCACATATGGGGTGGAGCCTACATAAGTAGCTTTAAATGTCTTGATTCTATACAACGGAGAGCTGTTAAATTGATCGGCAACTCGACTCTTACTAACGAGCTTGATTCCTTGCAACATAGAAGAGACGTCGCTGATTTGACGGTATTTTACAAGTATATTATGGACGAACGGGCGTCTACGGAGATCAAATCGATTTTGCCTGAACCAGCAAACTTCGCGCGTTTCACCAGAGCATCAATAGCAGCCCATCCTTTTACGGTTCAAGTGACAAGGTATAGAACTGTCGCTTTTCAACGCGATTTTTTTAACAGAGTTTCTCATCTCTGGAATGCCTTACCGGCGTGGGTCTTTCCTGATAATTTTAATCCTCAAAACTTTAAGATCAACGTTAATAAATTCCTGAAAGAAAATTGAATAATACTTTCGAACCCTAGTTCCCTAGTTAGCATGGTATCTTCGGATATTCAGAGACGTTGATCTATATTGGTTAACACTAAACATGCCTAACATTGAATAAAAAAAAAAAAAAAAAAAAAAAACTTTGGAAATATTTCAATGAAGCAATTTTTAATAGAACCAGAAGTCTGAAATGTGCTGCTGGCATTAAAATTGGAAATGAGTTAATAACAAATGGACAACAGATAGCGGAACATTTTAATGAATATTTTTTAAGCATCACAGAAGATATTATTAGACATTTCAAAGAGCCTAAAGAGCCTATTTTGAATATATAGGTTTAACAGTTAGGCATAGTTTTAAGCTCTGGCAAACAAATGAAATGGAAATTAAAGAAGTTGTTTTTAGTTTAAACTCAAAAGCGGCTGTTGGAGTAGATAATATATCAACAAAATTTCTTCAGTACTTTATGACGTTTATGACTACATCTGTCCACTACTTGTCGAATTTATAAATGAGGCATTTGAAACTGGAGTAATTCCCAACTGTAATAAAACTGCCAAAGTAATACCGGTACTGAAATCTGGGAATGAAACAAATTTAGCCAACTGCAGACCAATCTCAATATTAACTGCTGTATCTAAAATTTTTGAAAAAGTTATTCTGGAAAGAGTCAGCAAATTTTTTGTCTTCAAAGTTCAAATAATATTATTAGTGATCGACAGTTTGGATTTACTTCAAAGTCTAATACCGCAGCAGAGTGTTTGTCTTTAACTGATTTCTTTCGCAGGAGTATTGATAAAGGATTATTTTGTGGATGTCTTTTCTTAGACTTGCGCAGAGCTTTTGATACTGTCGATCCTGACATAATGATTATCAAACTAAAAAGGTTGAGACTAGATCCAGTGCAACTTAACCTATTCAAAAGCTACCTAACTAACAAAAAGCAACTAGTTAAAGTTAATGAAGAAGTCCGATCTGAAAAAAAAAATGAAACATGGGCGTTCCTCAGGGCTCTATTTTAAGTCCATCTCTGTTCAATATTTTTATAAATGAAATATTGTTTATTAGTTTAGTAGAACAAATACAGCTATATGCTGATGATTGCTTGATTATGTATGCCACAGATTCTCTAGAGGATTTGCTTACACAAATGAGTTGCAATTTGCAAACTTTAAAAGGTAGGTTTGACGTTAATCACTTGATGCTGGACCACAGCAAAACAAAATTTATGGTATTCGATAATAAACACTTTGAAGTCGGTGTTTTAAATAACTACCCATTTACATATGATTCTTTTGTAATGGACAGGGTTACCAACTATACTTATTTAGGTTTGGTAATTGATAGCAAATTGAATTGCTCGAATCATATAGATAAATTAAAAAAACCATATCCCCATACCTTTTTGCTATCAAGCGTATAAGACATGTACTTCCCAGAAAAACCTTAATGTTTTTGTACTTTGCTTACATACACTCGCGCTTAGTTTATCTTAACCAGATATGGAGTGGCTGTGCGGCTTATAAATTATTCGAGCTAGAAATTTTGCAAAAACGGGTACCAAAACCTATTTTAAATGCCTTTAAGGTATCCTAATTCCCACAGTGAAACCTCTTGATGAATTTTAATCGCTGAGTTTTTTGATTGACCGAGAGCTACTGATTCTGATAAATAAAATTATTCATGGTAAAATAAAACACAACCTGTACCCTATTTCACCAAACTTACAAATTTGTAATTTCATGCAAATTTTCACAAATTTTGTAAAAATTTGTATGAAATTACAAATTTGTAAGTTTGGTGAAATAGGGTACTGGCATTAATAAAATTTCACAATCAGCATGAATATTGTACAAGAAGAAAATCCGATTTTGTTGTCGATTATTTTAGAACAGGTTCCTCAAAAAATAATGTTTTATATAGGGGTCTGCCCCAATATAAGAACTGAAACACACAGTGAATATAACATATTGTAAAAAGCAACTATCCATATATCTTAAATGTATGAATCAGCTTTTAGAAGTCTCATAACATATTAGTTTCATTTATTGTTTTTTATCTTTAATATATTATAGACTAAGAGCCAGCGACGGCCAGACCTTTGTTATTTTATAAAAGCTGAATGTTTCCCTGCTCTTACCCCCTACTCAGGTAGGAACAATTAGCGACATATGAAGTTTGGATCATCGTGGCTTTAGCAGGGAACAGGTAACAAAGGGGCATACAATTCCTCCAAAGTTTCGTAAAAGTATAAATGGTAATTTTTTTATATATTGTTCGGGATAGTACTAGAAATGAAGTCATTCATTGCCAGACATTTACCATCGCGGCATGCTCCTGTCCGACACCCTTTATTTTTAATAATTTGTAATTGAACTTGCGTCATAGTATAAAAGCTGAATTTTATGTGTGTTACTTGGTAAACTATCAGAAGATATTTTTTTACCAGTCGAACATTTTCCATGCTGTTTACATCTTGCCAGACAAATTAAAAGTATGACGTAAGTGCGAGCGCGAGGCAATATAAACATATACAAACGGATGCGGGTGAGATAGTTTATATAGTACATAGTTTAATTTTTATGTTAATAAATCAATAAAACGAAAATCTAATAGTTTAATAAATAATGTTTATTCTCTTCCATTTAAATATATCAGCTTTATTTGTGTTTTTTCGATAATAATAGTATGTATTATTGTATTGTTTTCTAACCTATAGCCTAATGAACTTAACTTATTGTCTAATGAAAATTTTATTCAATTGGTATGATTCCAATTGGTCAAATTGTTTTGATTTCATTAAAATTATTTTCAAATTATAATCACAATTGCTTTGATAAGTTTTGTTCAAAAATCAAATTTTAATTTAAATTCTCTTATTTCGTTTAGTTGAACTTGGTTGATTGTATGAGAAGGACGTTTTTTAGCATCAGGGTTTTTTAATTAAGAAATTTGATTTATCAATTAAAACAATAAAGATTTATTGTTTTAATTGAAGAAAATGTTTTTATTTTTTATAATACACAATTCTTTTTTATAATAAAATCTTTGTCAGAGTATTGTAATCGATTCGTGAATAATGAATTTTATCCTCTCGCAAATTAAAATTCTCGCTCGTGCCTCGCTCAAATTTTAAACTTTTGCTTGAGAATGAACTACTTCATTATTCACTCATTGATTAAACTACTTTTTATAGCTTTAAAAAACGTTAATATAATAAATAATAGCTTTAATTTAATAAATAATGATTTATAGCCAGAAAACAAGTTTAAAAAAATTAATTCTGATAGTTTCCTTAGTAACATATCCAAAATTCAGCTTTTATACTATGCTATGACGAAAATTTAATTACAAATTATTTAAAAAAATAAAGGTTGTCTAGCAGGGTATTGCCGCGATAGTAAGTGTCTGGCAATGGATGACGTCACATCTAGGACTATCCCGAAGAAAATATAAAAAAATTAACCTTTATGCTTCCACGACACTTTGGAGGAATTTTATGCCCCTTTGTTAACTGGTTCCTGGCAAAGCCACGATGATCCAAACTTTATATGTCGCTAATTGTTCTTACCTAAGTAGGGGGTATGCGCAGAGAAACTTTCAGTTTTTATAAAATAACGAAGGACTGGCCATCGCTGGCTCCTGCTCTATTATATATCTAGTCTCTATTGTCTCTTTATTTATTTTAGAATTTATTGAAAGGAATATAAATTTAATAACCAATGTAAACTAAATTTTAATTACTTGCACTTTATGCAAGTAAAACTAAATTTGTTTTGAATTGTAATTAGTTGATAAATAGCGCTGTATAAAAAAATATTTTTATGAAGTTGCGTATTATAACCATTATGGTTCGAGCAACTGACATTTAGAAGAATGTATTATGAATAACTAAATATTTTTTTTACTTCACCACAATTTTAAATAGTGTGAAGTAATGCAATCTATCGAGAAAAAAAAATCTTACATACCCCAAATTTTGTTTTTTCTTTTGTTTTTGGACCATTTTCTATCTATATAGCCAATAAAAATTTTGGTGTACGTCTGTGTGTGTGGGTGGGACGTGGGTGTGTGGGTGGGTGACCTTCCCGCAATAGGATTTTGATGAAACTTTGACAAATGATCCAAATTCACTTGAAAATAGAAGATCTGGATTCATTTTAAATTTGGACAAAATGGCGGGGGGTCTCTCGAACAGCTCTAAGTTTAAATCTTCAAAAACTTCTAATCCCGGCTTATGATCTCATGGAAACTTGGTATATAAGGTTTTAGTACTGTTTCCAATATTTCTGCCTCCCAGCTTCCGGATTGTCACTTCCGGTTAAATTTTTTTTTTTACTCTTTCTCGTACTACAGAATTTATGTTTGTTGGGATACTACTGCTTTCTTTAATATTTTTATAATAAGAACTACGCGAAATCTGCAGCATTGGTTAGGGTTGGTTAATTAAGTAGTATTAAGTAAGTATTTAATGGATATTAGCTCATTATATATCCAGAACACTATGTTTCCAGATCTGTGTTGAAGTTAAAAAAATTTAGGCAACAACATGTTAAAAACTATTGTCAAAGGAAATAAATAAATTAAAAAAAAAAGTTTTATGTGAGAAATCTCGGCAAATTCGATTTTCTAAATCTTTTATTAGCACTGTAAAAATCCCGCCTTTAAAGTGTTATGTCTGTAGATGCTTCGAATTTATGACAATGGTCCATCAATCTCTGGAAAAAAATATTGTGTCAAATTTCATGTGAGAAATCTCGGCAAATTCGATTTTTTAAATATTTTTTTAGAATTGTAAAAATGCTCCTTTTAAAGTGTTACGTCTGCAAATGGATCGAATTGATGACAATGGTCTATAGCTATCTCTTTGAAAAATTTTGGGTCAAGTTTCGTGTGGGAAAATTTGATCTTCTAAATTTTTTATTAGCACTGTAAAAATCCTGCCTTTAAAGTTTTACGTCTGGAGATGGATCGAATTGATGATAATGGTTTATATAGTAATCTTTGGAAAAAATATCGGGTCAAATTTCATGTGAGAAATCTCGAAAAATTCGATTTTCTAAATTTTTTAATTCCTTTTTTAAAGTGTTATGTCTGCAGATAGATCGAATTGATGAAAATGGTCTTTAGCAATCTCTTGAAAAAAATATTGAGTCGAGTTTCATGTGGTAATCTCGGAAAATTTACTTTTTTAAATTTTATTATTAATATTTTCATAATCAATTTCGGAGTGGTGTGAGTGATACATTATTAATAAACGAAATTATATTTGTTAAATATAAAATTTTTTTTCAAACGAATTGTACCAACCTATTACTTTCACTCACTGTTTAACGAATTTTTTTTGAAAAACCCTTTAATTATTATTTTTTCTAAAAGAAATAAAAACAAAAACAAAAAGGCAAAACTTAAACTTTATCGTTAATTTTATTTTGATCTCCTAACTCTATGAGTCCATTAACACAAGATTTACAACTATTATTAGCACTGTAGAAATCAAATTATTCAATTAGAAATTATCTTATGGAAACTTGGTATATAAGGTTTTAGTACTGTTTCCAATATTTCTGCATACCAATTTCCGGTTTGTCACTTCCGGTTAAAATGTTTTTTTTTCAGGTATTTACCCATACTGTAGCCTACAATTACCGATCGATTTTCATGAAACGTTGGTAAAATCTTTCAAGTAACATGAGAAAGATTTTATCAGTTTATGGAGTACATTGGATAAAGGGTTGAGGGGTCCACCATACAACAAGTGGTTTTTTTCCACCATGTTTTTTATGTTTGTTGGGAGCATATAACATTCGTTCGTGAATGAATTTTGATGACACTTTGGAAAAAGATGTAAATATGTATGACAAGAAACTGATTAGTTTCGATATTGAAGAAAGTAGGGGGGTCCCTTAAGCACTTGTTTTTTGAAAGCTCAATAATATCTGTACCTGATAATCGAATTGGATGAATCTTCGTTCATAACAGTTCTGCATCCCAACTTTTGGTTTTTCACTTCCGGTAAAAAATTTTTTTTGTAATATTTTGAATTTTTTTCAGTGTCTTTATGCATACTACAACCTACAATAATGAAGTGATAATGATGAAACCTATGAAAAAGGTTTCAATTAGCGTGAGAAGATAATTTTCATCTTTTAGGACACATTGGTCAAAGTCACATTTTGTTTTTAAAGTTTGTTGGGAGCATACAGACTTTGTTCATTAATCAATTTTAATGACACTTTGAATAAAGATGGAGACTTAAATGACAAGGAACTGATTAGTTTTTGGTCAATATTGGGATAAGTGGTGGGGGCCTAACTAACACCTGTTTATTGTGTCACCATTTTTTCAATGTTTATTGGGAGCATACAACATTCGTTCGTGAATCAATTTTTATGGCACTTGGGAAAAAGATACAAACATATATAGGCAAGGAGCTGATTAGTTTTTGAGCGATAGTGAACAAAGTGGTGTGGTGTTCCCAGAGCACCTGTTTTTTGAAAACTCAATAACATCTATACCTGATAATCGAATTGGATGAAACTTGGTACATCAACATTTAGTACGGTTCACTACAGTTGCAATCTGCAATCCAACTTCCGGTGTTTCACAGCCGTAAAAATTTTTTATTACTTTTTCTCGTTCTACAGAATTTATGTTTGTTGTGATACTGCAGCTTTCTTTAATATTGATATAATTAGAACTTCGCGAAATCTATAACAATGATTCGTCATTAATTAAAGTTTTTTATGGATATTAGCTCACTATATATCCAGAACTTTTTCTCTCCAGAGCTGTGTGCTATGCATCAGCGCGAGCGTTGCAATATTTTTATATGAATAGAAATAGCGCTATAAGAGATCTTGCTTTTTTAGAGAGAAAATGATTTCTCATTTTACTAGATCTATGTTTGAGATCATGTGATGAACATTCTGAATATTTATTGGACATAAAAGTGACGATAAAAAAAGATGAAAAATTCCCGATCAAGCAGTATGAAATTTTTATCAATTTATTGTTAGTGCCACAAGTGTTTTAATGTTCATTATTTAACTTTGATTTATTATAAATTACTTTTTTTGTTACTTATCAGTTCGTTACTTATCAGTTCCTTGTCATAAATAAATTTTTTTGCAAATTTTCATCAACATTTATTTATTAACGAAGGCTATAGTGTCCAGTATGTGCGTATAAAAAGTAAGTTTTTTATCAAAGTGACCAACCGAAAGTAAGGATGTAGATCTTTTTAAAATCATGTTAAATGCGTATGCACCAATTTTCATCAGAATTTAATTATCATTTATTGATTTGATTGCAGTTTCAGAATAAACAGGTGCTGAGGAGGCTCCTCACTAAGCCTGGCATTGCTAAAACTAATCAGTTCCTTCCTTGTCATACATATATACATCTTTTATTGAAGTATTATTAAAAGTCAGCAATTGTATGGTAGACTCCCGCCACTGTATCTAAAATGCAATCAATGTCATACTTAGTTCTTAGTGTTATGTGCTTTATAATTTAAAAGACCTTGATACAAATTTGAAAAAACTCGAAACGTAAACTATAAGTTGGGACGCATATCATTACAAACTTGTACAAAAAGTTTGTGTTCTTTAATATCGATTTTCAAGTATTGATGTCAATTAAATATAACAAAAACAGCAGCTCTGCAGATTCCCCTCTACTTTGTCCAATATCACTCAAAAACTAATCCGTTCCCAATCCCAATCCTGCTTCTAACAAACTTAGAAACCGGAGTGAGAAAAATCACCAGTTGTATGGTGGACACAATTCCTTGGTCGCACCCCCAAAATCTTATAATCTAATTGTTTTTTTAGTAATTGATATCTTTTACCCACGTTTCGTATTACCCACGTTAAAGAATTCAATTAAAAATCGTTTGACCTTTAGAGATAAATCGGCAGAACATATTGAAACAAATAGAATGCCAGGATTAGGAGTTAGAAGTTTCAATTGAAGAAGACTAACCTCTTCTCTTCTTTACCATTGCTCAAACGAGTCAGATAGGTCATTTTTAAGTAAACATGGATCATATACTAAAGTTTCATCAAGACAGTTTGCGACAAATTTGTATAGCATACATATAGAAACTCTCAGGCATATAATAAGGTTCTTGCTTTATCAACCACTTTTTTATAAACAAATTTTTTAAGCTATTCTAGAAAAACGCTTAGCTCCATTGGATTCAGAATTCTCAAATTTGGTTTATACATTTGAATTACAACCTACTACAGTGAATTAACAAAAATACAACAATCTTTTAACGAACGAAACCAATATAAAATACTCAGTCAGCTCAATCTCTTATGATAAAAACATTTTTTTAATTAATGACTTTTACAAGAACACATAAGGTCATTCTAATGCATAATACTAATAACAAAGCTAAAAATTTTGTATTAAAAATAAAATATCAAACAACACTGAAAACAGAACAGAAAATAATTTTCCATTATGAAAATGAACAAAAGCCCCTTTTATGTTATTCACAAACATAAAATTTTTCCATAAAACTCTAAAGTTATTTGACCTAAGCCAAGCAAGCTCCATGTGCTCAAAACTTTAATTTACTTTTAATAAAAAAAATCGAAAAAAATAAAATCAGTGTTATGACATATTTAACGAATTTATGGATACATAAAAAAAAAGTTCACCCTCACTTATCAACACAACAAAGATTACACAATTTATTTTTGTTGGCAGCAGTAGTTTATAAATCATTAAATTTCATTTATTGCAATTGAGATTTGAGACTATGAAATAAAAAAAAAGAAAAACACAAGAAAAACGAAAAAAAGGAAAATCCCTTCTGTTTAATACCTTTGTTGAGAATATTTTCAATTGGATCAACGAAAGTGAAAATAAATTAATATTATATTTTGGGGTTATATTGAACAAATGTGTTAGAATTTTTCGTTCAATTGGATGGGAGTGAAAAATTGCAGGAAATATTTTATGTTTTCTCAAAAACATAATAAGTAAATTAATATATATACACATTTTTTCTTGGGATATCAATCGTTTTAGTATCATTTTATTATGAGGATATTTAACCTTAAATGGGCGGTAAAGTGATGCAATGTATTTAGCCAGTAACATTAACACAGTTAACTTATTGTATTTTTTTATGAGGATTTTGCCATTCTTCTGATCCAAAAGTTAATGACTTAAATAATAAACTTACATTAATTTTATAGAAATATCTATTAGGCGTGTTTGCATTGACTTTTCTAGATCGATACTAACTTTGCTTTGATGCTGGTGTCTCATTTTTACAAGTGGCATTTACGAGATAGAATATTGCAAATAGTTTAATTGTTATTTACTGAATACGACAGTATCTCGCACCACCACTATAATATCAATAATAAGCCGGTAGAGAATTTAGAACTATTTCTCCAAAAAATGTATATTGTGGACAGTTTATATGTCTTTCAGAGCTCAATCTATTTTCCATCAAAACTATATTTGCTCAGAATCATAGTTGTGTTAAGCCTAGCTTCCGCTATTTTCAAGTTCACATAAGAAAATGTGATCATCTATGAAATACATTCGCATTTAATATTTATTCTGAAGTTTATTTTCAATTGCGGTTCTACCGTTGCTACGATTTGAATATCGTTACATTTTCCATTTTTCGTTCTTGATGTGCCCACTCTATTCCAGTATCCATACCAAAGATATTCTATTCTGGAGTCTGAGACAATTTAAGTACTTTGAGCAAAATGCACTACGTTAGATATGATAGTATAGCTAGATGTTTTAAGACAGTCAGACTATCAGTACATATATTAATGAGTCTACCAGAGCAATTAATCTTTTAATTGGCAGGTTTTCTGACCGGTTGTTCTCCGGAGCACATTCCAATATCATCAATGGTTTCTAAGTACTTAATAAATTTATCGTCGTTTACTCATATAAAACTAAACCAAGTCTTAAGTTTTAAGGCGGCAATACAGTTAAGCAATGTTCTTCCGGTCAACGTACATCTATGTGGTAAATAGAAAAATAAGTCCCTTATTGCCGTGCATATGCGTTTACTGCAATCAAAACGATATTGTAAACAAATATTACTTTAGGGGAAATGAAAACTTTATTTTCTTGATTTCAAGATTTGTGTACTGTTTGGATGAAATCGGATTTATCAATCATATTCTTTGCCCATTTTACTGGTCAATCGGTTAATGGAAATATCGAAATTGTAGGAATCACTCACACTTATAGCGACAAAATAAAAAAGGATTTCCTTGTACGAAGACCATATAAATGGAATGATTTTTCAATAGTCTTTTCAGGCAGTTTCACGACTTTCTACCGAAGAATAATTTTAGATTAGCTGTTATTACTATGTAGGCAATATATTACTCTCTATAATACCTTTTTTATATCAACTATGGAGTGAGGCAAAATGCAATCATTTAACTTTTACTGTTACTTGAAAATATGTTTGTCGTCAAACGAAACTATAACTACTAGACAACGAGGCGAAAGCTCATGATATTATGATCATATATAATAAGAAAGAAATTCTCTGTGTCAACCGTACTTCAACTTCCCAACTATCTTCTTTACGTATGTAATATACTATAGTAATGCTCGAAAAAGTATAATACATATTCAAACACTTTTCAACCCACTTGTGTGCAAAATCACTTCCATATCTCCTATGACACTTCAAAACCGTATTCTATTCTGTTTATTTTTCCTTTATTTTCGCATAATTATGTGAAAATGAAAAGAATTACAGAAACACGAATCTAAGAATTTAATGGGAAAAAAATTATGTTGACGATTTTTTTTTGGCTTGTGCTATTCGAATTTTTCTTTGAACGACAGTTGGGTGCTGCAGATAATTTAAAATTGTTTGAACGAGAGCTTGGTAATTCCAACAGTGTTATCATGGGAATTTGAAGTTTAGTATCTAAACAACAAGAGAATTATTATTGTATACTATTAAAGGAAAAAAATCACAAATAAGAAAATAGTGTTGCTTAGAGAACAATAAAATATTACAAAAATTTTTGTAATGTCGTTTTATTTTTGACAAAAAAATACTCTGACAAGCCCATTTTTGCTCTTAGATCAATTTTTTTAACATTACGTATTCTATTTGACAAAAAACAGTTTTTGTTTTTGCCCTTAAAAGATTTTTCTGAATCTAGATTATCCCATAGATCAAATTGTAAATATGTACAATAAATTAACACAAATACATTTATATAGTTGTCAAAATTGATAAACAAACAAGACGCCATTTACTTAATATTGTTTTTTTAAAGTGAAATAGTTATTGTTTAAATAAAAGTTTTGTTTGAATCGCGTTTTAAATTAAAAATTAATAACAAATTATTTAATTAAAAGCAATTAAATACGAAAACATTCAATGACAGTTCACAAACACAACTACACAATTAGGTAAAATTTTTTCGTATTCTTTTAGTGAAAACAAAAACAACTTTTTCTGCTCTGGCAAAAAGAAAACGACAAAAGAAAAAGAAAACGACAAAAGCAATTGTAAAAAATCTAATTTTTTCACAATCGAAATTTAATTCAAATTAATCATAGAAGCCTTTACCCTTTTCAATATTCGAGAGATGGACATGCGCATTTGCTTGAATTTATTGTTTTTTATTTAATCAGAGCTAAAATGCTATTTTTGATTTTTTTATAAAACACAATAAAACTTATAAAATACAATCAAAAAAAAAATTATTTCAAGTTCAATACAATCAAATAAATTGTTTTATCCTTGTTTTACTCGCCAACTATGTATATGGGTTTATTTTTGATTTTGTAGAAGCCCAACTGTGGGCGTTATTAGTATTAATAAAAAAAACTAAACATCTTTTAATTTTATTCTGTTGCGTTAATGCTGTTTGTGTTAAAAAACAATTTACTTGATTGAACTCTAAAATTAATTTTTTTTGATTGTATTTATAAATAATTGGATTTTATTTTATAAAAAAATCAAAAAAACACTTTCGCTTTGATTGTGTAAAAATCAATAAACTTAAACTAATGCGCATGTCCCTCTCTCGAATAGTGAAAAGGCAAAGGCTACTACGATTAAATTGAATTTTTTTTTAAGATTGTTTTTTAGTATCTCAATTCTCATTAGTCTTAGAAGTTAAAATTTTGATGTTTTTCACTTTAGATCATTTAATTTTCAAAATATTAAACAATTAAATAGGCAACGAAATTGAATAAAATTTATTTAATTGTTTGTAGTTAATGGTACAAAATAAAATAAAACAAAATTCATTTTTTTTCCTCTTATTTGTTTTGCCAATGAATTTTAAAATAATATAGTTGAAATTAATACATGTTACTCTGTCTAAAGGATAAAGCGTTGTTTTGGGTCCGAGTTTAATGAATTTTATTTTTGCGCAAATTTGTAAATAATTAATTTGTTTCGGAAAATAAAATATATGTATTTGAGATTTTTGAGATCAATTAAACTCAAGTAAGTAAAGAAGTAATTGGAGTTTTTTCAATTCAAAGGTATGGTTTGAAGTTTCTCAGATTAAAACTCTACTTCACATTTTTCGTGTTTCGGAAGAATTCAAACCTTTCTCGTCAGTGCCCAGCTCGAATCCTTGGGCAGACACGCTATCGATTACGCCGTTGAGGCGCTGACAATCTCGAAGTTGAAACTTCTTCATCCCTTATTTATTTTTACTTCAGTTGAATTTTTCCACTGTCATTAGACTCCATATCATGGAAATGTTTTTACAATATATGGGATTTTTGCATTAAATTTCTAGACAATACTTTGTGTGAATTCGTAGAATGGGGATCATTTCTATTCTAATTAACATCCTAAGTCACGATTGTATAGTCATTATTGATTGTTTCCAATCAATGTGAAATCAATTAATATCAATTGAGATCAATTAAACTCAAGTAAGTAAAGAAGTAATTGGAATTTTTTCAATTCAAAGGTATGGTTTGAAAATATATATGTATTATTAAAGAACTATATGTATTAGCAACGCCTGGCCCAATAAAATACTAATATTGTGTTCCGCAGCAATTACGCATCAGAATAAAATGAACAGCTGTTTATTTTATTCTATTAAAACTAATTAATTAACAATTATGATTGCAAAAAAAAAAAAAAAAATAAACAAAAAATTTGTAGATGCCGGAACGATTTTTTTTTTAATTACTCGCACATTTAATTTTTGCTTTAAATTTGAAACTTCTTCTAATTATGCAATTATGCAAATATTATTATTAAAATAAATAAAAATGATGAAGAAAATAACAAAATCGACTTCATATGGCTGAAATAAAAATTTTGCTCTTATACGAGTGAGCACGATATTAAAATATATAGTACATTTTGGTGTTTTTTCGTGAGTGAAAATTTATTCACGTAAACGTAAAACTTGTATAGGAAATGAATTTTTCTCTACGGTACAAACGATATTTATCATAATAGTACATTATTTAATTAGGAGCTAAAGTGTTACTTTTTGTGTTGAGTCTATAGTTTGACAATTATAGACGAAACACAAAAAGCCACTTTAGTGACACTTTAGTCTCTTTAGTCACTTTAGTCACTTTAGTGAATTAAATAAACTATTTTTTCGGCAAACGTTTAAATTTTTTTATAAATATGAAATTAATACATCAAACTTTTTATAAATATGAATTTGTATCGTCATAATTACTTCCAAAAAGAGAAAAAAACATTTAAATTTGTATGAATAAAATTTTTTTATCAAAGCAGCCTTTTCAAAATTTCATAATATGAGAATCAACTTATTTTTTGTTGTCATGGTTATACAATAGGCGGTACCTAAAAAGTATATAAAATTTTTTTAAATTTTTTTCTTTTCTCTGTAACTTAATGCCAATTTAATTAACTATAATTTATATTAATCATGTCTAGTATTGTCTAGTATTGTAAATTAACGACGCTGATGCATAGACTGACTTCACCATTTTTTGTTAAAGTTTCATCAAAATTAGTACATTAAAGAAAGCTGCATCCTATCCCAAACAGACATAAATTCTGTTGTACGAATAGAAAACACAAATTTCACTGCAAGTGACACACCGGAACTCTAGCATATTTACCAAGTTTATTCAAAATCATGAAATGAAATGAAATCATGTAAATGAAAATCATACTCTAGCATATTTACTAAGTTTATTTAAAATCAATTATCAAGAACTGATGTTATTGTAGTTTTAAGTAAAAAAAGGCGCAGAAGACCCTCCAACACGTATCCCAATATCGTCCTAAAACTAACCAGTTCTTTGTCATTCAAACCTTCATCTATTGTCAAAGTATCATCAAAATTGAATAATGAACGAAGTCTGATCCCAAAAAACTTTTAAAACAAAGTCAGAAAAGTCAGCAGTTGAATGGTGGACCCTAGTCTGTAAAAAGTTGATCATTATCTTCTAACACTAATGGAAACCTTTTCATAAGTTTCATCATTATCATAATCTTTATATTGTTGGGTGTAGTGTGAATAAAAACACTAAATAAATGAAAAAAAAAATGGAAAAATTTTGTAAAAACTCCTTCTGTACCGAGTTTTATCTAATTCGATTATCAGGAACAAATGTTATTGAGATTTCAAAAAAACAGGTGCTCGGGAGCCCTTCCACCACTTTGTTCAATATTGCTCAAAATCTAATCAGCTTCTTGCATACATATGTGCAGCTTTTTTCAAAGTTTTTAGTGTCATTTTAGTGTCATTTTCATTATTTAAAAATTTGCAAACCACTCCTTTAAAATTTGATTTATACCAAGAGATAAAAAAATTAAACTATTGTCCTTGAAATAATTTTAGCGAGCAATAAAATTCTACCTATCACAAGCGTATCTTAAATTTGAATTGCATTCAAAACAGATGCAGGTTACATATTTTGTTTGAATATTTTTTGAAAATAGACATACATCACTTCCTCAGTTTTATTTTCCAAATGTTGTTTTGTATGTTTAAAACTAAATTCGAATTAAAATTATTAATTAAACTTTGACTCTAGGGACCAATGTATTTATAAATAGGAAAAACTAATATTAATCAAAAAAAGTTGTAAACAGCAATATTATAGTTATAATGTGGTTACAATTTGAAACCAAAATTAACAAAATTCAACACAATTATTTATTCGGCTACATTTGAGTGTAAAGCAAAAAAATGTTATTTGTTTTACTCTGCATGATTTTAAAATTGAACGTGAATCACTAATACGTAATTTCGTTTTCCCTTTTAATACTATCCCCACATCCTCTTATTTTGTTATAAATTGAGCAATTTGTTTCAATTACTCTCGAAAAATAAATCTTTTTCCGTTTTTCCTTCATAAAAATAAAAATTGAAATTTATGACAGTTTACTTGTTTTTATGATTTTTTGGCGATTTATTGCCGAACACCTATTTCATTTTGGCGTCTGTCTCACAGTCTAATAGTTACGAGTCAACGGATTGATGACTTTTGAAAGAAAAGTTTTGTTTAAAATTCTATATTGTAGACGCCTGGTTTTTTGTGTTCAATCAAATAAAATGAATGTAAATATTTGCCACATTTACTGCAATCATAAACAAACGAGATATAAATATAAAATTAATCGTTCAACTGCGGTTCAGACAACAACAGACAACAAAAGTTCAATATTTTTCTTACCACTCATAACTGATCAAACAAAGGAAATTAGTCAAAATGCAATCTAATACATTTTTAAGATTATACATAAAACATAAATAATATAAATACCAAAACCGAAAAGAAGAAAAACGAATTTCGCTTTCCCCCCCGTAGAACATAATAAGATGGAAACAAAAATAAAACCGAGTTAGACAAGTAAGTAGTGAAAAGAAATTAAAAGAATAAAAAAATTACAATAATAGACTAATTCGGAAGCAATTTTGTTTGAAAAGATTAGACAAATAAAATCTTAGTCAAGCGTTGATTTAGTAGGAATTTTGTTGTTGTCAGATTTGTTATTTTTAGATTTGATCATGTTTTTGTATTTTTGTGTTAATGAATATGAAATATATAAGAAATGATGTAAGGAAACTAACAGATTTGTGTTTTTATGAAATGACATGACATCAGTAAGTGTGAATTATGAGAGTAATTAAATTTTGTGTTTTACTCTTGTTTTTTGTTTTTCCTTCTTCGGTTTTTTAAGATGGGTAAACAATTGTTGAAGAAGACGAGAAGATTATTTTTGAATTGTTTGGATAGGAATTTTATTATAAATATTTGACAATGACTTAGACAAAACAAATTTGTTTTGGTTAATTAATTTTGTTAAATATTGTAACGATATAACGTTTTATGATTGAATGACAAAGAGCAGTACTGAAGTTAAAGAAGTTTATCTCATTATTTGGCAACTAGGTTGAGATAAAGTGAAAAGTAGGATTAGAATTTCAGAAACTTCCATTTTTTGAGAAAAAGCAAAGGTTTTTAAAACTTTAAACGTAAATTAATTTGATGAAATTATTTGTCTGAAAGCAAAATTTTTTTTCCAAAGCTGACACAAACGTCAGTAAAATATAATTATTGGTTGGATTTAACAAACTCGATAGGGCATTGAAAAATATTTACTGTTATTGGATCATAGTTCCCGCATACCAACCTACATGGGTACATACACAGGGTTGTCTGACTCTAAAATTTAAAAATGAGTGCTTTATGGACCAATTTAACAATTTTTACAGTTAGAGCTCATAGATTGAAAAACATCAGTTATGTGATTACATATGCTGAACTCACCTCCAATTCTTAAAATACTGTGTAAAATGTATTAATAAAAAAATAATACCGGAAGTATACCTAAGATTAATATTAGGAAATGTTTAAAATTCGCATCGAAAAGTAATGTACCGAATTTTTTATATGGCTCCTGTGTTTTTTTTAGTTCCGTTTTTTATACGGAACACCATTGGTGAGACTTCGATGCCTTTTTGTCTTAAAATCGATTATCTTAGAAAACATAAATCCTACGGACCTGAAATTTTAGGTACGTATAAAACTTAACTGTCCTCTGAAGATGACGGACACACAAAAGGTAAAGTTGTTTCGGTTTGTGTTACGGAGCTGCTATGAAAGGCCTTTATGAAATTACTTTTTTTTACCGAGTCAAGGGTATCATATGAAAAGGCTTGAATTCAGTATGCCGTTAAACTATATTTTAGAATTTTTTACTACACAGTTTTTTGAATGAAATTGAATACTAACATTTTTTGATCAAAACGAGTGGGGTATCATATGAAAGAGGACTAAAATTAAGGAACATTGTAATTTTTTTAGAATTTTGCGGTGCACAGTTTTTGAATTATGGTCAAAAAAGTGCAAATGATAGTTGGTTTCCTCCCTTCTGGTCGACGTTAATCGACAGAAAAATTTGAAACAACTCACAGAGATAGGAAATTTGATAACTCTGAGCTTAAACTACAGTGAAGTGTCATATAATTATTTTTCTATATTTTGAGGGGTTGAGAGTGAGGAAAGGTGAAAAAAAGCTTTTTTGAATCATATTAAAGGGATGTCATATGAAAGATCACCTTATTTAAGAAATGCTGCAATTTTTTTACAAAATATTGCGATGTACAGTTTTTGAATTATTGTTATTTTGTTGTTTTGAATTATATTTTCCAATATAAACCATTTACAAGTTGGTGTAGCTGAATCTCTTTTTGGTTACCCTAAACTGCTTTTGAAAATCTTTAACGAGATGTAACATTTTGCGCATAATTTGGGTCAATTTTCAAGTGACATTGTTACTTACATTTAAGAGGAAAAAATCATTTTTATGTGCTTATGGTCTGGCAATATAAAAACTCTACGACACACGTTTATGTAAATTATTTTTGTCAGTTTGTTCTTCTACATTCATGGAACCTTCGGCGAGCGAATTTTATTCGCACTCGACCGACTTTTTTAGTTTTCATTCGTTGTAAGTTGCGACGGCCGGTCAGCTGAATGGCCAACAGAGAGACATATGTTTTCTTTCTTCAAACGCCAACAAATGCCAAAAAAGTAAGGGTAAGATATTAAGGTTTGCTTCGAGATTGTAATACTTAGGCATTTCAGACCGAAGTAAAACGTCAAAACCAGGCCATTTCATGGTTAACGGTTGTTAAAGAGAACAGTAACTTTTTGTAAAGGTAAGAAAATTGATAGGGCTTGTTGAAATAAACACATGAAACTGAACATATTATTGACAAGTATACCTAAAAAAACTCAAACTTAGGACCAACAACTGCCACTAGCCATTTAAACAGATGCTCAAGAGAGGGGTCTAACGGAGAGGACAAAGGAGCAGACAAAGTACAAAGAATGGTTTACATATTGTTAAAATATATTAAACTTTATGAAAAGTTAGATAAAGGGCTCAACGATCGTGGAGTGGACGATCTTCCCTTCTTCGTTTACTATTAAATTAAGAAAATCAAAAAGCGATTACTAGTTGAGAGACACTAGTACTACTAACGAAATTGTATGTGAGCGGAAAATAATTGGATATCGGATGGAAACGAATAAAACCTAATTTTAAAACAGAATGTGACACTGAAAAACAATATCATAAAATAAATGGTGAAATTAAATATAAGGCCTGTTGACAATTGCAATTTTTTGATTAACTTTAGTATTGGTCAAACAGGCAGAAAATTTACTACAATATTTAAAGAACATATATCGAGAACTAAAATAATTAATTAATGTTACACGAAACATTGTTATTTATTTTGAAAACTCAATACAACTCAATTTTAGATTAATGTTCTCTATATTGTTTTAGTTTTAACAATTTTTTTGAGTTTAGTTTTAAACAAAAAAATATATAAATTTTAACCTTTTATTGCCAATAAATGTAAGTTCTCGTGGGATGTATATAAACTCTGAGATGGGATGACTATAAACAATAGTCAGCAAAAATTAATTTTATATATATTAGCTTTAGCTTTACGACATTTTTACTAACAATAAATAAATCAAAATTGGTTTAGATTGTATTTTGTAAATAAACTAGTTCAATAATTTTATCAAAAAAATTCACATTTCACTCGCAAAACCTAACAGTTTTTTAATATCTACGGTTTACAAAGATTTCTTATAACAGAACAATTAACACACAATAAAAAATAAAATGTTTACTTAACAAAGATCTCAAACTAAAGAAAAGAAAGAACAAACAAAACTTAAAATATATTAATCATAAAAAACGATATTAGTTGTGGCAATTGAATAAATCAGTTTAATCTACCAATTTCAAGACTAATGCCATAGTTGTGACAACTTAATCAGAAATAAAGAATTTTAGGCAATCTACAAACATATAGTGTGGCGGTGACCACTCAAATTCGGTTATCGCAATTACTTTAAACGAATTTTAATTGGAATAACTGCAAATCTGTTACTATAACCTTTTATTGATTCTTACACCCACATTGCTCATAAACTTTTCTTTCAGTATGATAACTGATGAACCATTATTGGTCCATTTTATTATGGGGATACCAGACGAGTGTATTTTTCAAGCGCTTTTAATGTAAAATTTTTTAAAGAAAATTTTGAGTCAGCATGCGAGTTGGCTTTGAATCAAGAATTGGGGTTTTTGGAAACCAAAGTTAATCAAACAAAAGTAATTGCAGTAATTTTCAGTGGTATGTCAACAGGTGCAAGTGATGTTACAAATTATCGAGGTCGTAGTCCTTCAAGATTTAGTTAGTCATCAAAATTTAGTTAAAACTTGAATGTCATAGGAATGATAGTCAAGGTCAATTTAACACGAATTTTATACGAAGGTCGTCGTTACAGATCACCAGTTCAATATAATCGAATAGGGGGAAATGCCGTCGCTGCGGGAATTTTGGACGACAACAAGAAAAATTTTGTTCTCATTGCAGTTGAACTCCTGTAATTAAAAAGGATATACATTAACAGAACAAAATATTTAAAGGCTTTGTTACAAACTAATATACGAACTTAGAATCGAAAATCAAACCATCATTTTCTATGTAGATACTGGTGCTGCGACAACAGCTTTATTAAAATATGAGTATTTAGATAAATTTAAATTTATGAATTTACAACTAAATGTAAAATAATAATTTGATATTTCGGGTGAATGTGTCCAAAATGATGAGGGAGACCTCAAGGTATTGGAAATTGTAATTATTGATGCCAAACGTTCTTTTCGTCCGCTATTCGACCGTGATTGGTTGGATATTATACAACCAAGTTGGAGGAATACTTTATTTTCAAGAACAGTTAATTCGCTCGAATATGAAAAGTTAGCAATATTTAACAAAATTGAAAATGAGAGTACAAGTCAAGGTAGGCTTGAATATATTTCAAATAATTTTTCAAATATTGTAAATAATAGTTTAGTCTATGTTCAATTGAGGAATACGTGGCGGGTGTAGTATTAACAGAAAAAACTACTCCTATTTTCCACGCAGCATATTCTGTTCGTAATGTTTTTAAGGATCAAGTGGATAAAGAAATTGATCGTTTAGTAAATAAGAAACTGTTACCTGGTACCTTAAAAAGATGGAAGTGTTCGTCTGTGTATTGACTGCAAGGTGATAGTAAATTGTTTTGTTCAAACAGAGCATTATCCTCTTCCAAACGTTGAGGATATTTTTGCTAGTTTTACAAACTGCAAGTTTTTTCTGTAATTGACCTTACTCTTATATAATATATGACAATATAATATATACAATATATGACAATTAATACACAGAAAGGTATCTCATTCGCATCATCTATATTTTAAGCCGTAGTTGATCGTATTTTAAATTTCATGGAGAAAGGTTAGGTTAGGTTATCTTGATTATATTATTGTAGGAAGATCAAAATTGGAAGAGTGCCGCGAAAAAAACAATAAAAGTTTTAAAACGACTATGTGAGCATACACTGAAAAAAACATGTCCGATTTCCAATCGAAATGCAATTGTCTCAACCTCACCGTGCGGTCACATATGGCGAATCAAACTACGAAATTGCTTCAACAACTCCACAATTATAAATCGATGAAGTTGAGACAATCACACGAAATATTTATGTGAAAATAAAATATAGTTCAATTAATCTCAAATACTTAAACTTTAAAGTGAAAAATTCATGATATAAGGCCAAAGAAAATTTTTTTCAGGGAAATAGTTATTATCTTTATTCAACTACTGTTATATTGGATATAACACTTTATATTTTAAATAAACCTCATTCTGTTGTTAGGAAAATGTTATCGTGTAGTTGTCCCAATCACAGTGAAATTGTTTGCAAATAATTTTTCTTTGCATGAATAATCAACTGCCAACTTCGAGATGAGGTTGTCATGAACTTCAACTTTTTTTTCAGTGTACAGTTCGGAAAAATCGATCGAATATCTGTGTCAATGTGATATCCGGGAGTAGCATTTATCCGAATAATTCAAAACTTGAAGGAATAAAATTTATACCAAACCTATCACAGAACTTCATACTCTCTATCAGCTACTGCGTGATCTCAACTGTATAGAGAAGCTCTAGCCGTTATTTTTTGAGTCAAAAAGCTTGAAAAATATTTGTTAGGGAAGGAATTTACAATCTGTACAAATCATAAAAACTTATATTTCATCCAATAAAAGGGACTACTATACCATCGCAATTGCTCGATTACAAAGATGAAATGTGTTTTTATCAATGTTTTAATATAACATCAAATATAAGCCAGCAAAAAAGGTAGCAAAT
This sequence comes from Diogma glabrata, assembly GCA_963693315.1. Classification (NCBI taxonomy): domain Eukaryota; kingdom Metazoa; phylum Arthropoda; class Insecta; order Diptera; family Cylindrotomidae; genus Diogma; species Diogma glabrata. The sequence goes on from OY856186.1 coordinate 158,512,843, forward strand.
GCAGACGCTATTTCCCTCTTGATGGAGAAACATTTATGGAGAAAATTAACATTTTTTATTTCAACAAAGCGCATTAAACTCCAATAAATTTTCGAGAAGTTTATGGCAAATGATGAAATTTTATATCAAGTCTAAGATTTTGTTTTGAATGGATGGCCTAAAACGATACTGAACCATTTAAAATCATATTTTTGAAAGTCAGACGTTTTAGGTACGAAAGATAGTTGATGGTTTTATCCTAACCGTATTATAGTTCCCAAATCTAAAATTATTCAACTTTTGCACAAAAATTATACAGAAATTGTGAAAATAACCTGGAACCACATTGATTCTGATATAGAAATATTTGTTAAATCTTGTCTCATTGGCAGTCGCAAAATATTTCGCGGGAAAAAAATTTAGTCAAAATGGTAAGATAGTGGATACCCAATGGAAAGAGTGCATGTGGTTTTTTTATTTTACCCGGAAAGAGCTTTTAGTTTTCGTTGATCCAAACTCGAAGTATATGGATGTTATTCCCGGTAAATTCAATAAATACTGCTACAGTAATTGAGAAATTATTAATAATAATGTCAAGGAAAAAACTGAAAATTATAACAAAACCTAAAATAAATATATATAGAAACATATAAATTATACAGCTTCATTGTATAATTTATTTGGTTTTATATATTTACAGTCAAATATTTCAAGTCGGTGACTTAAGTTATTTAACGCAATCATTTTAGGAGCAACATTAAATAGTTACTAGCACGAGTCGTAGAGTACATAAGTCCTCTTACATATTTGGTTAATGTTCAAACCCATTTTAGGTTTATCAATGAAAATCAGATCAGAAGTAGTGATCACCATCACGATGAACATCCAGGAATGAGCAATAAAACAATTCGAGTCTCACGATAAAAAATCAGTCATTACAAAATAGTCAAACAGTTGAAATGAGTCGAAAAAAACTTTGTCCCAATCGTTTGAAAATCCATGGATAAGGAAGCAGAAAGGATTAGAATAGAACCAAATATATTTCGATACCATAGTTTTTGATAAATTATACTTAATGTTAAACAAAACAAGTTTTGTTGGTAGCACCCAATCAGGGTTTGCTGAACTTTGAAATACGCCCAAGCACTGGCCCATTAATGGTTAACAGGTACTTAGCTATTGTTATTGGGCCAGTACTAGAACCATTTATCGGTCGTTCTATGGTTTAGAGAAAAGAGCCAGTATATGAGTAAATCTCTAGAACTTTTAAATTTTCTGTCCTGCCAAAATTTTTTATATAGTCAATCATTTTTCCTCAATCTTAAATATAATATTTGCTTATTGCATGTTAATGTAGGTGACAAATAAAAGTTTGAGTGTTAAAAATATTATTTTAAAAACTAGAGGACATAAAAGCGAGAAAAAGTAGCAAAAACGCTAAAATTGAGGTGTCTTTTTCGAAATTTCGTTTCTTTATCAGGCTATAACTTTTGGAACATCACTCCAAACGACTTGAAATTTTACAGAGATCTTTAGTTTGCCATTGTCTTTTGAAAACATATATGATTTCTCATGTGCTTCTTATGGGAAAATAACGGTGGCGACTTGAGTAGCGATAGCGCGTCAAATCGGGGTCCCTACATTTTTGTTGATGTACATTTTTTATTTTTCGTTTTTTGAGCATGGAACATTCCTCAAATTGTAAAAACAATATTTTTACGTTAAAGGACGTACAAAACCAAAAAAATCTATGTACTGCAATTTTATGTGCCCCTCTTATTGGGCTCGCAATAGAAGCACAAAAAGTAAGAAATGCTGTGCAAACTTTTTTAAAAATCTAGGTTCGGCTATAACTTTCGGCTATAAATTTTATATGCATTTAGATGAAAGTGTTGCAAAATACATTCTAAAATTTCAAGCGTTAACTAGAACTGCAAGACTGTCAACGGGGCGATTTTTCACGTCAAAATGAAATTTAATACGTATTTAATACAAATTTGCCATCAAATCCCCAATAACTTTTGGAACTTACAATAAAAAATGAGAAACAAAGTTTTATTCATTTTTAAGAGTTGATGAGGAGACTTTACCTAAAATTTCATGGGTGTGCCCCACAATTGAGAGATTTTCATTTTTATCATCAAAATTTAAAAGTTCCAGAGATTTGCTCATATAGTTACATTTGTACAGCCAATCATTGGCACATGAAAGGTAAACAGTTCTTGGCTACTGTTATTGGGCCATTACTGGAACCATGAATCGGCCAATCTACAGTTTATAGAAAATAGTCTGTACACTTGACTTTAAATGGCCAATCGCTGGCAGGTTAAAGTTAACATTAATTGGTTATTTTAATTAGTCCAGTAATGTAACCATGAATTGGCCAATCTATGTCATTTGGTTAAAATTCATTAGAGTAACATCCATTTTAAAAATATATAGATTGCAAATTTTAACCTATATAGTTTTGTTATCACTTCTCGGCTGAAAGACTATGATAATATTCATTTGACATATCTAGTTTATTTTATTTATTTTGTAAATAATTTACTTAAATTTAGATATGTTTATATTTTATATTTTTTTTAATTGCCCATTCGTGGTTGCCAGTACCCATATGTTGCTGCAATACTGGTCATCCTTGTTGGTCCGTTGCTGGGCCAGCTCCATAGCCTTGTACGTGCCATTGTTGTTTTTTTCTCTTGAATGGCAGCCATTTATTGTCCGAAGTTATCATCCAGCAAAATTATATTAATAGCCTAGTCATGATTGCCAGTACTCGGCTATTGTATCGTTACTGGTCGCTAGTAATGAACCATTGCTGGACCAGTTGTGAAACGTTGTATGGGTAATTGGAAAATATATTGTTTTTAGGATTATAGTTTAAATTAAACGGGGTAGAGGTATTATATGGTAAGAACACCCTAAAATTATAGACAGAGTCAGCGATATTAGATCCCGTATAACTATATATAATTGATATGGTATAAAAGTATGTGTGTATTTTGTAATCAAATTGTAGCTATCATCGATCGAGATCGTTTTTATCTCATAATCACTCTATTGTAACTAATGTGTTGTACAATTAATAAAAATTAATATCATTGTGAAATTCTTCTTTTACTAATTATAATATAAATAGTTGGTTAGTAATTAATATATTAAGGTAACTAGAGAGATATTAACCCTGCATAATCTATTCCTGTTTTCCTGAATCTTTGTGTAAAGGATGCGTGTGTTTCTGTAGTCAACATGTGGTGGAAGAAAAACTCTTGATTTCAAAGTATTTAAAAACTGTAAGCTTTTAAAAACTTTTTAATTTTACTGTAATATACCGTTTTAAACATTTTTGTTTAATTGCTTGTTGCAGTCAATTTAGCTAACAAAAAATGCTATACGAATTAAAGTACATCATTATTGAAACAAAACGTTTCGTCAACACATTTAAATAATCTATTTCGAAACAAACATGTAGCTCTCGTCACAACACACCATGACTAAAATTTCGAAATACAACAAAAACAAAATCATCAAAGCACTTATCAATTATCACCATTCTACTCCATAATCCAATTAAATCTCTTCTTCCATTCTCTCAATACATAAAATTTTCCGTATTACAACAATACTTCTGCAAAAGCAATTAAACACGTTTCTGTCATCAAAATTTTTATTAAAAACGAAGAAAATTTTGAGGATTTTGTTTTATCTCAAAATTTAAAAATATAAAAAAATTTATGTTTATAATAATAATAAAGCTAAAAAAAATAAAATCGTTTAATATTTTATTATGATGACAACAAAAATGAACCCAACTTAAGTAAAATGTAAGATCCTAGAAATAAGATGGAAAAAAAACTTAATTATAAATTTTTTACCGATTATCACGGGTTTTCATGATTAACGGTTCTGTTTCGCTTTTATAATTTTCTTTCTAATTTATTTTGTATAGAATAATTTGTAAGCTAATCAGATTAGCTATTAATTTTAGATTATGATGAAGGTTTTCTTCTCACCACTCAAACAATCGGTTTCAAAAAACGAAAAAAATCTTATTGATTAATTAAACTCTCGTAAAAATTCTACAAAGATTTTTATCGTATGAACACTTAAGGGATGAAATAATTAACGATCCGCTTCTACAATATAGAAGATTTATTAGTAATCACAGCTGCAAGGAATATCATTCCAAATTAACAATTAATTCAATCATAATATCTGATCCTATTAATAGAAGTTCCTTGTTTTCATTATTTTGTTTGTTATTTCTGTCAAAAAGATAATCTTCAGTTTTTCCGAAAAAGAAAATGTTTTTCCTTTTTATATTTCTACAATAAGTTTTCGTATATCTGTGACGTTTAATAGATTTATGACGTCACAGATGTATTAAATTGTATCTTTTAAGTTTTTCTTTTTCTTCTATTTTTATTTCATATTTTGTTTTCCATTGTAGTTTTTTTCTTTCTTGGTTTTTGTTATATTAAGCAAAACATAAAGAAAACTACATAACGTATTAATGTTGAGATATGAGTTTATGTTTATGTTTTCACTTTTCTTGTACAAAAGTTTTGCTTGGTTGGTGTTAAAATTCATAAGATAATGCAATTTTGTTTGTGGAATAAAAAAATACAAATTGAATGAACTTTTTTTTATTTAAACAAACATATTCTGTTATGAACCAAAGAGCTTTTCGGTAATACATATTATAAAAGCTAAGTATGAAAAGAAATTACTTGTGCACTCGTAAGGCAAGTTTCTGATGCATCGGTCGTAAACAACCGATGTTAATTGAACGGATCACTTCAGTGAACGATTGTCAATAGTTCATTTAGTAGTAGAAACATCGTGCTTCGGTCACTAATCTATGATCTAATTATAAAGTTTGTTATGTGTAATTAATAACAATAAATCCTATCATATACAAAACATGACATATAGAAAAATAAAAATTAAAATAAGTTAAAATTGCTTTAGAGAAATTTGATGGAACAAAACCGAAATGGAGTTGCTAATAATACAGCTAGTGAAATATTCTAAATTTTGTGACACACTGTCTGTTTCTTCGAAGAAGCAATAGTGTGTCATCATCAAGGAATATTCCTCTAATAAGATTGAGAGTGTAACCGATGACTGAAGACACTTCATCCGCCACCATCCCTAATATATCAACATGGCTAGTGATATTTCATTGCTATTTCCAGTGGTATGTGAAATATCCTAGTTAACTTGTATGTCAATGGCAGAAACTGGAGTATGAGTGGTTGTTACACTCGCGTATCAAAAACAAAAAAAAATTACAAATTTTTGGTTTGAATCTGCTTGAAGATATTGAATCGTTTAGAATCTATGATAATAATAATTAAAGACAGTTATGGATTCCCAAGTTCTACTTTGACGCTATATTTCAGGAAAAATCTCGTTCTTATATGCAAATTATATGACAAATAGAAGGTTTTACTCAGAATTAAAGCGGTTTGTTTTTATTTTTAAAAAAATTTTACAAAAGCTAAGTTGCATCATTTTGTAAAAATTTAGAAAATGAATGTTGTATTAAAAGTTTTAAGATGCCGTCAGTTTTTTGGATCAATGACAGTTCATCTCTATCAATAAAAAGATGCAAGGAAGTTTCACAAAAATCATATTGAACAGCCTTATATATTAGCTGAAACAGTTGGGTTCTAATAAGATATGGTAATTTGAGGCATCCTCTTATTAGATTGACATTTGTCAACATTTATAAGTTTTTTTTCGATATAAATAAATTTTCTTCTTTTAGTGCCATGTAAAGTTTTCAACAGTAATATGAGGACATCAATTATGTGATAATGTTAGGATTTAACCCCGTTTAAACAAACAATTCGACTTAAAAGATCCAATGCATCAAAACTCAAAGACAACGCAGTGAAAATTTGTACGGCTTAACAATACAATAAGCAAACAAAATTATCGCTACAGGGCAAATTCAATGACAATTTGAATGAGTGGATGGCTAATGACAAATAAACGCCTGTAATGGTTTGGGCAACAGTAATTGCACATGGAAACTTTTGACTGGTTTTTATTGATCAGTGCGTAGAGGTAAATCAAGAAGTAAGCCGACAAAAAATTTTAATGGACGAGTTTATCTCTCGGGCACGTGACAGTTTGAAACGAACTTCTGAACTCTCCAACAGGAGTCATTATCACCACATAAATCTCGTTTGACACAACAATTTCTACGGAAAATGGTCTACAGTTCAATTTTTTGCAACAATGCCGTCCATACTAGTGCGACTTGAATACAATACAGTTTTCCATATGATTCATTTTAGAGGTCAAGTTATCAACAAAAAAATATGAGTTCACATAATAAATGCAAATTTCCGTATAGAATGGACCAAAATACCGAGAGCTCATATTCGATCAACGTATGATACCTTCACTAATAAAGACGTTCGCCTCATTCGAACCAAATGTGGTTGTATCAAGCATTAATATGTTTTCATTCAATTTAAAATGTTTTAGCACTCTCTGTAATACTACGTTCATATTACGATGAAATCAAGCTCGAAATCACCCAAAATTAAAGATTTCAAAAAACTGTTCACATTATCATTAACATGATTAAGTTTGAAATCTATTTGCACATATTCCAAATCTGTGAAAAAAAATTTTATTTCAGCTATGTTAAAGATATCCAAATAGATTTGTCTGTTTTTAGGGTTCCGTACTTTAAAATAGTAAAAACGGTACCCTATTGGTGAGACTTCGGTGTCCGTCCGAATTTCTACATAATCAATTTACTCACAAACTATAAGTGCTATCAACTTGAAATTTTCTACAGTTTTTAAACGTGTTTTTCCACGCCTACTGATAACAAAAAAATTCAAATATTTGTTTTAATCTATATTTTATGAACATAGATAAGGAGATAGTAAAACAAAAGTTTTTTGTAAGGAATCGAGTTTGGTCTAGAAAAATCGAGAAAGTTCAAAATATTTCAAAAAAAAATTTCAATGATTTTTCGACTGCTTAGTTTTTTTGATATTGCCATAAACGGGTATTGTCTTTCCTGTCCCCCCCCTTTAACTTCGAACATTAGAAAAAAAAAAATTTGAAAAAATTCATGGTTATGGTCAATGTTGTAAAGATTGAATCAAAACTATAGCGGTCGGGTCATCATTTCAAATGTGATTCTGAGGGGGTTGAGAGTGGAAATTTTGAAAAAAAATTATTTTTGACCTCAGTGAGTGGGGTGTCATATGAAAGGTGATTTTTTTTCTAGTCCAAGCCAATTTTTTTTGCAATTTTTAAAAGCGCAGTTTTTGAGTTATGTTAAAAAATGTGACAAAAATTTCCTGTCCCCCCCTCTTAACTTCCAACATTACAAAAGAAAAAATTTGAAAAAATTCATGGTTATGGTCAATGTTGTAAAGATTGAATCAAAACTATAGCAGTCGGCTCATCATTTCAAATGTGATTCTGAGGGGGTTGAGAGTGGAAATATTGAAGAAAAATTATTTATGACCTTGTTGAGTGGGGTGTCATATGAAAGGTGATTTTTTTTCAAGTATAAATCAATTTTTTTTGCAATTTTCAAAAGCGAAGTTTTTGAGTTATGTTAAAAAATGTGACAAAAATTTCCTGTCCCCCCCTCTTAACTTCGAACTTTACAAAAGAAAAAATTTGAAAAAATTCATGGTTATGGAAAATGTTGTAAAGATTGAATGAAAACTATAGCGGTCAGCTCATCTTTTCAAATGTTATCTTGAGGGGGTTGAGGGTGGAAATTTTGAAAAAAAAATATTTTTGACCAAGTCGATTGGGGTGTCATATGAAAGATTGATTTTTTTCTAGTCCAACACAATTTTTTATGTAATTTTAAAAAGCGCAGTTTTTGAGTTATGTAAAAAAATGTGAAAAAAATTTCCTGTCCCCCCCCTTAACTTCGAACATTACAAAAGAAAAAATTTGGAAAAATTCATGGTTATGGGAAATGTTGTAAAGATTGAATGAAAACTATAGCGGTTGGCTCATCATTTCTAATGTTATTTTGATGGGGTTGAGGGTGGAAATTTTGAAAAAAAATTATTTTTGACCTTGTTGAGTGGGGTATCATATGAAAGGTTGATTTTGTTCTAGTCCAAAACAATTTTTTATGTAATTTTCAAAAGCGCAGTTTTTGAGTTATATTAAAATATGTGAAAAAAAATTCCTGTCCTCCCCCTTAACTTCGAACATTACAAAAGAAAAATATTTGAAAATATTCATGGTTATGGGCAATGTTGTAAAGATTGAATGAAAACTATAGCGGTCGGATCATCATTTCAAATGTTATTTTGAGGGGGTTGAGAGTGGAAATTTTGACAAAAAATAATTTTTGACCCCCACTCGGCATATGAAAGGTGAATTTTTTTCTAGTCCAAAACAATTTTTTTGTAGTTTTCGTTTTTTTCGGTTTTGATTCATTTGATTAAAATTCTAAAATTGTGTTTTGTGAAGGACTATTCACGTAAAATAATCGTAGAAGAGGATAAATTTTACTACGTTGTAGGAAATGTATATTATAGTAAATATTGAGTGAAACGAAGTAAAGAAATGAACAAACAAGATCAACACAGTTTAACAAGTCAGATGAACTAAACTTCAGGCGAAAGGCGTTAGGTTGAAAAATTATGCAATAACATACCAGATACCTGTTTGCTATTCGATAGATTATCATTTAATATGGTTGCATTGCAAATGTTCTCTGTGAAGTTGATCACTAATTACAAACATTTTTGAAATTTTTGAACTATTGAACTACTGTTGAACTAGAAAATTGTTACAGTCAAGTTAATCGAGGTTGGGGATCTGTTCTTTTCGTTAAGTCTGATACAGTACCACCAGTGCAGAAAAATAGTAGCCACCATCACTTTGAGTTTAGCTCTGCTGGCAGTCATTGTGAATGTTCAACTAGCTGAAGTACAAATCCTGTTGGTATACTATACCGATCTGGTATACTATACCCCAATGTTCAGTAGACAAATCACTCGACTGTGTTAACAATGCACTCGTTGGAAATAATTTGACGACACTTTTTCTCCGTTTTTTCCGTTGGTTTCAATAAAAATCCTCAAAACTGGCTCTCAAACTATTTTCTACAAAAAAATTTACAAAGAAAAATTCATGAACCAACAACAGTTGAGGCTACCACAATTGATAATGTATTTTCCAATATAAATAATTTAGAAGCTGGCGTTATTGAAGCTTTCTTTAGCCACCATAAACAGCTTTGGGTAAGATTCAACCCAACTTGAAACTATACTTACAAAAACTGTTTTTTTCTCATATTATATACACGGAACCCTCAGCGAGCGAATTATATTCGCACTTGCCTGACTTTTTTTTACTTTTTTTGAGTCCAAACCTCCATCTAAAGAAAAATTTTTTTGTATGATTCAAAATTTTATTGAAATTTTGCAATAGCCATCTTTTTATTTGAATTCAAAACAAAATATTTGATTTATTAAATGTCACTTTTGAAGTAGGGCTGTATTTTTTTTTTTCGAAAATCAAATATTCAGGGGTGCTTAGCGTGATTTAGAATGGATTTGATTTAAATCAACTTCCGACATGATTTTAGTTTTGTATGGAAAAATTAATCAAAACAAGCTGATAATCGAGCTGAAATCAAAAATTGTTTAAAATCATGGCAATGTGAACGTAGTATAAGTTTTAAATAAAAGT
>OY856186.1:158522729-158742729 GCA_963693315.1 Diogma glabrata
GAACAACAGTACTGTGCAACATCATCTTGAGCACGACAAACCAAGCATTCTATTCCTTACAGAAACACAAGTTTCTGAAAATTTTCTCTTTATAGAATCGCTGAATTCCAAATATAGGCTCGAATCAGCTTTCAAACACCATCAGGGCGTTTGCGCATTCATCCATGAGAGCTTCCCAAATTTTGAACTACACGGCGATGGCTTCAATACAATGGTTTTAAAGATTTGTCTTCCCGAAATGAATTTTTTTACAATAGCTTTATACCGGTCCCCCAACAACCGTAACCCAAACTTTTTTAATTCACTAACAAAAATTGTGGACGAGATTAGAGCAAAGTCCCCTAATTGAGAAGTTATCGTTACCGGTGACTTCAACGTCCACAAATCATGGTTGGAATTCTCCAAATCGACAGACGATGTTGACAATAGTCGAAAGCTGTCAGAAATTTTTGCCGCGTCTCAGGGCCTATTCCAAATTGTTAAAAACCCGACTTTCATTTCCCGTAATGGCGGTGATAATAGTTTTCTTATAGATCTCTATCTTACCACAATGCCAGATATTACGAGTGTCGATGTCGCGAAAGGTAGTATTGGAAATTCTGATCATTATTTAATTTCATCAGTTATCAAAACTGATTTACTTAAAACTACAGCTCCCAAACCCCGTAAAATATTTCACTACTCAAAAATGGATAAGAGTGGTCTTCAAAATTGGTTTCCATGGTTTCCTTTTCCATGGTTTCCATGGTTTCCTTTTCGACCGTCATTGTTTTTACACTGACAATGTAAATGTTTCTGCTCAAAACTTTACAGAAACCATCAATAAATTCGTCCCTTTTTCCATTGTAAGACCCAAACAAAAATACTTGTATTCGAAGGCTGCCAAAGCGGCACTTAGAAACAAACGTAGATCATTTAACATATGGATTCATAACAAAACTTCCACTAATCGATCCCAATATCTAAGGGCCAACAAAATATCTAACCAGAATATCTCAAACGAAAAGTCTGAAATTGACAAAGCGAAAGCTTCAAAACTTACGTCTATGTCTATTTCTGAAAAGAGCTTCTACAGTGTCATCAATTCTTTAAATTCTGGTACAAAATCTTCTATTCCTCCTATTATTGATGGTGATTTAATCGTCAATGATCCCGCAAGAAAAGCTAAATTGTTCGCTGAACGCTTTGCTCTGAACACCACTGTTTTGGAAACTCCTAAAGAAATGCCCCAAATCCAGTCTTTAGGAGTTAATATGAATAAACTCCACTTCAAACCCAAAATAGTCGCCACACTTTTAAAGGGGTTAAACATCAACAAAGCCTCAGGAATGGATTCCACCAATCGTTTTAAAAACCTTTTCTAAAGAACTTGCACCAACTTTGACCAAAATATTCTACCAATCCTATAAATCTGGTTTATTTCCCTCGTGCTGGAAGTTGGCCAATGTCCAACCCGTTTCCAAAAAGGGACCCAAATCCGATATCTCAAATTATAGGCCAATAGCTTTACTATCGGTCCTATCCAAAGTCTACGAGCATTATATTAATACACACATTTCAAAATTTCTGGAAGTAAATCATTTAATAGCCGACAGCCAATACGGTTTTCGAAACAAAAGATCAACTATCGATCTATTAAACTATGTAGCGCATTGTTGGAACAGCATACTTGATAAAGGTGGTGAAACATACGTTATCGCTTTAGACATCTCCAAGGTATTCGATCGAGCCTGGCATGCCAACTTGATCCACAAGCTCGTTGCGCATGGTTTTCATCCCAATGTTGTGAGCTGATTCAAAGTTTTCTATCCAACCGATACATTTCGGTCTTCTTAGACGGATTTTCTTCTGAGTCTAAACTAATTAACGCTGGTGTACCTCAAGGCTCAGTATTGTCCCCAACCCTATTTTTGATTTATATTAACGAATTGTTGAAAATCACCAGCAACCCAATAAATAGTTTTGCAGATGATAGTGCTCTGCACAAGTCGTTCGAGCCCCTTCCTTCAAAAGGTAAAATGCACGAACGAATTAATCCCGCCCGGAGAGACGCTGCCATAAACGTGAATAAAGACCTAAAAATGTCGCTGATTGGGGTGGCCAAAACCTTGTCAATTTCAACTCTACCAAAACACAGCTGTTGATTGTTTCCAGATCAAAAACCGAGTTCCCCAAAGATTTTTTATTCAGTATGTGTGATGAACCAATAGGTGACTGTAAAAACATTCGTTTATTGGGTGTCACAGTTTCAAATGACCTACTCTGGAACGATCATGTAATGGCGATGGCAAAAAGCGCGTCCAAAAAACTCGGCCTCCTAAATAGATGCAAAAAATTTTTCACTCCATACCAATTGCTCCATGTTTATAAGTCCTATATTCGTCCCTGTATGGAGTACTGTTGTCAAGTTTGGGATGCTGCTTCTGTTTCCATCTTGGCCCTCTTGGACTCTGTTCAAAAGCGGGCTGTACGAATTGTGGGTGATCGAACTTTGACATCAAAACTTGATTCCCTACAACATCGTCGCACTGTTGCTGACCTCGTTGTTTTTTACAAATATCGTCATCAACAGTGTTCAGATGAAATCAGCAGCATCATGCCTCAAACTTATTCTTACCCGCAATCCACTCGACTATCGGCCACCGCAACCAGACAAACGGTCGAGATCCCACGTTGTCATACATGGCAGATCGCAGAAAGACTTCTTTGTCCAAACTGTGTACAAATGGAATAGTTTGTCGGAATCCTTAGTCTCAGGTGACTTCAACCCGCAGAGGTTTAAAAAAAGCGTTCATCATGACCTTAGCCAGTTTTTGTGAGACCAAGGTATTAAAGGGTATTTATGTGTTGTTGTGACACATATTGTGAACCCTATAACACAACACATTTTATTCAAAAAAAAAAAAATATCAGGATAAATCTCGTTCATATATGCAAATTACACTAGTTTACAAATTTTGAACTTTTTTTGTCTCCCTGAATAAAACCCAACTTTTCTTATGGATTTGGACCTCCTGAACACGAATATCATATTCATTTTTTTGGTTAGCTCCTGTTTTTGAGATATTCACGAAAAACCAATTTTTTCGGTGATCAAAAATGTTGTTTCGGTTTTTGGGTCTCATATTTTACAAAACAAACAGATTAAATATATTAATGAAACAAGTGCATAGTAAATATGCTAACAAACATTTTGAGCTATATTTTGTAAAAATCCATTAAGGATTCTGGAAGTTACAGTCGAAAAAAGTTGCAAAAATACGAAAAATTCACGTTTTTCTAAAAATTTTCCATTTTCAACACCATAAATTTTGAACAAATAAAGACACTAATTTTTTTTAATTTCTTGGAGCCTATAGTAGCTTTAATTTTCTTTCTTTTAAATTGAAAGATACGAATATTGGTGCAGTTTGCACCAAGCTATTCAAGTTTTACCAAAGAAAGTCAAAACTCAAAATTTGGAAAAAAAATTTAACTATAAGAATAATTTAAATTTTGCAACATAATTGATTTATATATAAGTTGTTTTCGTGGTATATCTAGTTCCCCCCACCTCGCACTTATTTTAGAAGTTAGAAAATATCAGTTAGTTGATTATGAAATGTCTTTTTTTGACAAAAGTTGTATTTTATTTGTATATGACTTTTCTCGAAATTGAGATTTTTTTTGTGAAGTTTTTTGACATGATCTAGCTCCTCCCACCTCGGACTTATTTGAGGAGTTAGAAAATATCAGTTAGTTGATTATGAAATGTCTTTTTTTGACGAAAGTTGTATTTTATTTGTATATGATTTTTCTCGAAATCAAGATTTTTTTGTGAAGTTTTTTTGACCTGTACTAGCTTCACCCATCTCGGACTTATTTTAGGAGTTGGTAAATATGAGTTAATTGATTATGAAATGTCTTTTTTGACTAAAGTTGTATTTTTTGTATATGATTTTTCTCCAAATTGAGATTTTTTTTGTGAAGATTTTTGACATGATGTAGCTCCTCCCACCTCGGATTTATTTTAGGAGTTGAAAAATATCAGTTAGTAATGAAGATATGCAGTTCTTATAAATGGGGTGATTCTTTTAGCAGCATGTATTATGTAACTTCTACAAATCAAACGATAAATAACCTTAACTTTACACTTTACTAACAATTTATGTTGCTGTACAAGGCAGCTATAACTAATGATTTATTGATTTTAAAAAACAATACACTTTTTAAAATTTATATTTGTAATATTTTTTCATTTTTAATAAATATTTTACTTAAATGTTTAGAATTAAATTTATCCTCAGAGAGATTATACTTGCAACTAATCATACGACAATTATCTCCTTAAAAATAAACCTCATTAAACTAATTAAACAAAAGTTGGGAAAACCGAAAATCTATCAAAAAGTAGAAGTATGTAATTGCTTTCTTAAATTAAACTTAAAATGATCATAAACGTAAGGAGTAACACAAGGCGGGCGGTGATAGCAAAAAATTTACATTATCAAAAAACGAAAAAAGAGAAAAAAGAAAAGAAACAAACCTTACAGGTATTAATAGACATAAATAGGGGCTTAACTTTATGGTGCTTGAACTAACTTAAATAGTTCTGATGCTATGATGTTTTGCCTCTCCTCACAATTCATTATCTTTTGTTTATATTTTTCTATATACGTCTCATATCGATCCAATTCCCAACTTCGAAAACAAAAATGGAAATTATACTTTACTATTTCAAAATAATTTTTTACTGATGTTTGAGAGCGACTGAACTTTTGAAATTATTATTTATGGCACAATAAATTAAGTAAAAAATTATTTTTTCCAAATTTTGAGTTTTGACTTTCTTTGGTGAAAACGTGAATAACTTGGTGCAAACTGCACCAATATTCGTGTCTTTCAGCTTAAAAGAAAAAAAATTGAAACTACTATAGGCTCCAAGAATTTAAAAAAAATTAGTGTCTTTATTTGTTCAAAATTTATGGCATTGAAAATGAAAATTTTTTAAAAAAACGGGAATTTTTCGTATTTTTTCAACTTTTTTCAACTGTAACTGCCAGAATCCTTAATGGATTTTTACAAAATATAGCTCAAAATGTTTGTTAGCATATTTACTATGCACTTGTTTCATTAATATATTTAATTTGTTTGTTTTGCAAAATATGAGACCCAAAAACCCAAACAACATTTTTGATCACTAAAAAAATTGGTTTTTCGTGAATATCTCAAAAACAAGAGCTAACAAAATGAATATGATATTTGTGTTCAGGAGGTCCAAATCTATAAGAAAAGTTGGGTTTTATTTCGGGAGATTTTTCTTGTAAACTAGTGTTATATGACAAATAGAGGGTTTTACTCAGGATTAAAGCTGTTTGTATTTATTTCTAAAGAAATTTTACAAAAGCTAAGTTGCATCATTTTGTAAAAATGTAGAAAATGAATGTTGTATTAAAAATTTAAAGATGCCACGGTTTTTTGGGTCAATGACAGTTTATCTCTATCAATAAGAGGATGCAATTGGGAATTTCACAAAAATCAAATTGAACAGCCTTATATATTAGGTGAAACAGTTGGGTTCTAATAAGATATGGTAATTTAAGGAATCCTCTTATTAGATTGACATATGTCAACATTTTTAAGTTTTTTTTTTATCTATATAAATTTTCTTCTTTTGGTACCATGTAAAGGTTTCAACAGTAATATGAGGTCATTAATTATGTGATAATGTTAGGTTTTAATCCCGTTTAACAAACAGTTCGACTTAAAAGATCCAATGCATCAAAACTCAAAAACAACGCAGTGAAAATTTGTACGGCTTAACAATACAATAAGCAAACAAAAGTATCGCTACAGGGCCAATTCAATGACAATTTGAATAAGTGGATTGCTAATGACAAACAAACGCCTGTAATGGTTTCGGCAACAGTAATTGCACATGGAAACTTTAAACTGGTTTTTATTGATCAGTGCGTAGAGGTAAATCAAAAGGTAAGCCGACAAAAAATTTTAATGAACGAGTTTATCTCTCGGGCACGTGACAGTTTGAAATGAACTTCTGGACTCTCCAACAGGACTCATTATCACCACATAAAGCTCGTTTGACATAACTATTTCTACGGAAAATGGTCTACAGTTCAATTGATCGCAACAATGCCGTCCATACTAGTCCGACTTGAATCCAATACAGTTTTCCATATGATTCATTTTAGAGGTCAAGTTATCAACAAAAAAATATGAGTTCACATATTAAATGCAGATTTCCGTATAGAATGGAAAGTCGTTCGCCTCATTCGAACCAAATGTGGTTATATCAAGCATTAATATGTTTTCATTCAATTTGTAAAATGTTTTAGCATTCTCTGTAAGTTGTAAATAAAAGTATTCTTAAACGAGCAAATAATGTTTTTAATTAGTTACCCTTAATTGTCGCCACCCTCAATATAATATAATAAAACACATCGATTAAAATATGTGTGTTGATTTGCCACACCACAAGCCTCAAGGTAAAAAAATATAATTTCAACTTTAAAACTATTAGTTGTATTGTATTCGATGCATTAGCAGGTAGCAACTCATTGGATAATTTTCTGTAAGTTAACAAATTCAAGATTATTTAACAGCAATTTTGGAATTCGATCGCTTAAGATAATGTTTACGGTTGAGAAAACTTAAAATGTACCACTACTCATCAGGTATTTTTGAATGGAAGAAACATTAGTTATTATTATCAAAAAATTATTTAATACGTTCATTTTAACCACGAAAATATTATTGATTACAAATAGTCGTCCAAAGAACAGGAACCTAATGAGCCAATTTTTTATGTGAGTAATTTAATGTCTGGATCAAATTTTTGTTTTTTTTTGTGTGCTGTATGTTCCATATAGGAAAGTAGGCTGTCAACAAGTGTCCCTCACCTGTATTAATTTCAACAATTCACTCAATTTTATGGTCGAGTTTTACTTGAAGACTTAATTTTATCGATTAGTTTTATATGTGTGATCAGCCCATAGTTTTTCCAATATATCAACTATATTAGTTGACTATCGGTTAATTGGAAAACCGGTGTATTGATGGTTGTTAATGTTTTGCTTAAAAACACTTTGAGAGTAGAGAACACTTTGATATGGGAGTCGAACCCCGATCCTCCGAGTTGGAAATCCTAGACCACTCAACACACACGATCAAATTTAGCTAGGTAAATTATTCAAAAATAATATTACTTTCGAAAAATTTAAACTAAAGCTGAATTGAATTTAAGAACTTAAACCTCTAATGGTGATACGGTTTTAGAATGGGTCCACCAGGATGAACATCACGCGGGATTGTTCCCAATACTCGACCAATGCGCAGACTTTTTTTTTGTGACAAATTGCAGGATGTTGAAATATAACTAAGACTCCCACGAGCTTTTAACCTAGCGTTACAAAAAGTTTTATAGCAGCATTTCTAGCACGATAAAATTCAAGTCAAATTCCAAACTCGATGTGGATTATGCCGTAGATAAAAAGATTGGGAGCCAAATCCTGTGAGTTATTAACATTTGAAATATTGATTATTATGTCGAGTAAATCGAGATTCGGTTGAGCTAAAAGATAACAATGAAATTGGGGATTTTTGAGAACAATTAAACTCTAATAAGTAAGGGAGTACTTTAAATTTTTTTTTAATTCAAAGGTCCGCAAAAATCCAATATTTTTAGGGACTAGTCAATTTCCACAGAAACTGCTAAGTCAAGATTCTTAATTCCTGTGGACCTAGAATTGCCAAACTTCAATCACCTAAATTAATTACCGGTCCCAACATTTAATTTTTCTCAAACGTTTATACGCACAGCTGCTGCAAGCAGTCATGTTGTACGGGTAGTTCTGTAACAAGGAGACATCGGGACATCACTCCTGATTTAAAAGAAAATTTACTGTTTTAGACAAACATAAGCCTCTAACAATGAAATTGAAGATGCATGCATAGAAACCAATAGGGAACACGATAACGTATATATCACAACGTGGTTCCTTTAACAGAAATGACTATGTTCAAAGCGTGTTTCACGATTTTCACGATACCAGAGTCAGGGTATTAAGAAATCTTATTAAATTTAAAGAAACTTTTAATCAAGTAAAATGATCAACGGAATATATCAAAAATTTGCACGGTTGGTAAAAAACGAAATCTCTAAGCTGAGGAAAATATATATTGGCGAAAATACCTCTTAGAACCACGAGTTAAGGAAATAAATATATTTTAGACTTTTGAAGATGAACTTACATGATACATGGGCTGCTACGCAACCTTAGATCAAGCAACTCAAATTGTATTAAACTCAAACTGTTCTGCGACGAAATCTATTTTATTTTATCACCTTATCGAATTTCTACAATTTCGATAACAGATCCAAGGTCAAACCTTACGAGTAAGCTATTTAAGAAAGACATGGCTTAATATTTACATATATTAATGTAAAAAATATATATTAATGTAAAAAATATATATTATGAAATTGGTCTCCAAGGTTATTAATTAATCAATTATTAAATTTATTAATTTAATAAAAAATTTTTATTTTCTAACAACTTATTTAAAAAATATAAAAATCAGACCGGTTTCAGATATAAATATCTATCGTAAGTGATAAAGTTATATTTAAGAAAATAAGTAAATTCGGGGTGTAATCAGGGTGTTTAGTTAAAACATGGACTGTTTGTTTGTTCCTACATTTGTTTAATAGTTTACTGTAGGATCAGTTGGTTGCCACCAAGTGCTCAACACACTTTCTTATATGTGACCACCGGTAGCTAAAATTTATTTCAGACTTAGCATTGAGAGCAAAAACTTGAACCGTGTGGATTAGAGGACAACCCCGAATGGGTTGGGACTCAGCTCAACTCAACTAAAGGATAAAATTAGTAATTATTAAAAGAATGCCAGATTCGAAAACCGATTTCTTGAGCTTCAGGGTCACTGTGACTGCGGTTGCTAAGAAAATAATGTTGTTCATTCACAAAACATGGTCTTGATCATTACAGGACAGAACGAAAAGAGGAGGCCAGAAAACTGCTTTCGTCCTAAAAAGTATGGGAATAAATGTTAATGTGTAGGGTATCGAACCAAACCCAGAGAAAAAGTCTCATGCTCTATAGTTTGAACTAGCCGGGCTATGCCAGAAAAATATTAAGAGACAACAACTTAAGGTCAACAATATACAAGAAAAATTTCAAATATAACAGTCCAAGAAAAGCATTTAAATATTGGCAGTAAGCTCTGCTATAGCTGACACAAAAAAATTGACACAAAGAGAATAAAAAATTTTTAACTAATTCACAAAAAATAATTTCACCATAAATATAATTTACCTGAGACATAAAATTTTTTTACCACTTAATCTCAAGCAAGTAATGAAGTCATTTGAATTTTTCAATTCGAAAGTATATTTTGGTTTTATCTAAAACAAAAACTCCATTTTTCTCTTATACGTGTTTCGGATTGGTATTCGAACTATCCTTGTCAGTGCCAAGATCGAATTGAAAAATTCAAATGACTTCATTAATTGCTTGAGTTTAAGTGGTGAAAAATGAAGTTATAAAGATTGCTCACTTCATTTTTACGTGGTTGAAGCAAAAGTTTTTTGGGTACTGTGGTAGATATTACTAAAAGATTAAATATAAAATAAATATGTCATATTCAAATTTAGAGGAATTTAAAATGTTTTACGATTCTCAATTTTTATAATAAAAAACTAAAGAATGAGAAATGTGTAATGAAATATTTTGAAAAGGTTTTATCAATTTAAAAAACAAGCAAAACACTAGAAAAGAATATATGCATGTGGTTTCATTATAAGTTTTTTTACTGAACGTCATTTCCGTTTCAAAAAGTTACTTCCGTCCGAAAAAGATTTGAGTTACTTGTCATATCGCGCCTAAAGAGTTTTACTTTAAAAATCTCTAATATAATTCAAAATTGTTTAATATTCAAATCTAGTGAATTGAAAATTATCAACTAGTTTAATGTACAGAAACATTGTCTTTCGTGTATAGGAAATATACATTCAAATACCATCTATAACTTACACTTAAATTTAAATAGTTCAAGTCAAATAACACTTTTAGAAAAAGCGAAATCGCGAATGTTTAGAAATGATCTTTAACAACGAAATTGTTCAAAGCGGTGGTATTGGTATATACGGTTTTAAACGGTATTCTTGATTGTATTAACAGAAGATATATATTTATTGTGTTTACAGTTTTTCCTTTGAAATACAAAAACTCAATCAAATTGAGATGAAAAGAAAAGCGTTATCCCTACACATCTACTAAAACTGTAATTATCACAGGAAGTCTAAACATTATCTCCAAATCCAAAACATAACTCATCTTCGATGACGAGGGTAAAGTTTTGATCCAAACACGTTATGTAAACTTGTTTCATTGAAATGCACATAATTTTATTTTAATGAAATTTTATGGTAATGGTATACTGAAATATATAAATTTTAATAATCGATAAAAATGGAATAAGAAGGAAGACGATATCTTTAACTTATGTGTATTTAATCTTACTTCAAATTATCTGAAAAAATATTTTATCTAGGAAAATTATCCATAAATAAAATTGAGATGATGTGATTTTAAAACGCTTAGGGCTCGAATGAATATAGATGAATTTTCACAAGAAGGGAAATTGTGTAAAATATCTAAACAAAAAATTTAATATCTATAAAATATTCAACGAAAATGATTTTCACTTACCTTGCATAATAAGTTGCTGCTGCAATCGCTTGTGCTGTTTCCAATGCTAAATTTATTTTACAATTTCTATTCGGATATTCTACCTCACCATTTTCATTCTTATTAATTTCACAAAATGAATCCTTAAAATTATTCCCCCCAATTGGTGTTTCTCGCCGACCAATAAATTGTATTGTTTGTCGGTTCACCATTACCATACTTGTATCATTATTTTCCTGATACCTCTTACACTCTGGTACTGCTTTATTGTAATTAAACAATAAATTTTCATTGCTCAACTGTGGTATTAGTTGTCGTTCTTTATTACCACTATTACTATTATTACCATAAAATTTATTTCGATTTCGATTTAAATTTAAATCAATATTTTCATAAATTTCATTTTGATTACTATAAAACTTTGTCTGGTTCAACAAGTGTTTCTCATAAATGTCGTTCAATAAATTTGTTGCATTTTTTGAAATTTGATTAAAGTTTGATTGTGATGGGGGTGGTCCGGTCGATGTTGATGATGGTGAACTTCGATAAGAATTTTGGTATTGAGTTATTGTTCCCATTATTATTTTACTATTCTTTGGATTCGATGAATTTTGATAATTTTGTTGATTTTGCATTGTTAAAGTTTTTACGGGAATATTTTGTTGTAATTTATATGGAAATTGTTGATTGAGATGATAAAACTGATTTGCAGACGGTGGTAATTGGTATGGCGGTGGAGGAGATTGTTGATAAACTTGTTTATTACTTTCTATAACCTTACCGAATTTATTTGTTGTTATATTTGATGTTCGATTATTTTGAATATATTTATGGTCTAATAAATGTTGGTTATATGTTATAGAAGAGTTTGAATGAAATTGATGCTGTTGTGATTTAGGACCCTAAAAATAAATGAAAGGAGGTACACTATAAAACTGTAAAACAAAATAAATGAAAAATTCATTTATACAGAAATAGCAATGACTTATTTATACTGAAAGTGAATGACTTTAACAGACGTGAAACAATAAACTATCGTCTCCAGATAGAGTTTCCACTCTGTTAAAAAACCAAGCAGGGTTCCTTTCGCTTTCAAAACCTTTCTCTGTCAGAAAACCAAGCACTCTGAAATACGGCCAAGGACTGGCCAAGCACTTGGCTATAGTTATTGGGAAAGTACTAGAACCATTTATCGGCCGATCTATGGTTTGCAGAAAAGAGCCCGTATTTTTAGAACCCAACAGTGCTCGGATGCAATCGAATTAATCTTACCTCTATCATATTCGGTTCCCCTATGCAAAAAATCAGGTTGTTGAGATCAGTCACTGTTATAGTGACAGAATGCATAGACGTTTTCTTTGTTTCTTTTCCTATCTCTGGCCAAAAATTTACCGTCTTCTGATTACACTATCAAAAATAGTTTAAACAAATTATTTTTTCGATTCGTGCAAGAACAAAATATTCGTGCAGAACGTATATTTTGTGAACCGTGTTAATTCAAAATCGTTTAAAAAAGGTCGTTTTAAAAAAAAGTTGGGTGTATTTGGTGAAACGTGTTATTTCAAAATCGTTTAAAAAAAGACCGTTTAAAAAAAGAGTTGGGTGTATATAACATTGTAATCTGATATCTTATTGATATCTGATGACGAGGTTGGAAGGATAGTTTGACTGTGCCACGAAATTAGATTGTTTTTCGTTTGGAATATGTGTATCTGTACGAATCAATAACACTGCTATCATTCGCCATTTTTTACGAGCTCACGTTAACGTTTAAAAAAGTAAAAATTTTAATTACATAATTAAAATTATTCATAAGTTAATTTTAGCAAACGCGGGCATCGCTATCACGTTCTGCAACTACAACTCCAACTGGTTGGTTAAAATTTCTTTGAATTTTTAATGCTTTTAATTGTTTTTAAATTTTAACTTTCTTTTTTTTTTATTTTTTTAATAAAATGTGATGTGTAGTAGGCATTACAATATGTGTCACAACAACACATAAAAACCTTTTAAGACCAAGGTCCCACAACAACATGCGTTTTAAGGATGTTAATGGACGCAAATCTGTTTTTTTTTTAATATTTTTTTGTTAAGTAATGGATAACTAAACCATAAATCCTATCACATATAAAATATGACATAGGCCAATATTTCGTGATAGGATAGGGAAAATAAAAATAAAATAAGAGATAAAAAGCAAATTTGTTTTACAAATTTGCAGGAACAAAACTAAAATTGGTTTGCCAATAGTCCAGCCAATGGCATAATCCCTGATTATGGGACGCAGTATATTTTTCAATTATTAAAGCTCAGATATGTAGTTATATGAAGGCTCGCTTCACCGAGCAAGCTACAGCGTTCCAGCATCAAGGAATATTCATTAGCTAAGATTGACAGTACTAGCGTTGACTGAATACAGTTCATCCACCAGCACCCCTAAGATATCACCTTGGCAAGTGATATCTCACTGCTATTGCCAGTGGTATGTGATATCTCACGTTAACTCATATGCCAATAGCAGGGACTGGAGTACGCGGGGTTGTCACACCCGTGGATCAAAAAAATAGAAAAAAATTAACAAATTAATAAAAACTGATCCCTCCATGCGACATTGAAGACGTTTCACACGCCACGTCTTGTTTTTTTTCCGAGAAAC
Source organism: Diogma glabrata (assembly GCA_963693315.1). Lineage (NCBI taxonomy): Eukaryota > Metazoa > Arthropoda > Insecta > Diptera > Cylindrotomidae > Diogma > Diogma glabrata. The sequence continues at coordinate 158,536,095 of OY856186.1, forward strand.
TATACAGAAAATTGAGAAAATTGGTTACTATATTAAAAAGTATCTATTAAAGACATATCTATAAGCTACAATCAATTATTTAATTATTCAACGCAAATAATCCGAAACATGTTAAGAAGCAGTTATCCCGGAAATAGCTGATGAAGCATTGCAAAGGTGTTTGTTTGCTTACCGATTCAAAGCATTCGATATAACTATTAGCGTTCGTTATATCCATGCGAAATAATACATTCAGTGGTTCTTTTATCTTTCAATGTTTTTGGTCTTTCGTTGAGTTTTTGACATATACACTTGGGGGGATAAAGTTGTTCAGTCCGAAAGTATAATGTTTTTTGAGTAGGCTGTGATTGTTGAAGTTGTGATTGTTTTTGAAGATAACTAAATAACAGTTAGTAAATGCTATTATGCAATTGTTTCTATCAAGTATAAATCAATGATTTAAAAGAAATTGTTTGTGTATTCTTTTTTTCTCTTTCTAGCGTTTACATCGCACGGAAGGATTTTGCCGTCTGTATAATCAGCTTCCAATCATCCAGTTCCATGAACAGTTGACCCCAGTTTCAACATCCTATATCACGAAGGTCTGGATAATGCTATCACACCAGCGTTGTAGAGGTCTTCCTCTTCGACGAACACCAGTTGGTTGTTGTTGGGACGCATTTTTATCATTCTATTTAATGGAGCCCTTTCTACATGACCAAACTATCTAATCCAGTTGAATTGAATGAATCCGATTACATCGGAGCCTCCAAGAAACTGTCTGATTTCATGATTCATTCCGATTCTATACTGATTTAAAGCAACATTCCATGGACCATAAATTGTTCGTATGACCTTCCTCTCGAATGTTGATAGAAATCTACAATCGGAGAAAGTCAGTGTCCCACTTTCACTTCCAAAGGTAAGCACAGGCCATATTAATGCTTTGTAAAGTGTGAGTTTGCACGACTGCGAAAGATGTTTTGATCGCAAAAGTTTTGAGTATGCGTAGAAAAATCTGTATGCAGCAGATACACGTGCTTTGATATCCGAGGTATTTTAAGTTTTCTACGCGTTCTACTTCATAGTTGCCAGTATTCAGATTGCCGGTAGGCATGTTCCTGGATGTTGTTAAAAATTTAGTCTTGCCGGTTGTTGTGGTGAAATGAGTTCAAACGAACAAAAGTAAAAATTAAACTTATTTAGTGGGTACACATAGTCGACGGAAGCATAACAAAAACTGATCGTTTCCTTTTATCGTTGCAATCGATCTTTATGCTTTCATTGACTATAAATACATGAATCCGACTATGATATCTCTCTTATTTTCTTATTGGATTAAGTTTGACAATGGTCGCGGTTTTCAATTAAATTTATTTAGTCGATGTGTTTCTTTCTAAATTTATTGAATCAAATTAAAAGAATTAATAGTTTAATTTTGAATTATTTTAAGAAAATATGCAAAAAAAAATTTAATATATGTTTGTGTTGTTCCTAAATTAAATATAAAAAAATTAGCAAAATTTATAGATTTGATTAGTAAAGTTATGTTTAGTTTTGTGTTATAATGGCGGTCGATACGGTCAATTGATTACTATAAGCAAATCTTTAAATCATGTTGTGATGTGTCTTTAAATCATGTGGGGACAGTAATATTGTGTTGATTAAGTTAATTAATAAATAATTTTCAAATAAACTGGCGAAGAAAGGTAAAATATTTGTTTTTTATGCCCTTTGAGGTTTAATATTTATTTTCACGGTCATATTTGCCGCTTGAAAAGTGAAAATGCTAATTATAAATTTAGAGAACAAATGATGTGATGTGTGATGTGTGTATAGTGATTTGGGTCGAATTAAATTTCCAGTTGGAAGGCTAAAATACTGTTTTAAGTTGAATTAATACCAATATCACCCGACTTCGGTGTAGGATCAGGAACAGTTTTCGAAATAGTTTTACATCATATTCCACCGTATAGTAATGCTTACATTTATTCCGTATTCATCCACCATCGCAAGATTCAGCAGGCTCATAGTTTTTTTTTGTACAATTCGTTTTGCATTGGTCCACCCTTGCGTGAGACGATCGTTGATGTATTGTTGCAGTCGCTCACCGTTCGCCTATAACAACATTATCAATTTTTCAAATCGGCTGTTATATATCAATTCATCACTGCTAGAAACAATAGTTATCGTTTTGTTACAGTCGCTCACCGTTCATCTATAACAATAGTACCAATTTTAAATACCAGCTGTTGCACCCTCGTTCATCCTTGCATGCAACACTAGTTTTGTGTATCATCACTACATTCGATAATATTGTTATAGATGAACGGTGATCTATAACAATATTATCGATTTTGAATACCAGCTGTTGTACCTTTATTCACTATTGCATGAGACAATAGTTCTGTCATCGCTGCCGTTGCTCATCGTTCATTTATATTCAGCAATAGTACCAATTTTAAATACCAGCTGTTATACCTTCATTCACCATTGCATGAGACAAGAGTTCTCTATTTCATCGCTGCCGTCGCTCATCGTTCATTTATATTCAACAATAGTACCAATTTTGAATACCAGCTGTTATACCTTCATTCATCATTGCATGAAACACTAGTTTTGTATATCATCCCTACCGTCGCTCATCGTTCATATATATTGAGCAATAGTACCAATTTTAAATACCAGCTGTTATACCTTCATTCACCATTGCATGATTCGACCATTACATGACCATTGCCGTGTGGTTGGGCTGAGAGAGTGATGGTCGGCTAATTCAGAAGGAAGACGAAGCGGGTTCTTCTACTAGCATGGGGTGAGTACTATTATATCTACCTATAGGTATAGAGATGTGTGGGTGCGTGTATGTATGTGTGAGTGTATGATGTGCATGTGCGTGTGAGTAAAGTAACTATGGGGGTGAACGTTATGGTTGTGGCTTCTTCGATCTGCAGGGCCGCCAGGGTCTCCTTTCTATCACTTTTCTGTTGATCTCCGAGCCGATATATAACCAATATACGCGTACAATTCCGCAATTTGTACTAGGCAGCATGCATAATCTCTCGTTCCCGCAAACTGAAGCTAGTCTGGGTTCAAAATCGAACTAGGTACGCGGCCTGCTATGACAACTCCAATGGTTTTCCAATGAAACTAGTTCTCCTTTACACGGTGTTGTGGCATAATCCAAGTCGTTTAGCATTTCTTTCAAGCTGAGAGAGACTATCCTTAATATCACCTACTCTACGTCCAAAAAGCGCAATATCATCTGTATAGTCAAGAATTTGACTAGATTTGTTAAATATGCAGTTTTGTGTATCAATTTGGCTTTTTCTTATCGCGTACTTCTACGGCAGACAGAGCAGTTAGACATTGAGACCGAGATAAAACAAAGGAAATGGAGATGGATAGGACATACACTGAGGAAACCAGCTGAAGATATAACACGGATGTCCTTAGAGTGGAATCCACAAGGTAAAAGGAGAGTTGGAAGACCACCCATGACGTGAAAGAAACCGGTGCTAGCTGAAGCAAAACAAATCGGCAAGACATGGGGTGAACTGAAAGCGATTGCCCCAACAGAGTCAGATGGTCCAGTCAAGTAGACGCCCTATGCTCCTAAATGGAGATAAAGGGAAAAAAAACTTAACAGTTATAATGAAATATAAACTAATTATAACCAACTAATAGTTTTGGAAATATATGATAAAATAAATAAAATAAAATGTCAGAAGTTAACAAACATGTTCGTTATTTTAACAGTGTGGTTTTGTTCGTAATAATTAACAAACATGTATGTAAAATTTACAAACTGTTCGTTAAAAATTGTTGGTAAAATAAATTCAACTGACATCAATTTGTTGTATTCTACGAAAAATTTGTAGGAACAAAAGTAACAGAAATGTGTGTTGAATCGAATGACATTTCTGTAGATTTTACAAACATTTTTTTTTTGATACACTAAGTTAACAAATGTAGAACTTGTTGATTGGTGGTTTAACCGCAATTGAATTCGGTGATTATAAACAAAATAAAAAAATTTACCATCATAATTTATTAAAAGTATTCCTTATTCTGTGTTAAAAACTTTGGTTCCAAGTTTTGGACAATAAAAATCGTGTAGTAAAGTTTAACCTATTATTTTTGTTAGTGAATTAAACTTTAATATAAAAATTAGAAGTATTGTTGTGTGATAATAAACGTTGAATTTAACTAATCCCTATTGGTGTTGTAGATTGGCTACCGCTATATATTGAATGCACATAATATTTTAATATGATTGTGTCTCTAGATTATCATCTTTCATTTAAAGAAAAAATAAATTAAAACGAAAGCTATAAAATAATAAAAATGGGTTAACAAATCAACTTAACCAAAAATAAATCCAAAAGTCTCGTTTATACTTGCTTTGATCTAGCGTATTTGTACTGAGGACGTCCCATAGCGGAATAAAACGGATATTTATTTAACTAAATCCCGATCAACAACTTTTTTTATTGAAGTTTGATAGTTTTTGGATTTTAAAAATATGAGGATACGTCGAGGAGATTTATACTGGACCATACTGAGGGTTTTGAATTGGATAGTTGACTAAGTAAGCTTCTGCAAAGGGAAATATCATCGCATAGTTGGAGCAACATCATCAGTTAGGTTGAATGAATATTTTTGTGTAGCACAAAATGAAATTAGACGAACGTTTTATTGTTAGAAACAAAATCTTCACTGCACTTATGTTCTAATCAACGTGGAACGATATATATCGAATATTTTTGTTTTATCTCTAAACTTGACTTTTTTATCATCCAATAGAAAGAAAGGTTTTACATTGGATTTACCAGTTCCTGTAGGGAATACCTGACGTTTGGTATAACGATTTTTATTACATTACCTCATTGGATAATTTTTCGAATTCGACAATCGCATGTAAATTATGCGCATCGTTCGATATTAAGTTATAGTTTATTCATTATAATTGGCTAAAATACTGAGGCATGAAAAGTCACCGACCAATAATGGTGTGTGTGAAACATTTTAATTTTTAAATGTATAGTAATGGTAGTTGAAGTGGTTTGTTTGATGGTCTTTGCTCCCACTTTTGGGGTCTTCAGAGTCCCTATTCTTTACTCATTTGAATCCGTCTCCTTGTGAAACGGTTGCGTGCAATTCAGCATTCGTACTGGGCCAAGGAATAGCAAAGCACGCAATTCCTCTAAAGTTCCTGATAGTGATTTCAGAATCAGGAATGCACAGTTTTCATTACAAACAAAAAGACATATTTGAAAAAAGGTTGGGTAAATTGAGGAAAAACAAAATAATAAAATATAAATTTTTTTATTTCGTATGACACAAAACTCGATTAATTAAAACGCATTTCAGCAGGTCTGTACAAACACATTTTAACTCTGTTGCAAATTTCAAGATTGCATATAATACTAGTAGTTTTTAAGAAACTCGACTATACAGAATTTGGGACAGACAACCAGTCCCACAAAAATGATTTACATTTTTAAATTTTGTATTTTTAAATAGAAAACAATTTATTTAAAATTTTTAACAATATTAATTTTGGTCCTTCAAGCCGGCTCATCTTAAACTACCGTTAATTTATACGATGCTGTCTGGATTTTTTATATAAAGTTTAAGCAAATTGTATTCCACATGCCCATTATTAACCCATTTTTTCAATCACTTTCGAGCCGAATAAACCCCTTTTCAAAAAAACAGTTAGAAATACCAATGCCCAGTGGTCTGATTTGTAATTTTTTGGAATTGAATAATTTAGGAATAGAGCGTTTTAAATATTAGTGTGGTTCCAAAAGGTTTTACAAGATTCAAGAAAATGTTCTACCATATAAATCATCATCCAAGGCTGATATTCTTAAAGATTATGCGTTGAGCCTCAAATTGATCATTTATGTTCAAACGGGTATATATATAAGGTTTTAGTAATTCTGCCAATATTTTGCCATATCATTACAGCATTCATTTCCGATAAAAATGCTTTATTGTTTGGGTTATATGAAAAGCTATTGGTGAGAGTATTACTCAATACTCATTATATCGATTATCTTGAGAACTTTAAATATTATGGTCCTGTAATTTAAAATGCGTATAATGCTAAAAAATGCAACTAAGACTAACCTAAAAAACTAAAGTTGTTTTTATTTGTTTTACAGGGCTGTGATGTGAGGCCTTTAAGAACATATTTTTTACTAAGTCAAGTAGGATATCATATCAAAGGGCTCGACTTCAGCATCCCTTAAAAATGTATTTTAGAATTTTTCACCTCACAGTTTGTTGAATCCAATTGAATAATAACGTTTTTTCATGTTTTCTTTTCCCGATTAGTTCCAAACCTATTTGATAGAAAAACCTCCTTACCTAAATTACTCAAAACACGAACCGAATAAATATAAAAGAGAATCGTTTCCCATTTGTCTACGTCAGACTGCAGCGATATACGATAAATTAATTTATTCGAAAAAAACATATCTTTAAAATTAATTTTTTTTAATGTAACCGTCTTTTCAATTTTAGGTTGTCGGTAAAGTAAACGTGAATTGACTCTACAAACTTCACAAAATTTTCACTTTAGAGTTTAGACGTTTACGTCTACTCCTCATTACATTTATTAACTCACGTTTACTATTTTACTTTTATTTTATTGATTTGTTGTTTCTTTCGTCACTTTAAAGTAAAAAACTATGGACGTCAATCAAACACATATAAGGGTCAGCGTCAAAAAGCAAACCTTTAAATAAAAAAATCAAAGCAAACCAACAAAAATATTAAATACTTATTAAATGCCAGATATTTGTGGGAGGGAAGAAATAAGTGCTTCAGAGGTCATTGACTCATTATCAAAAACTAATAAATACGAGTCTCTGAAGCAGATGCTGTTATATTACTAGCACAATCAGACAAAAGATATCTGGAAATGCTACCGACAATCAAAGAGTTTGGCGAGCAAAAGACGTCTGCAAAAGATTATTCGTTTGCTCTGGGAGCGCACCAGAGCTTTCCAGAAATAAAAAAAATACCACTAGACGCACAAGTAGATTTTACCCCGATTGACACAGTGGTCAAGATGACTGATATTATGTATTATAAGACTAAACTATAGCAATTATCGAATCAAACTTTAAGAAGTGTACCAATCTCGCTCAGTGAGACCGGAACTCTGAACTATACGATGGATAATATAAACAATCAGCGAGCACAGAAAGAATCAAGGATCGTCCAGAGCGTTTGAACATCTGACAAACGCATGTCGTTCGAACTTTGCAGTTACATAAATTCCATGGCGTAAACAAACAAAATATCACAAAAAACGATTAAAGCCCGAAGTCAATACCACTGTACTCGATAGCCCCAACTTGTAAACCCGCTGCCCGATTAAGCTCAAACTTCACCACGGGGAATGTATTGGACCCACCTTTCAGTTTATATGTCATTCGCCGAGATTTGCGACTACCCATTTTTTTCGCATAAAATATTTTGCATATTTTGCGTATTTTTAATATTTTGCGAAATTTTTGTCAAAAAAAAATTGAAAAAATATGCTGGTAGGACTCTAGATATCCATTTAATCGAAATTAGTCACAATAATAAAAAAATCACAAATTTTACATACAAAATGAAAATTGGTGCCATGGCTTAAAGCTAGCAAGTTTAGCCGTTCAATTGCGCCTTTTCATTTATTCATTGCCAGTGTCGAGAACACGCAGGCTAGATCCAATACACCAATAACCTTAGTTTACAAAATTTCAACATATGGGTCAATTAAAAAATTGGCGATCTTTCTCTTCTTCTGTCTTATCCTTGCTTCACATGGTTAAAAAAAGTTTGATGCAAGGCCATGTGAAGACAAACGCAGTCTTGATGTCTGATCATTATCTGATACCGAATATTTAAAATTTATTTATGAACTTCAACGAAAATAAATTTTTTAGCAAATGAAAACATTAATACGGAGGGAGACAATCACAACTCTGTTTGGCCTTTTTGAATTCATCAGTATACCATTTCACCTTACGCAATATCACGAACACGAAAGGTTAAAAAAGGAAATTTAAAGCAAAAAATTTCTCTTGCTCTTTAAAGTGAATAAAAAACATTTTAGACAAATTTGTTATTTATTAAAATTAGATATTCGCTACCTTTATCACAAAACTACCAACCCATACAAATTTAAACAAATCGCATTTGTCTAGACAAAATAACCTTATGATACGATCTTTCATTATCGCTAATAATTAATTTACTTGACTATTATCAATAAATCAAACGTCTTCGCGGATACACAAAGAAAAACCAACAAAACGTTTATTCAAAAAATTAAGAAATATTAAAAAAAAATATCAAAGATAATAATTCTTATAGCGCCATTCCATCCATAAATTATATTTTCTCCTCTGTCGCCTTCAAAATTTTCAAATTTTCATAACAATATTCCCATTCCGCCCCGCATTCAAGTTTGATTTTTGTTTTGAAACTTTTTTATTACATTTTTCCCGTTATTTTCCTTTATTTTTTAATGTTAAATGAAAAACGCATTTAGAGAATAAGTTTTTCTTTATTTTATAAATTTATCAAATATTTTTCTCATTATGAATTTATGGTTTTTCCTTTTTTTTTGTTTTTAAGTTGATATCCGGGTTTCCGTTTCTCTTATATCATTTCATTTCTTTTGGGGTTTCAAATTCGAAACGTCATTTTTATTTTTTGGTAAGTTTTGTCTTTAATTTATATGTTGGAATCATACTATTTATGAAATGATTATTTTTCTTATTCATTGGATGATTAAATTTGGCAAGATATCGGATTTCATAGAAATGAAAAAGGACAAAATTGTAGTTAATTTATATTAATTATAATTGGAAAACAAAACTAAGTAAATTGTAAAATTGGATTTTTGGAGCATTGAACTGTTTCCTTAATTAGATAATGAAAATGTCCGTAAAGAAGGGGAGTTACATCAAATTTATATAAAATATTTAGTCTAATTATTATTTTATGATTACAATTCTTTGAGGCGATGGTTGAGAAACTAGTTTCAGTGAATGTGGTTGAAATTTAAACGATTTTGTTTGGAAGTAACATATAGCAGAACACTAGGATTGTACCTGTTTGTATCTATCTATGATATAAAATTGAAATTTGCCTTCGCAGACGAGGAGATATCCAAACATTTATACTCAAGCACCCAAGAACACAGCCGATATGGTCTGGCAAAAATCAACCAAACTTACGAGCACCTAAACTCAAATCCATAGTTTAATATTCTTTAGCTGCTATGCAGCTCTCTGGATTTATGATATTTAGTCATTGTCATATCAAATCGTAAAAGGGCTGGTGAATTTTCATACAAATGAACTCCTTGTGCGAAGCCTCTTTACTTATAATACCATAATAATAATACTATCCGTAAATACCTTCATACATTTCCAGTAAATTTAACATAATTTTCATAATTTTAACATGATTTTCATAATTTAAAATTCTTTGAAAAAACAAAAGTCGTTTTTCAAAAAAATGATAGCCAATCTGACATTATTTCTTAGATTCTAAAATTCATAAAAATTAGTGCATCTTACACTTTTGTGTGAGAATAGAAAATTGGAACAGCTTGGAAAATTGGAACAGCTTTACTTTGCTTGGTAGTTGGTGGCAGCAACATTGATGCTCCTGTTTCGGTCCTTGGTTCTTTCTTGAATTTAGCATTTCCTTTTATCGTTTTTTTAAATTTTTTAATTTTAATTTTACTATGATTGGATTAACTATAGTAAAAGTATAGTTTATAAGTATTTTTAAAGGTGTTGTTAGACTGATAAACATGTATATGAGAAAATTGTGAGAGGCAACAAGTCAATTAAAACTTTTCATACATGAAGAAAAACTTGTTCTCTAGACCAATTTTTGGAAACTTAGCCATAAAGTAGGCCAGCTGTCAAACAGAACGGCTGTGTATTTTTTCGATCAACAATTTTTTTCAAAAAATAATAATAATAATTAAATTTCATTAATAATTCATTTATATTTCTTTTATATTTTTTTTATTACTTTTTTTTTTTTTATTAGTAAATAATACTAATTCTTACTATTTATCTTTTTTAATTTTAGGTAAGGAAAATAATCTATTTGGAAAAATTAATTGATGAACTGAATTTAACAAGAAAAACTCAACAAAAATTTAGATCCATAGATTCAAGAAATTCAGGAAAATAAAAATCAGATAAGCGTTTTAATATAATATTTAGTTTTTATTCATATTTATTAACAATTTAGTGTACAATTGTTGTACATAATCTATTAAATTGGAATTGTTTATTGTAAACATAATACAGTAAGCAATTCGAAATATTCGTGAACGGTAAGGTACAATAATTGTTTATTGTTGACTTATGTAGAATTGTAGTTATTTTATTAGTTTCGTTGTTAGTTTTCTTGTGGTCTTGTTGACTCAATAACAGGTTTTTAAGTGCACTTTATGTATAGTTTCCTGTCTTTGAGTTACATCTTGTTTTGATGTTTCTAAAATAATATTTTGTTTACAATTTCATAATTTTAATTGTCGATTTTAGCAGTGAACCTAGACTTAGATTCAGGTTGTCCAGCTGTTGAAGTAGTCAATTTCAATTTCAATTTGAGTTTGTTTGTTTTCGCGTTACTGTGGTTTTCGTATGTATGTTTTTCATTGATATTTCTCTGAGTTAAAATGGCAAAATTGTCTATCAGCTATGCGAATATAAGAGGATTGAATATAAACCTTAATTCAGTCCATCTTTTTCTTGAAACCATGAAACCTGATATTTTGTTTTTAACGGAAACGATTATCAGTGCGCGTGCTGTGACCTTAGATAAAAACAGATACCTTTGTCCCAATTATGAACTTGAATCCTCTTTCTACATTAAGCATGGAGTTTGTGCTTATATTAGGGATACTATACCATATGTGAGATTAAATAAATTTGAATTAAATGCAAAATTTCACAATATGGTGTCACTAAAAATTAGTTGCCCAAGTCAAACGCTGTTTGTCTTTGGACTTTACCGTTCACCTAATTCACCTGAGAACTCTAATTTATTTCATGACTTATCTGAGAAGATAGATAGGTTGGTTGAGTATCCTAATGCAAAGTTTATAGTTCTTGGAGATTTTAATGTCCACAATAAAGAATGGCTTACACACAGTTCTAAAACTGACGAGGTTGGTAGACAGGCTGAGTTGTTTGCTCTTTATCACAATTTTACTCAAATAATAGACCTGCCAACCAGAGTTCCTGACATTCCTGGTCAAAGTAGTAATTTACTTGATTTATTTTTGACAAACGATCCATATCTGGTTCAATTTAAAATATCAGAACCATTGGGTGGTTCAGATCATAATTTGATCTCCACACAACTAAATATACAAATTCCAAAACAATTTAAAGCGAATCCTCGCAATGTTTGGGATTACAAAGCTGCGGATTGGCAAGGACTTAAAAGTTTTTTTAGATGTTTTCCTTGGAAACGCTATTGCCTTACCGGCCAAGACCCAGACATAGCTGCATCAAATTTTTCTGAAACTGTAATTGATGGTATGCACAGATTTATTCCTAATAAATTGATCATTCCAAAAACTGATCTATGGTTTTCTAGTAAATGCAAAAAAGCTATAAAAGTTAAAAAAAAGGCTTTTCGAAAGTATAATCAAAACAAAACCGAGGAAAACCTTAGACAGTACCGTAAAGAGAGAAATTTATGTCGTAAGTTAATAGATGAAGAGAAACATCTATTTAATAGGAAAAAAGCATCTAAATTCGCAGAACATCCGACTGGTTCACGCAATTTCTATAAAGCCGCAAAGGCTGTCCAAAGCAACTTTTGTAAATCTTCCCTACCGCCTCTTGTTAATAGAGATGTCCCTATCATTGATCCAAAAGAGAAAGCTAATTTGCTTGGGCATTATTTCTCTTTAAATTCTACTTTAAAAGAACCTAATTTCCAACCTAAACCTATTTCTAAAGTTTCTTATAAAATGAGGCGGATAATTTTTCGGAAAAACATTGTTCGAAAAATGCTTTTAAAAATCAATACTAACAAGGCAACAGGCCCTGATTTTATTCCTCCGATTATACTTAAAACATTTGCTAGGGAGCTAGCACCAATCCTCACAAAAATCTTCTATTTGTCATATAAGAAAGGAATTTTTCCTGAAATTTGGAAAATGGCTAGTGTACAGCCAGTTTCAAAAAAGGGCAGTAAGACTGATCCTACGAATTACAGACCCATTTCAATTTTATCGGTAGTTGCTAAAATTTTTGAGAAATATGTCAATTTTAATTTAATGAGCTTCTTAGAGTCTTCCAAATTAATTAATGAGAGACAATATGGATTTCGAAAAGGAAGAGCGACGGGAGATTTGCTGTCTTTTGTCACTCATATCTGGAACAAGTCGCTTGAAAACTTTGGAGAAACATTCGGTGTTGCTCTTGATATTTCCAAGGCATTTGACAAAGTTTGGCATAACAACCTTATATGCAAATTGAGATCCTATGGTTTAGACGAGCAGCTTATATCTTGGACACAGAGCTTTATATCTGATCGAAAATTTCGGGTCAATGTTGACGGTGTATCATCGAATACTTTTTCAACTAATGCAGGAGTTCCTCAGGGTTCCGCTTTGTCACCAACTCTTTTTCTTATCTATATTAATGATTTGTTGGACTCAACGGTTCATCCTATACATAGTTTTGCTGATGACAGCACGCTTCATGCGTCTCATGAAGCACCTAAATTATATACACCCTTAGCGCTTAGTGAGTGTAGATCAAAGTTGATAGATTCCCTTAACACTGATCTTAAAACAATTATGGATTGGGGTATTGCTAACAGTGTTGAATTCAATACAAGCAAAACACAGGTTTGTCATTTTTCTAGGATAACGACACCCAATCCTTTTCCATTAACGTTTGGCCCCAAAAATCTTTTAGAGAATGAGTCTGTCAGACTTCTAGGAGTTGAGATTGAAAATAATATGAAGTGGAATTCTCATATTTTTAATCTGGCTAAGAATGCTGTTCAAAAGTTAGGATTTTTGGGGCGATGTCGTAAGTTTTTCGATAGCGAACAACTTCTTTTAGTTTATAAATCTTTTATACGTCCCTGCATGGAATACTGTTCTCACATATGGGGTGGAGCTTACTTGAGTAGTCTCAACTGCCTTGATTCTGTACAGCGTAGAGCTATTAAACTCATTGGTAACCCAAGTCTTACTAACGGTCTTGATTCCTTGCAGCACAGAAGAAATGTTGCTGATTTGACTATATTTTATAAATATATTATGGATGAGCGAGCTTCTGAAGAGATCAAATCGATTTTACCTAAATCAGCAAACCTTTCGCGTCACACCAGAGCAAACGTAGCAGCGCATCCCTTTACAGTTCAAATAATTAGGTGTAGAACTGTAGCCTTCCAACGTGACTTTTTCAACAGAGTCTCTCATCTTTGGAATGCCTTACCTTCCTGGGTTTTTCCTGATGAATTTAATCCTCAAGGCTTTAAAGTTAACGTTCATAAATTTCTCAGAGAATCTTAATTTTTATTCCATTCTTATCCCTAGTTGGCATGGTATCTTCGGATATTCAGAGACGTTAATTTATAATTTGTTATAATTAACACTAAACATGCCTAACTTTGAATAAAAAAAAAAAAAAAAAATATTTATTCCAACCATTATTTATTTTGAAACTTAACCATAAGTATATAAGTAGTATGGCCAAAATCAAAATACAACTTAGCTTAGAATTTTTTTCTAAGGCACTCCAACATGCATGAAAATTGAAAATTTTGCCAATCCGAAGCAACTTTGAAATCAAATTGTTCAAGAACTTCTATACCGATTTCAAAAAACTTTTTTTTGTTTGATAGTTGATTAGTTTTCTTTTGGAAAAAAAATAATTAAACGTTTTTGCAATTAATTTTAAATCTAAAATATTAAAAAAACTGTTTTAAAGATGGCTCTGAGGTCAAAGTACAATTGAATTTTAACTTTTTTTAAGTCATAAAGTCATTTCATATGCATTGAGTTTACAATAGTAGTTTAATCAATGAGTGAATAATGAAGTAGTTTATTCTCAAGCAAAAGTTTAAAATTTGAGCGAGGCACGAGCGAGAATTTTAATTTGCGAGAGAATAAAATTCATTATTTACGAATCGATTACAATACTTTATTCTCTGACAAAGATTTTATTATAAAAAAGAATTGTGTATTATAAAAAATAAAAACATTTAATTCAATTAAAACAATAAATCTATATTGTTTTAATTGATAAATCAAATTTCTTAATAAAAAAACCCTGATGATAAAAAACGCCCTTCTCATACAATCAACCAAGTTCAACTAAACGAAATAAGAGAATTACTCAAAATTTGATTTTTGAACAAAACTTATCAAAGCAATTGTGATTATAATTTGAAAATAATTTTAATGAAATCAAAACAATTTGACCAATTGGAATCATACCAATTGAATAAAATGTTCATTAGGCAATAGGTTAAGTTCATTAGGCTATAGGTTAGAAAACAATACAATAATACATACTATTATTATCGAAAAAACATACAAATAAAGCTGATATAATTAAATGGAAGAGAATAAAAGCAATTTAACTTCAAAGTGGACGGAGGGACTCAATAAAATCGGATAGCACCCATTTGACGCACACTCGCACATATTAATGGAATGGAATGAAATACTCAAGAATATTCTGTGAAATAGACGACGCGGGCTATCTATGAAAAGATCAAATCAGATGATATTGAAGCTCTAGATGAATCAGAATCAGATGCAGAAATGAGTAACCCAACGTATGGTTTTTTGTCTGTATTGTAGAAACTTGTTATGTATATTTAATGTATATAGACTTCACAGTGAACTAGGACTGGGTCTATTCTTGTGTTATCCTACCTATCTTTCATGTTATATGTTAAAGGGCCTTTCCATTTCCTATAAAACAGAAAACCCCAGGGGAATATCTTTATTCATTATATATTCATGTTGGGGTGCCCCTATGCTCAAACTACGCACTTCAGCAATAATAAGTTCCAAGTTTCAGAAATACCAAGAATTTACCAAGTTTCAGAAAAATCCATAATGCTCAAGTTCAAAATTTCAATTTTTTCACTTACGTGTAGATCACATTTTTCATCAAATGATAATACTTCCTTTTTCTTTCTTATTTTTCTGTGTTGAAAAATTTTGTTTGAAAAATTGAAGTCAATGCAAAATAAGTCGCTCAAGTGCCGAAGTTTTATTTAATGTTTTCTGATTTTTCTTCCATGTAAATTTTTTAAATTACCAAATATCGAATACCGAATACCGAAACAATGGCATACCATGTAATTCTCAAAATTGATGTCAAATTATCAATACCAGTATAATATATTAGTATTAGTATTTTTGTTTATTAATAGTATTTTAATCGATCAGTGTGTAATGAAATAGTTTATTCTTAAGCAAAAGTTTAAAGAGAAGAGAAAAAAATTCATTACACACGAATTGATTACACTACTTTATTCTCTGGCAAATCTATAAATCTTTATTGTTTTAATTGATAAATCAAATTTCTGATTAAAAAAAACCCTGATGATAAAAAAAACCCCATCCCATACAATCAACCAAATTCAACTAAACGAAATAAGAGAATTTAACTTAAAATTTGATTTTTGAACAAAGCGTATCAAAGCCATTGTGATTATAATTTGAAAAATATAGAGGGGCTGAAATCTTAAGCTCTGAGATATCAAGACTTCGGTTTTGGTTAAGGATTTTGATATAGTTTTCGGCATAAAACTTTTATGAGGACATTGTTTTTAGTTATCGGAAGCGATGTATATTAAACATAAAACTCTTTGTAAAAGTCTAAGTATTTTATCTCTGTTTAGAAATTTATTACGAGGGTTTGCCGAGCGCATTTAAAGAAGATGGACGTGGATAAAACTCTCCGTCGTGATAAATATATATATATTTTTTACTTTAATAATTTACCATATTTAAAGTGTCTTATTACTCAAAAAAAGTTATCTAAAATGTGTCTCAGGCCAGGTGCTTCAATGATATATAATATATGATATATAATAATATATAATAATGGTGGTATTTTAAAAATAATTTAATTTTTCTAATTAAAAGATTGAAAAAATCAGGAAAATAATTTTTTTCTCTTGAAATTCTCGTAATTTATGGTTTTCGATACAACATTGTTTATTCGATACAACATTGTTGTGTCGTTGTTTATTTTTATTACTTTTTTTCATTTAAAATTAAAATGAAATTGAACCGTAGTGATTTTAGTCGATGAAAATTATTAACATTTTTAAAAAGGTTATAGAATTTATCTGATTTTTGTAGTGTTAAATTAAGAAACGATCTAATCAACAAGTCGTGGTATATAAGCCGTGTTCGATTTGACTGAAACAACTGAAGCAACTGAAAAATCAAATGCAATTGTTGTTGTTTTTTCAGTTGTTTCAGTCAAATCGAACGCACCTATAGTTGGGTATAATTATGTAAGAGGACACTCTTACATAAAAAAAACAAATGTCAATTTTGTTGTAGTATTTCGAGAATATACATAAACATTTCTAATTGGAATTTCGTGTTTCTTGTTTTGATTAAAAAAAAAAAATTTTGTTTGTTGATTTAATAATGTTGATTTTGTTTGTTGAGAAAATAAAAAAATTTATCAAAATGCCATTACCAGGAATAAATGAATGTAAATAAAATGGAGTATTTTAGTTTAAATTTCATAATATAATTAATGAAAATGCAGATTTATTAGAAATAAAGATACAAATTTCGTCAACTTGAAAAGGTGTCATGGTGTGTGAAATATTATTCTTAAAAAACATTGATAACATTTTTGTTTCTTAAAAAAAACTGATGGTTTGATATCTTAGGTTCGCTATTCGAATAATTGAATTTTCATATATATATATATGAGATTAGCTGAGATTTGGCATTAATTTAATTTAGTTTTAATAAATTTAATGAAAATAGAACTTCGAATTAATTAACTTTCTTTGATTTACAGCTACAGAATATAATACAAAAGGTATATATAAACATTGAAACTAGTTTTTAATGTTTATATATAACTTTCTTAAAACATCTTTCGTATTTCTATCAATTTTATGTAATTTGGAATAAATGAAAGGAAGTCTAAAAATACGTCTAAAGTATTAAAGATATCGTTCAAACAAATTTTATACATATATTCCATATTTGAATTATCAAAATATATATAACATATTTATGAATTATCAATATATGTATATATGTGTATGTATGTGTGTATGTATGCATGTATGTATGTATGTGTGTATGTATATGTATGTGTATGTGTGTATGTGTATGTATATATATGTATGTATATATGTGTATATGTGTGTGTATATATATGTGTATGGATATGTATGTATGTATGTATGTGTGCGTGTGTATGTATGTATATGTGTGAATGTATATATGTATATATATGTATATATATATATATATATATATATATATATATATATATATATGTATATGTGTATGTATATATATGTATGTATGTATGTTTATATAACAATACCACATAAATTAGTAAGTTGGACATAAGGTGAAAACTTCTTAATATGTATGTTTGCTGTTAATAAATATATGTAATATATATAGGTATATATGTATGTGCGTATATATGTGTATGTATGTGTGTATATGTATGTATGTGTATACATGTGTATGTATGTGTATGTATGTGTATGTATGAGTATGTATGTGTATGTATGTGTATGTATGTGTATGTGTATGTGTATGTGTATGTGTATGTGTATGTGTATGTGTATGTGTATGTGTATGTGTATGTGTATGTGTATGTGTATGTGTATGTGTATGTGTATGTGTATGTGTATGTGTATGTGTATGTGTATGTGTATGTGTATGTGTATGTGTATGTGTATGTGTATGTGTATGTGTATGTGTATGTGTATGTGTATGTGTATGTATATATGTATATGTATATGTATGGATGCATGTGTGTATGTGTGTATGTGTGTATATGTGTGTATGTATGTATATATGTACATATGTATGTGTATAGATATATATATATATATATATATATATATATATATATATATATATATATATATATATATATATATATATATATATATATATATATATATATATATATATATATATATATATATATATATATATATATATATATATATATATATATATATATATATATATATATAGTTATATATATATATATATATATATATATATATGTTTTTTTTTTTTTATTTTAGATTTTTTGAGATCAATTAAACTCAAGTAAGTAAAGAAGTAATTGGAATTTTTTCAATTCAAAGGTATGGTTTGAAGTTTTTCAGAAAAAAACTCCAATTTAGATTTTTCGTGTTTCGGATCGGATTCGAACCTACCCTCGTCAGTGCCCGGCTCGAATCCTTAGGCAGACACGCTATCGATTACGCCGTTGAGGCGATGACAATTTCAAAGCTGAAACTTCTTCATCACTTATTTATTTTACTTAAGTTGAATCTTACCACTGTCATTAGACTCCATATTATGGAAATGTTTTTACATTATATGGGATTTTTGCATTAAATTTCTAGACAATACCTTGTGTGAATTCATAGAATGGGGAACATTTCTATTCTAATTAACATCCTAAGTCACGTTTGTATAGTCATTATTGATTGTTTCCAATCAATGTGAAATCAATGGCTGACACTTGGTCAATTTGTAGTTCTATATGTATTAACATTAGACTACATTAAGGGAATTTAAATTTTATTTTAGATTTTTTGAGATCAATTAAACTCAAGTAAGTAAAGAAGTAATTGGAATTTTTTCAATTCAAAGGTATGGTTTGAAGTTTTTCAGAAAAAAACTCCAATTTAGATTTGTCGTGTTTCGGATCGGATTCGAACCTACCCTCGTCAGTGCCCGGCTCGAATCCTTGGGCAGACACGCTATCGATTACGCCATTGAGGCGATGACAATTTCAAAGTTGAAACTTCTTCATCACTTATTTATTTTACTTAAGTTGAATCTTTCCACTGTCATTAGACTCCATATTATGGAAATGTTTTTACATTATATGGGATTTTTGCATTAAATTTCTAGACAATACCTTGTGTGAATTCATAGAATGGGGAACATTTCTATTCTAATTAACATCCTAAGTCACGTTTGTATAGTCATTATTGATTGTTTCCAATCAATGTGAAATCAATGGCTGACACTTGGTCAATTTGTAGTTCTATATGTATTACCATTAGACTACATTAAGGGAATTTAAATTTTATTTTAGATTTTTTGAGATCAATTAAACTCAAGTAAGTAAAGAAGTAATTGGAATTTTTTCAATTCAAAGGTATGGTTTGAAGTTTTTCAGAAAAATACTCCAATTTAGATTTTTCGTGTTTCGGATCGGATTCGAACCTACCCTCGTCAGTGCCCGGCTCGAATCCTTAGGCAGACACGCTATCGATTACGCCGTAATATATATATGTGTGTATATATATGTATGTATGTGTGTATGTGTATGTATGTATGTATGTATGTATGTATATGTATATGTATGTTTGCGTATATGTGTGTATGTGTGTATATATGTATGTATGTATGTGTACATGTATGTGTATATGTATGTATATATGTATATATATGTGAGTACATGTGTATATATGTGTGTATGTACGTGTATATACGTGTGTATGTGTATGTATGTGCATGTGTATATATGTGTATATATATATATATGACAATGGTGAATGGTCGTCTTATCAACACTTGTTATAAGTGACAGTGTGAATTTTAAACTAAATTAATCTCTTAAATGATAAATATATAAGTATAACTAAATGTAGTGAAAACATTAATTGTAATAATCAGTTTTATATCTAATATAATAGTTTTAAAGTGTTGGTTTTAATAATTAAACTCTAAGGTAAGATTGCTTTCAAAAATGGAAAGATGTGGGCGACCAAGATGTAATCTTCCCTAAATGTAAAATTTATTAACTCTGATTTTACTAGAAAACTAAATAAATTAAATTTAAACCTACTTAGAGCTTTAACTAGCGAAATTTAGTTATTATTTCAAATTCAGTTTAAAATTTCATTTGTTGACATAATTTTATGTGATAGATTTATCTCTTTCTATTTATCCAAACATTATCCATAAAATCCAATAAGATTTTTGAACGATATCAACGAGCAGGGTTAATTGTTTTTGTTAAATTAATTCTTGTGTTTCAAGAAAAATTCAAAACATTCTTGCGTTAATTATATTATATAAAATAATGTTTTATAAAATTTAAATAAATACATTTCAAATAAAAACATCAAGTGAAAGATAATATTTTTATCCAATTCAATCCCAATACTTTTATATGAAATTCACTCAATTCAAAGGGGTTTTTTGTTTTTTATATATAGGTACATAATATAAATGTTTTTAACCATAAATAATTTTAACCATAAATATAATAACATGAATTCAGATTGGAGAGTGCAGAGGACTACAATTTAGTCATCATCCTATTATACTAATAAATTACATGAATAACAGGTTTCCGACTGGAGATTGCAGGCGAGAAATTTTAGATACGGGATTGCTGATTGGCGATTGCAGATTATATGTATAAGTGATTGTCCTTGTGATTGTCTCCTAACAGTAGTAGCTAGATACGATTTGCCAGGTGTCTGTAACCGGGTCGTTCACTCCTAACTTACAATTACCTACCTATCCTTACCTATTGTTATATGTAAAACGACTGTAGGAAGTGGCCCGGCCGTAATCCGGGAGTCTCGCATAGTGCTTGGTCCTACAGTCCAATCAATCAATCTGTTTAGAAATTTATTACGAAACTAACACGAAACATTATTTCATCGCCGAAAAATTATAACAGATCATATATTAACATAATTTAGTGAAAAGATGATACACTCAGCAAACTACTCAAAAACCACTCCATTTAGCGTTTCGAGAAATAATTACAAAACCACAAATTCATATTTCTTTCAACATTCCAAAATTATTGTAAAAATTAAATAAAATCAATCTTTTTTCAAAATTCTAAAAATATTCCAAAAATTATTACAAAATCAAGGATTAAAACTTTGTTCAAAAAACCTAAAAATATTGCAAAAATTATAACAAAAATTATAAACAAATCAAAAACTTTTTTCAGAATTCTAAAAATATTCCAAAAATTAGAATAAAATCAAATATTTAAACTTTTTCTAAATTCTAATAATATTCCAAAAATTCTTAAAAATTCAAACTTTTTCCAAAATTCTAAAAATATTGCAAGAATTAAAACAATATCAAAAATTTAAACATTTTTCAAAATTCCAAAAATTATAATAAAAACAAAAATTTAAAATTTTTCTAAATTCTAAAAATATTCCAAAAATTCTTACAAAATCAAAAATTGAAACGTTTTTCAAAATTTTAAAAATATATATATAAAATTCACAAATTCAAAAATTCTATATTTTTTTTCTATAAATATTGCAAAAATTATTACAAAATCAAAAATACAAACTTTTTTCAAAATTTCAAAAATATTTCAAAAACTAACAAATTCAAAAATTTCCATGTCCAATTTCATGTAAAATTACATTTACGTCATACAAACAGCTAAATTTTTTTTCCAAAAAATTGGCTAAAAAATTAAATGAAATCATTTTTTGATACACTTGACAATATTTTTTTGACAAACTTATAATGCAATAAAATTCTCAATAATAATAATTTCATATTTTACATTTCATTTCATATAAATAACTAATTTTATTTTTTTCTAAAAAAAATAAATGAAAATCATTCTTTTGACACACTTGACATTATTTTTATAATAATAATAAAATTTCATTTCCAAAAAATTGGGTAAAAAAATAAATAAAAATCTTTTTTGTTGACACACTTGAAAATAATTTTTTGACAAACTTATAATGCAATAAAATCTAACATCAAGATTTCTCCACATTCCATGTATGAACATTTTTTAAACAAAACCAATGTAAATTTTCTTGTTTTGACACACTTAACGATTTTTTGACACACTTCATGTGTCATATTTAATGTTCAATTACATTTCATGTCATCCAAATAATTATTTTTATGTTTTATGTATAGTTTTATAGTCGAAAACCGAAAAAATGTTTCCTATAATACGTTTCTCAAAAAAATTGGGAAACTTCTAAAACAATAATCAAGGTCCTGGTCTTACATACGGATGTCAATCATCCAGATATCTACAGATTCAAATTTACTACTCATTATCACTGAAAATAAACGTCTTTTAAGCCAAAAATATGAAATTTTGCTATGTTTGACACAATTAATGATTTTTTGACACATTTCCGGTACAGTTATCAAACGCTCCTGCCCCTTGGGTATACCTATTTTTAGGAAAAAAATTTTTGAAATCCCTCCAGCGGTTTTCTAGATTTCGTAGGTAATGACGGACGGACGTACATTTTTTTGTTTGCTCTTTTAGAATCAGTAGGTCCTAAAACGTCGAGAAATGCCAAAAAAGGGGGGGGGTAAGAATTTCACTTTTGGTTCATGAATTCAATACTTTGGTTTTTTCAAAACGGAAGTAATAATTTTAGTAAAATTAAAAGAATTTAAACAATTGGAATCATACCAATTGAATAATGATAATTTTTTTATAGGAAGATTTTCATTAGACAATAGGTTAAGTTCATTAGGGTATAGGTTAGAAAACAATACAATAATACACACTATTATTATGGAAAAAACATACAAATAAAGCTGATATTAATAAATGAAAGATAATAAATTAATTTAATTTTTTTCAATTTCTGCGCTCAATAAATTCAACAATCGAATATTAATTACTTCGGTTTTGAAAAAATTACTTCGGTTTTGAAAAATTACTTCGGTTTCTTTCGGTTTCTTCTTCTTCAATTCTTATCCCCACTTTTTTGGCATTTCTCGACGTCTTAGGACCTACTGATTCTAAAAAAGCAAAAAAAAATGTATGTCTGTCTTCCGCCGGCCGTGCGTCACAACCGACGAAATCTAGACAACGGCTCGAGGGATTTCAAAAATGTTTTTTCTAAAAATAGTTATACTCAATGGTAATAGCCAAATGGACGATGTGTTCGATAGCTGTCCCGGAAGTGTGTCAAAAAATCGTCAAGTGTGTCAAAATAAAGAAATTTAGAATTTTGAAAAATTTAAAATTTTTGATTTTATTGTAATTTTTGGAATTTTGAAAATATTGTTATAAGTTTTGCAATGCTTTTAGAGTTTTGGAAAAAGTTTGAATTTTTGATTTTATTTAATTTTTACAATATTTTTGGAATTTTGAAAGAAATATGAATTTTTGATTTTGTAATATTTTCTCGAAACGCTAAATGGAGAGGTTTTGAGTAGTTTGCTGATTGTATGTATCTCTTTTCACTAAATTGTGTTAATTTATGATCTGTTATAATTTTGCGGCAACGTATTGAAGTGTTACTTTACTAAATTTCTAAACAGAGATTAAAAAAATATATGTACTTAACAAAGAGTTTATGTTTGATATACATCGCTTCCAAAAATAAAAATAATGTCCACATAAAAGTTTTATGCCGAAAACTATAACAAAATCCTTAACAAAACCGAAGTCTTGATATCTCAGAGCCTTGAGATTTCAGCCCCTCCATATTTTCAGATTGATACTGTTATGACTTATGGTTGTACCTTTGAGATGGTCTTTCTCTAAATTCGGTACAAAAAGTTATTCATGCTGCTTCTGATTTGATTATTAAGTAAGTAACACCAGGTTTTAGAAAGATACGATGACTTTATTAAAACTTTGAGCTTTTGTGATGTTGGCTTGTACATTTTCTCTGGGTTTGTATATTTTCTTCATCCAAAAAAAATTTGGTTGTAGCAATGTTTTATAAGTTTCAAAAATTTAACGATAAGTGTAAGACACGAAATGAAGATTGGTACAGCGATCTGCAAAATTTGTTCTCAATTTAAATATTTTCTCCGCCTCCAAAATAAATATTTAAAACGCATCCGGATGATTACATACATTTAAAAAAAATTTTGTGGTATGTTAGTTGTGGTGTATGCTTTTCTTTGTTGGATTCGTGCAAGGAGATTATGCAAACAATGTTCCAGTTTTATTTTTCTTAAGTCACGCAGAGAATATTTATGCAAAATTTTTAAAATTTGACGCAAATCGTTGGATGTGCAAAATTTATCCGATTGGACAGAACATATGAAGAGGGAAAGAGTTGAGATTTTCCAGATTTTTTCTTCCTTAGATTTACCCTACCCCACCTTTAATGGATTTGAACTGTCTAGACATTTAACCAAATTAGTTAGATGGGTGATATAATTTGATTTGATTGAAAGGCGCAAACGCGTTGGTTTTGATAAATTTTGAAAACTAAAACGAAGCTAAGTTTATTCCAGGATTATCTGGGCATTTAGAAAATTTCAGAAAATACAAAAGATGTGGACAAGTTTTATTTACCGGCGTTATGTAAAGCATTCATTATTTGATGTAGTATCGTGTATTTTCGCAAAAATAATTTTTAACAGATTTAGAGCCATCTCAGCATTTGGAAAAATAATTGCAATCCTAATCAAGATCACGAATCGGGCGGGTGATTTTTTGAGATGAATGGGCGAAATTGGATGGTACAGTATCAAAGAATGTGTTAATATAGCTTTTTTACCCATTTTGGGCTTAAACTGTCTGAATTTATTTATTTATAACTTGCAATTTGAAATAAAAAATATAATCAAGATGTGCATAGTAGATAGCCATGCCAGTCTAATTGATCACGTCTTAGGATTGATAATATTAAGTGCAATTTGTTAATTAAAAAATGTGTAACTTAAAATCTTTTGTTTAGGATAAGCACTGAATAATTTGATTTATTTCAGTTTTTTGTTAATGCAACAAATGTTTAACATTGAAACCCGCTACTTTAACTCAATAGCTTTGAATATTACCACAAATAATGCTGACCGTTTTCTTTTAATATACATTCGAAATATTAAGTCAACGACTATGTCTGAAAACACACATACTTAACAATGTAAAGAAGCAATCCGTTGGGAATCGAACCTGATACTATTAAGTTACAGCACTAGCGCTTTAACAACTGAGCTAGAACGTCATCAACAATCTAACATATTAAAGTAAACATAATATATCAACAGAACAAAACCGATAAGTGCCACTTACACAAAAATAAGTTGTAATGGTCAATACCTTAATGTAGGAATGCGCACATTTTTCCTAACTTCCAAAACCTTTCCTTCGTAGAGATGTAATCGCGCATTTGTAGACAAATTTTTTATCGTCTCTAGATAATTGTGATAAATGGTTGACAGAATTATTAACCAAAAATTGCATTGAATATGTTTATCCAAACACAAAAAATTTAAAATAAAACCGCATAATATGATTTAAAATTATTTCAAATAATATGCAATTTTTGCTTTACTCTTCGAGCTGAAATCAAATTAATACACGTATTTTGTCAAATAGATAAAGTATTGTATTGCTTTCGTGTTTAAGGTATTTTATTTTCTCACAAGTTTACAGACTTTGCTCGAGAATAAACTAGTTTATTAAACATCTTAGCAATACAGTACTATTATCTAAACGATTTGGTTATTGGTAAGATTTGATTTCGCATGCAATCCACCACTTATTATATTACCACATTTTGCTTTGTATGATTGTTTTATGAAACTTAAAAACATCACAAACTAAATTTTTATAGAAAAGATAAAGAAATTGTCATATTAGTCAAAATAATAATATAAGTTCATTTAAATGAGGCGAAGAAGAAGAAGAATCGCCATATAAATGCGATGCTTTCTACAGCAAATGAATGTTCCCTTATTGTTTGTTATTTTTCTATGATCACTCATATGTCTTGCTATTTGCCAACAAAACAGAGTTCTAACGACTGAAGATTGCATCCAAAACGTATTCTGATACAATAGTATGTGCATTGTAACACGTTTTTACGGAAATTTATCCTAAAGGACGAGTGTAAATCTAAAAGTGTAAATAAATTTCATTTCATAAAAAAAATTAATTGTGTCCCTAAACGCTTTCAAGCCATTTTAAAGATTCCTGTTTTTATGTTGTTTATTTTTCATAGAGAAAATGGGCTTTAAACAAGGTTTTTTCGCCTGAATGAAATTTTATAGACAAACTTCAAAATTAATTTTATTCCTTCGATTTTCGTTTTCAGTAATGTTCTTGAATACTCCCACATAATCGGCTACAGGGTTTTCTCTTGCATACTATTAGTAATTAATCTGCCTTATTGTTTCATACTGTAAACGTGCGCGCACCTACACAATATGGCACCCGTAGGTTTGGCTTTTTTTCTCAGTTTTGCATTTTTTTATTAAATCAAAATTAGTCAAAATAAGACGATTACGATTGAAATTTTAAAAACCGTTGTTCAAATCTAATAATAGCAGAATAGTTAGTGGATATTTTCGTTAAAGTGTAGTAAGAGGTCTGGTAGACCGTGAAGGTTTACCAGTTGGTCGTACACGCAACACTGTCTTTACCCCTCGCATAGCTCAGCCAGGCGTGAATTCTTTCGACCAACCTCCTTACAAGAAAATTTTCAAAAAATAAGAACTAAACGAATTGACTCGTGTACCCAGGCCGCCGAAAGAGATGGCCGATATGCCACATCTCTCCCTTTTGATTTACGTTAACAATACATTTTCAGATATAACGCTCAAAAAAATATTCAACCGTTTTACTAAAAGACAATTGAATATAACTTAAAAATCTTAACAGTATTACCTTACTGAAATCATCTCAAGTGTTGATTTTATCCATAAGGCTCATGAATGTTAGTTCCAAAAAGCAACAAAATCAAAAGAAAAAAAACAAATTTAACTAATAAACAAAAAAGTTAGGTGATTTGGAAGAGTGCTTCGGTGAAATCGATGGATAACCAAAAGACATAGTGGTCTAACAATAGCTCAGAAGGCTGCAGTCTAGCATTTTCCTTCTTACTGTTCCCTGACAAGCTAAAGACACCACCGAAACACCCTGTGTTAAGAAAGATAAAGAGGTTGGTGATAAAGAGTGATAGAGAGAACATCAGTCATAGCGACCCAAACGACAGACAGTCGCAATTTCCCAGTTATCGTCCACTTGTCTGCACTCTTCGTACCCTATAACAGGTTACCCAAATAACGAATAGAATTATCGAAGGCCATGGCAGTTAGACTACTTGAGCGTAGCACTTGGTGGGCATGACCTCATTGAGAACCCGTGAACGTGGTGGCATACCCATGTTGGGTTGGCCTAGATGGTACACCATGAGAACCCAACAAGATCCGAGCCATGTCACTTCACTACTCATGACTCTCGCGCAGCAGTCAAGAATGTCCACCCAACTAAGGTACGCGGGATCGTAAACCCCGTTAGGAATACGTCTGAAGGACCTTTCCTACTTTTGCAGATATAAATTATAGACAAAAAATCTCAGATATACATTTTGTCGGTGTGTCAAGGACTTATGAATTCTGTCTTTCACCCCCAGAACACCAACTCAATTATCTAAAACACAAAGAATTGTTTGCGCCTTAGTACTTACAAGAATATTGCCTGTCGCCCAAAGAACAAAACTAACAAAATTTTCTGCACGTCAGGATATACGAGGATCTTGCCTTCCACACACAGAACAAAACGGAACAAAACAACCTCAAATTAATCTGCGCGTCAGGGTTAGTCCTTTCGAGATACGTATATAGTAAATTAAAAGATTAGTTTCTTGTTAACTAATTGGCATTTTTAATTTATCATAAAAATTCATACAAAAATCAAAAAAAAATTTTAAAATAGTATTCAAAAATTTTAAAAAAATTGTCGAATGAACAAAAATAATAAGACTCACAAATGGAAAACATGACCACAGGAAACAAGCTGGGCCATGTTCATTTTTTGAGCGCCCCAATTACATAATCCGCTGAGGAGGGCTAGAGAATTAGTATGAGGAGCCATAATGACTGAGAATGTGTCGAACGCAACGAATTGGGAAAAAAATAAAAACCAATTTAGGAAGGGGGAAAAGAAACGAAACTTCCAAAATAATAAAACAATTGTGTTAGAGGTTGGCAGACATAATAGGACAAGGATTAACTGCACTAAAATGAATTGGAAACAGAAATAAAAACTCAAACTCCCTTTCTAAAATGTTATCTCTGTGCGCACTTGAAAACGTGTGACTGTTTATTCTAGTAAGGCACAATGACAGCCGTGATTTTTATTTTATTTTTTTCTAATCTTATGAGCAACAGGTCACGTTATGCACTGGGTAACGCTATTTTATCGGCACTATCATCTATATGTACATGATTTTTAACAGAAATACTTCAAATATATATGGTAACGTGCCTTTGTTCGGTAAATCTTACAGTATTTGATTGCCAATAATTTTTATGAAATTAAAAAACCTCATACTGCTTTGAACACTAACAGTTGAGGTAGTGTTTTGTATTTTGGTGTTAATCTTCTCGTAGAATGTTTATCATTACGAAGTAGAACGTAAAAGAAACCCCTATAAGCCAATAGTTAAAGCCGAGCTATAAAATTAAACTATGTGCAAATACCTAAATACGTTACAATACAAAACCTTCCAACTTTAAGTTATCTAAAAGTAAATACATTAGCATTATCTCTCTAACTCTTCACAACTTAAACCCTGCACGACAACAACAAAAAACCATAAAAACGACAAAAAAATAGAAATATAATTCGATTTCGGTTTGTTCTTTCTAAGTTCTAACACAATTAAATCGGAGAAGTAAATATATAACGATAATACTATTATTCTTAGTGACATCCAAATTTCGACATTTTATAAAAACATAAACATAAATATAAAAACAGGAAAAGACTTTTCTTTTCTTATCATCATACACAGATCACCCCTTTTTTTATTATATTTTCCTTTTTAGCCGAGAATAGCAAATATGTTCATGGATAGACTAACAGAAATACTAAAAAGAATTATTTAGCGGATTTATAAAAAACGGAAATAGGAGGAAACGAATCCAAGATAAACCGGATATGATTTTCTTTTTCTTTGGTCGTACAATTTTTTTTACATTAATCTCAATTCTCCATAAAATTTTCTTCGTTTTCCTTTCTATTCTGATTTTATTTTTTCAAACAAATACAATAGGCAAAAAGTCAAAATGTCCATAATTCGAATTGGTCACATTTCAAAAGAAAACAAACAAAAAAATAAATTATTAATATTTTCCTTTATTTTTTTTCAAATGAAAAACCTATTTTTAATAGTGATTTGGGTCTGGTTAGTTTTTCTTTCACTTTTTTTGGTCTTGTATAAAAATAGAATAGGAAAATATGGAAATGACAGCTTTATAAGAAAAACGATTTAAATATTGCTGTTGTTCGAGAAAACAAAATACAAGAAGAAAAACAAATGTAACAGAATTTAAGGAAAACAAAAAAAAATTAAAAATGAAATACTTACGAATACTTGACCAGGTGAATTAATAGAATTACCATTGTTGATTCCATTTGAACTTTGAATTTGAAATTCAAACGTGAAACATGAAAATAGAAAATATATTTATTGTTATTGTATTTTTCTTTAATTTATTGTTTTGGGTCATTGTAATTATGTGACATTTATGATTTAAAATTGTTTGTAACGATTAGGAAAAAATTTGAAATGTTGTTGCAGTATGAGGTAAAATTAATTTAATCGAATTTTTAGACGGTTTGTTATGTGTTGATGTGACTTACATAAAGTCTCACAAAATTTAAGGATCCTAATTCCAACGTGAAGTTTTAATAACTCTTGTCTGTAAACCTGTTGATTCAATTTGTGATGTTGAAAGAACTTAGAAGATTCAGCGAACTTGGGAGCTATAGCGGGAAAATTACCTAAGATAACAATATCGTCAAAGATAATAATAACAGCACGAAAACCCAACCCAAGCTTAGACATGGTACTGGTTTCTGGTTTCTAGTTTCAAAAGTTTAGAGGTATGGCGGTTTATACTAATTACTTTCCTATACTTATCAACACTTTCATTGAAAAACAACAAAAAAACATCCAACAAAAACAACTTTGTAGAACGATGAAATTCATCACTAAAATCAAACCACTCAACTATGTTTGCTTGACTCGACGATCGTGTCAAATTTATTAGAACACGCTTTAGCTAGGAAACACACAAATGGAAAAGAAATCCATCATCATCTAGATCCCAGCTCTAATATTACATAAAAATTATTGCATCACAAAAAACATTGGTGTTCCATTCCATGGTATGTCAGTATAAAACGCCATCCCACAAACGCATCTGGCTCTACCTGGAGTAAGTAATCGATCTTAAAGTTTTGTCCAGCTCAAAATCTGACAGCAAATTTGACACATTGAAAGCAACTTTTGAGTTAGATATGTGCATAGGCTCCATCCGGAAGGCGTTAAATCATATCATTTCGTCGATCATTTTGTATAACTAAATTAATACTACAAATACAAAGCGCAAAAGCAACAATTTAGATTGGAAGAGGAACAAAGTTCGTAAACTGGTTAAGAGAGCAAAAAGAACACATAACTGGGTAAGCTTAAGCCTTAAACACACTACAAAAACAATTTGAGAGTAACATGTGGGAAATCAGATTCCTCATCATATAGGTGAATAGTCCTTACAATATTTCTTTTGAAAACTATGAAAAATGTGCTTATAGACACACATATATTACTTCCGACGTACATACCATTTACGAAACTCGCTCCACTAAAATTAGCACGAATGTCGAAAGACAATATTTACAAAAGCGGTGATGTAAATGCCTTGAAACAGCATCCTAAACGAAAGGACACCTCTAACAATTATCTTTGCACACATATTATTGTGTTAATCCTCATAATCCCACGAATTCTTAAAATAACGGCTTCACTAGAACTTATAGAGATTGTTGCACCATTTGCCGAAAATATTTGTTTGTGATGACCCGGGATAGTAAATCGATCAGCAACTCCCTTACATACATCAAAACGCAATTTTTGCTTGGTGGTCTAAATCTTGCTAGCTATCTATCGAAGAATTTTTGTTACAAAAAATATAGAAATTTCTGTACCTCAGTAGCGCAGGTGTTTTCTAAACCACACCAACAAAATTACGATAATCTTACAACTTTCTCCCCTGCTTTCACAGATAGCATCTCGTAATAATATTTGAACCTGGTAATCTAACCAGGTGCCTTAAATTTGTTTTGAAATTACCAAGATTAAATTATTAAATTAGATTAAATTATCACCGAGAAAAAAAATTCGATTTCGATATAAAGTAAAGTCAAATTGGTGCAAGAGCATATTTACAACATTAATTTATAATATAACAGTACCATACTTGCTTGTTCAACAAGTAACGCAGGAACACAAGGAAATGCAAAAGAAGGCTCTTTAGTATGCTCCAAAATATTGTCACTCGAGAGCACAATTGTAAAATGGAAATAAAAAAAAAAACAACTAACCGCGTGTTGAAATCAATGGGAGCTTACTTAAAAAGATCTTGAGGGATATGATGAACTTTCTGTTGAAAGACCTAAATATTACGATCTCGAGCCAAAAGTGATATTCTTACCCCCACTTTTTCAAAAATTTTTGTTTCTAAAAATAGATATCGTCGGCTACAAAGCATTTACGTGTAACTACATTTTAGAAAAATGGAAAGGAAGCCCACAAAACGATTTATTGTGATTCTAAACAAGCTTTAAAAAAAAATTACTATCAATAAATTAAAAAAAATAGTTTTTCTTGATTTATTGATAAACAAAATTATTTTCAAGCCTGCTTAGAATCGCAATAAATCGTTTTGTGAGCTTCCTTTCCATTTTTTTAAAATGTTGTTACACGTAAATGCTTTGTAGCCGACGATATAATCAATGGGCAGGTTCGAAATGACGTTGTGTTCGATAAATGTACCGGAAGTGTGTCCATAAAAAGTCAAAAGTCGTCAAGTGTGTCAGAACAAGTATTTTTTGCTTAAAAAACGGTAGTTTTAAGTGATAATGAGTAGTTACCTTGAATTTAAAAAAATCTTGATAGTCGGGATTAGTATGTGAGACTAAAAACTAGATTATTGCAATATAAGTTTGTCAAAGTGAGTAAAATTATTGTCATGTGTGTCAGTCAAAAGAATGATTTGCATATATTTTTTTACCAATTTTTTGTGAAAAAAAATAAAATTAGTTATTTGTATGGCGTGAAATGTAATTGAACACGAAATTTATAATATTGAGAATTTTGAATTATAAGTTTGTTAAAAAAATATTGTGTGTCAAAAGTGTGTCAAAAGATAGATTTTCATTTAATTTTTTACCCAATTTTTGTGAAAAAAATAAAATTAATTATTTGTATGACATGAAATTAAATTGAACATGAAATTGGACATGGAAATTTTTGATTTTACTATAATTTTTTAAATATTTTTGGAATTTTGAAAAAAGTTTGTATTTTTGTTTTTTTTATAACTTTTGTGATATTTTTAGAATTTTTGGAAAAGTTTGAATTTTTAAATTTGTGAATTACGAATTTTCGCAAAATATTTTAAGAATTTTTAAAAAAGTTTCAATTTTTTAATGTTGTAAAAGTTTTCGGAATACTTTTAGTATTTTGAAGAAGTTTAAATTTTGAATTTTATTATAATTTTTGGAATTTTGAAGAAAGTTTCAATTTTTGGTTTTGTTATAATTTTTGGAATACTTTTCGAATTTTGAAAAAGGGTTTTTTTGAATTTGATTTTATTTATAATTTTTGCGATATTTTTAGAATTTTGTGATAAGTTTCAATTTTTGAATTTGTGAATTATGAATTCTTGGAATATTTTTAGAATTTTGAAGAAAGTTTAAATTTTTGATTTTATTATAATTTTTATAATATTTTTGGAATTTTGAAAGAAATATGAATTTTTGATTTTGTAATATTTTCTCGAAACGCTAAATGGAGTGGTTTTTAGTAGTCTCTGGGTGTATCATCTTTTCACTAAATTATATCAATTTATGGTCGTCGTGTTAGTTTTGTAATATAGAAATATATAGAAATATATACAGAGATAAAAAAATACTTGTAGTTTAACAAAGAGTTTTATGATTGATATACATCGCCCAAAACTAAAAAGAATGTCCTAATAAAAGTACTTTAATAGAAGAACTAAACTCGGACAAATTATATACAGAAATTGACGGCAGCCATATCATTAAAGCATGCCATACCTTTCTGTGAAAGTAAAGGTATGGCATGCTGAAATGCCATGGCTGCAGTCAATTGCTTTTCCTGTCTTCTGATTACTCGAATGTTATGTTGTTTTAAATCGTTTTTTGATTTCGCAACTTTTTAAGTAAATGTTCCTAGTGATGCCTTTTGGCCTTTATCATAAACACCTAAATAACAGACGAACAAAATAAAATAAATATAAAACAAAATTGAACAAAACTGTG
The DNA here is from genome assembly GCA_963693315.1 of Diogma glabrata. Classification (NCBI taxonomy): domain Eukaryota; kingdom Metazoa; phylum Arthropoda; class Insecta; order Diptera; family Cylindrotomidae; genus Diogma; species Diogma glabrata. The sequence continues at coordinate 158,569,646 of OY856186.1, forward strand.
TATTAAACATCTCTCTAAAGTAGTTGACGATATTGATATAACAATAGAAATGTATACTTAGAGGTTTTTGAAAAGAGCAGCAAAAAAATTTAAGGCTGATACAAGTCTTTTAGACAAATTGAAAAAAAACCATTGCTTCAAAAAATATTTACAAGAATTGTCACTCACTAAACCACAGATTACTAATTGTGGTGCGGCTTTCAGAAGATTTGAGGGTACAGCAGCTACATTATGTTACTGTGAAGCGGCGAAATGATAAGTTTTTCAATGAGACGAAATGAAGAAATTTTTAACAATTCACTGCTTCACAGTTACAGGATTTAGCTACAGCAAGAACGATCCACTCATTAGACATTCAGAAGGACCCTAAGCAAAATACGATAAAGTAAAACCATATGTCTTCACCTTTAATTTACAGACTGTTTTTACAACATATCAATAATACTTGAATGAAGAGGTACGAATGACTCTTTCATCTAACTAATAAACGCAGGAAGCAGTAAATTTTCAAATGCCCCAGGTAAATATTCACAACTTTATAGTAGCCTCTGCTGCGGTGGCAAGAATTTTCAACATCTTAATGTTAAGAAACGACGAGTCTTGCAAGAAGCAAGCCTGAGGTACTATGTGATACAAATGCCAACTTACTTAGAACCTGCATTATGACAAGGCAAAACATTATTATAGTCTCTCAGATTTTCTCATCAGGGATCTAGTAATCATATAAATTACTACCACATTTAATTTTATTTAAGCATGACAAAAGAATATTATTATTTATTAAGAATGACAAAATCGGTTCTACATGTTAATAGCATGTGCATGCAATAGCAGCAATACTGCTGATTTACAAGATGACCATCAAATTTTGGGGACTTCAACTCTCCATCAACTCACTTGATGTAGTCAAAACAGATCAAATACACAGTCGACCAAGAGCTCGAACAAAAGCTCAGCGAATCCCTCAAATCCAGAAGGCATCGTTAAAATTATTTGTCATGTGCAATGAAAATCTGTAGAATTCTAATTGGTATATTGTCATAATGAAAGAGCCAGGCATCGTTTCTCACGAAAATTATCGTTTTCAGGGTTTCGTATTTTAAAAAAGTAAAAACGGTGAGACTATGGTGAGACTAGACCTATTGGTGAGACTTCGGTGTCCGTTCGAATTTCTGCATAATCGATTTTCTCACAAACTATAAGTGCAATCAACTTTCTCAATTTTCTACAGTTATAAAATGTATTTGTCCGCACGCTTACTGAAATTGCATATATTTGTTTCTATTTGTATTTTATAGACATTAATAAAGAGAAAGTAAAACAAATGTTTTCTTTTAGGGAATCGAGTTTGATATAGAAAAATCAAAAAAGATTGAGATATTTAAAAAAAAATTCCATAATTTTTGGACTGCGTAGTTTTTGAATTATTTCCAAAAACGTGAGTTTTTTTCCTGCCTTCAACCTACATCTCCGAATCAATTAGCGCCACTACTGTTTATACCGAATAAATTAGCGCCACTACCGCGATAAAACCAATTAGATCAAATTTGAAAAAACCCACTACGGTGACACTAGTAACCCTACTTTCAAGCACATGATATAGTTGGTATTAAAAATTCTAAATATCGAACTTTAAACTGCCGATTCCTCTATCTGAGAAACAGTGGTAAGATAAGTTTGTTTATTTTAGCTAAACATAAATTTATTATTTCCTTACTACCAGTTAAGATTAACGTGACGAGGCTTTAATAAAACGGCTATGTATAATGCTTCTTTAAAAATTGTTTGAACGCTAATAGATGAAAGTAGAATCCACAGTAGAGAACTTAAAGTTGAACTTTGTGGCATAGACAAAAGCTTTAAGTAGTAGCAAGATTGGAATCTTTAAAAAATGGTCTCAGAAGCTTTATGAAAGAATTATGCATGAGAAAAAGGAAGTCCAGGCTACTTTTCTTTGAAAGCATGCTTGTCGAGACAAGAATAACTGTCGAGACCAGAATAACTCATCTAGTCTTTCCAGGCTCAGTAAAACTCTTGCAAAAACAAAATAATACCAGGTTATCCAGCTAAATCGAATGATACTTGAACTACACTCTAAGAAAAATTAAACTACTATAATAGTTATAGGAAATGGGTTGTCTTTGCCTTCTATACACTTTGATGTGTAAATTACAAACTTCACAAATATCACAAACACAAATATGCATAATAGATTAAAACATTTTATGTAAAGTTGCGTATTTTGATATGTGAAAATAGTTATTTATGTATCAAGGGTGTAAAGTTATAAATTTCAAGCCAAGTGAGAATTTGTTACACGAGACGTTAGTCGAAGGCTACATCTCGCTATGGCCGAAATTAAATTAACTAACTTACACCCGTGGTACATACAACATCTTTTATGCTTCCTTCAAGAGGGCGTAAAGTAACCATAAGAGGGTGTAAAGTAACAATACGAGGGTATAAAGTAATAATAAGAGGGCGTAAAGTAATAATACCAGGTCGTAAAGTAATATAGAGATCGAAAAAGTTATGTTTTACTCAAACCTAAGTAAGCGTAAAATAGTTCATTATGTATAGGAAGTATAAAAAGTCAGACAAGTGCGAATAAAATTCGCTCGGCAAGGGTTCCGTGAATGTAAAAGAACACAATATCCAAAATAATTGACAAAAAGTTGTGTTGTAAATTGTAATGTTTTTATATTGGCAGACTATAGACGCATAACAAAATAAATGTTTAATTGTAAATGTCAATACTAAATTACAATCATTGATCAAAAATGACACAAAAAATGTTGCTTCAGGTTAAAACTTATCCATAGCTGTTTATGGTAGGTAACTCAAGAAAGATTCAATTACACCAGCTTGTAAATGGTTTAAATTTGATTATTTTTTCGGTCAATCAAGGTTCGAAATTTTCTACATACAAAAAATACTTTTTTAACAATAACACAAAAACTGTGCATTGCAAAATTCTAAAAAAAACTGTAATGTGTTCTAAATTAGGTGATTAGGTGAGTTTTCTAACTGCGTGAACTGAATAAATAGAGGAGAATTTTTATCTCAAACATTCCAGCACTTAAGCATTAATCACTCACAAAATCTTTCCACTTTAATACTCCTGTATTTAGTATTTGAGCTAGTCGAAATTGTATTTTGTTGCAAAACGCTAAATAATTAATTAACTTAACTCCAAACGAAATAAGATAATAAGGATCATAAATTTTTGTTTAAAAAATAGTTCATCCTTTCATTACTAGATAGCATGAAATTAAACATGATAAACTGTTTTTTCTGCCATCTATATATAAAACCTTTAACTCATATTATATTCACCTCAATACACCATATTTAATTTGTGTCTCCGCTATCGATGGCATTGTTGTTGTATTCAATGGACGATTCTGTCGTCTTCTTGATGGTGGAATTCGACTTTTTCGATCCATTTGGTCTTTTTTATGTTTTGTTTATTTATCTGAAATAAATATATATAAAAAAACAATTTAACTAATTTTATATAAAATCAATTCAATTAATTTTGTTTATTTATTTATCGATATATTAGAATTAAGAGAATAAAAAATAGATTAGTTTTGGTTTTGTATTTAATGATAGATTTTTATTGGCAACAAGACCACACATCAATTTTACGAATATCAATCAGAGAAGTAAATCCGAAAAAATGATTCACTATGATTTATGATTAAAAGTTTTTGTATTTTAAATCCACAACAAAACATCAACCGTATAGTACACGAAAAACTTTTTTAATCAAGTTTCGAAAATATATTTCCTCCAGCAGTTTGAATAACGGAAAATTTAAACCTGAAAACTTACTAATTAAGCTACATTAACCCTAAAGGTTAATTGAAGTACAACACAATTTAAAATTTTCCCTCATAAAAGCAGAAATTTAATATTTCAATCTAACCACTTCTACTCGTTACATTACATACATTTATGCTTATCATTTTAACTTTTAATAATTTTTGTGGTTGAGACTTTGAAAAAAGCGAAAAGAAAAACAAGAGTTCAAATTAATGATCTAAATTCGATTATAAAAGTTAAACTCAACGACGTGTAATGGATTTAAAATTGAATCAATTTATTATTAAAAAAAAATAACTAAACTTGATTGAGTAAGTTATGAGAAATTTATGGACATATCTATACTCGATGAACTTTTATTGTAATCGGAGCTTTTTCATGCGTGGAAATTGGAGAAGTTGACAAGTGAAAAATGATTGTTTTTTTGTTTTCTTATTTGCACGACACTGAATTGATTTAAATCGAATAAGATGAAGATAATCAATAAGCAATCTTCTCACAGTATTTGCATTTTTGCATTGAAATTGAAAAAAAAATCAATTAAAGTAAATTTAAATTGATATTATTTTTTTCTTGAATGAATTATTTAAATTTTATGCATTTCTTTTAACTTGAGATATACGGCGACAGTCAGTTATTTATTTTCGTAAATATATTTAATGACAATTGTATTATGCGATGACAAATTGATGTTGGAATACTCGTATATATATCTGTCAATGAATGAAGTTGTTATATTCAAAGTTGAAAATCGTTATAAGATGACATCAGTTTGGTGGTTGTTGTGACATCAGTCACAGTGATCTACTTTGTTTGATTGAGAAAAAAGATTAAAAAAAAAATCCAGGACATTTACAGTAAAAGATCTAAAGATATAATATTCAAATTTAAACTTGATTCCTGTAGTTTTCGTTGTCTTACATTTTCTATTCTGTTCAATAAAACAAACATTTAATATCAATGAAATAATACATTAGCCCCATTTAAGTAAGTTTAGATTAGGCTAGGGAGAATCTTTTTGTCTTCCTGCTCATCATTGCTTCTATGACAGTTATCATGCGAGAAGACAACAATTCTGTTAGCATGCTTCCCAATAGGGCAATGCCCAGTAAAGACACACACACACAACCACAACGATCGATTAAGTGATAACAGTTGATTGGACCTGAGGCATCTCAATTTCAAGCAAACTTTACTGGCTTTTAATATTGTTGTACCTTCCGACCATCTAGTATTTATGCGTGTATGCGATTCTGCTTGAAGTAGCATTTTAAATGAAGCAAATGATTTTTCCAAACTAACCATACTTGATGACGCAAATCAGGTAGTGCCTTGTGTAACGAACTCATCGGTCAACAGGCTCTGCAGTGCCAGACGTGTATGTTTAAGTGATCAGCCATCTCGTTAAGAGATGCCAGGCAGCTCCAGACTCCTTTTGGCGTAGTGTGGCTCGACTTATTATTACTGGAAGTTTAGCCAGATAATACAGTAATCGGTCAGGCGGTAGTGAAACAAGTTAACTTAACAACACTAGTATGTTAAGATGTTACCAATACTAGTATGCTCATCGAATTCAGTTTCCCATTTCTCACTTGGAATACAAATTATAAATCCATCCTCTTGAGATTTTGTCAGAATAATACGTAAACGAAGTGATATTACTGTTGACAAGAATTCAAAAGCACCGTATGCTATTCCAATGTTACATAACGGTACACTATCGGCCCTACTGCACTCAAAAAAAAATCGTAGGTAATTTTAACATTGCAGGCTAAGTTAGGCAAAAATTGTAAAATCAACGTTAGTTTTGCTCAATTCAACTTATCAAAAGTTAATATTTTTTATCAAATTTCAACAAAGCAATGTTAAAGCTACAATTTTTGATATGTTATAATCAAAAAAAATTTATGTTCGTTATACTATTGAACATGTCAAAATTACATAAATAGGCAATTGATTTAGTTGAGTTAACTTAAAAAATGTTGTAAACTATTAAAAAGTTTTAGAAGTTTTTAAACTATTGAAAAGTTTAAGTCACGAATTTAAATGTAATTTTAACTTTATTTTATGTAAAAATTGCATAAGCAATGTTAAATTAACTAACGTTGCTTATTAACTTAACGAAATATTTTGTAGAAACTCCACTAGCAATGTTAAATTGACATAATTTTTGATTAATTTAACATCAAAACAAGTGGAACTGTACCGTTATTCGGTGGAAAAAAAAATACAACGCTGATTTAAATCAGTTCATAGTTATACGTTTTTGCACCGTACAGTTTTAAAGGTATGGAAACATTTAATCCGGAGTTGTTATTAAATTTGCTTAAAAATACAAAATTATATAATAGTGAATCAAATGAAAATATTAAAGGTAAAATTTTGTTTCTAGATAATGAGACTATTAGTTTAAAAATTATTTATTCCAGATAAAGAAATTTTTTTCGTTTGATTGTATCTTTAAACCAAGAACAAATTGATTATTTGTTCACACATAATCATCAGTTTGGGAAAAAAATATTAGTTGAACATATTATTCGAAAACTTCACCAAGACACAACGCATGGAAATCATAAAACAGTAAGTATATAACTAAATTGCGTGTATACATAGACATAGAGATCTAATTTGCTCGTTGATAGTGGAAAGATTTGTCTACATTGATAAAATAAAAATAACCACTATGAAAATTCAAAATCTAACGGAAGATATAGTTCGAGAATTTCCAAGTGAAGAGATGGTAAGTTTTTAAAACTTCGCATAGCATTAAAAACTCTAACCATATCTCTTTTTTTAGTCGACTTATTTTCAACGAAGAGGCCACCAACCACCTGTTGGAAAACTATACAATCGTTTCCAGAATCAACAGCGAAAACTACGATTCTTTTTACCAGGTCATAAGCCACAAAAAAGAATATCTTCAGAGGCTTCTTTTACGCATGTGTCCAACGGTAATAAAATCTGAAAACATGTTATATAATAAATTTTATTCTATAAAACTTTTATTCTGCAGAAAATGATATAAATATGGAAACCTTTTCTACAATAAAAAAGGAACTACGACATATGAGGAGTCCTCGTGATGTGATTCTTGAGAAATGGAAAGAGACGTCCAATATGAGGATTCGGGAAACTACTCAGAATCTTGATAAAAATATATTAAATATATTTGAAGAGTGGCCTCTATATAAACTTGCTGTTGGACCTGAATTGGTACGACAAAAATATATTCTTCATGCTGATTCAGATATAATTCTTATAATCTGTTTTTATTTCATTTCAGATCAGCATTGATTTTGAAGCTCTATACCCAAAAAATCCCAGGGTTTATACCAATTGGGATTCATTTTTAAAAGTATTGCCTGCCATAATTAATTCAAATATAAAAAATCAGCAAAAGAGAATGACAATATTAAAGACCATCAAAAACAATAATAATATAAGTACTGGTAAGGAACATAAACTTTTGCTTGTCTCTTGCCTCCATCAATTAAACCCAAACCCACTAAAGATGGTTTACTAAAATACACGGTTCGAGACAGTCAAGTAAATTTTATTATCAATGTAGAGGACTTGATGGAATTGAATAAAAATGTCGATGAAGAGCAAAGTAATTATTTTGAATTTAAGGAAAAATTACAACCTCTTCTTTATGTTGTTGGGAAAAATATGGATCCAATACAATACATAACCATACTTGATGGTCATAAATATGTTTTTGGCAGTCTTCTCGAAGCTTTGGATGTAACTTTCAAAATATTCCAAGTTTTTCACTTGGAATATCCTAAGGCATCGTACAACATATGGCTTTTCATACAACTGTATTTTTTTGAAATCAAAACCAAATTTGACAGAAAAGTTCCATTGGTGACAAGTTTAATGTCGGACTTTCAAAATAGAGCCGCAGCGTCGGAACAAAAAAATTAAAATTTTAATAATTTTACTAGTAAATATATTTTATATGCTTTTATTATTTTTATATTATTTATTTTGGTATTATATAAATTTAGTTTTATATTATTTAAAACTGCAAAGAAGTAGAAATTTATTTATTGGAAATAAAAATGTGATAAACTAAAATTCAAGGTTTATTCAAATTATTTAATATTTACTGCCTAATTTTGAATATTTATATATACAAATATGTATATAGTATATATATATATATATATATATATATATATATATATATATATATATATATATATATATATATATATATATATATATATATATATATATAAATATATATATATATATATATATATATATATATATATATATATATATATATATATATATATATATATATATATATATATATATATATATATATATATACACTCAAAAAACGATATGTTTGCCTCAAACACTTTTTGCAGGAAACGAGAAAAGTGTTTGGAAGTATTATTTGTTCCAAATAATATTGTTGTTCAAGGAAAATATTATTTCTATTTGGTACAAATGTTCTTATATATTGGAGGAAACAAGAAGTGTTTAGAACAAACAAAATTGTTGTTTTCTATACACTCGAAATGTTTGTTATCAATGATAGAAAGCTTTTGTGGCAAACAATTATAACATAAAAAGTGTTTGCGAAAAATACTTTAATATTTATTCCAAACAATAATTTGTGTTTACTAGAAACATGTAGTGTTTCTCATGAATGATAAGAATAGTTTATTACAAACGATAACATATGACAAGTGTTTGTTTCAACTATCTTTTATAGTATAATATAAGGTGTAAAAAAAACAACAACTCCAATTTTAATTTTTTAGAACATTTTTTTGTATTTTTATTGTAATGTGTTACGGTTTATTATTTCTTTTATATTATGAAATTAAAATTATTTACGAAAAATTATTTTAGTATTTTATTATTTATGAAATTATTATTTAAATTAAATTAATTAGCTTAGTTTACGAGCAAAATTATTTTATTTTCATATATAATAAACTATTAGTGTTTTTATTTTCTAATTTTGCAAATGAAATAGATATAAAATTACGAATTTACGAATATTTTTAAATACTTGCAAGTATATGGATCAAATGTGATCGGCTCTAAAACTTGATAGCATAAACATTTTCAATTTTCTTCATCTTCATAATACCAATAATGAGTTACAAGCACTCCAGATTTTTATTTACTTTTGGGTAACTTAATTCATTTAAATTACTAGGATTACTTCAAATAACTAGCAATTCTTTAAAAGGTTCTTCCATCTTACGTTTATAGTAAGTATCACGTTATAGATTATATATAAATTACTGCATCAATATTTTTTCCTTTTGATGTACCATATGAAGTTGTTTATCCTACATTTAATTAATAAAGTATATTGATAATAAAATCACACGATAAAAACTTTTAAAAATACACTAACCTATTTTTACACACTTTTATTTTAATATCCACAGCTTTTTGAAGTTTTAGAAAAATAATTAATTTAATAAATATTATTAAATGGTTTTCAAAAAAAATTTTATCTCACAATCTTTTCTTTTTTCATTAAATCGTTAAATTTACAGTATTTAAAATTTTATTAAACTATATTAAATTTTAATAACAAACAACTATTCTTAATCAATACCAATGATGGACTAAAGAAGCAAATGTCAAAAACTAAAAAGTTTACCTATAACAACGATTTTTTCCTACAAAAATTTGCTGTTTGCGATAAACACTTCTTTACCATATAATTTAACCCAAACAATCGAAGTGTTTGAAGCGAATGATTTCAATGTTTAGTAGAAATGATTAGTTTTAATTTTTGAGTTTAGTAGAGACAATTACCTGAAATGTTTGGGATGAACAGTAAACTGTTTGTATCAAATAATTAAAATATATAATTCTTTCGGTCAAACAGTATTTTCAATGTACTATTTGTAGCAAAACATTTTGGTTTGTGATCACAAATAATTGTTTACCACACACAATTTTCTTTTCTACCAAACATGAGACAGTTTGCCGCAAATATTTGTTAAACATCCTTTTTTTTCAGTGTATATATATATATATATATATATATATATATATATATATATATATATATATATATATATATATATATATATATATATATATATATGTATGTATGTATGTATGTATTGGTATGTGTTAACTAATATGTTTAATTTGACATGTTAAATTTACATTGTTCTATGTTACATTAACATTTGTACTATGATAAAAATGACATAGCCATTGTTCAACAGTACGTTAAATTTACATAAGTCAAATTAACGTTATTTTAGTTAAATTAACATTAATTTAAGTTAACTTAACTTGCTCGATTGTTAAATTCAAAAATCGCTTTGTTAAGTTTTATAAACAATTTGGACAAGTTACATTAACTTATTTATGTTAAATTAACATGTCGAAATTTGTAGCACTGACAAGGCGCTATGTTGGCTCAATCCGAAGTTAGCTTTTAGTTGACTTAACATATGTTTTCAGTTAAATTTACCTACGTTTTTCTTTGAGTGTGGCTGCTTCTGGACATCTACGATTTCGATGGTACTTAGGGGTGTACGATGGGTGTACTCTGTCGAGCGATGAAGTGAATCTCTAAATTTTCATCAAAAGTTTCTGTTTGACTATTTTGTTAGGGGCCGGCCACAAACCGAAGACGGGACCCTATCGCGAATGTGGAGTACCTATGGATTTCGATTCAATGTCTTTATTTATTATGGCGAAACTGTTCCACAACCAGAAATAACATAGACAACAAAATCGATTTAGTGTACCCAGACCCATTTGGCGAGCACAGCACATGTTTCATGTTTTAAATAACGCTAAAACCAAGAAAGAATACAAAGTTATTGCGATATAAACTATATTTGGATGGATACTATGGGGAGAACTAAATGCGCAGAAAAGAAAATTGATGAAAAACACGTGAAATCAGCCAAAAACATGCCATTTTGGAAATGAGGTTTTAATGTTGTATATTTAGGTATTTCGATTCATTGACATCAATAAAAAAAAAATTCTGCGGTTTTAGTTTTTTTTTTACCCTGTCTTAAGATACAGGGTGTTGAAAAATCAAAAAATTGCTCGACCCGGGTGTGTTGAAATGGCTCTACAGTCAAAACTACTGGACTGATTTTAATGTTATATAGCTCAAAATGTAGGTATTGAACAGAGCTAATCAAAATAATAATAATATAACCTTGAACACTATCTTTTAGAAAAATAACGGTAAAAAATTCAAATTCGATTTTCTAGAAATGCATATTTTTTTAAATTTTTGATTTTTAATATGTGAAAGGTACATATGTTACTAACATTTTATAAAAAATTCAGGAGGGGAAAATTTTTAGTTTTTTTTTTTTATTAATTTTTTTGCAGCACGCCTTAAAATTTTTCATCATAAAAAAAAGTGGAGTTATAGTTATTTACGTACCAAGGTTGTTATAATGATTTTAACGGCCCGAAGGCGATATTACCAGCCCGAGGGATTCATATCGCCTGAAGGCCGTTAAAATCTGATAACGACAGCGGTGCGTACAACGATTTATTTTTCATTAAATGTATTAATAATAAGTTAGAGTAATTAATAATTATTGAAAAAAAGTTTCATTTTGGTTTCCACTCAAATAGGTTGCTATGAAAAAATATTTTGATTTCTCTCTAAATGTACATATTTATTTATAAGTAGTTGCTAAGTAGTCTTTGAATTTTCGAACAGCTTTAATCGTTTTAATAACATTATTGTTTTAGTAAAACCAAAATTAGTTCCTGTCATATAATATTAAAAAAAATATACGAAAACTTAAGAAAATATGGATTTACCAGATCTTGTCTCACAAAATGCGACTATGGCCATTGCGAACTTCCTGCCAATCAAATTCAAGGTCCGCTACGACCAGGAATACGGCCTATTTATAGAAAGGAAGACCCGGAATAATATTGCAGCTATAGATGAGACCGTCATGTTGTCGTACTTCCAAGAATTGGTATGTTCTTTAAAGTCGTTATATATTGCACTGTAAGCCGTATTTATATTCCTTTTATTATTTTTAGTTTAAAAAGTTTGCCCCTAATTCACTCTGGACAAAATACTCGATGCTGAAAACCACTTTATTAGTTAATACTAATGTCGATCTTACAAAATTCAGCCGCCTCATTGCCCTTCTCAAAACGAAGTCGAAAAATTACGTAACAAAAAAATCCAAAGTGTTAGAGCCCGGTTGTTAAATAATTCGAATATCACCACTGGCTATCTCCACTCTAGTTGGAAATGGTCTTCTATACTTCAAGATCACACAGTTATACATTTGATGTTTACATAGTTAGAATATGAAACAGTAAAATGTGTTGTAACGACTTGTAACGGTTCACAATATTTATTGTTTAACATTTTTGTTTCAATTTTTGATTAAAACCCTATCAATATATTAGTCTTTATATGTTAATACGGTTTATTATAATCTCATAGATACAACATAACGATAAAGTCACATTTAACGATTAGAAGCGGTTTATTGAAATATCTATTAATTTAATGTTTTGATTTTTTATTTCCAGTTTGTTTTTGTCGTAATTTTTGTTATGAATGCTCACACTAGTTTCCACTTTTGGTGTTTTGACTCCTAGTGTTGGTTAGCATTTAGTAACTAATTTTAAGTCTAGTTTCTTATATGTAAGTTCTTTTATAATCCAATCCACTTTGTTTCGATTTGAAGCAACTTATTAAGAAATTGGGTTTGTGGTAAAACTTTCGTTATTAGCCGATTGAACCAATTGTTGAATCAATACGTATTACTTTTTTTATTCTATTTTTCAACCTTATTCCTATCCTCATCCTTTTAAAAATCCCTTCCCTGGCAGTGAAGATATAGGACATTATCTGGACATATAATTTATTTAAATCAAATTGTTTTTTTTTTCAGTGAATTTAACTTTCACTTATCAAATTTCAAATTTGAATTTCTAAATTTTTTTATTATTTAAGAATTCAACTAGGAATCAGTTTAAAAAATTATTTTTTATTATATTTAAGTAATATTATTAATACTAAGCATAGGAATATTCTTTCTATTATATCAAACGTTATTAATTCAATTTCTCATAGAGGTTTGGTTATTTTTGCAATTGTTTGACGTTTAAATTATAACATCACATTGCACATTATTAATTCAGATCCTCTTTCTATATTATATTTTGTTTTTTTTAATTACTTATAACACTCAATATGGATCCTCAACTTCTCGAACCTGATGAGTTGAGAATAGAATGCGAAATTAGAAATATTAAAGGTTTACAATCAGTGCAAATATCTTTGCTTAAACATTATTTAGAAGAAGAAGCAATTGGTAATGAGATTGCACCAAAGTCTGCTCATGCCGCTGCACGTTCAAATCCTAAAAGGGAAGTTGCATTGTGCGCAAAGAAATTAATCGAAATACAAGAATCTTTTAAAGATTCATTAAAATCACCGTCCGATCATCTAGGTTTAATTCTCTCGGCTATGAAATCGCGTGTGCAACATTTCCGATCTCGTCTATTGCGTATTTCAACATCACCGGCTGTTGGCGAGGAATATCCTCCAACCATTAACCTTTGCGATGAAATGGTGCATACATTAAACGAAGTGTCTGTAGAAAGTTCTGATCTAAATGAATCAATTCAAAAACTGGATGATCTCGACATTAGCACGGCTAAAGTTATTATTCATAATGTGGAGGAAAGGTCTGAATCTGAACAAGATAATGTTTTACCTGCTACATCCTATACTGGAACCATTCCTGAGCAACCACCGCGCTTTTCTATACCAAATCAGTGTTCATACACAGCCTCTACTTGTCCAGTCGAGTCTCAACAAACATTTTTGAACACCTCTATTCAGCCAAACTCATTTCCTAATAACGTTGTTCATAACTCCGATGTCAACCTACATTCTAATTCAGTACGTTTTAACGAATTTCCGTTGAAAATTACACCTTCAAATTCTGGGGATAAATTACCTTATTTTAAAAGCATTCCACCACCTATTTTGAAACAACCACCTTTAACAAATACATCTTCAAGTACTAATACTACTTTATCTAGTTTATCTACACCGTTTGCCGATATGACAAAGCATCAACTGCCAATTTCAGTAGATAATAATAACAAAATCTACACTGATGATTTAATTAAAGATCGAATATTGTTACAGCAACTGATTGCAAAAGTATCGCAGTTAAATCCTACCGCATTAGAAAATATTGTTGGAGCCCCTACTACTGTTGAAAGTGGTCTAGTTACTTCCAGTCCAAATCATCATAATATGCACAATTCTCGAGAGTTCAATAATCGTGCTTCTTCGATGTCGGATAACTCATGTAGACCGTCAATTGTTCATCATTGGAATTTATATTTCGATGGGTCAAAAACCGGACTCAATGTGGAACGATTTTTGTACAGAGTCGAAACTAACGCGTCCTCGTATAATCTACCTGAATTTAGACTACTTACTGATATACAACATTTGTTAAAAGGCAAAGCTTTGAACTGGTATTGGTCCTACAAGGAAACAAACCACCCTAGATCCTGGTCAGAGCTTAGCACAGCAATGAGAAAACAATTTCAAGACACGCGTAACGATTTCGATGTTCGGCAGTCAATTTGCGGGAGAAAGCAACAACCTGAAGAAACTTTTCAAGATTTTTTTACTGCAATCTCTGAGCTGACTCTTTCCTTGTCTGCTCCTCTGAATGACTTCGAGTTGATGTTAATTCTTCATGGCAACATGAGAACTGGATTAAAAGAAAGACTAGCAGGAAAGCGATTTCAAACTTCATCGGAACTGTTTGATGAATGCGTTTCGATCGAGTCTACCTGGAGACAATTAGCTTTTGTTCCTGAACGGCAAATTAATTTTGGATCAAGACCCACCTTCTTCAATCGACCTGTCGATCCTCGCACCCGCCAAGTGCATGAAATGGATGGTCCAATCGATGAAAATTCTCCTCCTATTGTTTTTCAACCGTTTATGCCTCAACAATTTCTTTCACAACCTAATGTTTCAGCTTTCAACAGTTCATATAACCTTCCAGTTAATAAATATCCGCCATTGGTATTTCCTAAACAGTTGTTTGAGAAAGTCAAGTGTTGGAATTGTGGTGTACATGGACATTTGTACTATCACTGTCCCAACGAACTCCAACATGTTTTTTGTCGTGGATGTGGCCAGTCTGACATTATATTTGAGTATTGCGTTAAGTGTCAGGGAAACATGAGGAGGGAGGTGCGAATTGGGAGTCAACCCTTCCCGATTACTTCACAGATTCCCAGCCAGCGACCCCGGATGGAAGAAACAGCATCGAATACCGATCCAGAGTTCTACCGGCGACTTTCGAAAAACAACCAAAAGTAATTTCAAACAATATAATTTCAAACCCTTCAAAATTTCAAAACAAACCAAATAAAATCTCACGAAATATCAAATACTTCCGCTTGCGTCGCTCTATTAAGAAATCTGTGGCTGCGGCTTGTATTGTTGATGGATTAGACGATCGCCTTTATGCTGATGTTGAAATAGCTGGTATCCCTTTACGAGGCTTACTTGATAGCGGTGCTAGCATAACGGTTCTTGGAAAAGGTTCTGAACAATTTTTGAAAAACTCAGGAATTCGCTTCTACAATCAACCTACATTACTTTCTACGGCCTCTGGTGAAGCACAACGAATTTTAGGTCATATTAGAGCTTTCGTTTCATACGCTGGAAAACAACGTATGATGAGAATATTTGTAGCACCTGGGTTAAGCCAGCAACTTTACCTGGGAATAGATTTTTGGAAACTTTTCAATATTAAACCTCAAATTATTGCAGACCTTACACTTAATACGCCTCCTTCTCTACCACTTCCAGATCAACACTCACTTGATCCTGCTGAATTTGCTAAACTGCACTCTGTTGTTGAATCTTTTCCTTCGTTTGCCCGTGAGGGTCTTGGTAAGACACACTTCCTTAGTCATTCCATCGACGTGGGACAGGCTAAACCTATAAAACAGCGCTTTTATCCTGTGTCTCCTATCGTTCAAAAAGAGCTGTACGATGAAATAGATAGGATGTTAGCTTTGAGGGTCATCGAGGAAAGTTCCAGTTCCTGGAATAATCCTGTCACGATGGTCAGCAAGGCTAATGGTAAAAAAAGGTTTTGTCTGGACGCACGAAAACTAAATAACGTCACCGTTAAGGATGCGTATGGGTTACCAATAATTGACGGTCTTTTAAGTCGCTTAAAAGACACGTATTTTATCAGTACAATTGATTTGAAGGATGCATTCTGGCAGATCCCTCTTCATCCTGCATCCCGAGACAAGACAGCGTTTACAGTTCCTGGTCGGCCGTTGTACCAGTTCACGGTTATGCCGTTTGGACTGTGCAACGCACCACAAACTATGTGTAAGCTAATGGATAAAGTAATACCGCATCAACTCCATGATCAAGTATTCGTGTACTTAGACGATTTGCTAGTCATATCAGCTACGCTCGATGAACATTTACTACTTCTTTCTGAAGTAGCACAACGTTTAAGGCAGGCTAAGCTTACCATAAACATTGAAAAAAGCAAATTTTGTCTCACATACACACGCTACTTGGGATTTGTTGTTGGTGGTGGTCGCTTACAGGCCGATCCAGGAAAGGTAGATGCGGTTGTGTCATTTCCTATTCCTAAAACTCCTCGCCATGTTCGGAGATTTCTGGGCATGTCGGGTTGGTATTCCCGTTTTATCCCAAACTACGCTTCCATTGCCTCTCCGCTAACCGATCTACTCGGTAAGAAAAAGTTTCTATGGTCTGATGCCTGTCAGAATGCATTTGACGATATCAAAAATAAACTGACTTCTGCCCCCGTTTTGGTACACCCTGATTTCCAACGCACTTTTTATATCCAATGTGATGCGTCAAAGAGTGGAGTTGGTAGTGTTTTGTTTCAGAAGGATAATGAAGGCTTCGATCACCCCATCGCTTTCTTTTCGCGAAAGTTAAACCGGTCTCAGAGGAATTATAACGTCACTGAGTTAGAATGTTATGCGGCCGTATTAAGTGTAAAGAAATTTAGACCGTATATTGAAGGTTACGAGTTTGTCATAATTAGTGATCATGCGAGTCTTCAATGGTTAAATCAACAAAAAGATCTAACAGGACGCTTAGCTCGTTGGAGTCTGAAGCTCCAGGGATTTAATTTCAGAATTATTCACAGAGAAGGGAAGAAAAACATAGTTCCGGATACTCTCTCTCGAACCTTTTCATCTGAAGCGTTAACAAAAGAAGATGTCGAGTCTCTTTGTCTAAATGATGATGCATTTCGGTCTCCTGGTTATGTGAGTCTTGTTGAAAAGGTTAATAATTTATCACACAAATGTAATTTGGTTGTACGAGATGGAAAGGTTTTCATCAAAGCAAATAATAGTGGTAATTTGGCTGATACTTTGTATCGTTTGTACGTTCCTGAACTATTAGTACCTGAACTTTTAAAATCACATCACGATTCTCCTTCAGCTAGTCACGCTGGCATTGAAAGGACATTTGAACGTTTACGTCGGTTATACTACTGGCCTAATATGTTTAGGGATGTTAAGAATTATGTGAATAAATGTGATATTTGTAAAACATGTAAAGCTCCTAATTATTTCACACGACCTCCAATGGGAAGCTTTCACATACCCACTATTCCTTGGCAACGTATATTTATTGACTTTCTTGGCCCATATCCAAGAACTCGATTGGGATTTTGTTATGTAATGGTTGTTATCGATCATTTTAGCAAATTTGTCATCTTAGAGCCATTAAGATCAGCTACGACACAGACAGCAATACAAGTTTTACAGAAAAGGATTTTTAATTTATTTGGTGTACCCGAATCTATAGTTTCTGATAACGGGAAACAGTTTATTTCTAAAAATTTTAAAACCTTCCTGTCGAAACTAAATATCGCACATATTCTCACCCCAAAATACAGCCCCCAATCGAATTCATCGGAACGAGTAAATCGAACCTTATTATCAGCAATACGATCCTATTTAAAAACTGATCATCGTGAGTGGGATGCTCATTTAGATGAAATTGGAGGTGCACTGCGTACTGCGTTTCATGATTCTATCGGAAAAAACCCATATTATGCTCTGTTTGGTCGACATATGATTAATCATGGTGATCAATACCAGGTTTTACGAGAACTACAATGTTTAGGAGAAGCAGACGTAGAAACATTGGATCCTTCAACGCACCTTGAATTAATGAAAAATGACATAATAGAAAGGTTACAACAATCATCACTACAGCATGCCAAGCAATATAACTTGCGGAGTCGTCATAGGTCATTTCCTGTGGGACATTCAGTATATGTCAGAAATTTTCCTCAGAGCGATGCCACAAAAAGATTCTCGGCAAAGCTCGCACCAAAGTTCATCAAAGCAATAATCAAAGAGAGGATCGGAAATGTTGCATATCGTTGTGTGGACGAAAAAGGTAGCAACTTAGGCGTATATCACCTGAAAGATATTCAAAATTCATACGCAAAGCATGTTTAGTTTTTCCTCTAATCCTTTATTTTATATCTTTTGCCCGGCTTGAGACTTCTCATGGGTCGTAGGGCAGCACCACGATTTGTAGCCCATTTTTATGGACTACAAGATTCTTTTTATTCTATTGTATTTCTAATGATTTCGCTTCACTTCACAAGAAAGTTAATTTTTTCCATTAAAACAATTTTTGTTATAAAAAGGTCCTAAAATAATAAATTTATAATTAAATGAAATGAATTACAGATTCTAATAGGAAAAAAAACTTAATATGAAAAAAATGCATATTGCATGCAAGTTGTATGTTGCAAAAGTATATTGTTGCAATAACAACTTTGTGTTTTTTTTTGATACGGAAACAACTTGTTATCATTTGTTATTGTATTTGTCCTGCCAATAAATATATTATTCCATATATGGAAATAACCAAACCTAGTCTGATTAACGGAGATTAACTGATGAAAATTTGAGGTTTTTTTTGGAAGAAAAATCGAAAGATGAGTTAGTTGGTTTTTGATTTTGTGTAAGATTTAATAAAAATTATCAAAATTAGCATATGAATATTTTGCTTCAAAAACTTAATTAATTGAATTAAATCAAACCAATAATTTCACTAATCAAAGTAAAATTTACTTAAAGTTTAAGCTTGAAATTAAATTAAATTAAAAATTTTTTTAGTCTGATAGTTCTAATTTGTATTACTCAAAGTAATTTAAGTTTTGTTTAATTATGTTCCTTAAAGTTGTTATGTTTTGTTTAAATTGATATTGTGGTTCATAGTTTAAAATATCTAAACATATAAACAAAGCGAGAAACATTCTCGTAGCTATAAACATTTAAACAGTGGAACAAAGTGATTACGTCACAAACAAACAAATAATTTAGTGTTATAAATATACTAATAACAAAATCTTTAAGTTGAAATTTTTCATTAATTAACATTTATTTGAAGAGAAAAACAGTTTTATTCGATTCGTGATTTTATTCGTGAAACAAATAATCAAATTTCTAAAATATAATTTAAATTTTATACTACATTGTATGATCAAAGAAAAATGTGCTAAAAGGAAAAATAGTACAATATAAAACATATTTTTAAACAAATGTAACTAATTTATTGATTAATATGCCTACTAAAAATCTATTGGGATGCTAAACAGTTTTTAAAACAAGGATCTAACTTTAAAACAAGCAATAGTAAATTAAATAAAAGAATAGTTTTTCTACGTTCGCAATTGATTATATTTAAAAGAATTTCATCAAGAAACGTTTTACTATAACGGAACTACCTGGTCAATAAACTTAAAATAAAGATCCAGTATAAGTGCAGCTAATCTATCAGTTAAGAAGGTCGTATTTAAACGTTTGCTGTCGAGGACATAAGAAATCAGCGTGAAAGTATGACATACATAGAAGCCAAAGGATTGACAACGAGATTCCAAACTGATGATCAGTAATTCAATAGTGAAACATAGATTTTAAAAATACTTATTAGTATTAACTATATTTAAATTATTCATTTGCTAATTTTTTCTTTTTCTTTATTTCGTAGTTTAATCCAACAGCTCACATTCTTCCACAAGCGCTTGCGGAACACAAATGGAGTAGCGTGGATCGCTTTGTAACAGGTTTTTTTTATCTTTAATTAGTTTTTTTATTCTATTATTTTGAAATTATTAGTTCGTAGTGTATTTCTGAATAGATAAATTATATTAAATTTGAATAATTTATTAAAATTTGGTCTCTTAAATTTTAGATATTAGTTTTTTTAATTCAATTTCATTTTGATTAGTTCTTTATAATTAATTATAATTTTCTTTTTCTTCTTATTAAAGTAACGAAAAGTTTAATTAATTTTGCTAAATAAATAATTATTAGTATGAACCACAATTTTCTTTGTTGAATTTTATTGTTTTGTTTCATAATAACATGATGTAGAAGTGTTTTTTTTCAATGTTCGGATTTTGTCTTATGTCCTAACTGCCCTACCTTTTTCCTTTTACTTCCTGCGATCTATAAACATTCGTTTAAGTCCAAAATTATTTCCCACGCCCACAACCAAGCAAAGTCGGAGCACCAGATCGCATTTGGACCTCTGAACGAGTGAAAATTACTCGTAACACGCTTCGTGCGCGTTACAGACTGACTATTTCAAATATATCTCTAAAAGTAAGATTATTCATATATAAAGAAATTCGCTAATAATTTGCCAATTTATTACAAGTGCGGCCAGTAAAATGAAATAGACATAAAAGCATTTATATGTATATCAATAATATTTTAACATTTTTTTTTGGTTCATTGCACTCACTACTAATTAGTAATGCTTGTTTGAGTCTACATAGAAATTTTTGGTTATGCAAAGCTCATAATCCATAATATAATAGCCGTGAGTCTATCCCTATACTACGAGCTTTAATTTTTGTTTAAATAACATTAAAATTATTGTTTTTTTATTCATAAATACATAAAAATCTTAAAAATATCGTTTTACGAATTTTATTTTGATCGATAATTCAGTTTTTATTGCATTTTATTGCACTGTCATTGCCCGTTTCGTTCAAATTATTATCATTTCGATATTAATAAGAAAATTAATTACTTTTTTGACAGGCAGTGCTAAAAATCATATAATAGGGGTTTCCAATAATTATTTTCCATAATTTCATTCCTGTGAAATAAAAACAAAGTATGTATATTTATATTATATTAAATTTTTTATGTTCAATGTATATACTTCCGTATGTAAAGTATTAAGTTCAGAATATAGTTCGTAATAAGTTTTAATATAAACATTACTGAAGAGGGGTTTACTGAGATTCCCAAAAAGAACCGAAATATTTAAATAAAACAAATTTTGATCTAAAGCTTGGCATTTTATTTGTGGTTAGACACCACCAATATTAAGCGCAGATGGTGAAACAATAGTATATTATGCTTGATTTATAGCTTATAGTAATTAATATACTTCATAAATAAACTTAAATCGTTTAAAGCAAAATCATGAGAAATTTCATAGAGAATTTGGGTATTTTGAAATAGAAATAGTTGTGTTTTGTAGCCAATATTAATTTTTTTTTTTTATCTTCCCTTTGTAGCGCTATGGCAGAAATCAGAACCAAAAAATTGTTCTATAGAAGAGCAAACATAACAGCATAGAACAATATAGATTTTTGACATTTTTTTAAAAACAATGTAGGTTGAAAACATTTCATATTTTTGGGTCAAAAAAGAGTTTGTTTTATAATATACATTTAATAATTTAAACAAATTTAATAAAATGAAGTTAAAAAAACTGAGTACAAAATTTCGTTGTCATTATTGATGTAGAGGGTTGTGAGAAAGGTCCGGAGCTCAACGCGGACCCTATATTTATTTTTTATTGTTTTTGTTTATTTTTTATATAACATTAAAATTATTCCTTTTTATTCATAAAAATTCCATTTACGGTATTATATATTTTTCGATAATGTAGTTTTTTAAAAGTATTGCTATTGTTTTTTAGCCGTGTCGTTCAAACTTATATCATTTCGATATTAATAAGAAAATTAATTAATTATTTGACAGGTAGTGCTAAAAATCATATAATATTTGTTTTCCATCATTATTTTTGCATAGTTCATTTCCTGTAAATAAAATAAGCTGCTAACAAAAGTTGCTATTTCAGTATTTTCTTATTATTATTATTTCCAACTATTTGTGATTGATCGTATAAAAATTTATAGTACTCTTCACGATGTTTTTTTTGTAGAATATTTAAGCAGAAGAACAGAATAGATTAGAAGAGGTTGGATTATGATGGATGGTAGTTGTATCAAAACCAGATGAAAGGAGGAAGATCGTGTTGTCGTTCGGTGGGGGGGGGGGGGGGGGGTAGGCGGAGCCCACAGATACCCCCTAGTGTTATATGTGGATAGAATACAGTTTTGTTCATTTGTAAATAATAAGAATGTTGGAGGGGAATATTTTCTCGTTTGAATAAATTTCGGATGATATATGGAGGGAGAAATTATTAATTTATATACGATGCAAGAGATAATAAAAAAGAAACAACAAAACTGAAAAATTTTACTTATATGCTTGATCATTTCGATCGAAAAGATTATTATGTAAATTAAAATCAAATAGTGTAGTGTTATATGGCACAAAAAATGTATATTAAATTGCTCATATTAAATTTGTCAAATTAATTTGATTTCAAAATTAGTGTATTTTTTTATTCCAAAGGTATTTTCACTTCTTCGAAATTGAACGATTTTGTTTGTGAGCAATTAAACTCAAAAAAGTAAGACACTAATTTGAATTTTTATTCAATTTGAAGGCATGGTTCAAAATTATTCTTCCTCATCAACTTGAACTTCCTCATCAAAACCATGTTCGAATCCCATTGTAGACACGCTATCAATTACGCCACTGAGGTGGTGACTATTTCAAAGTTGGGGATTTCAAAGGGATTCGAACATGCCACTGATGAGGAAGGTTCAAATTCATCTGAAACAGGTATATGAGAAATGAAGTTTTTATCTAAGACTATTTCTAACTATACCTTCGAATTCGAAACTAACAAAAAATCCCCAATTAACTACTATGTTTATGATATAAAAAAAATTGTTACACAATAAACAGGTGGTCGGGAGACCTACCACCATTTAGTCCAATATTGTCCAAAAACTAATCAGTTCTTTGTTATTTAAGTCTCCATCTTTTTTCTGATTGTCATTAAAATAAATTAATGAATGAAGTCTGTATGCTCCCAAGTCCCAACAAACTTTAAAAACAAAGTGTGAAAAGTCAGCATTTGTATGGTAGACCACCCGCCACTTAGATCAATGTGTCCCAAAAGACGATCATTATCTTCTCACACTAATTGAAACCTTTTTCATAAGTTTCATCATAATCACTTCATTATTGTAGGCTGTAGTGTGCATAAAGACACTGAAAAAACTTCAAAAAAGTACAAAAAAAATGTTTTACCGGAAGTAAAAACCGGAAGTTGCTATGCAGAACTGTTGTGAACCATACTAAATGCTGATGTACCAAGTTTCATTCAATTCGATTATCAGGTACAGATGTTATTGAGCTTTCGAAAAAACAGGTGCTCCGGGGACCCCACACCACTTTGGTCACTATCGCTCAAAAACTAATCAGTTCTTTGTCATACATATTTGCATCTTTTTCCAAAGTGTCATCAAAATTCATTTACGAACGAATGTTTCATGCTCCCAACAAACATAAAAAACATTGGGTAAAACCACCTGTTGTATGGTGGACCCCCCAATTATCCTATGTATTCTAAAAGCTGATAAAATCTTTCTCATGATACTTGAAAGCCTTTACCAACGTTTCATGAAAATCGATCGGTAATTGTAGGCTACAGTAGGAATAAACACTTGAAAAAAAAAACTTTTTAACCGGAAGTGACAAACCAGAAGTTGGTATGCAGAAATATTGGAAACTGTACTAAAACCTTATATACTAAGTTTCGCCATTACATCCAAATTTAAAATGAATCCAGATCTTCCATTTTCAAGTGAACCAGTATTATTTGCCAAATTTTCATCAAGATCCTATGCAGAAATGTCACCCACACACCCACCCACGCACATACAGACGTACAAATTTTTTATTAGCTATGTAGATAGAGGATGGTCCAAAACAAAAGAAAAAACAAAATTTGGGGTATGTAAGATTTTTTTTTCACGATTGATTGCATTACTTCACACAATTTAAAATTGTGGTGAAGTAAAAATCAACAACACAATATAAACATATATCATTGTTTTTAATTTAAATATATGTGTCTCAACCATTCACTCAATTGAAAAGCGGCTTATATGAACCGAATTGATACTGAAAATATTTAAAAGAAACCCACATCCAAGGACACGCCTAATTATGTAAACTATCCAGTTGCATGTCCAAACTATTTTTATATTTTTTTTATAGTTCGTGTTAATCACTTAGATTATAAACCTCTTATGCAGAAAATATGACAGATTGCAGTGGAAACTGCAATGAATACTGCCTATGAATACTGCCTATGAATACTGCCGAAACGTCAGAAATAATAAACAAAAAATACTCAATCAACCAAAAATATTTTATATTAAAACATAAAATTTGGAAATGTTAAAACGATTCAGCTTTTGAAATATGTATTACAATAAAATGATCCTACGTATTCCTAAAAAACAATTTTTTTCTAAATGAACTAATGTAACAAAACTATAAAATCCTGAGATCTAATTATATAATAATCAATGATCATTAACAAATAGTAGTACATTATATAACAATGTTAAGAAGTGAGTTATTATTGACGGAGAACTTTTATATCCTGAGGCGAAGGAATAATGTTCGAGGTCTATATTTGCCTTCTCAACCGAGGTATATATAAAAACATTTTAACTACTAACACTAATTATCACATTTGAGTTGATAAGATTTTTGATAATAGTCATTTGTCATTTCATTTTTTAAATATTTTAAAATATCAAGCAGCCTGGAAGTTTAGTTTCATACTAATAAAATGAAACAAGGGAGTGCAATTATTATTTGTTTGTTTTTTATTTCATTTCAATTAAAAAATATGGAGGGGCTGAAATCTCAAGTTCTGAGATATCAAGACTTCGGTCTGGGTTAAGGATTTTGATATAGTTTTCGGCAAAAAAACTTTTATGAGGACATGGTTTTTAGTTTTGGGCAGCGATGTATATCAAACATAACTTTTTGTTAAAGTACATGTATTTTTTATCTCTGTTTAGATATGTATTACAGAACTAACACGAAACAACAATACGTTGTCGGAAAATTATAACAGATCATATATTAACAAAATTTAGTGAAAAGATTATACAATCAGCAAACTCCTCAAAAACCTCTCCATTTAGCGTTTCGAGAAAATATTTCTAAATTATAAATTCATATTTCTTTCAAAATTCCAAAAATATTGTAAAAATTAAATAAAATAAAAAATTTAAATTTTCTTCCAACAAAATTCTAAAAATATTTCAAAAATTATTACAAAATCAAAGACTAAAACTTTTTCCAAAAATTCTAAAAATATTGCAAAAATTATAACAATATCAAAAATTGAAACTTTTTCCAAAATTATAGTAAAATCAAAAATTTTAAAATTTTTCAAAATTCTAAATTTATTCAAAAAATTCTTACAAAATCAAAATTTTAAAATTTTTTTCAAAATTCCAAATATATAATTATATAATAATTATATATATATACTATACTAGATATACTAATTATACATAAAATTCAAAAATTTTTTTTTCAAAATTCTAAAAATATTCCAAAAATTAGAATAAAATCAAGTATTTAAACTTTTTCTAAAATTCTAATAATATTCAAAAATTGAAACTTTTTTCAAAATTCTAAAAATATATATAAAATTCAAAAATTCTATTTTTTTTTTCAAAATTCTAAAAATATTTCATAAATTAGAATAAAATCTATTTAAACGTTTTCTATATTCAAATAATATTCCAAAAATTCTTAAAAATTTAAAAATTCAAACTTTTTCCATAACTCTAAAAATATTGCAAAAATTATAACAATATCAAAAATTGAAACTTTTTCCAAAATTATAAAAATTATAATAAAATCAAAAACTTAAAATTTTTCAAAATTCTAAAAATATTCCAAAAACTCTTACAAAATCAAAAATTGAAACTTTTTCGAAATTCCAAAAATATTTCAAAAACTATGACAGATACAAAAATTTCCATGTTCAACGGCAACGGCATTGGTTATGTATATATAGTAAACAAACTCAAAATTTTTTTTTCCAAAAAATTATCTAAAAAAATAAATGAAATCATTTTTTTGACACACTTGACAATATTTTTTTGGCAAACTTATAATGCCATAATTCTCAATAATAATAATAAAATTTCATGTCAAACAAATAATTAATTTTATTTTTTTCCAAAAAATTGGGTAAAAAAATAAATAAAAATCTTTCTTGACTGACTATAAAAATCTTTCTTGAACACACTTGTTAACATTTTGTTGACAAACTTATAAGAAATAATCTAGATTTTGGTCTCGCATAGCAATCCCGACCATCAAGATTTCTCCAAATTCAATGTTCCTACTCGTAATCACTTAAAATGAAAGTTTTTTAAGCAAAAAATATGCAAATTTTCTTGTTTTGACTCACTTTACGATATTTTTGACACACTTCTGGTACAGTTATCGAACACATCGTCCTTTCGGCTCTTCCCATTGAGAAACCTATTTATAGAAAAAAAAAATTTTGAAATCCGTCCAGCGGTTTTCTAGATTTCGTAGGTTGTAACGGCGTCCTAAAACGTCGAGAAATGCCAAAAAAAGTGGGGGTAAGAATTTCACTTTTGGCTCATGAATGCAATACTTAGGTCTTTCAGACCGAAGTAATAAAAGAAAATTCATTGTTAACCTAGGTAATTTTTAATTTTAATATTTACCTAGAGTGAGAAAACTTACTTTTCATTATAGCAATTGGGTAAATAATGGCGTTTCTCACATTAGTAGTTAAAAAACAATTCTTAACTATTTAGATGCAAAATTCAAATTTGTTTATAAGTTCTGAATCAGTAAATTATAAATCAAATTCCTTTCCATCGACAAAAGCCCCACCTCTATTATTCCAATTTATCAATCAAAACATCTATTATTCAAAACATATTATCTCGTTTCCGACATCAATTTACATTCAATTATTAGAATCATTCATAATATTACTCGTATACTTATCACAATCTTTTCTGAATTCCATCTAAGAAGCAAAGCATGTGAATAGAAATTAATGAAGTTTTGAATAATAAATAAATTTGTCGTCCTTTCGTATTAATTCCAGAAAATAGAACAATTGAATAAATAACTTGAAATTCATATCCCTTATTTTGATGTAATTATAAAGTACGAAATAGATATGCATTTTTCAAGTTGATTTTATTATCCTTCAAATCTTTTGTTTCCTTTAAAACTTGAGATCTGAAAAATTGAAAACTTTTGTTTGTTTGTGGGTGAGCACAATTTAAAGAATTCCGATAAGAAGGAAATCTCTTAAAATTTTGATCATGTATTCGAAAAAAACTAAAAAAACGATAAATTAAATTTATAATTTCTATCATGATTGACGAGGGATAATCATAGGGACGTGAAGTGAAAATAAAAATTAATACTAGTTTCCCACCGCAGAAATTTGCTATGTAGTATAGCAAATATTTGATATTAGTTTGATTTCTCACCGTTCATATTATATTAAGATAATGTTTCGGTGGGAAACCAAACCTAACTTGACACTAGAATAAAATTGATATATCAAAATACCGTACTGTCAATTTTATATTTGATATTAGCGTTATAGTTTTTAAAATGAAATTTACAACCCAGAGAAAATCAAACTAGATTTAGACCAGCCCTGCCATTGTTTTTGAACAGCATAAAATACATATAAGTTTTATTCTATAACGTCTTTTTTAAATAATTCTCTCACGAAAACCAAACGTCTACGTTGACTACGTTTTTCATGTCCTATTCCTTTATAATGCTATATTAAACATATCCATATCATAATCAACATTTAATACAAACACTTTAATTTATTAAATATCAGAAATGAATCTTACAAGCTAAAAATCGCAAGAAAACACAATGTTTACAAATTCCATAAAATAACATTTCACCTATAAAATAATAATTTCGTTTCACACCGTCGATATTATACTTTATTTGATAAGTATTATATTTACTAGCTAGCAAATGAAAATAGCAAATTTAAAATAATTGTTGTGATAGTTTGCTTTCACACCGTTGCTATTATACTTTATTAAACTATACTAGCTAGCAAATTGCTACGGTGGGAAACTAGTATGAGTTATGATTTATTATCGGAATTTAAGTTTAATGTCTATTATACGAATGTTGAGTTATTATAAATATTTAAGTAAAAAACAAAACTGTTCGTCACCAATAATCCAGTCACTTTTTCATTTTGTTTCTCACATTCACTATTCAATTCAGAATTTTAAACAGAAGAATAAAAAACAAAAAAAAAACAAAACAAAATAACACAATTGTTGTCACAGCACGAGACAAATAAACTTTTTTAACATTATATTAAATTTTTTGTTTTGTTTTGTTAAGTAAATACAAAACGTTGATTTGTTTTTTATTCAGTTGTTTATTTTATTATAAATTGAGTTATAGAGTTTTTTTTTATTATTCATTCATTTGATATTGACACCATTTGGAACAGTTTGATTTTATTAGGATGCAATTTATTTGAATTATTAATTCATTGTAACTATTTAAAATTTAATAAAGTTGAGTTTGGAGATTAAATTGATTAGTTGAAATAATAGGACTTGACGGTATTTAATACGGGTTTACGGTGGCTTATGACACCCAATCCTCTATACCGGAATTAGTATGCTAATTAAAAGATTTGATTATTTACGAGTATATGAACATTTTTAAATTGTTATATTAAATGAGCAGTCTGATCCTGATGTAACAAATTTCTGAAAATGTCCATCGTTTGATGCACATAGAACATAATTCTTTTTTCAAAGTTTCGTGATGTCAAGAAAAATATTGGGTCGATCAAGTATCTGTGGGAAGCTATATTATGACTTTCCTAGTTTTTTTGTTATTTTCTCCATCAAAAACTCAATTTATGATAGCATGATCCTTTGGTAATGATATATTCGGTTTGGTTGAACTTTGGTTTTGGAAACTCTTTGAATATCCAAAGATATCACATCAAATAGAAAAAAAAGGAAATTGGGCAAGTGGGAGTGAATATGGAAAGAGCTTGGCTATTGTTTTAAATCTCAGTGAAAATTTTCTTTACAAGTCTAATAATTGTCACTTTATTAAAATAATCGTTTTGAAATGAAAGTGTTCTACAACGGGCTATTTGAACAGAAAATGGGTGCACATTTCTCAAGCTCGTGTTTATTGGTTGTATTGGGCTCACGGAGGAAGGATGCTTTAAATTGCTCTTAAAGACAAATTATTTAAATTTTATAAATAAGAGATTGGTAATTTGGCCATATTTTTACGGTGCTAGGGTAAGCCAAACGATCAATCAACTAGGTATTATTAATCAATCTTATTACCTTTCTCTGCACAGAGTCTAGACATTTTATTGTTGGTTGATAAGCACTTTCCCAAACATGAGTATTCTATAGTATTCTATACACATGAGCGATTTAGCAAGGCTAATCATAAGTTTGTTCCATTTTATATCATTTTTGAAAACATCTCCAAGAAGCTTAACTGAGTCGATCTAGTCTAATTCATCATCATATACATGAAAGGCGACATAATATTGTTTTTGTTAAATTAAATACAACAACCTTATTTCATTACACGTTTTAGGTCTTCATTGAAAGAAATAATTAGCAAATCTCTATCATTAGTAGCTGCTACATAAAAATGAAACTTGGGCGAGGCTTAGTAGACATGCAAACGTAATTCTAGTTTTTAGCAATGGATTACTGCGATTTCACTGATGAGTTCTATCTTGACTCAAACGATGTCAGATGTTACCGTTCTGGAGTGGAGGGAATTGTGACGAAGCAGCCGCTGCTCTTCTCAAATTGTTTTGATCCAAGAGGCTTGGGTTTGCCATGACCGTTCACTTGAACTCAAAACTCAAACTTACCAGCTATTGTTTGTAAAATTCACAGCTAAAATTCATTCCTGCATTCTAGTTAAACGCAAACTAAACATTTTCGACTTACAGGTAATAGCAATGCAGACACCACTGCGGGCGACCAGGAGCTTAATCATGTTCTCTGGATAATTTCTACTTACGTACCATATTACGGCGTCTTGATCCCTGATAGGGGAAGTTACCTTGTGTCGGATACTCATAGGGGGAAAGTCGGAGTCAACTTTGGATGTGGTGCTAATGAATACCGTACGACTTGGGGCAGCAACGACATTAATGTACGAGGTGAGATACTTTTAGATTCTATTTTTAATCCAAACTTCGCTATTTGCAATGAGGGTAATAAACCTAATTTTATAGCCTCTAATAGACAAGAAGTGGCAGATGTTACTGTTGTATCTGACTTCATGTCTAACAGAGTACTTAACTGAATAGAAGAATGCTCCTTTTCTGATTATCGTTATCTGCTTATCTGTTAACCTTATCGTTATCCATTGGAATTGGACAAGAAAAATTGGAAGGAAAGGAAAAGGAAAAATTATAAGACTTTTAGAGATATTCTGGGTGACTCGCTTCCAGTTGCAGTTCCAAAGTCCTGAATCTACTTCCGCTTGGATGAATTGGTATTCACGCTCATTGATTCTTTCAGTCGCTCTTGTGTCTTGCGCAGAGTCTCAGCAGACAGAAGGCCAAAGCAAATCCGCCATGGTGGACCAGGAAATTTCAGCATTTTCGCCAGGAGTGTAAAAAGCTTTTCAAAAACGCAAATAAAACAAGGACTGTATTGTACTGGAAATCCTATACAGCAGTCTTAACAACTTAAAAACATGCGTTGAGAAAAACAAATAATGATTTGTGAGGGAGCTATTGTAATGAAATACAGGGTTCTTCAGAGGTCGAGGCTTCACAAAATATTATTAACTATACCCATCCATCTTGATTTATTTTCAACGACCAAATAGTCTGTGGACCACTTCCTGCGCGACGTCCTTAGACTACTGATAGAAACGCATTTTTCGAACTTCTCTCAGATACCTGCGGTCATGACGCAGGGTAACAGGGGTATTCAGGACTATGTCCAACAAATCATTAAAACACAGGTTAAACATTACGGGTTGCAGAAAACTTTAAGCCCTTTAAGTCTGCCGGACCGGATGAGGTCATCCCTACCGACATCCAAAACTCATTGACTTTGCCATGCCCTGATTGTTTGTGATTTTTAGGAGCATCCTTTTACTAGTCACATTCCTAACGGGAAAGGATAATAAAAGACTTTTTAAGAGGCTCGTTCAAAACGGGCAAGGTTGTCAGCATCTCAACATTGCATAGTCCAAAGGCAAGTCTGTTGAAAAATCTATGCACTCTCTTATACGTCCGATTGAGAAATCTCTGGACTGAAATACATATTCCTTTCCTTCATATTCCAGAGTGCCTTTAACGGTTGTGGATTTGAGGGAGTGGGGAAATCACTGATTAGCTGTATATTGATCTGCCTCTTAGAGACATGCTTGTCAGGGCTTGTCTCATGGGTTTAGTTTAGTTTAGCAACAGTTCATTATTAACATGGTTATTAATGACCTGTTGCTAAACTTTGAAGATCGTGGCTTCAGAGTAATCGCTTATGTCGATGATGTTTTTTTTTTGGCGCTTTCGTCAAATATTCTGTTACTCTTAAGGGTCTAATGCAAAGTGCTATTTGCATCCTCTCCAAATTGGCCGATAGCTGTGGACTGGGAGTAAATTCACAGAAATCGTAACGGCACTTGACCCTTCAACTACCAACCGAGTCTGCCTAAGTGTCACTGACAAAGTTAATTACTTGAGACTCATTCTGGATAGGATACTAAGCTGGAAACCCAGAATTCTTGAAACAGTAAGGAAAGCTATTGTAGCACTTTGCTCGTGCAAAAATGGTATTTGACGAAAACGTGGTCTATACTCAATATAGTTATACACTGATATAAAGCTCAATAGTTTGACCAATTTTGCTGTAGGTGATCAGTTAATCTTTAAAACAATTAATTAATTTTAAAATTAAAATATTAAAAAACTTTTTTAAAGATGGCGCTAGGGTCAAAGATCAATTGAATTTTAACTTTTTTTTTAAAACGTTCCTCTTTAAAAAATATTTTTTTAAATTTTAATTTTAAAATTAATTAAAAAAATATTAATTAATATTTTTATATTAAGATTGACTAATCACCTATCAAACAAAAAAGGTTGTTGAAATCGGTATAGCTATCCTTGAGTAATTTAATTTCAAAGTTCCCCTTTGCTTTAACTATGCACTTTAAAAAAATTCTAAAATAAGTCGTATTTTTTTATTTTGTCCATACTACTTATTTCCCAAGTTTTAGGAAAATCAAATATGGTCAAGTTTTCACAACTCGGTCTAAAACACGTTTTTCTTCTATAATGTAGTATATGTACGAGATATTATTATCTTTACATACAATCAGACTGCAACAAAGGTTTAAGAGTCGAGTCTCACCACATTGAAAGTAGCCCAAAACTGTATGGCCTCTCTTAACGAGATGGCAAAACAGTTCAACATCCATCTTGTCTGCCAGGGAATTTCGAGGAACTTGAAGGCAGGCAAACTAGCTCGATAAGGTGAAGTGGGGTACCAACTTTTTCGTTCGTGCAAACTGCTACTCCGAAAAGAGGCAGATGCGCGTACAAATATAAGATGGTCATAGAGCACCACTTGTGTGATTGCCAGGCAGATCTGGCCTACACTGAACTGCTATAGGTCTGATCAACTGATATCAATAAATTGCAGTGATATCAGCATGATTGTATGTCAGTGTCATTGCTTGACACTGTCTTATCGCCCAACAAGCGAACAGACTGGGTGTTTTCGATGATTACTGTCGCAGTTGCAATGACCAGGAGAAGAAGGAAACGATTCTCCATCTTCTCTGCTCTTGTCCTGGTCTGGCTCAGACCAAATTAGAAGTTCTGGGTGCACGCACCTTTCAGGTTTTGATGGACGTCTGCAAGTTAAACATAAGGAACAATTATCTCTTCTTTAGAAGTTTCCAAAAATATAGTGTTTAGAATCCTAAAATATTTGCATGGTATGGCTACGGACCGCTTGTATCTATCTCCGTCTCTTAAGACAGCCATTATTACGTAAACTAACCAAACCTATGTTAGATTGAACATGCAGATTTGCGCTGGAATAGATATTTTTTATTAAAAAACGATTAGGCAAGCTCATGCTCAAGCCCATTGTGATATACTTATAGAATTTGATGACCTTTGATTTTTTTCATTTTATTAGATAACATCGGATGGTATAGTATGGAATATGTGAAATTTGCCTATGGTACTGATTTTTAATTATATAACTTGTATCAAAGATGGAACATTCTTCTGACTTTGGAAATTTTCTTTACTTATCCAATGAGCATAATTTGTATAGATGTGCAACCTTAGGATTTTATAAAATATTGGGTTGATAGGGTGACCAATTATCCAGGTTTGACCCGACGTCTCTGAGTTATGCATAGAAATCCTCAGGCTCCGGGTTAAACTATAAAATCACCAAAGGATACTGAATTTAGCTTACACTTTTTGCCGTAGGCTCTTGGCGTAATTCGTTGAATAACATATTTGTTTGACACTTGTTTTTTACGCACGTTAATATAAATTTTTAAAAAAATAAAAGATTAAATTTTATTTTTATGATTACTCTATATATTTCGTCTTTTTAGGACATCCTCAGGAGTAATTACTCCTGAGGATGTCCTAAAAAGACGAAATATATAGAGTAATCATAAAAATAAAATTTAATCTTTTATTTTTTTAAAAATTTATATTAACGTGCGTAAAAAACAAGTGTCAAACAAATATGTGATACTGAATTTTACTTAATTCAATGTTCATCGGATTTTGACCAACTGCTAGATAATAATATTATTGAAACCAGTTCCAGATCTTGGGACTCTACAGATTTAATTGTTGTGTAGAAATCTAATGAACAGAAAACATATGAAAATTGTAGATGTTGTAGATTTTTTCTTCTCAATGATCGCACTATATAAATGGACGTCTTTCTAATGCCAAATATTGCAATTATCCTCGATCAGTTGGGAAAAGAAAAACCATTTTACAACCCTTGATCTAGCTGAAGTTTATTATCTAAAAATTTAATAAAATCTAATGCTCAACAAAAAAAGAAAATTTTTAATGGTCTTATTATATTTTTGTTAGCGATGAATGATAATTTTGGTAAATGATATTCCATATATGCCATTATGACCTTGCGGACTATAATAGTAGATTGGATATTGTTTTTACAGATTTAGTTAATATAATCAAAAGCTGCAGTTAAAGAAATGCAACATTTTAAGGACAGAAATGACATATTGAGAACACATTTAGTTATACCGATGGTATAAAACCAGTTGCTTCAAAACTGACCAAATTTACCAATTTGACCAAATTTACCCCTAGACATTTAAAGCAAAAAATAAATGCTTTCGCTTTGAACTATATGTTTACAGATCAGATGCTAGGGATGTACACTCTTATTGTCCGTTTTATTCATAATAGAACAATGAGTTCAATGGTTCCTGCCTTTTATATTTTGTGTTTGCTTGCGTTAGTTAATTTCGAATATGTAATTGTAAAAAGATATGCTTCTGGACAATTCGTGAAAGATCCCAATCGCTTGAAGTTGATTTAATATTTTTTTGATGTTTAGGAATTTTGTTTTAAACAAGTATTACAAAATTTCACTAAAATACATTGTTTTTGTTTGAATTAAATAATTTTTTGTTAGATTAGATTATCCTAGCCTAATTAAATAAATGGTAATGAAATAGAAAAATTTACCGATAGTAAAACTTAGTTTTAATAGTTCCAATTCTATAGTCAAATTAATTGTAATTAGTGAAGATAATTGTTTAAAAAAAAGCTGGTGAAATTTATCTAGTGTTGTTTAAAGTTAGAAATAGTAAATTATATTACTAGGTAGTGCGATTGCGTTTTCCAAACAAGAGTTAGTTCGCACTAGTAATACACACTATTTTTTGTAACAAATGCATAAAATTTATAAATATTTATTTAATTGTTAATTAAATCATTTTTTTAACAAAGTTATAAACAAATTTAAGATATTTAAATAACTAAAGTACGCCATCTTCGTTGTAATAGTTGTAAAT
The DNA here is from genome assembly GCA_963693315.1 of Diogma glabrata. NCBI lineage: Eukaryota > Metazoa > Arthropoda > Insecta > Diptera > Cylindrotomidae > Diogma > Diogma glabrata. The sequence goes on from OY856186.1 coordinate 158,604,848, forward strand.
TATACTAGCTCGCTTCTTAATTGTACTAAACTGTTAACATTTAATAAAAATAAACATAGCAATCCATTTGGATTTTTTTAAAAACATTGCAATTTTGACAACTGGGTTTTTTGAAAATGCAAAATAATTGTTTTTCCTTGCAATTCAAATGATTTGGGGTTGTTTTAAAGCTATTTTTACAATATGGTAAGTTATTTAAATTATTATTTTGATATTTTATTACTATAAATATAATATATTCAGGATATATTTAACTAAAAATCTCACATGTAGGCGGCGTGCGTGCCAGGCATACAAAATATTTTATGGTCATATGTGCGGAAAAGTAGATTTTTCTTTTATGTTATTCTAGTACAAGAAATTATAATTGTTATTGTTTAGTTAAAACACACTTTTTTGATATCTATAAACTTCAGTTTAGAACGATTCTAGAAATTGAAAGCTTTGCTTTCGAAATCGGTTGTAATAAATATATAGATATCAAAAAAGTGTGTTTTAACTAAACAATAACAATTATAATATATTGATGATATCCAGTGCTCTAAATAAATAATAAAAAATAAACTATTAGAAAAATTAGTCAATTTTTCCAGATTTTTGTGACTAATTAGTTAAAGTTTTTATTTAAACAAAAAAACTAAATTTTTTGCATGACGAACTTCAAAATGCATGACGAACTTCATCGCATCGTTCCTTGTCCTTTAAAAGATCAAGATTTAGCATAAATTAGTTTGAACTTTTGTAACGTATTATAGGTGCATATTTGACAAATTTCACACAAATGGATTACTCAACTAAATTCGCTATTTTTGCGTATAACTTAACTCCGCAGATATACGAACTTTATTCCATTTCAAATGTTTTATGGTTTTCTCCCAAATATTTTTTTCTCAACGTTGCTTTGTGAAGTGGACAATGAAATGCAAATTTTGTTTTGGTTTAACATATTTTTCACACCTCAATTGGTACGTTTCTCCGATTTTATTCACCTCGAAATGGAACCATGGATGGATACAAAAATGCAAAAAAATGGTAAACCTGTAGGACCCTTGGTTCTACACCTCTGCCAATATAATTTAAAATAATACAAATTCTAATTACTTATGAATATATGTGTGTGTGGTAGAGAAGGAAAAAGAAATGATACGATTGTACATGCTTTTAATTTCTTTTTTTTATGTAAATATAATGTTGTTTTATTATTTGTGAGAAATTAATTAATCAGATCTGTTTTGATTACACAATCAATAAGTTGAATATTAGCAATCTAATTTATTTAGTATTTATTATTTATTTTGTGTTAACAATAAAAATTCAATTAATAAAGTAAAGTTATTTAAATTATTACTAAGTGTTAAATATAGTTTTAAAACTACAAACTATAAATGGTGACCCCGTGTTTGTGAGCATTTACTATCCAGTTAAGAAAAAAATCATCATTAGTTGGACTTGGAGCCCGTTATTGTGCAAGGACGCTGCGGAGAGAAATTTTTAAATCAACGAAGCTGAAAGCTGGTTTAATTATAAACAATAGGCTTTGTTTTAGGAAACTTGGTACGTTTTCAAATACGTACCAGGTAAAAGGTACGTAAATCAAAACTATTTTAAAAATTAAGCATCAGTTGTAAACATTTTTATAACCAGTACCTTTTTTCTCAAATTGATTTTTTTTGGTGAAACTTACAATCTGTGGCAAATTGAAATCAAGTGATACTACAAGGTCAACTACGTTTTTAAAAAAAAAAAAAACTTGATTACATGTTATGTGAAATTTAACGTTGCATACAACTCTAATGCTACATATTTAGTATACAACAAAAACTTTACAACTATACAACTTTGTTTGCAACTAAACAACTGTGTTTAATACTATAATTACATCAAATGCATACTATTATTCTAATCTACGCAACTATAATCTCAACATTGAAGTTTTGAAACAATATACATCTACATATATAATTTTGCAATAAATTACTTAACAACAAACATCATCAATCAACATACTAAACATCGAAGGATTTCAAATATATATTGTTATATAATAGTTTTAAAATATTATTGAAATATTGAATTTGAGCGGTGAGTACAGTAATAATATTTTTTTTTTCCTTCAATTAAATTATATTGCCACACGCACACAATCGATAAAATTTAAATTAAATAAAAAAATTTGTGTTTATTTTTTTTTCTCTAAACCAAAAAAGTTTTTTTTTTTGTTGTTGCAAATATAATTTGTTTTTGTTATTAATTAAAGATATATTTTGTAATTAGCAATATAATACGGATTGAGAAAATGATGTATATATATGTATGTATACTTTTGTTAGAGTAATAAGAGAAGCGATTTAAAAAAAATCATATTATTTATAAAAAAATATATAAATATATTTATTAAAATTTTGATTGTTATTGTATGTCAAAATTTTAAACGTTTTTAAGATGAATCACTTCCGTTGTTTTGAATTTAAAGGTGCTTCTATAAAATATTTGCGTAATAAAAGAAAATATATATTTTTATAATCATACATGTTTCCTCCGAGCTAAGTAATCGTACTAGCTATGCCATAGTTAGAACCCATAAATGGGACCATTCATTTCTGGTCAACATCGAACTATGGCTCGAACAAACCATGTTATGCATTGTTTTTCTAAAACCCCAGACCAAATCCTAATATTAATTTTGATGGTGTTGTTCCTCAACGGAAACACACAAACATCAACAGGATTTTTCGCCATTTTCATCTGGCTAATTTCACACAGCTATGTATTTGATGGTGTTTGATGAAAATCATGTAAATACCATCAATAATAGCATCTAACAAAAAATTTTTTTAAACTCAACTGACTGATGCTGTCACATCATTGAATTTTCCCTACTATTCAACAATTTGTCGGAATACTTTATTCCAAGTAAGATAAATTGTCCATAACTTATTGCCAGACTCACTTGGCCTCTTCATCCAATCATACACTGGGCCAGACTCACTTGGCCTTTTCAAGCATTGATCCACTTACCAGATTCACTTGGTAGGGTCAAAATTTTCTATGATTTGTTTTTGTCACACGTGTCTTAGCTTCAGCAACCCCGCTGGCTAATTCTATGAACGCTTTAAAGTTCATAACACACGCCTCGACAACTTCTCAAGGTGAAGATTATAGTCAAACACACTCTAGCTTCAGCTACTCCGCTTATTTTTTTTTTCAAAGGAAGGGAGTCCTGTATGACCCTTGGTTCTACACCTCTGCCAATATAATTTAAAATAATACAAATTCTAATTACTTATGAATATATGTGTGTGTGGTAGAGAAGGAAAAAGAAATGATACGATTGTACATGCTTTTAATTTCTTTTTTCTTCTCTACCACACACACATATATTCATAAGTAATTAGAATTTGTATTATTTTAAATTATATTGGCAGAGGTGTAGAACCAAGGGTCCTACAGGACTCCCTTCCTTTGAAAAAAAAAAGAAATTAAAAGCATGTACAATCGTATCATTTCTTTTTCCTTCTCTACCACACACACATATATTCATAAGTAATTAGAATTTGTATTATTTTAAATTATATTGGCAGAGGTGTAGAACCAAGGGTCCTACAAACCCAACATGTTGAATATGAAACAAAATTGGAATTATGCGTAGCGTTGTAAAGTGTTTAAGGGATTTTTATTTCTGATTTTTTATATATTCTTTGTCTTCAATTTGATCGTTTCTGAAACCACCTATACATTTGTTATAGTTTTTACCATTGGTTGGATGTTTAACATAAATTAAAAATGGGAAATTTTCTACTTTTCAAAAACAATCTTGGATGAATTCATCTAGGCCTTTGCGTTGTGAATAAGCAAAAAATACACAAAGAAAAATAATGTGTGTGTCTGAAACCGCCTCAACATTTGTAAATTTTAACAAGATAATATAAAGGACAAGAGGCGAATTGAATTGACCAAGGTTTAGTGAAGAAGAGTAGCAAACAAAATCAAACAGTTGCATAATTACTAACTAATACCATTTGACTACTATCCTTTGCGCAAAATGTGTAAACCGGTTTTGTTAAGTTTGCTTCAAAGTTTTAACAACTGTTTAAAAAAATATTGGAAAAATATTTAATTTAGACTCTGAAGAAAAGCCATCTATAAATACAGAAATGTATCGGTTATTCCGAATTTTTTGAATCAACTGCAGGATGAAAACCGGATGAAAATCGTACGCAAATAGCTTTTGGATCAAACTGTTATGCCAGATTCGATCAAATGCTTTTGAGATTGACATTGGATAACCTCCAGCCCGAAGGAAAAATACCAAATTTATAGTATATGTAGAAAATTTTGATGAGAGTGGGTGCAAGTTCTCTTGAAAATATTTTTAGAGTAATAAGAGGAATGTCGTCTAGACCGGAGTCTTTGTTGATATATAGCCCGCTTAAGAATTTTTTAAACAATTTTGGCTTTGAAACGAAGATCTTTCGTTTTAGCTATTTCCAATTAAAACTGCGATAACTATTCACCAATTTCAGTTGGAAAAATATGAAGGGGCTGAAATCTCACAGCTCTGAGATATCAAGACTTCGGTTTTGTTTAAGGATTTTGATATAGTTTTCGGCATCAAACTTTTATGAGGACATTGTTTTTAGTTATCGGTAGCGATTTATATCAAACATAAAACTCTTTGTAAAAGTACAAGTATTTTATCTCTAACAAATTTCACTGATAAATTAAAATAAAATCGACAATTTCTTGTTACCTAACTAATAGTTTCTATTTACTATATACGTATTTCGAAACCTATGCTTTCATCGACACTAGTATATATCGAAACTCACTTTTGAAACTCACTACTGTCGTTGAAAGCATAGCTTTCGAAATACGTATATAGTATATAAAAACTATTTGTTAACATGAAATTGGTGATTTTATTTTAATTTATCAGTGAAATTTATTATAATACTTGTTAAGTTTGAATAAACAAAATTATTAAAACTAGTAGGACCCGGCGTGCTTTGCTACGCTTATAAATAAAGTTTTTGCACAAACATTTTGTTGACGTAGGAGCAATGATTTCAAAAAGTGGTAATGAGAAATGTTAGCATATAATTTTTAATTTTTCTTTTTAAATATATGAATGAAAAATAATCAGCACTCTAGCTGATCAGTTCGGATATATGAAAAATTAGCGATCAAATAAGTTAGAGATCAAATAAACTTACTTGAAAACTTATTTGATCGCTAATTTTTCATATATCCGAACTGATCAGCTAGAGTTCTGATTATTTTTCATTCATATATTTAAAAAGAAAAATTAAAAATTATATACTAGCATTTCTCATTACCACTTTTTGAAATCATTGCTCCTACGTCAACAAAATGTCTGTGCAAAAACTTTATTTATAAGCGTAGTAAAGTACGCCGGGTCCTCCTAGTTTCCAAAAATGTCTTCAATAATATTGTCTGGATTGCCAATGAAATTAATTTCCACAGCCAAACTGTGGAAAACTTTGCATATCACAATTACCGAGTCTTCTAAGAAATTCTACAAATTCAATTTCATGAGGGAGAGCTCTCATGTATTGATTTAATTTCAAAATTTTAAACTTAATAAATTCTTGCCAAGATGTAATACAATTTTCAATTAAAATAGAACGTGAGCCATGCGGTATAACTGGAAGAATTTGGCGAAAGTCACCGCTCAGTAATAGAGTTTTACCTGCAAACAGTTTATTTTTATTTTCTTCGTTTGGAGTCAAATCTCTTAACAAACGATCAATTAATTTTAAAGCATGAATAGAACACATTGAAATTTCATCTATAATAATGATTGATGCATTATTAATATATGTGCCATGTACACTGTTTGGAGTTATATTTGGCATTGAATTCTCTAATAATGGAATTGGTAATTTGAAAACATTATGCAAAGTTCACCCCCCCCCCCCCCCCCCCCAATCAAAAGAGTTGATGCAATACCACTGAATGCAGTTACAATACACGAAAGATTTAATGAATTAAATTTATGAATGATTGCCGTTTGAACAAAAGTTTTGCCACAACCTGCATGAGCTGTCAAGAAAAAAACATTACTTACAGAATCATGGAATTGAGCTTCACGCAAAACAATATCAATCACACTACGTTGCTCATTATTTGCGTTTTCATACATTCTATCGAAAACTATAGCTTCTTCTTCAATATCAAAATGACCTACATCGCCAATCTGTAAGTTATATTGTGGAATCGGAAGACCAAGATCACCACATGAAGTATTATGTGTAAGAAGAATTTCATTAATTTCAATCAAGGCTCGATCAATTGACACATATTCATCGTAATTTCGTAAAAAGTTTTCAATCATACTATTTCTAAATTCAATCCATAAAGCTAAAGCATTCGGAGGAACATTCAAACCACAGATAAATGCAAATAATTGACGAAACTGTTTTGGTGATTGAATTTCTGAAGCTTCAAGTAAACATTCACGCCATTCATTATCATTTGTTTCAATACCTCGAACTTCACATGCTGCAACAAAAGTAGGGTACTCAACACCTTCATACATACGTAGACCAGTAAAAGATTTTGGATCACGAACATGCAACAGAAGTAAACGCATATGGAACAATTCTATATCTTTTGGAGAAACCATATATAATCGAGCAACAACTTTATCAGCCCCACGTTGTCTTCTTTTCCACGATTTACTTTGATCATGCCAAACATAATGCAATGGTAATTCTGTATACAAAAACTCATTAGCTAAATTATCAATGGAATTCAAATGGAAAAATGCTAACAATTTTGTTCTTGATACATTTGCGACTGCACCAGCGACATTACCATTCCTGATATAAACATTTTGTCTATTTACTATTAGGCAAATAAAAATCAAGTCGAATAATTGTATGAGATTGAAAATTATTATCAAGAGATGCACCACGTACATCAACACTCATACCATTATCACGTCGACGATACAAAGGATAACCATTCACAGATTCTTTAGTATTTTCAGAAAAAGGTTTGGGAAAAATTCTTACTACATTTACCATCTCTCATACAAACAGAATTGGGATTTAGAGCACCACATGGTCCATGCATCGTATGACGTTTCACATATTCATGTAATTTAGGGAAAAGAATGGGATCAGGAATTTCAGTACATACAAATTTATTAATCATTTTATTTCCATCAATTCTATCTTCATCTGACAAATTTAACAAAATATGAGCATGCGGAAGATCACGTTTTTGAAATTCAATGGTATATATAAATGCTTTGACAGAACCGAAAATCTTTTTTTTCATTAAACAATCTATGAGCTCTTTAAGTAACCGGTGAAAGAAGATGGCTAAATTACTTTACGATCAACTATTTGCATATTATCATCGCCATTGCGATTTTGATGCAAGAAATCTGTTAAATTATTGTACAAATCAGCACGAAGAGCAGATTGATTTGAACGAATGTAATGAAGCCGTGTACCTTCGATACAAACATACATATCAACAATCCATTGAAGAAATAATTTTTGAGAACGATGCAAAAGACTAAAACCATCACGTATAGCAAGGCGCAAAGATGCATATTGCAACATTGTAACTTTTGTACGTAGCACATTAGCACGTGATGTTGAAACTAAATTATGTGGAATATTAACGTGCCACCCATTATCACCATTTGGAAACAACAAAGGATAAGCTAAAGGATCCAAAGAAGATTCAAGGACAGAAACAGAACGAATTTCATTTGCATTCTTTGAAAAAACAATCATATTTATTTCAAAAGGTGGTTCACCATCATCATTTTTAAAAATAGCAGCCACATCAGTTTGAACAGCATCATTAAAACGACGAATATCACATTCTCTGTTAAGTTTTATAACCATCGACACATCAGCTTTTCAGAAAGAGGAGGTAAATTGACTTTGTCTTTATGGTAACACAAAGAGAACGCTTCATTATTATTTGAAGTAACTTCCCTTGCAAAATGTTTGGCATGATAAAAACGACAACTCATATCCAAAGCACCACAAACAAACGAATCAAATTTACCTGGAATCACATTCAAATTCACAACATTCAATTCTAAAAATCAACATTAGCTTCATTGTGAGGATTAACATTAACGATTAACATTAGCATTACATGATTAACATTACGAATATATGCAACACGATCTCTATTATTTCGACGACTCGATTTTATTTTGTAAGGGGAGTCCGCTATAAAAAGAAGTAAATTTAATTCGTCTATAACTTTTTTATTTATGATCCAATTTGTGTGAAAAATCTTTAAAATCTAAGTTACACTAATATCAGCTAGCAGTGAAAATTTGAAATAAATCCATCCTCGAATAAAAAAACCTTAGGCTGTACAAAATTTTCGTTAGCGTATTAATATATAAGATGTATTTTATCTTTGTTTAGAAATTTATTACAGAACTAACACGAAACATTAATACGTTGCCGGAAAATTATAACAGATCATATATTATCATAATTTAGAGAAAAGATGATACACTCAGCAAACTACTCAAAAACCTTTCCATTTAGCGTTTCGAGAAATATTACAAAAGCAAAAATTCAGATTTCTTTCAGAAATCCAAAAATATTCCAAAAATTATAATAAAATCAAAAATTTAAACTTTCTTTCAAAATTCTAAAAATATTCCAGAAACTATTACAAAATCAAAAATTTGAATTTATTCAAAAAATTTTAAATTATTGCAAAAAATATAAAGAAATCAAAAATACAAACTTTTTCAAAATTCTAAAAATATTTCAAAAATTATAACAAAATCAAAAATTGAAACTATTTTCAAAATTTTAAAAATATTGCAAATATTCAAACTTTTTCCAAAATTCTCAAAATATTAGAAAAATTATAACAAAATCAAAAAACAAACTTTTTTCAAAATTCCAAAAATTATAATAAAATCAAAAATTTAAACTTTTTCAAAATTCTAAAAATACTCCGGAAATTCAAGTTGAGACCGAAGTAACTTTTCTCAAAATACTAAAACTATTGAAAAAACTATAACAAATCAAAAAAACAAACTTTTTTTCAAAATTCGTAAAATATCGCATAAATTAATTATAACAAAATCAAAAATGCAAACTTTTTTCATAATTCCAAAAATCTTCCAAAAATTATAATATGATCTAAAATTTCGATGTTCATCACATTTCAATTTTCATGTCATACAAATAATTATTTTTATTTATTCTTCACAAAAATTGGGTAAAAAAATAAATGAAAATCATTCTTTTGACACACTTGACAAACTTATAATGCAATAATCTAGTTTTTGGTTTCACATACCAATCCCGACTATCAAGATTTCTTTAAATTTAAGGTTACTACTCATTATCACTTAAATTGAACGTTTTTAAGCAAAAAATATGCAAATTTCCTTGTTTTGACAAACTTGACTAGTTTTTTGACACACTTCCGGTACAGTTATCGAACACATCGTCCTTTCGGCTCTTCCTATTGAGTATACCTATTGTTAGAAACATTTTTGAAATCCCTCCAGCGGTTTTCGAGATTTCGTCGGTTGTGACGGCCGGCCGGCAGACAGACATACATTTTTTTTGCTTTTTTAGAATCAGTAGGTCCTAAAACGTCGAGAAATGTCAAAAAAGTGGGGATAAGAATTTAACTTTTTGATCGAGAATTCAATACTTTGGTTTTTTCAAAACCGAAGTAATATAACTTAAATTATAGAATGGCTATGGAATGGATAACCTTACTTATAAAAATATCAAATCATTTCTCTTTCACATCACTATTACATCAAATTTTAAAGTAAACTTCTATAATCATTATATTTCTCAACTTATTTACATAACAACACTTTAGACACATCATATATAATTGCCAATCCTCAATCAACACTTTAAAATCTTTAAGAAAAAATAACATTCTAAACAATATATCATTAACTTTTACAATATCATTCACTTTACCGTTCATCAAGATCATTTCAATTTAAATTGATTCAAAATGTATATAATTATAACAAATTTAAGTAATTTTTGAACCAACCATTAAACCACTTTTATGTATGTTATCTGTAATAATAATCATTAACAGATTGATTAAAAAGAAAGCATGAAAATTGTAATGAAGAAAAAAATAATCTTCATCTAAAGATAATTAATTTTATTTTTATTTACTCTGATACTTTGCTACTTGTAAAAAATTAAAAATTATAATTATAAAAATATAGTTGTACGTTGTCTCGTTGGTTACATTACACTTATTATAAAAATAATGTATTATTCCACCTGCATATAAAAAACAACTTTTATTAACAAAAACAACATTATCACGTTTATGATCCTTTTTACCTCTTGATTTTTCTGTTTTTTTTTGTTACGAAATACAAAAAAAACAACAATAATCAAAATATTTATCTATTTGCAACAACAATTTGTACTAAGACTTTCAATAATAAAATAGAAAAACGAAAATAAACTTGTACTTGAATGAACACAATATTTCGTTAAATAAAAAAAGCTTAAGTTTTTCTTCAATAATACAACTAATAAATAAGATAAAAATCAGTTTAGATACAAGTCTTTTCGTACAACATTAAGATATTTCCATCAAAATCAAACGATTTGAAGAAGAAGAAAAAAAAAATCTAAAACCGATTTTTATCTGATAAATTAGCAGAACAATGAATTATTTTTCCATCGCTCTCTACCCATAGACTTTTATTAATGATACACTTTTATTCGGTTGAGAAATTTTCAATTTCCTTATTTATTATATAAAGTTTTCTTCATTCACAAGACATAACAATAAAATAAACTTTTATTTTTAGATTGAAAGATAACCCATTTATAGTTAGTTAGTAAGACAATTAAAGTTATAAATTACTTTTAATTTATATAATCGTAATTGTTTTCATTATTTTGTTATACGAAAAGGAAACAACAAATATATTCTGAAGAGAGAAGGGTGATGATTCGTTCCGAGTCCTAATGAATTAATTCCTTAGAATTTTAATACAAAAAAAATTACGGTTTGGTTTGCTGCCTGCCTGACTATCAATAAATATTATAAACATATTAACCTCGTTCTACAAGTGTGGCTCCAAAACTTATCTGATCGAACATGATAAAACTATTTGGATGAACTTTGGTAACAAAATTGTTTCTTATAAACTTAAGATGAAATGATTAAAAATATATACGAATAATGGAAAAACAAAAATGAAAACTTCGGTCATAATTTCGTATCTATGATCTTTGTTATAGTTGAATATGGGAAGAAAAAATTTTCTAAGGTTTGTTTTTATTTTTTTTGCTCTTAAGCTTATGCGATAAGTTTCATGGAACAAAAAGCTTATGTACATACATAGTGTACAGTATTGATTTAGGTTATTGTTTATTGGTCGTTCTGATGATGTAAAAACTTATTGTGCAAACGGGAAAGGTAAAAAATATAATTTTTGACCAAAACGAGTGAATTCGTAATTTTGTAAATAAATTTGCAGTTAACAGTTTTTGAATTATGGTAAAACAAGTACAACCTAAAGACGATCCGTTTCAGATCCGATGAAAAACCAAAAGCTCCAACATAACCTCCGAACTCGTCAACGGGTTAATATTAAAATAAAAGTGGACTTCAAAATATAAAGTGGTTTTGTTTTAATATTTAGAAAGTTTCATTAAGTATACCAGGGCAGTTCGGGGTCCGCAACACGGACAACACGAAAGAATAACAATCCAATGCGTGCTACCACCTGACGTCGCGCCGCCATATTGGCCATTACTCGGCAAAGTGCATTAACAACAACATCAAGTGGTTTATTTATTTTTTGGAAAAAACAGTTTTTTGCAAATATCTAGTCATTTCTTCATTTAATTTAGAGCGTGTAAGTGTCTTGAAGCAACAACATCTCAGAAAAGATTTAAATTTATTCACATGTGACAATATCTTCGCTAACAGGTAAGAACTGTTTTTTCTGTGTGATGCTCAATGCTTTTATTCAGTTTTTTTTAAATTCAGAATGACTTGTAAGGCCATGATGGGGTACGATAGGTAGGGGCAAGACGGGGTAGGTAGGAGAGTTTTTCATTTAGAATATCATTTAGTGAATATTTATCGTCTCAATATACAATCTCAAAATATTCTGTATCTTAAAATAGGTGAGGTATTATTAGTAATTAGTTATCCAAAACGTATTTTTACAACGTTATCTCGATTGTTTATTCTACTGCTACTCAAATTAAGTGATGTAATAGATTACAGCGAGTATTCTAACCTATTTCATCGGATTGAAACAAAAAATAAATTACAGTGAACTTCGTTTAGAATATATTTATCATCTCATAATTGTTTGCATCTTACAAAAGGTGAGTTTGTACTGCAAAGGCTTATATTTGGACTCTAATGAAGGCCAGCAGCCCAGCTTGGACGACATGCGGACGAGATGGGCTCACTATACATCTGTGCTGTTGTAGAAGACGAGGATGAAGATGCAGCCTACACCTGTGAATATTATCTTAATAATACCCCACCTTGCCCATAGGGGTGCCCTATCTCGCCCCATATGTGGAGCAAGATGGGGAGAAAGGACTATTTCTAGTTTTTGATCTTTTTAGATTTTAGTATGTGACTTAGATTCTTAAAAAGACTTTAATAATGAAGACTGATTACCAAACATGATTATTGAAATAAAACGAATTCTTAAAATAGAATACGGTTACTTTCATTGGGCATCAAACCTTAAATAGCCCGTTTTGCCCTCCACCCTTCTCCTACAGGTTTGACCCTAAAACAAAATGTCAAAAAGGTCGAAATCAGACGAAAAGATGCAGAAATAGAAAATAAAATTGAATCTCGTAAGCAGCTTCCTGACGAATCATTTTAAATTTTTTACCAGCACATATTCCGTTTGACTCTGCAATTAATTGCATCTTATCCCGGTAAAAAACTAATTAAAACTAAACTAATATTTCGTAAAAATATGAGACCCAGACTTCAGTACCAATTAACAGACCAGCATTTTGATCGTTTAGGTAAATTGATTAGCAGCTGTACTAGCTGGAAAGCTACATGGACTAATCTCAAGGTAGATTCAGATAGCTTGGCGCCTTATCGGCATGTGAGTAATACTTACGAAAATGATAGATACTCAAGCTCTCGAAGAGTTAATTCTTTAGATAGTGTTTTAAATAATAATGCCATGGCCATTGATAAAGATAGAGTTTAGTTTTAGTTTCGATACGTAATAGGTCTCAGTTGTATACTTGTTACTCACCTTAGTCATGTTTTTACTGAGTGCGATTACCAGTTACTGGTTGGTTTGCTATGTCGACTAAAAGACACAATAGCTCCAGTACGCCCACGATATTCGGAAAACAGAGAGAGGGTGCAGTGGATATTTGTGAATCATAGCACCCTGAGGACGCAACATCCCATAAACCGCGAATATAAAAGAATTAGAAACATGCTCAATCAACTCTTCAAAATCATACTTTTCTTGTGAATATCATACTATCAAATGAAACCCAATAGCCAATAGCAAATTCGTTTCGACGAGCGTCGCATGTACTCGATTTAATAATTCTAAACAAGAACTCAAACATACTGGAAATTGAGAAAAAACAGTAAATCTAACATCATTTCATCGATCATTAATATACCGACTGGAAAGACAAACGACCGATGACAACAAAGATGTCACAGGTAACGGAACAAAAGTTAAAGGTTTATTAGTTAGTGGGGCTACTATTAACGGTTTAGATACTGGATCAGAAAACTATTTAAACGAAATATCCACAAGATTCGACAACTTTCCATCATATTTGAACACGGCTAGTGGAGAATTTATGGGTTTATCTATGCAAAAAATCAACTTAATGAAGAAACGCGACTGATTAAGTTGTATATTGCTCCATCTTTGGAACAGAGCCTTCATTTAGGAATAGATTTTCGCAGTTCATTTGGAATTAGTCATACAATATCATCAATATCGAACATCTGCCTACCACAATTTGTTACCGAAAGAACAAACAAAATTCAAGAAAATAAAAGAAAGTTTTCCTTTACTCACGGTGTTAGGGCTTTGAAAAACAGACATTCTACCCCACACAATCGAAATAGAATCTCCAAAGCCAATCAAACAGCGATTTTACGCTGTCTCACCTGCAATATAACAGCTATTGTATGATGAATTAGAAAGAATGCTGTGTTTAAGGCTGTGTTATAGAAGAAAGTCAAAGTGCTTGGTGTTGGCGCCAGTCACATTGGTACGGAAAAGTAATGGTAAATTTCGTATGTGCCTTGACTCTTGATATTAGAGAAGTAAACAAAGTCACGAACAAAGATGATTATCTTTTGCCTCTTATTGATCGGGCCGACTCGAACTTATCGGGCCGACTCGATCATACACGATTTGTTTCAAGTACACAGAAAAAAATATTTTCAAAACCATTGAAATATTCATTGATTCATATAAAGTAACTGAATGAATTTTAGCCATCGAATCTCATTTAAGAATTCATTTAATTTATATTAAATTATTGAAGTTTTAGATATTTAACAATTCATTTATTTTTTTATTGATTTTGCGAATAAGTTTTTCTGTTTTATTTTAACATATAAGACGAAACACCTAATGAATTTGATGAATCATTGAATGATTTAAAAGTGTAATTATCATAAAGATGTTTTGAATGAATTACGGAATATAATTGTATGAAATAGATATTTTTGTAAATGAATAAGCCAAAAATAAAATAATAAGTCATCTAATTTAAACTATGAGTTTTAACGAAACTAAGTTTTTAAAACATTAAAACAGTTTAGTAAACTTTTAGAAAAGTTTGTATGCATCGCATCTTACATTTTAAACTCATATAATTTAATTTAAATTAGATGAAAATGCGACTTTTTTTTCTGTGGTTCAATCTTAAAAGTGCCTTTTACTAGATTCCTCTTGATCCTCAATCAAGAGACAAAACTACTTTTGAGATACCTGGAAAACCCTGTATCAATTTACAGTCATGTCATTTGGGTTGTGCAATGCGCGCCAAATCGTGTGTCAGACTATGTATTAGATAAAACCATATCAACTACATGACAAAGTTTTTGTTTATATGACTTGTTAATTACTTCTGCATCCATAAATGAGCATTTAGCATCACTTCGTTTAGTTGCCGATTTACTGAGACAAGCAGGGTTTGCAATTACGGTGAGAAAAGTAGATTTTTGTTAAAAGAAAGAAAATATTTAGCATATTTAGTAAAGCTAACATTACGCTACGTACTGATCATGGAAAAATCAACGCAATTGAATTATATCCAATTCCTAAGACTACAAAGCAAATTATTCGTTTTATATGCGTCGTGTACGTTTTATCGCCAATTTTGCAACAATCACCGCCTTTGACTGACTTAAATGACAAAAGAATCAAGATCAATTGGTCTAAAGCAGTGAATTTTAATAATCGTTAAATAATCGCTAAATAATCTTAATCGTGCCTTAGTAACAGCACCTGTACTCACAAATCCAGATTTTTACTACATTTTATATACTCAAAAGCAAAATTCCGCACAGCGGAACTATCGATTATGGCGTTGGAATGTTATGCTTCAGTAGTGAGTGTAAACAAGTTTAGACCTTTCACAGAAGGGCATCCTTTTACAATATATACAGATCACGAAAGCTTGCGATGGCTTATGACTCGAAAAGAATTAACCGGGCGTTTAGCAAGATGGAGCTAAAAGCTTCAATGTTTTAATTTTTAAATAAGATATAGAAAAGGTTCTGTGAATATCGTATACCAGATGCGCTATCTCACGTTTTTTGGGAAGAACTCCAATTGTCATCTCTAGCCAATGGTTTCATTAAATCTAAACCCTTAACTAAACCTTAATCTAAACACCAATCGACTTAAATCCGCTTCTTATAGATCTATAATCACCGGATTTTTATACATCAGAATACCAACACCAAATCACTCATATTCAAAAATTTGGGACGGATTGTCATAACTTTTCAGCACTGGGGAAGCTTATTCCCTTTAGCTTTAGCTTAATTTTACCTTAAGCTTTATCTTTCTAATATCGGTACTTAAAAAATAGCATCGGATGTACCATTTTGGAAATTGTTTGTTTCAAACAAACTCACCCATTTTTTATAGTTTTGCACTAGCGATGAAAACCCCATCTCACACAAATATGTTGTGGCAAATGAATTGAGTACACTAACATCCTTTTAATAAATCACAGTCATCCATTGAGACAGATTAAAAATAAATGGATCTACGCTGAAAAAAAAATTTTTTCCCCACAACAAAATATGAAGACACGCAGAACCGAATACGATGCCAGCGTAACAGCGAAGATTCAGTTGGCACAAAAAAGATTGTAAAAGAGGTTCCCGTACCCGTTTTCTTTTTACTTCGGTCTGAAAGACCTAAGTATTACATTTATGAGCTCAAAGTGAAATTCTTACCCCCACTTTTTTTGGCATTTCTCGACGTTTTAGGACCTACTGATTCTAAAAAAGGCAAAAAAAAAATGTATGTCTGTCTGTCGGCTGAGTGGCCGTCCGTCATTAACTACGCTGCAGGGAAAACCGCTGAAGGGATTTCAAAAATTTTTTTTTCTAAAAATCGGTGTACTCAAAAACTAGATTATTGCATTATAAGTTTGTCAAAAAAATGTTGTCAAGTGTGTCAAAAGAAAGATTTTTATTTATTTTTTTACCCAATTTTTTGGAAAAAAAAATAAAATTAATTGTTTGTTTGAAATGAAATTTTATTATTATTATTGAGAATTATAGCATTATAAGTTTGTCAAAAAAATGTTGTCAAGTGTGTCAAAAGAAAGATTTTTATTTATTTTTTTACTCAATTTTTTGGAAAAAAATAAAATTGTTTGTTTGAAATAACATTTTATAGGGATTGGTATGTGAGATCAAAAGCTAGATTATTGCATTATAAGTTTGTCAAAAAATGTTGTCAAGTGTGTTAAAAGAAGGATTTTTATTTATTTTTTTACCTAATTTTTAAAAAAAAAAAAAAATTGTTTGTTTGTTTGAAATGAAATTTTATTATTATTATAGAGAATTACGGCATTATAAGTTTGTCAAAAAAATAATGTCAAGTGTGTCAAAAAATGATTTCATTTATGTTTTTAGCCAAGTTTTTAAAAAAAAATTTAGCTGTTCTTATGACGTAAATGTAATTGAAAATGAAATTGGACATGGAAATTTTTGTATTTGTAATAGTTTTTGAAATATTTTTGGAATTTTGAAAAAGTTTGTATATTTGATTTTGTAATAATTTTTGCAATATATTTAGAATTTCGGAAAAAGTTTTAATTTTTGATTTTGTAAGAATTTTTTGAATATTTTTAGAATATTGACAAATTTTGAATTTTTGATTTTATTATAATTTTTGGAATTTTGAAAAAATTTTCAATTTTTGATTTTGTAATAAATTTTGCAATATTTTTAGAATTTAGGAAAAAGTTTGAATTTTTAAGAATTTTTGGATTATTATTGGAATTTAGAAAAAGTTTAAATATTTGATTTCATTCTAATTTTTGGAATACTTTTGGACAGTGTTGTGAAACGCAATAAATTTAATTTCGTTTCAGTTTTCGTTATTCTGCAAATTAAAATTACGGTTTTCGTTTCAGTTATTGGTTCGACCAGCTAATTCGGTTACGTTTTTCATTACGTTTTCGTTACGTTTCGGTTACAGTTACGATTGCGTTATACATCACTCTTGAATAAATAAAAGTAATAATTGGGAAATAAATTACATAGAAATTAGTTATTTACATAATATACAAAATTACTATAAGATTGCACTAATCAGAATCGCATGGAGGGATCAGATTTTATTGATTAATAATTTGTTTATAAATTTTTTATCTAAGCATATGACAATCCCGTGTACTCCAGTCCCTGGTATTGGCATACGAGTTCACGTGAGATATCACATTCCACTGGCAATATCAAAGAGATATAACTACCCAAGGTGATATCTTAGGGGTGCTAGCGGGTAAGCTGTATTCAGTTCTCGGCAGCACCCTCAATCTAAGGTATGGAATATTCGTTGTTAATTGCTTGCTCGAAGAAACGAGCCTTCATTTAATTCCTTTATTCTAATATCTTCATTTATTCTATATCTAATAATTGAGGAAGACAGTGTGTGACATCATCAAGGAATATGTCCCTATATGGATTATTGGCAACCCCATTTTAGTATTGTTCCTGCAAATTTTTAAAACCGTTTTTTCCTCTTATTTTATTTTATTTCCTATTATGAAATATTGGCCTATGTCATATTTTATATGTGATATAGCCTATAGGATTTATTGTTTAGTTATCCATTCTTTAACAAAAAATATAAAAATAAACAAAAAATAAAAGATTTGGATCCAAATCTTTTATTTTTTGCCTAGAAAACAAAAGATTTTGTGCTCAAAAAAATCTCTAATATATAATTCAAAATTTTCAATATTCAAATCTAGTGAATTAAAAATTATGAATATGACATAATTGAAAAATAAAAAAAAAAAATTTCACTCCATTTATAAGGATCCCACGCTGTCATAGTGGCAGATCGCAGAAAGACTTCTTTGTCCGAACTGCATACAAATGGAATAGTTTGCCGGAATCCATAGTCTCAGGTGGCTTCAATCCGCAGAGGTTGAAAAAAAGCGTTCATCAATACTTTGGAACGCAAGTTGTGGTGGGACCTAGGTCTGGACCTAGGTATTAAAAGGTATTTATGTGTTGTTGTGACACATATTCTAAACCCTATAACACAGCACTTTTTATTTAAAAAAAAAAATAGTAATAATAAAAATAATATTATATAAATATGTAACGTAATAACCTAAAAAAAAATAGCGTTTGTGTTACGTTTTTCGTTACGGTTAATATAAATTATATCGTTTGCGTTTTTGGTTACGGTACGAAATTTTAATTCCGGTTTTGCGTTTTTGCGTTACGTTACAATAACGTTTCACAACACTGCTTTTGGAATTTTGAAAAAAGTTTCAGTTTTTGATTTTGTTATAATTTTTGCAATACTTTTAGAATTTTGAGAAAAATAGAATTTTTGAATTTTATATATGTATATATGTATATTTAAAATTTTGAAAAAAGTTTCATGTTTTGATTTTGTAAGAATTTTTGGAATATTTTTGGAATTTTGAAAAATTTTAAATTTTTGATTTTGTAATAATTTTTGCAATATTTTTAGAATTTTGGAAAAGTTCAAATTTTTAAGAATTTTTGGAATATTATCGGAATTTAGAAAAAGTTTAAATATTTGATTTAAATCTAATTTTTGAAATACTTTTGGAATTTTGAAAAAAGTTTGATTTTATTTAGTTTAACAATATTTTTGGAATTTGGATTATAATTTTCCGGCAACGTATTGATGTTTCGTGTTAGTTTTGTAATAAATTTTTAAACAGAGATAAAAAATACTTGTACTTTAACAAAGAGTTATGTTTGATATACATCGCTGCCCAAAACTAAAAACCATGTTCTCATAAAAGTTTTTTGCCGAAAACTATGTTAAAATCCTTAACCCAGACCGAAGTCTTGATATCTCAGAGCTGTGAGATTTCAGCCCCTCCATATTTTCAGTATAATATCCATTTTCCTGAAAATTAAGAGCCGCACAGTAGCGAAATATTCAGCATAAGATTTGCTCAACGGTTTTAAACTATTGTGCGATGACAATATTGTTTTTTTTAAAGAACAAGCAAAGGAGAGCTCGAAAAATTTGTTTTGTCAACATGTATAAACCAAATTGTTAGTTTACGGGAAAACGACTGCAACTACTCTTTCGCTGTTACAGCGTTCACTCCAAACCTTTGCCTTGAAACCGATTACATAATATCGGTTCGCAATTCGTACATATACGATTTATCATTCGTCCACGCGACAATTTAATTATTTGTTAAGTTTTTTGTTGAAACAAATTGTTGAAGTCATCTTTATCTAATGTCTTTATGTAAATATCTAAAATTACAACTCTAGCTAGACCCACCCCTAGATTCTCCAGATGGAACTCCTAAAGGATGCGAGCACCACTGGTAAAAAATCGATCATCTATAGCATATTTTCTATTTCATCCTATATTCCGTCGAGTCATTTCGAATGTACTTGTTCTTATTATCAAATTGACAAAGCAGCTGATAATATAAATATATTCTAAATCCGGGTAGAACAACTACAACCAGCAAACAGAATCATTGATGTATTTTTAAGTAATTTATTAAAATCTCAACAAACCAAACAACCGCAAATTAGAAAAACAAACGAAACGAATGAATGACAAACAAACCAATTTTTCACAAGTCAACTACAAAAAAAAAACATAATTGACATATTATAACTTTATAAATAACACTAACACTAAAATTCTCACAACTTAATATTAATATTTCAATTTCTATTTTAAACGTCAAACAAATAAATTTATGTTTCGGTCATTTATGTCATTGTTAGATCAATATTTGTCAAAAAGGTTGTTCAAACAAAGTAGTAATAATTGTTTTATTGTATTAGAGAGTTAGACGATCAATTAAACTCTTGTTTACGATGTGAACAAAAAAAACGTGTTAAATTGTCATTAACATGAAAGTTATTTGGTTAAAAAAAACCTTTCATCTTAGTTGATCGGGATCTCATATCTGATTCGATCTAATAAAACCAAATATCTCTGCTCACAGATCACAACACATCAACTTCATTTTCTTAAACTTTATGTTCATTTCCTTTGAAATTTTTAAAACAATATTCTTTAAATAGATTGAGAATGAAATATGTTTTATGTTATTAGCTTAGCATGAAATTGAACATATCCAAAAACAAATCTTATTTTTTTTGGTATTAAAATATTTTGTTCCAATATTTAACCAACAAATGAGATCGAATGAGGAACGAAATATTTTGACAGTAAGGTTATAAAATTTGATAAAATATTTGTTAAATCTCGATGAGGTCATATAGATGCAAGAGATGAGTAACATGGGAAATAAAAAAATATGAAGGGAAACTGAAGATTATGCAAAACAGGGGAAAATTATTTATGAGTTTTTGGAGTGGAGTGTTGGATGTAATATTAAATTTATTCTTAAATTTTAAAATGAAAATATGGATATCAAGACTTCGGTCTGGGTTAAGGATTTTGATATAGTTTTCGGCAAAAACTTTTATGAGGACATGGTTTTTAGTTTTGGGCAGCGATGTATATCAAACATAACTCTTTGTTAAAGTACAAGTATTTTTTATCTCTGTTTAAAAATTTATTACAAAACTAACACGAAACATCAATACGTTGCCGGAAAATTATAATCCAAATTCCAAAAATATTGTTAAACTAAATAAAATCAAACTTTTTTCAAAATTCCAAAAATATTCCAAAAATTAGAATAAAATCATATATTTAAACTTTTTCTAAATTCCGATAATATTCCAAAAATTCTTAAAAATTTAAACTTTTCCAAAATTCTAAAAATATTGCAAAAATTATTACAAAATCAAAAATTAAAACTTTTTTCATAATTCTAAAAATATTGCAAAAATTATAACAAAATCAAAAATTGAAACTTTTTTCAAAATTCCAAAAATATTCAAAAATTAGAATGAAATCAAATATTTAAACTTTTTCTGAAAATAATGATGATAAATAATAATAATCCAAAAACTCTTAAATTCAAACTTTTTCAAAAATTCTAAAAATATTGCAAAAATTATTAAAAAATCAAAAACTGAAAGTTTTTCAAAATTCCAAAAATTTTAATAAAAACAAAATTAAAAATTTTTCAAAATTCTAAAAATATTCAAAAAATTCTTACACAATCAAAAATCAAAACTTTTTCCAAAATTCTAAAAATATTGCAAAAATTATTACAAAATCAAAATACAAACTTTTTCATAATGCCAAAAATATTTTTAAAACTATAACAAATTCAAAAATGTCCATGTCCAATTTTATTTTCAATTACGTTTACGTCATATGTTTTTATGGTACATGCTACATTTTTTTTTCCAAAAAATTGGCTAAAAAAATAAATGAAATCATTTTTTGACACACTTGACATTATTTTTTTGACAAACTTATAATGCCATAATTCTCTATAATAATAATAAAATTTCATTTCAAACAAACAATTTTATTTTTTCCAAAAACTTGGGTACAAAAATAAATAAAAACCTTCTTTTGACACACTTGACAACATTTTTTTTTGTCAAACTTATAATGCCATAATTCTCAATAATAATAATGAAATTTCATTTCAAACACACAATTTTATTTTTTTCCAAAAAATTGGGTAAAAAAATAAATAAAAACTTTCTTTTGACACACTTGACAACATTTTTTTGACAAATTTATAATGCCATAGTTTTCTATAATAATAATAAAATTTCATTTCAAACAAACAATTAATATTATTTTTTTCCAAAAACTTGGGTACAAAAATAAATAAAAATCTTTCTTTTGACACACTTGACAACATTTTTTTGACAAACTTTTAATGCAATAATCTAGTTTTTGATCTCACATACCAATCTCGACCATCAAGATTTCTCCAAATTTAATGTTCCTACTCGTAATCACTTAAAATGAACGTTTTTTAAGCCAAAAATATGAATATTTGCTATTTTTGACACACATAATGATTTTTTTGACACACTTCCGGTACAGTGATCGAACACAGCGTCCTTTCGGACCTGTCCCTTGAGTATACCTATTTTTAGAAAAAAAAATTTTGAAATCCCCACAGTGCAGCGGTTTTCCCTGCAGCGTAGGTAATGACGTCGGCCGGCCGGAGACAGACACACATTTTTTTTTGCTTTTTTAGAATCAGTAGGTCCTACAACATCGAGAAATGCAAAAAACAGTGGGGGTAAGAATTTCACTTTGAGCTTATGAATGTAATACTAAGGTCTTTCAGACCGAAGTAATAAACGAGACTATGATTATGCTAAGAGAGTAACTTCTGAAGATTGATTCCACGTCACTAACGAACAAAATAGAGATGTCTTTGTAGAAATGCATAATATAACATTACGATGATACATAGTACATATAATTATAATCATTAAAACCAATGAAATCATGCAATGACATCGCCTCAAAATGACGATTAGATTTAAATGAAACAACAAAGACCGAGAACGAGATAGTACTACTTTTGACGTTCAGAGTATCACCGGAATCCCGCAGCTAACCACAAATGTACAAAATCTCTAATGGAGGATCTAGCCGTGATGCGTGGGAATTAAATAACCACGACTATTAAAGTAAAAAATCGGATGGTAAATTCTATGGAAGGTCCTGGGATTGGTGACTTTAAAAGTTACATAAGTGGGCGCAAACATGTAAATCTTTAAAAATAAGGAACGGGTACCAAAAACTAAGCGTTTTGACAACACCTCCCAAATATGGATTGCAGCAGACTGGTCTTTGTGGTGGTCACTTTGTACCAACAACTTCAGCAGAGGAGCTTTTTTTTGTAACACATATTGTAATTCCGTTTGCATAATACATTTCATTTTAAATAGTCCGAGCGGCAAGATAGAAATAAGTAGATTTCGAGATCAGCCAGTTTTGTGTACCAGATGTATCAGATTAGTTTAAACAAAACAAACTAATTACAAACAGATATCGAACAAATTTTAAAAAGAAAATGAGCCACATATAAGCAAAACTAAATCTATCAAATTTTGCAACAAACAATTTATGACACTAGTAGGCAAACCTACTCTATATCATATGTCGTGCAATTACTGCAAAATATCCAACTAGTTCATTTGTAAGAAAACAAAATTAATTTCTTCTATTCAATTCTTTTTATTTTTTTTTTCATTGACTGTTATAAGGTTTTTGCAAACTGTTGTTGTTGTTGTTATGGAATGTTGCAAACTTTTTTGTTGAAGCCGACAAGTCAGAAACCTCTAACTGCAGAGGTTTATGTTTATATGAAACGGATAGAGCTATTTCCACAGATTCTAAATTTATGAAATTTTTAAAAATATTCTCATATAGTTTATATATATATATAATATATATATATATATATATATATATATATATATATATATATATATATATATATATATATATATATATATATATATATATATATATATATATATATATATATATATACATATATATATATATATATATATATATATATATATATATATATATATATATATATATATATATATATATATATATATATATATATATATATATATATATATATATATATATATATTATATAAATTTTTTTTTGCTTTTCCGTCTCCGCTTATCATGTATACTATTTTTCATTAATAGGTAGATTTTTATATAAAATCTACCTAAAAATGTATAGTTCAAATGCTACAACTGTCAAATGCTATAACTGTTTGTTAAACAGTAAAAAAAAAGCATGATGTAGCATCATTGACTAAGCAGCGTTTACTATGTCTAACTCGGCGTTAACGTTGGACCCGCTAACCATTTTCATATCCTTTAAAGCAAAAGTTCGTGTAGTTTAAGTTCTATCTAAATTCGAATGTAGACTTATTGGTTGGTTTCCTTAAATACCACCATTTCCATCTTTACTGCGTTTGAAAATGCATGATTACCTTACCGAATTGGTACCTGTGGACGTTACCTTCTATCAAAATAGTTTTCTTGCTTTTCTATTGATCGAATCGTGTTTTTCTTACATTTTATATAGATTATATAACCAATTTGTATATTTCTGCATTGAACCTAGTTAATTTTTTCTAATCCAATATGACATAAATTGAAAATATTTTTTTTCTACGATAGCAGATGAAAACTCTATTTTCAAGCATGCTTAATCCACTGTGAAAATGTTTTTTTTCCTCTAGTGTTAAAAGAATAACAAATTATAGGCTATGGTATTTTCATATAATTTTACAAAGTTTTTAAAACAAAGCAACCATGACAAAATAGAATATGAATTTTGAATATTATTTTGTCGATTTATAATTTAGTTATTTCTAATAAAATCGTTTATATTTACTATCATAAAAAATGTACATATTTCCTACGCGAGATAAAAACATTTTGCGTTCCTGAAATTGCCCCACTCGATGGTAACGCGTCTCGCGGACAAATTTGCATTAACAAAAAAGCAACGTTTTCATATCTTATAGCAAAATGTACTATTTTATATGTGTTTTTTGTTGTCATTAGCCACGCAAAAAAAAATTAGTTAGCTCTGAAAATCTCATTTCAAATCGTCATATTCAACATTCTGTGAATTATTTTTTTGAGCTCCAGATGTTGGACACCGCATAATCTTATCGAATTAAGTTTTCGGGTTTTCATTTCAATTCAAAACAACAACATAAAAAAAACAAAGATTAAATCTTTTCCATTTCAACTTAATTCCAAATATCCCCAAAAGTTCATCGTGATTTTACATCATACCACAAAAATTTTTTGGTTTTAAAAAATTAATCTTAAATAAATCAAATTATTTTCGTTATATTTTCACCCTAAATATTTATACATTTACCAGAATCAAATTTCTTATTATAAACTTTCCCCTTTTTACTTCTATTCGATTAAATTTTTTAATGAAAATTAGATAAGAGTCGTTTCACTCGTCTAAACATTAAAATTATTTCTTACACTATCGTTGCGTTAAATATAAATTGAATTGTGACAGAAACTTGTAATAAAACATTGAAACAATAAAAATAAATCAATGATATTATGTTTAATTCATCAAGAGTTAATGACCAAAAGCTTTTAAAACGTGCTCGCACTCATACATAAAGGTTTTATCTTCATTTTAAAACGTAAGAAATCAAAAGATCCTTAACAATAATGAAATGGTAAATAGTAATAAAAAAAATCAATGAAATAAAAACAAACAGTAATTCACAACATCGATAACCTAAGAAACCACAAAAAATTAATGCACCCAAAGAATATAAACAACATAAATAACGAAATTTTAAGTCATTAAATCTGTTGACAAGCTAAAAACGAGCAAAAAGTAAGGAAAAACAATATAATAAAAAAAACATGAAATCAAAGACGAAGAAGAAGTATAAAAAAATTAAATTAAATTGTCGCCAAGACATTGATTAAATAAAAACTCTGGAAATATAATAACAGTAAAACGGTTAAACTCTTAAACAGCTTCGTAGAGAGAACAGTTTTTCGACATTAAGGATAAAAAGGAAATAAAAACTTTTGTTTTAATTTTAACATCTGTCAGGAGATTTTATTCAAATAAAGAGGGGAAAACATATCTGGACATATTATTTACACATAGACCAACAAAAAGCCGGTACAATGTCGGTTTTTGTTAGTCGTTAGATTTTTCGCTGCCGATCGTTTTCAAGAACCTATTCAACACTTGATCTAAAATTTATAATTTATGAATCTTTAACCCCCAAATCTTCATTTCTAAATAAGTTTACTCTATACGCGCTTCATTATTTGTGAGTGTTCCATCTCTCACCAGACGTTTACAATGTGGGAGTCACTGTTCATTTTCTCTTTGGTCCTCGGTGTTTTCTATTATAAATGAACCTATATTCTATGTGGAGGTGTTAATCCTGATTACTAGGCGGAAAAGTTTTATAAAGGTGGCTCCATTAGTGCCGTCTGAGGATTCTTTTCCACAAACGAGCTTCTGGAAACTCTAGATGTGGTGACACGTTTTTGGCAAAAGTAAGGACAGCCAATGCAACAGGTCAAAGAATTAATTGTTATTGATTTTAATAATTTCATCAAAGAACAAGAGAGCTTTGCTCTTTCTTAGGTGCACTAACAATATTGAGTTGATGGCAATTCCTTTACATATACTATATGCAGTTTATTCTGGCATCGACTATTAAATTTAATCTTCACCAACCTTTAATTAAAACACTATCTTTAGTAACTGAACACCTTTTATTGTCTGACAGTAAAGGATCAAGATAGACTGGAAGACGTCATTAAGCTTTTTAAGTCCTTTGTAAAATTAGGATTACGAAAATAGCATAATTTGCAACAAGAGATAAAAACATCGTATTTTTCGTGAATAAAAATTTGTTTTTTAGACCCAGTGTGGGACAAGTTTACGAACGAACAAAGTTTTCATCTAGCGTAGGGAGTGCTATGTCTTCTACAATAGTTAATATAAACAGTATTTTTTATAAATTAGAAAAAGACAACATTATTTAAAATTCATATTGTATTTTTCAAAATTCATATTGTATGTTTGATTTGATTCAAAAACTATATAAAATTACATGAAAATATCATAGCCACTAACAATTTGTTATTCAACAAAAAAAATGTTCCTCTAGAGAGAAGAAAACCACTTCACATGGGGTTAAACTTGAATAAAAATAAACTTTTTTACACACTATCGTAGAAAACCTCTTTTGTTGGAACACGTCATCTATACAAACGATGCGGTTCCAAACTCCAGTAAAACAAAAACAGTATTCTAGATTAGGAGAGGAGTTAGACTGAATGATGTCTTTAGGGATAATTGAACAATCTTCTAGTCCTTGGAGTTTTCCAGTAGTCCTTGTTAGAAAACCAGGAAAGGTAAGGGTTTGTCTAGATATACGAAAAGTGAATAATTTCATAAAGAAATTAGCTGTCTTTATGGTACAAATTTATGGTAGTTTAAATCCTTTACCCAAGTTACACTTCATATCAAAAATTGATCTGAAAAGTGCTTTTTGGCAAATCATGATGGAATATTAGTTCAAAGACAAAATTGCGTTTACAATTCCATGGTAAGCCATTATATCATTATATACGTCAGTATGTGCTTCGGTCTTTGCAATTCTGCTCAAACAATGAGGATACTGTTTTTAATCAAATGTGCTTATAGTAGGAGTTATAAGATTGGAACTGTAAATGTGATACAGTAAATGTGATCCATAAAATGTGATATATGATAGGCCAAACTTAATGATAGGATAGAAAAACTAAAAATAAAATAAGAGATAAAAAGCAAATTTATTTTTAAAATTTGCAGTACAAATCTAAAATTGGGTTGCCAATAATCCAGCTAGTGGCATATTGCTTAAACGCACATAGAATAGTGCGTAGAATCATAGAATAATTATATGAACGCTCGTTTCTCCAAGCAAACAATAACGTGCCATCATCAAGAAATTTCCATAGCCAAGATTGAGAGTGCTACCGTTGGCTGAATAGAGTTCACCCGCCAGAACCCAAAAGACCATCTTGGCTAGTGACTGCCCCAGTGGAATGTGATATTTCACACTAACTCATATGTCTATAGCAGGGACTGGAGTATATGCGGGCATTTCACACCTGAAGATCAAAAGTTACAAAAAAATTACATCTTAACAAAAACTAATCCTCCCATGCGGAATAATAATAGAATAACTATAAGTTAAATATCAAATGATACCTTCTAGCTTACAGACATATGCCTCTAAACCACAGTGTTTGAAGTTGGACTTTCATCATTAGCGCAGTTGCGCTCTTATGGGTGCAAATAAATGATATAACAAGATTAAAAGATAATTAATTTTAGACCGATGGACTATAATTTGGGCTCTTAAATCATTGTGCTTTAATTCAAGTGCATTATGATTCTGTATGATGAAATTTTTGTTCTGAACGATTCAAAACTTCGAAATATTAACCGAACCTTTTTCACCGAGTTCGTAATTGGCATACATGTAGCATAGGTGAAATAAAAACGTGTTTTCTAGAAATTGTTTAAAGTATTTAATTTGAAAACAGGATGGTCCGAAAGATTTTTGCACAGTTGAAAAAGTAACTGCAATATTTAAAGCAAGTCTTGCAATAGGAGCTATGCGTTGCAGGTTATTATTGAATTGTAAAGTAAATGTTGCTTTAAACCTAATTTTTATGCATATCTATAAAATTTAAAACAACTCTTGCACCATAATTTATTTCTATAGAACAGCTAGAAGTTTTAATACACCTTGCTACAATTTAATACTTTAAAAATTTAATGAAATTTCAAAATTCACTAGAGTATTATCCATTTTAGAAATATATAGTTAAAATCGTTACATGTATGTTTTAGTTATAGCTTCTCAGCTGAAAGTCTATAATAATAGTGATTAAGGTGGTATGTATGTTTTAATTTTTTCCGTTGTAATTTTTTTTATTTTAATTTGATTAATTTAGGCAGGTGCGTAATAATCAAAGTAACTCGAAATTATGTTGTAATTTGCATTAAAATGTCATACTAAAAAAAATGTTGCGCGTAATATTATTTAATGCAAATAACAGACGTTTTTAAACAACTAGCTTTATATTTTGCTCCAAGTACTATGTTAAATATTGATGCAAAGAGCATTAGTTTAACTTTCTATAGCAAGCTTTGTATTGTTTTGTAATGGAAACTTCCGTAGGACCTATATGTGTAGCAATTTGCATTACATATTCAATTTTTTTTTTAACTGTGTGGAAATTCAAATCCAGGGTAAGTTTCAATCTTATCCTTAAACAAGCCAAAGTTTAAAGAAAGAATTGTTTTTGTTTCTTTGAAAAAGAAAACAAACTGTTTCTTTGAATTTTGGCATATTTTGGAGCAACTTTGGGTGTGAACAAAAAATACACACACTGCTTGACCTATGGCGTTAGCGTCATCCTTAAAATTTCATTTCATAATATTTTAACAGTGTAAGCATAAATTTTCTGGATTATTTTTCAGATAGGCTGATTTTGTTTTGCCATACTTATATTTTCCATGTGTATCAACTTTTCGTTTATTTCAAACAGGCCCACGACTCTCTCGAACGAAAGGCTCTATGGACTACTCTGGTATCAATGGGAATCCCAGGCAAATTGGTATCACTATGCAATATGTCAGAACTCTGAATGCTGTGTACGAATAAAGAAAGAAATATCAAAGTTTTTTAAAGTCGACTCCGGTTTAAGACAAAGTGATACTATATCTCCTAGACTCTTTAATCTAGCATTGGAATATGTGTCACGTCAAAAGAAACTAACAATTCACTATCGTCAATAAACTCAGTAGAGATAATCGCTTACGCTGTTGTTGTGATCATACTCGCTGCCGAAGTGAAGCTGTTATGAGTATCAAGACACTTGAAAGTGGTGCTAAAAAAATTGGTCTGCTAATTAATTACGATAAAACCAAACATATGAGTGTTTCAAGAGAGATTGAGAAGAAATATTTAATATGCGGCGATGAACGAATTGAAAGAGTTAAATATTTCGGATCAATGCTTGACACAAACAACAACATAATTACATATATGAAAGCATAAAACGCTGCAGGTAACCGAACGTTTTACTCCAATAAACCTCTTCTTGGATCACGGTATGTGACAACTAACACCAAACTCAAGCTATCTATGGGTCACAAACCCTTACACAAAATGACGAATCACATTTATCTGTATTCGAGCCTAAGATTCTACGCTACATTTTAGTCCACTTAAAACGGACCATGGAGAGTATACAACCCGATAAAACTTTGAAATCAGATACGTTCTTGAGAGTCATGATATAATATCCGTTCCAATAGGATCGCTTGGTTTATGCATGTTATGCGAGCCGGTTCACGGTTAGGATTGATTAAAAAATGTACGCTAGTACCCACGAGAGTGGACGACCGCGAAATAAAAAACAACTATAGCTTGATAACGCTCCTACATGGAACATGAGCGCCACAAAAAAATAGAGAAGAAACAGGTAGTCAAAGTGGATGATTTCGGTAACATCGCTGATGTTACTGAAGAAGAAGAAATATACTACTAGGTGGAGGTGAAAAAGTGTCTCTGACTGACGAAATACCTGATGGACGAGGCAGGAAAGCGGTGCATAAACCAATTTTAAGTTCGTCACCCCACAGCACTGTCAGGCCTCAGAACACATACGATAAGTGACATAAACCTTTACAGCGATATTCGATATAATAACGATAAAACCCATGGTTTTAAACGCACCTTATATCACTCCTTTACTGCATTCTTTATGTGAGAATAACAAAAAAACTAAGTGAGAGCAACTAAACTAACTAAACGAGTAACTAAAGAACAAGAGAGCAACTAAATCGGAAATAGAGCGAATCTAAATTTCGAGTATTTTGTGATTTTTGCCTTGGAGACTTATTTTCAAAGATTCATAGCTTCGGTTCTGGCAGAGATAGACACTTTTTGTTTGTTTTATTTTAAAGCATAGAGATGGAATTTAAAAAAAAAATTTGTTATTTGTAAAACTTATTAACAAATTCTATTGTTATAAACAAATAAAATGTTAAAATCAATTTTTAGTCATTATCTATCAAAAATAAAGAGTGTTTAGTACGACCATCGTATTCTACGTTCAATTTTCAATAAAAAACGTATATTTGATTAATGAAGAAATGAGTTTTACTGTTAGAAATCAGGAGACGCGGTAGTGTCTCGCGCGCCATGTTTCGAAAGACACTACTAGTATATATACTGTGCACCGGATAGGTTTTAAAGGTTAAGTTTTTTATTTTGAAAAGAATCAAGAGACGCGGTAGTGTCTCGTGCGCCATGTTTTGAAAGACACTACTAGTATATATACTGTGCACCGGATAGGTTTTAAAGGTTAAAATTTTCATTTCGAATAATTTGCATTTTTTCTATAACTGTATTCAAAGTTATCAATAAAAGTATATACTATTTAACTGTATGTTTCTCATAAGTAAAAAGAAAGTCAGCATTCATGCTTTTTTATGAATGTTTATAAAATCTAAATTTTGCTTTCCCAAACTTTTAGTAAAATTAAAATATTTTTACAAATTTTTATACCACGTTTGTAGCATTGGTAATATGTAGTAATTTAGTATCATTTTGGCGAAGTTTCAAAAGCCAACCAAATGTACAGAATTGAAAAACACAAAATTATGCGAATTGAACTTTATTATCTCTCAATATTGGTAATTTTAATTAACAACAGTTAAAAAACTTAAACACGAACCCAGATTAGTTTGCAAACGTATAGTTGTTTTCGATAAAAGTATTTGTTATGCATGTGTCTAGAAAACCCATCAAATGTTTTATTAATATATTAAATGGAAGTTGGTAATTATAAAGATATTAGAAAAAAGAATATATTTATAATATGCTTTCAGTAAAAAGACCTATTATTGATGTGTTTAGAAAACGAAGTTGTGAAAACATGTGTTTGGTCTATTATGTAAATTTGTTATCTGAGAGAACCCAACAAATGTTATATCGATAATAAATTTTAATTTTTATTTTATTTTATTTTATTTTAGAACGTTGGTAGTTATTTTGAAGTGATGAGATTAAAAAATAATTTAGTAGGCTTTAAAATTTTGTGTTTTTATGCTTGATAAGATATAAAGAAAAGAATTTGAGAAAATTTTGTTATTATTTTAAGGACTCCGTACTTTAAAAAAATAGAACAAAGCCCTTATGATGAGGACTTGATTGTTTATTATCCATTATTCACAACGACTTTCTCACTGAAAATGAAAATCTTGAAATATATGTATTTACGTATATTTATGTGGTAAGATAAGGCGAAAGTGACAAATATGTTCCGATTTCGAGATTGAGGTCATATATAACCGTAAAAACTGAAATTTTTTAAAACTTTCAGTCAATCATAGACTATAAAGTTTTTGGAAGACACCAATGGTACTTGGCTGAACATAATCAATAATTTTTAAAAAAAATTGCTTAATTGCGAAACACAGCACGGCTTGCTTAGGCAACGGTGTTGACGGCCAAAAATGTGAACTCACTTATGTTGGACAAGCTAAGCAATATCTAGAAAAAAGAATAAAAAAATCACAAATACGACCTAAGAAGAGCAGCTAGCAATACCCATAACACAAACACACCGACAACAGCCCTAGTGGAACACCACCTAGAACTTCAGCATATGCCAGATTTTAACAATGTCAAAATATTAGACAAACAGAACAATTGGTCAAAAAGACTTACGATGGAGGCTCTACACATCTACACACACAATACATATAACATAAAACGAGACTCCGATCAAATCTCTCGGGTATTTTGTAATATCATTAAAAATGACATTGAAAAACCAATAGAAAGAGACGAAGAATAAATGATTCATAATTAAAACCGAACATTGAGAATATTAATTAGCATTGAGAAATTGTGTTGCTTCTAGTAATAAGACATTAATAGTATAATAATTTGCATGGATAGTGTTATTTAAAAAGTATATGTTTTATGTTATGTTTAATAGTTAATAATTTGTAATTAAAACAATTGTACTAAAAATGTGTACGGCAATATCTTTTGTCAGTTTAATTTTAAATTTTAAAGGTTTTAGCATAATTAATTAAATATTTACAATAAGTGCATAAGCACGAGAACTGAAATAACAAAAAAACAACATCTGTTAATAACGTAGTTCGTTAATAATGTAAGTAACTTTTACTTTTATTTTATACAAAGGCAATAGCATTTTATATAGAACACTAATTGATAATAACTTTGTAATAAAGATCCATGAAGATGATGTAGGTGATGATATACATCGAAACGTAGATGAAGAATAATCACATGATTAACGGATAAAAACATTGTTTTATTTATATCCAAATCAAGACCGCAAAGCCGATAGATAATAATAATAAAAAAGAAATAATTACGGTCGAAAACAAAAACAACGCTAAAAAAACTTTTTGTTAAAGTACATTAATTTTTTAACTATGCTCAGGAATTTATTACATAACTTACACGAAACATCAATACGTTGCCGGAAAATTATAACAAATCATAAATTAACATAATTTAGTGAAAAAATGATACAATCAGCATACTACTCAAACCTCTCAATTTAGATTACCGGAAAATATTACAAAATCAAAAATTCATATTTCTTTTAAAATTCCAAAAATCTTATATATTAATACGCAAAAAAAAAACTTTCTGGAGCCTAAGGCTTTTTTATTCGCAGATGGATTCGTTTCAAATTTTTACTGCTAACTGATATTACTGTAACTTAGTTCTTAAAGATTTTTCACACAATTCAGATCAGAAATAAAAAATTTATAGACGAATTAAAATGTATTTTTGAATTTAACGGCCCCCCGCTATACAATATCAAATGGAATTGCCCAAGTCTTTTCTTTGTTTTTTTATTATTATTCTCAAATTTTAATTTAGTTTATGCATTGATTTAGTAGTGTATAGACGTATTATTTTTCTTTGTTTTTTTGTTATTATTATTAGTAAAATGAATGTTGTGGTTGAATGATAATGGTATGAGTGAGTTTATTTTTTATTATTATTATTTTTCTTTGATTTTCTTTGATTTAATTATTATGGTGTTAATGGTGCAATGAATGTTGTGAATGAATGATAATGGTATGAGTGAGTTTATATTTTATTATTATTATTTTTCTTTGATTTTCTTTTATTTTGAAAGAATTTTGTACCCAGCAATTATCTTGATTGTCTAAGTATGGAAAGTAATCACTCAGTGATTGCTTCAAACTGGACATTGCATCTGTACAATCCAGATTATTATTACATACAATCCAGATTATTTGAGAAAATGACTAAGCGTCTGGAAACACTCGATGTCGCTTTGCTCTACATCTGAAATCTAATATGGTTTTTTTCTTTAAAACGCAACCAATTTATCTTTTGTTTGCAATGTGTTGACTTGTTTTCCTTGCAGAGTCAAACATCATTCGTTCAATTCTCTAAATTTATCACACCATTCTTAATTAAATAAAATTTGTCACACGGAACCCCTAATTTTTTTCGTGGAACCCCAGGGTTCCGCGGAACACATTTTGGGAACCACTGCTCTAGAACTACATATCATAATTCTAAAATATATAATAAATATGCACATTATATTAAAATTTATTTAAACAGAGGAAATATAATTTATTTTTTTTTCTATAAAAACCACTCGCTTTCACATGCATATTTCTTGAACAAAAACCTTGGCGCGACCTTTTCTCAATTAATTTAATAATCTCATTCATAAAATCTATTGTCAGACGACTGTGAAAAGCCGATGAATTCAACTGTGGACTTCTAATTATATTAATTAAGTCAGTATCATATATTCTACAATTTGCCTGAAGTATAGTAATCTATTTGAAATTCCCTTTATATTATTACGGTATGCTTGATTTTATATTAGACATGATTTGCTGTAAGAATATTTAGCAAATGGCAAATATAACAATATAACGATGACTATGAAATAACATTATCAATAAATTTCTTTTCGTACTGAATTTTAACATTCATTGAAATTCATTTAAGATTGCTATTTTATCAATGGTTATTTCAATATAATGTTTATACTAATATTACTAATGGGTCAACCATAGTCACTATGCGGTTGGCTTTATTGTCATATTAAGAAAAAGTCGGCGCCAAGGTTTTTGTTCAAGAAATACATACGTAAGTGAAAGTGAGCGGTTTTTATAGAAAAAAAAATAAATTATATTTCCTCTGTTTAAATAAATTTTAATATAATTTTAATGCATATTTATTATATATTTTAGAATTATGATATGTAGTTCTAGAGTCTTACTTAAATTATATAATATAGCTAGATGTTTAGAAAACAAAATGCCATTAAGAAATTTTATAACTAGTGCTTAATGATTTGAGAAGTTTTTGTAAAGAAAAAGATACAAGAATTTTTTATTAATAAAAATACGTTTTTGATAGGAAATGAAACATAGAATACGATGGTCATACTAAAAACTCATTTCGTGGGTTGGGCAATGACTACAGACCGATTTGAACATTTTATTTGTTTATAACAATAGCAAATTATTAATAACTTTTATTAATTTTAATTTTTTTATAAATAAGCATTTTTTAACTTTAAAATAAAACAAACTAGAAGTTTTTATCTTTCATAGAACCGAAGTTATGAATTTTTGAAAATATCTCGTCAAGCCAAAAATCACGAAATTCTCTAAATTTAGAACCGCTATATTTTCCAGAGAAAAAAATTCCTCGAACACGTATATCTATTTTTCCGATATAAAACCCCTAAAAAATTTTCTACCAAATCAAAAATGTGTCGGTTAGAAAGGTTTTCGGTTTGTAAAAGATGACTCATATGGGTTATTCTTTTACATACCGAACAGATTAGGGCAAAATGTGACTAAGGCATTTTTGATTCAGCTGAAAATTTTTTTACGGGTTCTATAAAAACAAAAAGATATACTTGTTAGAGGATTTTTTCTTTTTTTTTAGGGGAAATAGAGCGGATCTAAATTTCGAGAATTTCGTGATTTTTTGCTTGAAAACTTATTTTCAAAGATTCATATTTTCAATTCTTGTAAAGATAGACACTTTTTGTCTGTTTTATTTTTAATATAAAAGTTGGAATTTAAAATAAAATTGTTATCTATAAAAATCATTAGCAAATTCCTAATTTTATAAACAAATAAAATGTTAAAATCGATTTTAGTGTTTAGTAGAACCATTGTATTCTACGTTCAATTTTCTACAAAAACGTATACATATTTGATTAATGGAGAAATGAGTTTTGCTGTTACAAATAAATTAGATTTTCCAGCGCAGGACAACAAAAATTTATGAAATTTTTTGTCGTCAGGCGCTCGATAAATTAGTTTATTTCTAACAGTAAAAATCATTTCTTTATAAATAAAGAATACGTTTTTAATAGAAAATTGAATGTAGAATACGATGGTTGAATCAAAAATGTGCCGGTCAGAAAGGTGTTCGGTTTGTAAAAGAATGACCCCCCTATAAAGAAATGAAAAATGGCCTAAAATTGTCTAAAGGAATTCTCCTCGTTCAGTGATAAATTCTCATAATTTTTGGGCCTACGGCCTCGTGCTATTATCAATATATATGCTTTCGAAATATTAACAAAAAATTATTTCGGATTACCACCGCCCTTGGAAAATT
Source organism: Diogma glabrata (assembly GCA_963693315.1). Lineage (NCBI taxonomy): Eukaryota > Metazoa > Arthropoda > Insecta > Diptera > Cylindrotomidae > Diogma > Diogma glabrata. The sequence goes on from OY856186.1 coordinate 158,641,763, forward strand.
CCTACTGATAATTAACTACGAAAAATAAGTAGAGCTAGCACTTTTTCGTTATCCTGAAAAAGCTCTAATTTTTTTCTTATGAAAAACAATAAAAATATAATCGTTTCCACAGGAATAAAATAGAAATTTCGCTCTTCAGAGTAAGAACGATATAAAAAATATAAATATTTTAAGGAGTGTAAAGAGCGTTCGATTAAAATTAATTTATAAACTCTGATGAAAACAAAAGAGGTGAGTTTTTTTAAGAATATTGTTATTCTAAATATTTTATTTAAAATAAAATAAAATGTGCTATGCAAAAGTAATGTTTTGAAAAAAAAATTCAGAAACAAAACTACAATTTGGTTGATAATGCTCCATCTAGTGTTATATTCCTTTATCATATGACGTACTGTTTGTATCAAAAACTTAAACCCACATATAGAGTAACATGAAAGCTCCTCCTTTCGAACAAGCAATAGTGTGACATCATCAAGGATTATGACTGAGTAGATTTCTTTCAACAGCACAACTAAGATATTACCTTGACTAGAAATAACTCACTTTTATTGCAGACACTTTATTCAATAGCAGAGACTGGCGTACGCGAATTTATCGCACTCATAGATCAAATTAAAAAAATTTACAAATCAACAAATGCCGATCGTATCAGATACCATCTGGGGATTGACATATATAAATTGTACGTGGACTGATCCAAGATGTAGGGAGCAGTTGAAGTGAGAAGCATTTAAATTAAATGTCTTGAGAGTCCAAACCAATGAGCATCTTGTATTTTACAAGCATAAATTCACGCGGTTGAAAAATTTAGTTATTGCTGTTAATGGAGAAGCCAACAGATTAGCTTAAAAAATTACAGCAACACTTTTATCGTTTTAGTTATAGCATAGACCCTTAAGGTATAAAAGATATGGGAACAAAATTTTTAACGCAAAGAGAGAGAAAAAATTTTAATTGATTTTGAATTTATTGGTGGAGCTTCTGGTACAAAACCGTAGGTCTGACGAAAATGAATGCATTAATGAATGCATAATGAACATAATGAATGCATGTTTTTCAACCAATTAAGAATCGAATTTGCTGAAAATTATATAGAAGCATCCTAAGAAATGTACTCCCAAATATAAAGCTAAATTCTAACGGGAAGAACAAGGATGCTCCGGGAGGCAGGGTTTTGATGTGTGCTTTAATTGGTGATTTAACTCGGAATAAACAGGTTGAATTCAAAAGTTTTTAAGGTTGTAATACAAAACTAACCTATTTATCTCGAAAATACTAAAGATTTTCTGTTTAGTGTGGCTTTTGAAAAAAAAACGCGTCTAGCTTTTGATTTTTTTAATTCGTAAATACAAAAGATGTATGCTGTAAAATTTATTATATTATAAAAGATCTTATAGGAATTAAAATTATATACGTTGTTATAACAGTTATTTTATTTTAAAACTATTTGTGGTACAAAACTGTTCGTCCAAATCGATTTAAAATATCCAAATGGAATAAACCGTTTTCGACAAATGGATAAACATACATAGAAAAACATACGCGTGAAATATAGAACCTTCGATCTTCTTTTAAGTCGGTTAAAAGTATAACTACAACTTGAAATTTCACACATATTCAAGATTTCCACTCTTAGTTTTCTCTATATCCCACATTCTAGTATGTCTAGGATTTCTAACGATATTCTGCAAATATTAATATAATCAAAAATCCCACCCGCAGCGAATTTCCTTAATAAAAAATATTGAAAACATTATAAATGAAAAACCAAACAAAAACTGCAAATTCTCATCCAACTTGACGACATATCTAGATCCCTTCCAGCTGTTAAAACAAATTATGTGTTTTCTCAATTGCCTCAAGAGCATATTTATTTATTATTCAAACATCTTAACACTTATATTTTTACTATCAATTCTATTATTATTATATTTTTGCACGGAAGTCAACACTTCATCCAGCTAATATTCATAAAAATTCTTATAAAGAAAAATAATATATAAGAGTAAACTTGAACGTCTTTTATAATAATAATTTTCTTAACTAAATTTATCATCTATAGACTATAACTTATAATAAGTTATAACATAAACTATAAATACAACAGGAAAAACAAAAGTAAGAAACCCTTAAAGGAAAATGTGTGATATTTCTTACAATTCTAAGTTTTTATGGTTAATTTTAGTTTCGAATATATAACATTACACCAATTGTATCATTCTATTTTATTTTAAATTTATAATTTTTTACGGATTAAGTTTTTTGAACGAGATTAAATGGTTTTCTGTTGGTATTAGAATACAATTTTAAAAATAGATTTCCTAGAAAATTGGAAAAAATAATTATATTAGGGTGAGTGGATTCCGTTACTGTAAGTCTCTTCATTAATTTAAAGAATTTAAATGCGTTTTTAATTAAAAAAAAATTGTTTTTATTCTTTTTAGCCACAAAAATTTAGAGCTTGCGGGTGGAATCAAAAATATTTTAATTAATTTTTACTTAAGGTTTACCCTAAAATATGTTAACTAGATCTTTTATCATTAATGACTAAACTGACACAATTATGGAAACTTATTGAAGAGATGAAGAATCAATAGCAACAGCTAGATTCGTTCTGTATACGAGTCACTTTAATTTGAATTGAATTATTTAAAATAGAAATACTTCACCTCAGAAGTGTGAAAACTTTAAACGGTTTGATCTTTGAAGTCTAGTGACTTGGGTTGTAAGTTTATTAAATCAAATATCATAGTGGTTGACCTAAAATTAAAATTTATAACAGTGTCAGTCGGTACCTACCAATTGTTTTAAAAAATTATTTTGTGACGCAAGAGGTTGACATGGTTTCGATCAGAAATACTGAGGTACTTTAAAATAACAGTCTGAAAACTGGAATAAATATTCAGTATAACTAAACAATAAATCCAATCACATAATAAAATATGATATAGGCCAATATTTCATGATATGATGCTAAGCACCGTTAAGATATAACTTCATTTAGTGATGATAGCTCACTGCTATTGCCAGTTGATATCATATACCATCTTGCACTAATATCTATTGTCTACCCTCAATGAATAAAAACTGAGTTTTTGAAACTTTTATCTCAATTTCAGCTCGGCAAAAAAGCCGGCATCCTTCTGATCAAAATGGCTAATCACTTAGCACCCACCAACGAGATAAACGTTTGTTTTTGGACGATCAACTTAATGTCACAATCATGTTGTGTATCAATCTTAGTATTTTTGCTTTATTTGTTTATAAAAACACATTTTACCGTTCTGCATACTTCAACTAAGTTCACATTGAATAAAACAGATTTTGGATCTACGAACATTACAATCACGAATATTGGTGACAAAACCCATTTGGAATAATGAAAAGGAGATCTAGTGGAAAATGGTCACCACACCGATTTTAATTTAAAGTTTTTATAGAGATTTTTCTAACCAGCATGTGCTTTAAAATTATAATTAGTTAAACTTTATACATATTTTATTTCTATGCTTGTTTCAATTCAACAAACTAAATGATTAAATTTTGCCTTGCACTATGAGTTTTGCTGTTTCGTTTTGATTTCCGTTATTTCGCTGAAATGAAAGAAATACACAACAATGAAAAGACCAGCCAGAGATTTTTGATGATTTCCTAGTTTTTGTTTTGTGAATTTAGATTAAAAAGAAAAGATATTAACTCAAATTTTCAAACGTTTTGTTGGTTAAAATTAAATTTTCAATTGTATTCATTTTGATAGTGAATGTACAAAGACAGTAAATATAAAATATTTAGTATAGAACGGTTGTGTTTCAATACTTATAAAAATTGAATATTGCAAAATTTGTGGTAAAAATGCCTTGTTGGTATTACGATAAGAAAAGATTGAAATCAACACTTAATTAATATATTAAAACTAAAAACTAAATTAATAAAAGAAATTAAAGACTTTAATTCAAAAGTTTGGTTTGAAAAAAAAGTCCGAGTGGCAGGTATATCCGCTAGAAATAGGTAGATTTAGGGATCAGACAGTTATGTGTGCAATTAGAATCGGATTTATCAGATTACTTTATATAAAACACTAATTAAAAACAGAAGTATTAAACAAACTTTAAAAATAAACATTATTTTATACAGTTTTTGGGCTCTTGGCACTTAACCTGTACCCCGATATGGCCAATTGTTATGAGACTGTTTGCCGCAACATACCCAGAAAATATTTTTTGTACGAGCAAACCATAAAATGCACTTTTGGGATTCAAAAATTGTCAAACACCAACCTAATATTGTCAGCATTACCCAGGCAGCACGGCGTGGACGTCGAATTTCGGATTTCGCTACCCATATATATATATATATATATATATATATATATATATATATATATATATATATATATATATATATATATATATATATATATATATATATATATATATATATATATATATATATATATATATATATATATATATATATATATATATATATATATATATATATATATATATATATATATATGTATATATATATATATATATATATATATATATATATATATATATATATATATATATTATATATTTATATATATATATATATATATATATATATATATATATATATATATATATATATATATATATATATATATATATATATATATATATATATATATATATATATATATATATATATATATATATATATATATATATATATATATAATATATATATATATAATATATATATATATATATATATATATATATATATATATATATATATATATATATATATATATATATATATATTTTGTTTTACCGTCTCCGCTTTACATATATAGTCGTTTGGCATCCAAATTTTTCCGAAATCCCGAGATGAAGGACATTGCAATAGGTAGATTTTTATATGAAATCTACGTAAAATTAAACTCGTAATTTTACAGAAAGGAAAAGTGTCGGGATTTTTGTTGTATTGTTGTATGAAAATATGGAGGGTCTGGAATCTCACAGCTCTGAGATATCAAGACTTCGGTCTGGGTTAAGGATTTTGATATAGTTTCCGGCAAAAAACTTTTATGAGGACATGGTTTTTAGTTTTGAGCAGCGATGTATATCAAACATAACTTTTTGTTAAAGAACATGTATATTTTATCTCTGTTTAGATATGTATTACAGAACTAACACCAAACATCAATACGTTGTCGGAAAATTATAACAGATCATAAATTAACATAATTTAGTGAAAAGATTATACAATCAGCAAACTACTCAAAAACCTCTCCATTTAGCGTTTCGAGAAAATATTACAAAATCACAAATTCTTATTTCTTTCAAAATTCTAAATTAAATAGAAACAAACTTTTTTCAAAATTCCTAAAATATTACAAAAATTAGAATGAAATCAAATATTTAAACTTTTTCTAAATTCCAATAATATTCCAAAAATTCTTAAAAATTTAAACTTTTCCAAAATTCTAAAAATATGCAAAAATTATTACAAAATCATAAATTAAAACTTTTTTCAAAATTCCAAAAATTATAATAAAATCAAAAATTTAAACTTCTTCTAAATTCTATAAAGATTCCAAAAATTCTTACAAAATCAAAAACTGAAACTTTTTTCAAAATTCTAAATATATATATAAAATTCAAAAATTCTATTTTTCTCAAAATTCTTAAAAATATTGCAAAAATTATAACAAAATCATATATTGAAACTTTTTTCAAAATTCCAAAAACATTCCAAAAATTAGAATAAAATCAAATATTTAAACTTTTTCTAAATTCCAATAATATTCCAAAAATTCAAACTTTTTCCAAAATTCTAAAAATATTGCAAAAATTATTACAAAATCAAAAATTGAAAATTTTTTCAAAATTCTAAAAGTTATAATAAAATCAAAAATTTAAAATTTTTCAAAATTCTGAAAATATTCAAAAAATTCTTACAAAATCAAATATTAAAACTTTTACCAAAATTCTAAAAATATTGCAAAAATTATTACAAAATCAATAATACAAACTTTTTCAAAATTGCAAAAATATTTCAAAAACTATAACAAATACAAAAATTTCCATGTCGAATTTCATTTTCAATAACATATGACGTAAATGTCAGCCACAAAAACAGCTCCATTTTTTTATTCCAAAAAATTGGCTAAAAAATGAATGAAATCATTTTTTGACAAACTTATAATGCCATAATAATAATCCATAATATAATAGCCGTAAGTCTATCCTTCTATACGAGCGTAACGGCAATCTTATCTATCCTTTAGTCTATAGATCAAATATATGTAGTTCAAATTGATTGGTATGTTGGTAGCGCGCTCGACTGTTGATCTATAGATTGAAAGTTCGAATCCTGAATATTGCGAATTTTTTTTATTTTTTTTTTAAATAACATTAAAATTATTGTTTTTTTACACACTTTTATTTTATTCATTTTCATACATACATTTCGTTTTACGATAATGCAGTTTTTAAATTTTTATTTTAAATAACATTAAAATTGTTTTTTTTATTCATAAATTCATTATTTTCTTTAAATAACTTTAAAATTACTGTGCTTTTTTATTTTATTATTCATGAATGAATTCATATAGATAAATAATTCATATATAAATAAAACTTATATAAAATTTTGTTTTTGGATACTTAGAATTATCGATAAAGTAGTTCTTTAAAGTTAGTTAAAAAGTTAAGTTGTCTTTTGCCATAACTTGTTCAAATTAAAATCATTAAAATCATTTCGATATTTACATTTCGATATTAAGAATAACAACAACTACTATAAATAACATTAAAATTATTGTTTTTTTACACACTTTTATTTTATTCATACATACATTTCGTTTTACGATAGTGCAATTTGATCGATAATGCAGTTTTTATAGCCTTCTATTGCACTGTCATTTCCCGTTTCGTTCAAATTATTATAATTTCGATATTAACAAGAAAATTAATTAGTTTTTTTACAGGTAGTGCTAAAAATCATATAATAGTGGTTTCCGATAATTATTTGCCATAATTTCATTCCTGTGAACTAAATTAAGGAAAAACAAAAACTACTATTTGAGTATGTATTTCTCTTGCAATATAATAGCTTTATCATAAAAGATCGTGTGACGTCATTTTGTTTAGTTATTTGAAGTTTTAATAAAAATTGGAGGTGGAGCCCGCGGGACACCCCCTAGTTCTCTATAATAATAATAAAATTTTATGTCATACAAACTATTAATTTTATTTTTTCTAAAAAAATTGGGAACAAATAAATAAAAACCTTTCTTTTGACACACTTGACAACATTTTTTTGACAAGCTTATAATGCCATAATTCTCAATAATAATAATAAAATTTCATTTTAAACAAACAATTAATTTTATTCAGCAAATTATTTGTGATATAACATCACCCCGATGGAAAATATCCCATCAAGAATAATATAAAAACTGAATCTAAAAAATTATGGTGCGAATTATGAAACTTTTTGCAATCCATACAATTTTAGAGCGATCTAGTTTCGAACCAATGAGAAAATTTTAAACTTTAAAAAAGTTTATCATTCTCATCAGGGCCTAGCCGACTAGATAAACTCTACCAAAAAATGTCAACGCTAATGAATATAAACAAAAATTAGGTTACAACTCTAGCGAAGTGTAAAAACCAAAAATTTACATAATCATAAATTTAATAGATTCAGGTTTAGTCAATTAATTTCTCTGGTGATCACTGTTTTGTTATACTCTAGACAACTAGTATTGAATAACAAACTCATATCGGTGAGAAGAAGATGACTAGTCTTCCCTTGTGTCTATTGACACATAATCAACGATTAATTCAGTAAATTATTTGTGATATAACATCACCCCGATGGAAAATATCCCATCAAGAATAATATAAGAATTGAATCTAAAAAATTATGGTGCAAATTATGAAACTTTTTGCAATCCATACAATTTGCGACCGATCTAGTTTCGAACCAATGAAAAAATTTTAAACTTTAAAAAAGTTTATCATTCTTATCAGGGCTAGCCGACTAGATAAACTACCAAAAAATGCCAACACTAAATAAACCAAAAATTAGGTTACAACTCTAGCAAAGTATAAAAAACAAAATATTTACATAAACATATATTTAATAGATTCAGGTTTAGTCAATTAATTTCTCTGGTGATCACTGTTTTGTTATACTCTAGACATACTAGTATTGAATAACAAACTCATATCGGTGAGAAGAAGAAGACTAGTCTTCCCTTGTGTCTATTGACACATAATCAACAATTAATTCAGTAAATTATTTGTGATATAACATCACCCCGATGGAAAATATCCCATCAAGAATAATATAAGAACTGAATCTAAAAAATTATGGTGCAAATTATGAAACTTTTTGCAATCCATACAATTTTCGACCGATCTAGTTTCGAACCAATGAGAAAATTTTAAACTTTAAAAAAGTTTATCATTCTCATTAGGGCTAGCCGGCTAGATAAACTACCAAAAAATGTCAACGCTAAATAAACCAAAAATTAGGTTACAACTCTAGCGAAGAATAAAAAACAAAACATTTACATAAACAGATATTTAATAGATTCAGGTTTAGTGTCAAACAAATGAAATGGAGGCACGAGCGAGAATTGCAAATTTGCCACAAATTATTCCAAAAATTAGAATGAAATCAAATATTTAAATTCCAATACTATTCCAAAAATTCTTAAAATTCAAAATTTTCCAAAATTCTAAAAATATTGCAAAAATTATCTCAAAATCAAAAATTAAAACTTTTTTCAAAATTCCAAAAATTATAATAAAATCAAAAATTTAAAATTTTTCAAAATTCTAAAAATATTCCAAAAATTCTTACAAACTCAAAAATTGAAACTTTTTTCAAAATTCTAAAAATATAAATAAAATTCAAAAATTCTATTTTTTTCAAAATTCTTAAAAATATTGCAAAAAAAAAATTCAAACTTTATCCAAAATTCTAATAATATATCAAAAATTATTACAAAATCAAAAATTGAAACTTTTCAAAATTCTAAAAATATATAAAAATTCAAAAATTTTTTTTCATAATTCTAAAAATATTGCAAAAATTATAACAAAATCAAAAATTGAAAAATTCCAAAAATATTCCAAAAATTAGAACAAAATCAAATATTTAAACTTTTTCTAAATTCCAATAATATTCCAAAAATTCTTAAAAATTCAAACTTTTTCCAAAACTCTAAAACTATTGCAAAAATTATTACAAAATCGAAAATAGAAATTTTTTTCAAAATTCCAAAAATTATAATAAAATCAAATATTTACAATTTTTCAAAATTCTAAATATATTCCAAAAATTCTTACAAAATCAAAAATTGAAATTTTTTTCAAAATTCTAAAAATATAAATAAAATTCAAAAATTCTATTTTTTTCAAAATTCTTAAAAAATATTGCAAAAATTATAACAAAATCAAAAAAAAATTCAAACTTTATCCAAAATTCTAATAATATATCAAAAATTATTACAAAATCAAAAATTGAAACTTTTTTCAAAATTCCAAAAATATACAAATTCAAAAATTTGCATGTCCAATTTCATTTTCAATTAAGGAATATGCGCTCTAGTTTAAATTGATTGTTCAGTGTTCGTGTATTCAGTGCACAAAAGGTTTTATTGATTTTTTAATAAAATACATTCAAATTTTTATAAAATACATTAAACAAATTCTCCCTGTTCGGGTAAGAGAATAAAATTAACAGTTGTTTATTTTGTTTTATTAAGACTGATAACGCACACAATTATGGTTGTAAAAAACAGAAATAAACCGATTAAGGCTATCGTTGACTAAATAGAGTTCATCCACCAGCATTCCTAAGATAAATGTATTTTCAAAACAATTACAGTGAAAATTGGAGACGTACAAATTGACTCAAATGACCTACTCGATTGACTTGACTTGAAAGACAACATTACCGAAATTTTATGTCAATGTGACAGTGATTGGCTTGATTTGGAATGATTCGAATTAATCTATAAACTTTCATTGATATCATATAAAGTAAACGAATGAATTTTGGCCATTTAATATTATTTAACAATTCATTTAATTTATTTTAAATGATTGAAGTTTTAGATATTTAACTATTCATTGAATTTTTGTATTGATTTTGCAAATGTGTTTTCTGTTTTATCTAACAAAATTAAAGAAAATAAACAATACAAAAGAATGGCAGCATGAAAACATATTTTTACATTTTAAAAATGTCTGTTTCATTTAACTCATTATGAAGTATTTTGCGGTCGTAATATTAAACTGATGTATTTTTATTTGTTTTCCTCTAAAATTGTGTGCGAAAGAAATTCTTTAGTGAATGTAATGAAAACAAACACAAAAAACAAACGGTCACTTTAAATAATTGATTTTAGTGATTTAAAAAATTTAAAAAAAAATATTCAAAATTTTTTTAAATATTTTTATTTGCCTTGTTTCATGTCGGTTTACAGATATGCATTTAATTTTATTTTTTTATGAAATTAAGAAAATCATGGAAAATTAATATTTTTTCTACACATAATATTCTGGTATAAAAAACGTCAGGGGCCAAGTAAAACTTTGCTTATAAGAGCTAGACATAACCGCAAACAATCAGACCGTTAAAAAGATTGCGAGATTTACTCAGAAGAATTAAATCCAAGATTTGCAGTGCATTTTAGTTAAATAGTTGGAATTTTTTTAGTAAAATGTGTTGTATAGTAGCATTTACAATATATGTACAACAACACATAAATCCTTAAATGACCAAGGTCCCACAACAACATGCGTTTTGAGGTACTGATGGACGCAAAAGTTTATTTTGTTTTAATTTTTATATTTTTTTAAAGATGGGATAACTAAACAATAGATCCTATCAAATGTAAAATATGAGGTAAGCCAATATTTCATGATAGAATAGAGAAAATAAGAATAAAATAAGAGATAAAAAGCAAATTTATTTTAAAAACTTGCAGGCACAAAACTAAAATGGGGTTGCCAATAATCCCATACATAGAGTTGTATAAAGGCTCGATTCTTCAAGCAAGCAATAATGTGCCATCATCAAGCGACATATTCCAGCACTCTTAAGATATCACCTAGGTTAAGTGGTATATTATATCTCACGTTAACACGTATGTCAAAATCAATGACTGGAGTACGCGGGCCGTCAGCAAAGTGACGGTAGGACTTCTAAGTGGCAACTTGTTTATTATTAATTTGTGAGAGTTTCGATACAGCTTCGAATGTGATGCTTACCTCACCACCACATGGGTTAAACAAAATGAAATTATGAAAGGAAACTTACAAAACCAAAAGTATATGCCAATATACTTCTCATTTTTAACATGATACGTTGACCACCTCTTTACAAAAGAATATATGTACATTGTACAATCTTAAACTAAATATCATGCTAGAAACAGAATTAGTCAATAAAGCATAAAACAAATAAAATAAAATAAAAAACAAAAACAAAAAGCTTACACACAATTATTAGAATTTTATAATAATTTTATGTTAATAAATTTTGTTTTGTTCTATTAAAAAATAATAACTTGACAGTGATTTTCAACGATGACATCGGCAATAAATCTTAATCAAAAGTAAAATAAAAAATAATAACTTATAGAGAATAAAAATGAAAAAAAATTATGAAAAAATCCACTCTACTACAAAGTCTCTAAAACAAAAACCAAAATAAATCTGTCAAACGAATTATGTGAATGATCTAAAAAAAAATTATATATAATGGAAAAGGGATTACATTGTTTTCGTGACGTTTAAAGAATTGAATTGCAATGACTTGCAGGAAAATTTGGACATTACATTTTACACTTTACAAAATGCATTAAAATTCAAAGGAGTTTTCATAATTTGAAATGATATAGCGTTATTATGATACGATGATACTCTTATTCTTCTTTTTAATGATTTCCGAGAGGTCGAATACTAAATCAGAAAATCATTCAGATTTTTTAATAAAATTTAGTACATATATAAAAAAGAGAAACGAACACCATTTTCATGACAGAGGGTCATAAAAATTATGTTTCTCTCCAGCAAAGAACATAATGTAAACAGGAACCCATGCAATTTAAGTATCAAACGAATACAGTCAGAATTAATATTTATTACTTTAATGGTGTAATTTAAACAAAAACAAAACAACATTTTTACACAATGCTTTTAAAGTAATTACATTTTATGTTAGTTATATATTCATGTGTAGAGATTATGTGCGATATCGTAGTAATTGATGACTCTTTGAGGTTTTTGTATGAAATGAACTGAGATGATCGAAAAAACACACGCTGAGAATTTTCTTTGTGATACTTGGAAAGATAATTTTTTTTAAATATTATCTCGATTCTGTTTAATTGTTCTTGCAACTTCAAAAATATATCTGTAGTAACGAGATTTCGTTTTGTTTGCACATGAAATAAAGTAAATTTCAAGCAACAAAACAATGTATAGTAGAATTTTTTTGCCAGCGAACACAAAATTTGTTTGTTATGCGCATATTGTTTGCACATGCGCATGCACATGCGCATATTGTTTGCACATTCAGTGTCTCGATTAAAATATTAAAAAAAACTATTGGGGTCCCATTGAAATGGACAAAAAAACGCATAAAAATTAATAAATTACTATTGAAATTCAACCAATTATATTAGAAAACCAAAAACTAGTAAAAATATTAATGATTTTGTTGGCAATGTAACAAAATTTTGATAATTAAAAATAATTATAATAAAACTAACGACGCCTATGGAAGCAAATATCACAACAAACAAATGGTACGAACTAGAAGTAGAAATTTAATAAATATAATTGTTTTGAAAACAAATTTATCCCAAAATAAATAATACATCTCTGTTTTACTTTTTGTCTCATCTATTTGTCTCTTGCTGCGTCCTAGCTGTCAAAAATTCGCTGGCAAAAAAATTCTACTATACCTACATGATGAAATATCAACAAAAAAAATGTATTGATTATATCACGTTTTCAGGCTTATATATGATGGAATATTTTTAAATTAGTTTAAGGTGAAGTGAAAGAAATTGTGTCGATATAGACGATTCTGCTTGGATAATTGGATGATTTGATTGGATGATTTAATCAATTGGATGATTTGATTTGGATAATTAAATTTTGTCAAAGAACAATCTAGTAAAAACAATATGTACACCGTTATGAAATCTTCTTTGGATTACTTACGAAAAAAATAACTCGGTTTGCTAGACTGAAATGGTAACATTATTATCATTTTACTGTACACCTTATCAGCTTTTCAATAATAATTTGGTATATTCTACAAACGGGTTCAACCAAATTAATTTTGTAGCATCAACTAGTATAATTGACCATACGTTTTTAACATTCTACAAAGCATTGTCAACGTATGATCAGTTAAACTTAATTTTAATTGATGCTACAAAATTAATTTGCTTGAATCCATTTTGTAGAATATACTAAATCATTTTTTTCAGTGTACCGACTTTCTTATTAGACCATCGTGAAATTGAAGTTCTACCCTACTGATGAGTTTGTTATTGCTTTAGCGTTCGAGTAATCGAGTTTGGTTTAGAAAAATCGAAAAAGATCAAAATATTTCAAAAAAAAGTTCAATGATTAGTTAGTTAGATAGTATTTTAGATATTACCAAAAACGATTATTTTTTTCCTGTACCCCCCTTCGAACTTTCTTGTACCCCCCCCCCCCCCCCCCCCCCCCCTGTCTGTACCTTAACTTCGAACATTGCACAAGAAAACATTTGAAAAAATTCATGGTTATGGACAATGTTGTAAAGATTGAACGTAAACTATAGCGGTCGGCTTATCATTTCAAATGTTATTTTGAGGGGGTTGAAAGTTTAAATTTTGAAAAAAAATTATTTTAACCTTGTCGAGTGGGGAGGGTGTCATGTGAAAGGTGAATTTTTTCCAAAACAATTGTTTTTGTAGTTTTCGAAAACACCGTTTTTAATCATTTCATTAAAATTTTAAAATTGTGTTTTTGTGAAGATTCACGTAGAATAATCGGAGAGGAGAATAAATTTTACTACGTTGTGGCAAATGTGTATTATATTGAGTCAAACGAAATATAGAAACGAACAAACACGATCAGATTAGATCAAACAAGTTTAACAAGTCAGATGAGCTCGACTTCGGGCGAAAGGCGTTAGGTTGAAATATTATGCGATAATTTTTACCTGTTTGCTATTCGATAGAATATCATTTAATATGGTTGCGTTGCAAATGTCGTCTGTGAGGTTGATCACTAATTACAAACATTTTTGAAATTGTTGAACTCGGCCAGAAAATTGGTTGAAGTATAAAGGGTACAGTCAAGTAAATCGAGGTTGGGATCTGTTCTATTCGTTAGGTCTGATACAGTACCACCGCAGTGCAGAAAAATAGTAACCACCATCACTTCGGTTTTAGCTGTGCTGGCAGCCTTTGTGAATGTTTCATTTTTCAACTAGCTGGAGTTCAAATCAAATCCTGTTGGTATACCGATCTCTCCAATGTTCAGTAGACAAATCGCTCGACTGTGTTAACAATGCACTCGTTGGCAATAATTTTACGACACTTTTTCCTCCAACTATTGTGATAGGTGACTTTAGTTTTGGTTTCAATAAAAATAATCAAAACCGGCTCTCAAACTATTTTCTAAAAAAAATTTACAAAGAAAAATTCATGAGCCAACAACAGTTAAAGCTACAACAATTGATAATATATTTTCCAGTATAAATAATTTATAAGCTGGCATTATTGAAGCTTTCTTTAGCCACCATAAACAGCTTTAGATAAGATGCAACCGAACGTGAAACTATGTTAACAAAAACTGTTGTTTTCTCAAATATTATATACAGGTAACCCTCAGCGAGCGAATTATATTCGCACTTGCCTGACTATTTTTTGAACGACGAATTTATTTAATTTTAATTATATATTAAATTACAAACAAACAAAAAAATGTTTAGATTAAACAATTTTCTCAAATAAAATTTCACAAAACACATGTATATAAATATATGCATGTTTTTTAGGAAATAGCCATAACTTATTTATTTCTATTGAATTTTGAGTGTATGTTTCTTGAAATATTTACGCTTTAGGGCGTCAAATAGTAATTTTAAGCTTTGTTATTTCAATTTAAGGCATTGTTATTTCAATAGGAAACAAAGGCCTGCATTACGACCAAATTTTGAATGGTAAAAGTGCACATTACGATTTACTCGTACAAAAAATATATTTTTCGCATATATGCTTTCAAAATATTTTTTTATATTATAATATTATTTATTTAAATTTTTTGTTTGACAAAATCAAAATTCGTTGACACTTTACAATTTACATGTTTGATCGATTTTATAAAATCAAATTTGGAAAATTATTCGATTTTATTAAATCAAATTTTATTTTAACAGCTTAGTACAATTATTAACAGCGAACATGGAATCTACCTATAGTTTGAATACAAATATTACAACAAAGATGGCGCACTTTAGTTTATATTGAAATATCTTAAATTTGTTTATAAATTTGTTAAATAAATTATACAATCAACAATTAAATAAATATTTAAGAAAATTTGTGCATTTATTACAAAAAACAGTGTTATACGGTATTACTAGCGCGAACGCGTTTTCCAAACAAGAGTGTAGCGTAACACGAGCGTAGCGAGTGCTGCAATCACTCTTGTTTGGAAACACATTTCGCGCTAGTATAATACACACTATTTTTGTAACAAAAGCACAAAATTTGCACAATCTACTATTTCAAAAAATTTTAAAATAGATATGGTTTATTAGTTTTTCATTTAAAGGACGGTTATATGGTTGTTGTAATAACATTGATTTTGATTTTGATTATAGTGTTTTTAATTAATAATATAATAATAAAAATAAATTTTTGATGTATTTTTCGTTTATCTTTCTCATTAAACCTATACTATACTAGATAAACTTATGAAAATGTTAACGCTTATAGACCAAAAAAACTATTTCAATTAATTAATTGTCATTGAATATATGTTGTACTTATAACAATTTTTGTAAAATTATAATTAAGAAAAGTCAATGACAACAATTACCCATTATTTGATTTATTTTATGAATATAAGTTCGCTTTATTTTCAGAACACTATGTCGCCAGAACAGGTGGTGCTCATGCAGCAGTGTTGCAAACTTTTTTTTTTTTTCAAAAGAACGTCAAAAGTCAAGATTGGAATTTTTTAACAAACTTTAACAAACACGGTGTTGATAAACACGGTCAAAATGTAAATAAAATAATTTAAAAACGAATTGGGAAAAACGTAATTGTGTAACTGTCAATTTTGATAGTTAACTTGTAAGTAAAATAAGTAATGCCTTATAACAAACCATACTACAAGCACACACAGTATAAAGAAATAACAAAACCATTTTAACCCAACTCATTGGTAATCCAGGGATTGAAATTCTAAAAATAAAATCACCGAAAATACATTATAACACTCCATTTCATGGGATAATATGTGACTTTATAAAAAAACTTTTAAATTATATAATTTCATGTCACTTAAGGAAAATTATAAACAGAGACTCAAGAAAAAAGCGACGTCTATACATGGAAATTCAATAGGGGACAACTACTTACCAAATTTAAAATAATCTTTATAATTTTTTTTTAATAAAATGAGTTGTGTAATAGGCATTACAATAAGGTCCGACAACCCCACGACCAAGGTCCAGAAACAACATGCGTTCTAAGGATGTTAATGGACGTTAATCTTTGTCTTCTGTTTTTTTTTTTATATATTTTGATAAATAAAAGATAACTAAACAATAAATCCTATCACATATAAAATATGACATAGGCCAAAATTTCATTATAGGGTAGAGAAAATAAAAATAAAGTAAGAGATAAAAAGCAAATTTGTTTTAAAATTTGCAGGAACAAAACTAAAACGGGGATGCCAATAATCCGGCATAATCCTTAATTATGTGATTCACTATCTCACTCAATGATTAAAGCCCAGATATAGAGTTATGTAAAGGCTAATTTTTTTCGAGCAAGCAACAGCGTGCCATCATCAATGAATACTCCATAGCTAAGATTGAGGGTGCTACCGTTGACTGAATACAGTTCATTCGCCAGCGCCCCTAAGATATCGCCTTGACTAGTGATATCTCACTACTATTTGCAGTTGTATGTTATAGCTCACGTTAACTCATATGCCAATAGCAGAGACTGGAGTACGTAAGGTTGTCACACAAATATACATCAAATATAAAAAAAAATTGAAAAATACACCTTAAAATTCAAATAGAGTAAGATGAATTGTAATGCTTACATCCTTATTCTTCCATCGGTTTTTAAATAATATAATAAAAATATTTAAACATAACAAAAACCAAAAATCAAAATCAATCATTTTAATTTATGGTTATCAATGATTTATCTTCGTAAAAATTAAAAACTTAATCACAGTTATAATCTATACATGGGTTACCAGTTTGTATGACTCTCCTTTCTTTTTAATATTATTAATAAAAAAAATTATATAATTATTAATAGCAATTTTTATAGTTTATGTTAAATAAAAGCATAAATCTTATAAATTCATAATATAATAATCACTTTACTATAAATTGACAAGTAAAATAATTTTTTCTTATGTTCCAAGGTTGTTTCGCGTTTTATTCCTTTTTTAAAATTCCATAATTATTACTTATTGTCTTAAAAAAAATACATAAGAACATTGCGTAAACGCACAATAAAAAAAATTAGTATTGAAAAAATAATGATGACATAATGTTTCAAAAATGCCATTTTATTTTCTTCTCCCAACTTTTCACATTACCTTTATTTTTCATTTGCATTTCGTACATTAACTTCATTTTTTTTATTTTATTATTTCAATTGAAATACTTATAATGAATTTTTTTTATTTTTATTTAAGCGTCTTTTGTATAACATAGCACAACATAAACACATAATTCATAAATAAATAATGATGAATTGTGACAAACATGATGTATGTTCCTGGCGATTACTTAACCAAACGTAATGTATTGCATTTTAAAGGAATTGTTGGAATAAACCACTTGATATGTGATTATACGTGGAAGATGGGGTGGAGTGGAATATAAAATGTAGGGAAAGAAGTTCTAATTGACATGAAGATATTTTTTATTGAGTGGCGTTGTTGTTGCATTAAACATTCATGATTTATATATACATAGAATCTCATAATTCAGTTTTACTAAGCACTTAGTAACATTAAAATTGATAGCAATGCGGTTTGTAAGAACAAATTGTTGAATTGAATAAAATCTTAAATTCAGTACAGAATATGTGTTATTATGGTTTTCCATATTATTCACTGTTTGTGTGCTTTTGTCACTTTTGAATTAAAATGCAATATTTAAAAATATACTTTTTACTGTTTATTTTTAATTTTATTTTATTAATAATAATATAAACTTCCTTATAGTAACAATTTGATTTTATTTTTTTATTTATTTTACAGATTATCGATTTCGACTTAAGTCATCCTCATCCCTGAATAATTTAAGAACTGAGGATGACGTAAGTAAAATAAATAAAAAATAAAATCAAATTGTTACTATAAGGAAGTTTATATTATTATTAATAAAATAAAATTAAAAATAAACAGTAAAAAGTATATTTTTAAATATTGCATTTCAGGTAGATTTCATATAAAAATCTACCTATTGCAATGGGCTTCATCTCGGAATTTCGGAAAAATTTTTGTGCCAAACGACTATATATGAAAAGCGGAGACGAAAAAACAAAAAAAAAAAAATTTATATATATATATATATATATATATATATATATATATATATATATATATATATATATATATATATATATATATATATATATATATATATATATATATATATATATATATATATATATATATATATATATATATAAACGATATGAGATATAACGAAAACGACCGGCACTCTCACGGTCGCATTTGTTGAGGTAGATCAAAAAAATTTTCTGTACTTGTGTGTTCTATTAATATCTTGGACAAGTTCGTGAATCAGCAAAATCCAACACGTGGTTAAGAAACTAGAGGCTTTTTTCTGAAAAAAATTGATTTTTTAAAACCGTTATAACGGCCGTTTGGATACTAATATTCCTAAAAATTTAACAAATTTAGAATTTTTGGAATCTTTTTTATCAATTTGTTTTAAAAATAGACCTCTGCAGTTAGAGGTTCCTGAGTGAGCGGCTCCAACAAAAAAGTTTGCAAAAAAAGTTTTTTTTTTTAAACAACCGGCACTCTCACGGTCGCATTTATAAGACCAGATCAAAAAACCTTTTCTAAAAATGTGCGTTTTATTAATATCTTGGACAAGTTCGTAAATCAGCCCCATCCAACACATGGTTAAGAAACTAGAAGCTTTATGCTAGAAAAAAACTCTGTTTTTTAGATCCGTTATAACGGCCGTTTGGATTCCAATATTTTTAAAAGCTTCATAAATTTAGAATCTTTGAAATCTTTTATCAGTTTTTTTCAAAAAAAAGACCTCTGCAGTTGGAGGTTTCTGAGTGAGCGGCTCCAACAAAAAAGCTTGTAAAACACAAAATGCGTTTAAATCAACCGGCGCTCTCACGGTTGCATTTGTAGAGCCAGATCAAAAAACCTTTCTTAAAAATGTGTGTTTTTTTAATATCTTGGACGAGTTCGTAAATCAGAAAAATCTGACACATGCTTAAGGAACTATAGGCTTTATACTAGAAAAAAAAGTGGTTTTTTTAATCCGTTATAACGGCCGTTTGGATACTAATATTTTTAAAATCTTCAGAAATTTAGAATTTGTGGAAACATTTTAATCTGTTTCTTATAAATATAAACCTCTGCAGTTAGAGGTTTTTGACTTGTTGGCTTCAACAGAAAAGTTTGCAACAATCCCCAACTACAATTTCCAAAAACCTTATAACAGTCAAAGTCAACCTTATAACAGTCAAAAAAATAAAAGATTTGAATAGAAGAAATTAATTTTTTTTTCTTAGAAATAAACTATTTTGATATTTTGCAGTAATTGCACGACATATGATATAGAGTAGGATTGTGTCATAAATTGTCACACACACGTTCTGTGGTAGATTTGCTATTTGTTTGTTGCAAAATTGGATAGATATAATTTTGCTTGTAGGTAGCTAATTTTCTTTTTAAAATTTGTTTGATATCTGTTTGAAATTAGTTTGTTTTGTTTAAACTAATCTGATACATCAGATTCTACTGGAACACAAAACTGTCTGATCTCGAAATCTACCTATTTCTAGCGGATATACGTGCCGCTTGGACTTTTTTCCTTTAAGATTAGATAATTCTTTTTAAATCATCAAGTGTTTCTTGAGCTAGGGGTAGTTTATTGACCTACGGATTTCATATATATTTAAAATAACGTATCTCGAGAACCACTTGACGTATTTAAAAAGATTTTATCTCGTTTCAAATGCAAAAGTATGTCCATTTTAGGAAAAATAATTAAATTCAAAATTTTTGAAAATTTGTTATAAAAAAATTTAAAATGGTTGCCGGTTGGAGTGTTGATATCCCCGCTGTTTTTTATATTTTCTTCTATAATTTTATAACTTTGTTATTTTTCTACATAATGCCAAAGATTTGGATTTTGGAAATTCGCGTTGGAAATCATAGAAATTTTTTAATAAATCTTAACATATAAATATAAGGTGATATTTTGTTAAAAATTATCATAATTTTAAAAGAAATCGTCAAAATTCAAATTTTTGGTTTTATGTAAGAACATAATGAAATTATGAGATCATATGAAAATAAATAAAAATAGACGGAGATATCAACCCTCACCTCCAACCACTATTTTTTTAAATAATAAATTATCAAATATTAAAATTGTAATTATTTGACTAAAAAGGATAATGAGTTGTTGTGCAACATATTAAACTATGTACCCAAGTTTTAAAACATAACAATAAAATAAATCAAAAACACAAAGTTCTTAACAATTGCAATGGATAATTTATACTTTATATTTCGAAATTCAATTTACTTACCTTACCTTACTTATTTGACTAAAAAGGATAATGAGTTGTTGTGCAGCATATTAAACTATGTACCCAAGTTTTAAAACATAACAATAAAATAAATCAAAAACCCAAAGTTCTTAACAATTGCAATGGATAATTTATACTTTATATTTCGAAATTTAATTTACTTACATGCGCGAAATTATTCCGAAATAATTACTAAAAAATATTTTGAGTAAAAATTTTAAAGTTTAAGAAATGATTACTATTGTTAATTTGACGACATTTAAACAATCAAAAATTAATAGTTTTTGACAACTTAACAAAAAACGAAAACAGAAATCGAAAGACTTAGTTAAGAATAATTCAGTGTGTGAACAGTTAGAGTTCAAGCAAGACGGTTCAGTTTAAGAATCAGTTAATAGCTAGTTAGTGAGTAATTTTAGTTTAAGATATGTACAGTAAACAATCAGTCAGTCAGTGTAAGTTTCCTATTAGGTCAATAGAATTAGTGTATTTAAATAAAATAAATTAAATAAATTTGAAATGTTAAATGAACAGTTAATAAAATATTGGAACTAATATTGATTCTCTTGTGTCTGTTTTGTATGTGTTACTAAGTGTGAAGATAATAGTAGAGGTGCTCGAGGTCACAACGCTGGTTGGCGCAGTTGATAGGCGCTGGCGCAACATTAAAACAAACAAAATTTTAAAACCCGTCAAGTAGTTCATGTGATACATTAAATTAAACATATATGAAACCCGTTTTTCCTAAAAAATACATCTTGCCATAAAGGAGTAATCACTCGCGACAAAATATGTTTTGTCTATGAAACGTTTTTCTTTATTCTCTCTACCACAGGAAAAAATGTTAAGCAAATTAAATCCATTAGTTTTATCTTTAATTTGCAATTCAAGCATATTACTTGCATACTTGCATGCAAAGAAGACATCAATGGCTAAACATTATGTTACTAGAGATCTTTGTATTCCAATATAGTAAGAAACCACACACTACAGGGTGTTTCATAATATATGCGTTTCATATTATATATATATATATATATATATATATATATATATATATATATATATATATATATATATATATATATATATATATATATATATATATATATATATATATATATATATATATATATATATATATATATATATATATATATATATATATATATATATATATATATATATATATATATATATATATATATATAATATATATATATATATATATATATAATATATATCAGGATGTGATAGCTCCTCCAAAAATATGAAAAAAGTTTCTCTTAACTTACCCTCTAAAATGCACTATTTTCCACCCTGCGATACAGGGTGTTGAAATTGAAAAAAAAAATTCCTTTTTTGCGAATATATCCGGAGCCGTTTATCGTACAGAAAACAGCTTTCGTAAGCATTTGTTACTCATAATAAGCTATGTTTTGTGAGGAAAGTTTTTTTTCAGTCTTAATTGGTGAAGGTTTTGGAGGGGTAGTAGGCGTTTTGTTAGGATCGTAAGAAACAAATGGTCATTGTATTCTTTATTATGGTGTTAAAATTTATTTAAAAATATTCTTTCCCGGCAAATCATTAGAAAATTGTCTAAATATGTAAGGAAATATCATTGATGTAACCAACATATTGTTTGCGAAAACTCGCAGTAACTTTCCAATAAACCAACTACATTTACAACTTTTATTCAGCTGTAAAATCTGTAATAGCAGACAACAAAATTCACAGTTCATTTAATCCAAAAATCAACAATACTTAAAGGTTCTCTTAACTCTAATCTAAATCGAATAATAAAAGACTTCTTGGTTAAAATAATAATAAAATCAATTTGAGCTATATAAGAGCAATAAAAAAAATAAAGAAGAAAAATAAAAGAATATTTTTTCCATATTCCAGATAAATAAATATGACTTGAAGGATGAACCTAAAACCAGCACAATCAGCGGTTTTAGTTTACATGGGATTATGCAAGGGTGTAGATGGGATGGTTGGATATAAAAATTTTTGTTATATGTATATTTTTTTCTATATTTTTTGAGATTTATGAACTTTAATAAAGTTGAAAAAAAAAGAATAAAATTGTTCCATAAACAATAAAAACTTGATGATAAGTGGAATAGTATTTTTTTAAAGTTCCTTTTTGTTATTTTTTTTACTATTTGGTGGTTGAAGGCAATATGTTAGAGCAACGTGTCAACATAGGGTTTTGTGATTTATTGTTAAAATAATAAATATTTCAGATTTTTAAGATTTCCATAGTATTTTGTTGTTGAGCACGATTAATGTGTGGAAAATAATAAAATGTTTTTACAACTTTACAAATCCAATTTTCTCTTCTTAACTAGTATTTTATTATGAAATCTTTTGGTTTTATTGACAAAAATATGTTGTTGTTTGTGATATTTGAACACGTCGACTATACGTTCATGAATGGTTGATTGATAAAATAAATACACCTGAAATTAAAGTTTATTCTTTTTGTAAGATAAATATTAGTTCTATTGATGACCAGAATTGACTCTAATATAATATTATTAAAATTTCTCTTCAATACACAATGTATTTCAAAAATATGTTAGAACAACGAATTGTTTTTAAATTATATGTAAAAAAACAAAGCATAATAAGAAATAATTATTAGAAATCAAATAATAAACTAAACAATATAAACTAATTTAATAACAAATAAAAAATAAATTTCACGATTGAATAAATATGTCGCAATAAAGTAATAAACCAAACAAATAATATAGAGAAACAAGTAAAAATAATGTACAATGGGAAATGATACTTAAATATTTGACGATATAAATGTCGATATTTTTTGTGTAATAACACAACAGCTATGTTTTTTTAAAATTTTTAATAGTGCGGAAATATGACTATGTATTTGGGCATAAAGTATTCACAACAACGCATTTGAATTTCTATTTTGTTTATTATTGAAAACCATATATCGGCTGTGGATAATTGATTAGATTTTTAAAAATAGCTGAAGGGAAACTAAATAAATAGAAGACTTAGGTGTGGAAAATGAAAGTGTATACTGATTCCAAAATCATTTTGATTGCTCAGATAATCAAAAGCTATAATATCTCTATATTTTTCTTCAATCATATAAATCCAAAAAAATACAATAATAAAAATCTTATAAAATTTGGGAAAACAAATTATGAAAATTGTTAACTCTGGTGACAGAGCGGTGATATGTGGCAGATATATTAAAAAAAGGGTGAATATAGTTTTTGAACACAGTCTCAATGGTTTATTTATAGGATCGGGTTAAAATTAAACTACTTATTTGACAAAGAGTGGAGTCAAAAATATGAAGTCACACTACAAGTTGCCAGGCTTGCTCGTCCTCTTTAAGATAACACTTATATAAAGAAGACTCGGTGAAAAGGTGATGAAATGGCTGAGGTACGAAAACATCTTTAAGATCTCGTAATTGTTCATCAAAACCATAGGTCATCTGAAGGGATAAGATCCTAAATTGCTAAAAACCAAAGATTTCATATTCAACACATTTTCATGTTCTTAGAGTGATCAAGTGATTTTAACTCGATCATAGTAATTTTATTGCTGCCATGGAAATGTGTGAAAATCTTTTTTTTTAACTATTTCTTCCACCCATTCTCAATACCCTGGAATGTTACAACAGAAAACCAATTTATTGTTTGTCCACCTTTGTTTGGTTTTCTAAGGTGACATTAGATCCCACCCTTTTCAGTTTTGTTTGCCATTAACTTCCAAAAAAGCTACACACCCTAAGTTGATACGATTTCTTAGAAACCTAAAATATACGATTTGTACCTGTGCAAAAAGCTTATAAACAATCTAGTTAGATGTGATGCTCCTGCAATCTCTAGCTGAGGTGTGATTTAAAGGAATACTCAGTTAGGTCATTTCCTCTAAACCTGAGGCGTGTAGGATCTTCAGTATATGAAGAGTGTGCAATGTATGAATTTCATGTATCTGTGCAGATCAGTATAGCACAATTTTTAGCGGTTCAATAGTTAACACTCTTTGAATAGGTGAGCTGGAGCAGCTTTCCCATGCGCATATTACTGCTTTCTTTTGGTTGAACAACCCAATTAGTTCTTGAAACAGTTAAATTATAACTTTAACAGTATAAGACCAAAAATATGGGACCCTCAGTCTGTATTTTGCAATTGAACATTGGAGGAATAAGTAAGTCAAAAACTGAACATTTACAAAGAGTATTAAAAGATTTCAACATCGACGTTGTAATTCTGCAAGAAACGCATGCAGCAGATGAACCGCAACTTACCTCCAGAGGAAACATTGTTGGTTACAAATTAATTAGTGCTATTTACCTTCAAACATATGGATCTGCCACGTATGTTAAGTCAGAAATCATGAACTGCACCCATGTACTTACACAGACGGACAACGATATACATCTTATTGTTGTTGATATATCGGACACGAAGATTGTAAACGCATACAAGCCTCCAAATATAGGATGGCCAGCTGCTACTCTACCATTATTTCACTACCCAGCAATATATGCTGGTGACTTCAATAGCCGTCACACCCAGTGGTTCTACTCAAATAACAATTCAAATAGCATATAACTTACTAACTTTGCGGTTGGTAACAACATGTTCCTAGTATATGATGCGAAAGACATAAAAAACTTTAGATCAGCTAGATGGCGAAGTGATTATAATCCTGACCTCTGTTTTTCCATAAAAAACGAACAAAGCATCCCTGTTCCAATATCTAGGGCTGTCCTACAAGGTTTTCCACGCTCTCAACGACGTTGGTCCAGTAATTCTTGAGGTAGGTATCCAAATCCCACTCGTTAACTCTACTCCTCAACCTAGATGGAATTTTAACAAGGCTGAGGGGGCTAAATATAGGTCGGAGTTGGATGGTGATTCGCTGGATCCAACCCATTCCTAAAAATAACGATAAGTTCGTTGGAACCATCATCTCAACTGCAAAGAAATGCACCCCAAGAGGCTTCTGTGAAGAATACATTCCTGGCTGGAGAAGAAAGAGCGATATATTATATGATGAGTACCTTAGTAGTGGGGAGGGAGACGTGGCTGATGACTTAATTTACTCACAGGACGCCGCGAGGGAGCAAAAGTGGATTAACGCGGTTGAAAAAATTGATTTTTCCAATTCAAGCAGGGAAGGTTGGAGTCTCCTTCAGAAGCTGGGTGGCTCAAACTCAATTATTCGTGCTAACAATGAAATAAATCCAGAGGACATTGTAAATCATATCATAAACATGTCTCGTTCTTCTATTAATTGCCTTCAGAAGAGAACAATTAAACGTAAATTAAGAGAAATGAAGCGCAATTGCTCGTCTCCATCTAAATATGCAAACTCTGTTAGTAGCGAAGAACTAGATTCAGCTCTGTCCCAAACAAAAAACGGAAAAGCTGCTGGCTACGATGGCATTTTTCCAGAATTTCTTAGAAATGCTGGAAAAAATGTAAAAAAAATGGCTAACTAAATTTTTCACGAATATCTTAGAAACCAGCAATCTTCCAAAATATTTTAAGACTACGAAAGTGATAGCGATACTTAAACCAGGTAAACCATCCAATGAACCAGGAAGCTATCGCCCAATTGCCCTTTTGAGCACCTGCTATAAATTGCTAGAACGACTCATATATAACCGTATCGCACCCATCTTGAATGACCAGATCCCAGTCGAACAAGCTGGTTGCCGTCTCAATCGCGTTTGCACCGATCAAATGCTCGCTTTAACATCCTATGTCGAAGCTGGGTGTCAAAAACAATTAAAAACAGGTGCAGCATGTATATTTTGTGTATTATTTTGTATATTGTATATTTTGTATATTGTATATTTTGTGTATTATATATGTATATTTATGAATATGTATATTTTGTACATGTATAGTTTGTATGTTTTGCTGTATATTTTGTGTATTATTTTGAACGTTGTGTAACTAGAAATTTCTACAATAAGATGGTTGGAGTTTCTAAGCTGTTAATATTCTAGTTAGGAATATTGTTTGCTGTATTGTTTTCCGGTTGTTGTGGAAAATTAAGGAGTTGAATACTCAATAAAACCTGGTGTGTTTGCTTACTAATCAGTGATCGAATTCAGAAGGAGATTGGGCATTGCGTTTATCGAATTGAGGGTAAGGCTAGCCGGGTTATGAACGGGTTAGCACTACCGAATTTTTATGACCGATTCGGGGTGAATTCAAGCAAAATGTCGCTAATGAAAGAGTTCTACGAAACAATGCATTTCTGTCTCATTTGCGAACCACTACAGGAGATAACAACGATCTTTAAGACACCATAGATGTAACTGGTGACGCCGTTTTAACGCTGTAATATCTAAACCCATCCATACGGGTTCTTTTTATTGCAACAACTTTGCGACATCTTGATAACCAGCAATAGGGTTATAAAAATGTCACGAAGTTTGTGTAACTAGACAAACTTCGTGACATTTTTATAACCCTATTGCTGGTTATGAATATGGAGTATTTATTATTTAACCTTTTCGAACATTGAAGATACCATGCTTCTAAACTTATAAGCATGGTATCTTCAATGTTCGAAAAGGTTAAATAATAAATACTCCATATTTAGTGTGCATGGAGGGATCAGTTTTTGTAAATTATTTTTATTATTGATCTACGGGTGAGACAACCCCGCGTACTCCAGTCCCTGCTATTGACAAATGAGTTAACGTGAGATATCACATACCACTGGCAATAGCAGTGAGATATCACTAGCCAAGGTGACTTCTTAGGTGTGGTGGCGAATAAACTGTATACAGTCAACCGAAGCACCCTCAATCTTAGCTGGCAAATTAATCCTTGATGATGAGACGCTATTGCTTCCTTGAACAAACGAGCCTTCATATAACTTTGTGTAAGCTTTAATCATTAAGAAAAACAGTGCGTCATAGGATCAAGGAGTATGCAACCGGCTGAATTTTTGGCACCAACATTTTTGTTTTGTTTCAGCAAATTTTTGGAAAAATTTGCTATAACTTCGGTCTGAAAGACCTAAGTATTACATTCATGAGCCAAAAGTGAAATTCTTACCCCCACTTTTTTTTGGCATTTCTTGGCGCCTTAGGACCTACTGATTCTAAAAAAGCAAAAAAAAATGTATGTCTGTCTGCCGGCCGGCCGTCATTACCTACGCTGCAGGGAAAACCGCTGGAGGGATTTCTAAAAAATTTTTTTTTCTAAAAATAGGTATAATCAAGGGACAGGTCCGAAAGGACGCTGTATTCGATAAATGTACCGGAAGTGTGTCAAACAAATCATTAAGTGCGTCTAAAACAGCAAATTTTCATATTTTTGGCTTAAAAAACGTTAATTTCAAGTGATTACGAGTAGGAACATTGAATTTGGAGAAATCTTGATGGTAGGGATTGGTATGTGAGATCAAAAACTAAATTATTGCATTATAAGTTTGTCAAAAAAATGTTGTCAAGTGTGTCAAAAGAAAGATTTTTATTTAATTTTTAACCAATTTTTTGAAAAAAAAAATAAAATTAATTATTTGTTTGAAATGAATTTTTATTATTATTATTGAGATTTGTGGCATTATAAGTTTGTCAAAAAAATGTTGTCAAGTGTGTCAAAAGAAAGATTTTTATTTATTTTTTTACTCAATTTTTTGGAAAAACATTATATTAATTATTTGTTTGAAATGAAATTTTATTATTATTATTGAGAATTATGGCATTATAAGTTTGTCAAAAAAAATAATGTCAAGTGTGTCAAAAAATGATTTCATTTATTTTTTTAGCCAATTTTTTGGAAAAAAAAAATTGAGTTGTTTTTATGACGTAAATGTAATTGAAAATGAAATTGGACATGGAAATTTTTGTATTTGTAATAGTTTTTAAAATATTTTTGGAATTTTGAAAAAGTTGGTATTTTTGATTTTGTAAAAATTTTTGCAATATATTTAGAATTTCGGAAAAAGTTTTAATTTTTGATTTTGTAAGAATTTTTGGAATTTTGAAAAAAGTTTCAATTTTTGATTTTGTAATGATTTTTGCAATATTTTTGGAATTTTGGAAAAGTTTGAATTTTTGAGAATTTTTGGAGTATTGGAATTTAGAAAAAGTTTAAATATTTGATTTTATTCTAATTTTTGGAATATTTTTGGAATTTTGAAAAGAGTTTGATTTTTTTTAATTTTTACAATATTTTTGGAATTTTGGAAGAAATATGAATTTGTGATTTTGTAATATTTTCTCGAAACGCTAAATGGAGAGGTTTTTGAGTAGTTTGCTGAGTGTATCATCTTTTCACTAAATTATGTTAATTTATGATCTGTTATAATTTTCCGGCATCGTATTGATCTCTCGTGTTAGTTTTGTAACAAATTTCTAAACAGAGATAAAAAAATACTTGTACTTTAACAAAGAGTTATGTTTGATATACATCGCTGCAAAAAACTAAAAACCATGTCCTCATAAAAGTGTTTTGCTGAAAACTATATCAAAATCCTTAACCCAGACCGAAGTCTTGATATCTCAGAGCTTGAGATTTCAGCCCCTCCATATTTTACTTTTTAATTTACTTTTATTTTCTTTATTCTATCATAAAATATTGGCCTATGTCATATTTTGTCAGTGATAGGATTTATTGTTTAATTATCCATTCTTTAACAAAAAATATTAGTTATCGATTCTTTAAATAAAAATTTTGTTGTGAGAACTTGGTCTTAAAAGGTTGTATGTGTTATTGTGATACATATTGTAATTCCTACTACACAACACATTTTACTAAAAAAAATATTAATTCATAAAAAAGAAATTCGCAGATGGGTTAATATTTTAGAGTTAAAGTAGTGTTAGTATAGTTACGACCGTGTCTTAGGAATTGCTTTTGGCTACAATTCATTAAATATTTTGTCGAAATAACTTTGTTGCAAAAGCAAATTCAAAATCTAAGGCGCCAAGATTAATTTTTGACAATTATTTCGTGTTCGTGATTTAGTAATCCTTCTAGTATTAATGTTCGTAGATCTAGATATGTTCCCCAATCCTCCTCTAGATACTTCCTAAATTATTTTATTTGTTATTCCAATCAATATTTGCCAAGTGTAACGGAAATTGGGGGCATCATAAATATGTTCCCAAATCCTCCTCTAGATACTTCCTAAATTATTTTATTTGTTATTCCAATCAATATTTGCCAAGTGTAACGGAAATTGGGGGCATCATAAATATGTTCCCAAATCCTCCTCTAGATACTTCCTCAATTTTTTGATTTGTTATTCCAATCAATATTTGTCAAATGCAATGGAAATCATAAATACCGAATTATGATTTATGGCACCAATAAATATTGCCCAGTGGTTCCGGCAACGCGGTGTCGATCAGTTCAGCTTTTCTTCAAATATAATTGCGAATCAAATATAATTCGTTTTACAGCGAAGTTTTCTACCATGTATAATAAGTGTTCTACTGTGTCTCCGATGAACATTTCTTCACACTTTTATTATAGTTAAAATTACTGTTTCTTCGATAATTCATGCGAACTTCTTGGCCGATAGTGCTGGCTGCCATTAAACAAAATATCAACAATCACAGTTTATATCTCTACCTCGCTGCTCTCGGTTAAATTCATTACTATTACTATTTATTACTCTATAGTTTACATAATGCCTCTTTAAAAAAGAAAATGCTATTCTAAGTTTGAGGAATTTTGAGGATTAAAGCTATCAGGAAAAACCCATGAAGGTAAGGCGTTCTAGAGATGAGAGGCTCTGTTGAAAAAATCACTTTGAAAAGCAACAGTTCTGCTTTATATGAACCGTAAAAGGATGGGTGGCAATATTTGCACCGGTGTTACGCGATAGGTTTGCTAGTTTAGGTAAAATTGATTTAATATCTGTAGAAGTTCGTTCATCCATAATGTATTTGTAGAAAATTGTCAGATCAGCAACATTTCATCTGTGCTGTAAAGAATCAAGCTCATTAGTAAGAGTTGAGATGCGTTTCATAGCTCTGCGCTGAACAGAATCAAGGCAATTCAAATTACTATAATAAGTTCCACCCCATATGTGAGAACAGTTCTCCATTCAGGGACGTATAAATGATTTGTAAATTAATAGAAGCTGTTCGTTATTAAAAAATTTACGACATCGTCCCAAAAAGCCCAATCTTTGAACAGCGTTCTTAGCTAGGTTTAAAATATGAGAATTCCATTTCAGATCATTTTAAACTTCTACTCCTAGAAGTCTAACAGATTATTTCTCTACAAGATCTTTAGAGCCGAACTTTAATGGAAACGGATTAGGTGTGGATAATCTAGAAAAATGACAAGCCTGTGTTTTGCTCGTATTGAACTCAACACTATTAGCGAGCCCCCAGTCCAAAATAGTTTTAAGGTCATGGTTTAATGAATCCATCAAATTTGATCTACAGTTATTAAGCACTAATGGTGAATATAGTTTAGGGTTTTCATGAGACGCATGAAGAGTGCGATCATCAGCAAAACTATGGATAGGACTAATTGTTCAA
The DNA here is from genome assembly GCA_963693315.1 of Diogma glabrata. Taxonomy (NCBI): domain Eukaryota; kingdom Metazoa; phylum Arthropoda; class Insecta; order Diptera; family Cylindrotomidae; genus Diogma; species Diogma glabrata. Next base: position 158,673,385 of record OY856186.1, read on the forward strand.
TCCAGCAAGTTATTAATATAAATGATTTTAAGCGACTTGTTCCAGACATGAGTGACAAAGGAAAGTAAATTTCCCGTCGCTTTTTCTTTTCGAAATCCATATTGGCTTTCATTAAGTAGTTTGGAAGACTCTAAGAAGCTCATTATATTAAAATTAATGTATTTCTCAAAAATTTTAGATACAACCCATAAAATTGAAAAGGGGCTGTAATTTGTTGGAACAGTCTTACTACCCTTTTTTGGAACTGGTTGTACGTTTGCTATTTTTCAAATTTCGGGAAAAAATTTCTTTCATATATGACAAATAAAAGATTTTAATGAGGATTGGTACTAACTCTCTAGCAAAGGTTTTCAGAATAATTGGAGGAATATGATCTGGCCCAGATGCTTTGTTAGTTTGAATATGTAAAAGCATTTTCCGAATGATGTTTTTACGGAAAACTATGCGCATCATGTTGTGCGAAACTCTAGGAATTGGCTTAGGTAAGAAATTCTGTTCTTTTAGTGTAGAATTTTTAGAGAAATGATTTCCCAGAAGGTTAGCTTTTTCTGTTGGGTCAATGACCGGCATATCTCTAGCAATTAGGAGAGGTAGAGAAGACTTTCAAAAATTGCCTTGTACAGCCTTATCCGGTTTATAGAAATTCCGTGAACCAGTTGGGTGTTCAGCAAATTTAGATGCTTTTTTCCTATTGAAGAGATTTTTTTCTGCATCTATTAGTTTTCTACTTATATTATTTCTCTCACTTCAGTACTGTCTAAGGTTTTCATCAGTTTTGTTTTGATAAAACTTTTGAAATGCCTTCTTCTTTATATTAATTGCCTTTTTGCATTTTTTGGAAAACCATAGATCAGCCTTAAAAACAGGGAATCTATTGGAAAAAATTCCGCATACCCTCAATAATATCCTCCGAAAAATTTAACGCAGCTATGTATTGACAGGTAAGACAATTACGTTTGCAGGAAAACCGCTTAAATAAATCTCTAAGACCCTCATGAGGATTGGCTTTAAATTGTTTTGGAATTTGTAAATTTAACTGAGAGATCAAATTATGATTTGAACCACCTAAAAGGTATTATACTTTAAATTGTACCAGGTAAGGATCATTTGTTAAAACAAATAAAGTAAGTTACTATTTTGTCCAGAAATTTCAGGCACTCTAGTAGGCTGATCTATAATCCTTGTGTAATTATGGTTAAGAGCAAATAGCTCAGCCTGTTTACCTATCTTATCAGTAGTGGAACTTAAAAATAATTATTTCCTAAATCAGCAATTAGAAATAGATTTCACTGCGCCACAAATGAACAAAAACAAATTAACACAAATTGTGTTACTTTTTAATCGCCCTATAAGAGAAAGGGTTGGTGTGACGTATTATTATAATATAAATGGCTTAAAATTAAATATAGTTTTAAATTGTTTGAAAACTTAGAAAAACGTGATAGTTTTGGTTCTTTTGGTTCTTAAAACACAGCTATTACTTTCATCTAGTCACAACCCTCTATATTCAAAACTTGATTATTTGACGCCATATGCAAAATAAAATGAACCTTGCAATATGCAAAATGATGAATTAGTGTTTTGATTAAATTTTTTATATTGTTTTTTAATTTTCTTTTATTAAATTTTATAATTCAAAATGGTACTATAGGTTCACGATTTTCTGTGCTAAAAAATCAATCAGGCTAGTAATATCGAAAGTTTTGATCCAATAATTAAATCAAACCGTCCTATGATGAAATATTGGTCTATGTCCTATTTTGTTATTTGATATATTTGTTTGTTTAGTTTATCCATTCTTAAAAAATACTTAAAATAAAATCAAAAGATTTGCGCCAACTAAATAACGAACGACGCATGAGTGACCTAAGTTCTAAAAGGTTTTTGTATGTTGTTGTGACACATATTGTAATTCCTATTATAGAATACACATTTTATTTTATACAGAAAATTGGCAGTCTTGAATACATCATAAATTACCTGGGTCTACGAAATACTTATACGTTTGGTTGCCCTTAGTGGGAAAATTCAAAAGTCTCAAATGTTATTTAAGTAAAAATTTGTCTGTATGATTCAACATTTTAGGTGATTGAAACCAGTGGGAACTTCAAAAAACTAATATAATGGTTGGTTGTTAACGCTTATGTCATTGTAGTTGACGTTTGTTGTTTGATAACAACAAAACTATTGATAAAAAATTATAAACTAAATGGGTGAAACGAAGTTAATTAACAAAGTGAGAAACACTTAAACTTACAACTGAATTTGATCCTAATAACATAGCCTGTCCAACAAATTTGTAGGGATATATTGACCATCCTAAATCATTCCTGTTTGTTTTCTTTTGGTTTTAAATACGAATAAGCAAAAAGAAGACTTAAAAACAAAAAATATTTAGAAGGAAAATGTAACTTAAAACTGGTTTCAGAAAGTAATGGTGGTAAAATTAAAAGAAGGATTTCAAAAGAATCTGAATGGATTTGGCTTAAACCAACAACAGTAACCTACCAAGTGAAGAGTTCAACCTAATAGCAGAATAAGATGAACTAACAGAAAATGCTGGAATTTAACATGTTTGCTGGAATTTAACATACAAAACAGAAAAAAGATATGACTTATTTCATCCACTTTGAAAGCTAAAAATTTGCGTCTATCAACACCTCAGAAAGCATGTTGTGGTAGAACCTAGTTCTTTAAAGGTTTTTATGTGCTGTTGTGAAGCATATTATAATTCCTACTACACAACACATTTTATTTAAAATAAAAGAAATGCTAGAAAGTAACGAGGTCAAAGAAATCAAGTCAAACCAGAAACCATAATTACCTGTCTACCTGAAAAGCCAGAAAAATCGTTACCTTCTTAATTGTCAAAGCAATCACTTTCAAATATTTAAATACAAATATTTTGAAATTTTCATCGTCCAATTTTCTTTATGATATAAAACAGGAACTCTTTTTTTATAACATCAAAAATAAATTTCACTATATATACGGAAAACGTATAGACTAAGCTAATCGACAATGTAATTATTTCACAATAATAATACAAATAAACATAAAATACCGGAAATTTAAAAAAAATCGTTAAAATTTTTTTACAAAACTTATAATTCTTACCTTAAAAGTTTTTTCAACATAATCCATTTAAGAAAACAAAATCCAAAAAATCTTTTAAATTTATTTTATTGCAAAAATAATTCACATTTTCCCATTACCTTTATCCAACTTCAAAACCTCTTACAAATTTTAATTAGCTCACTTATATGTATATTGACACGACATCTTACATATTTTTTTATATTTTTCTTATAATAAAAAATTTAATAAAAAAACACTGAATTTGATTAAAGTTAAAAAAATTAAAAAGATTTTAGCTCAATTAAATTTTTCGTAATGCAAATTTTTCACACAAAACAAAAACATGATATCAGCCAATTAACTCGAGAATGCTAATAACTCTACCACAATCAATCGTAACTATCTCACATATCACAATGTACCGCACGCTTTTATCACATGTGAGTATATGCCTGTCACAAGTGTGAATCGTTTGAATGTTCAATGAAGACTATTTCTGTAACAAAACTTATAAGCAGATTGAAATAATAATAATATAATCAACAACAAAAAAATGCATACATTTTTCTCTCCTTTCCTTGTTGCTTGTTGTGAATTGTGAAGAACGTTTTGTTTTCTTTCAATTTAATTCTTATTTTTTTGGTGAATGGTAATCATTATGGTGATGATGATGATGATGATACTGATGGTATGGTATTGCATTGTGGAGAAAATCTGAAATAAAAACAACAAACCAGCTGATATGTTAGAATTCGACATTCCTCGGATTCATTTCAATGAAATTCGAAACTACACATATGAAGATAGATTTTGTTGTTGTTTTAATTCAAGTATTATGTGTAGTCCCCTCTATTTTTATGATTTCGTTATTTTTTGAAGTTTATGTTTATGCTATGTTATGTTGTGTTATGTTTATGGAACGAGGAACAGTGATGTTGATGATGATGATTTTAATACAGATATGGTTTAAGTAATAACAGAGATCATAAAACAGAAAATAATTTTTCTCATTGTATTTGATTGATGTTTAATGCATGATATAGTGGGAGATATAACTAACTACTTTGCATCATTTATTTGAAAACACTTAAGAATGAATTTATTTGATTTTTTTAAGGCGAGACAATTTTCATGGGAAAATTATGTTTGTCGTGTTTGTTTTATTGTTCTTATTTCTCGTAATGTAACCCTATTGACGAGACTGTGGTGTCTGTCTGTCTATATATTATGTTGAATTTTTACTCAAACCATAAATCCTGTAGTTTACATTGAACTACAATTTTAAATTGCTATATGTAAAACTCACTAGTACAAACTAGGGTTTCTCATTCCCCGTAAAAATACAAATCCCGGGAAGCTGGGAAATCCCGGGATTCGCTAAAAAGCTAGAACTTTCTAATTGGATTATAGAAAAATGTGTAAAATTAAAACAGTACAAAAAATGCGCTACTGATTTTTAAATTTCCATTATTTCTATTAGAAAAACTTCAAAAAATTAAATAAAAAGAATTCATGGAAACAAAACAAAAATAAATTCATAATATTAATTTTTCAAAAAACTAGGTTGTCTTGTCAATGGCGCCATCAGTCAATTTCAACCGAATTTTCGTGAGGAAACCTGCCACAGAAAAAGCTCTTTCCGATTCAATTGAGGTCGGTGAAATAGTCATTTGTGCATTGTATAATCTAAATTATTTGTGCGCTGCTTAGTTGCTTCAAAAAGTACCAATTCTTTTGTGATCTTTTTAACGTTATATGATACATGTTCTGTGATAGAAACAAATGCACATGAACCAAAATCAAAATCACAATAACAACGGTACTTCTTAGCACCATAAACAAAAAATATTGGACGCTCAGTCCGTATTTTGCAATTGAACATTGAAGGCACTAGCAAGTCAAAAACTGAACACTTAGAAAGAGTATTAAAGTTATTATTTCAACATTATTTCGACATCAACGTTGTAATTCTGGCAGGAAACGCATATGCAACAGATGAAGCGCAACTTACTTCTAGAGGAAAAATTGTTGGTTACAAACTACATAATTAGTGCTATTTACCTTCAAACATATGGATCTGGCACGTATATTAAGTCAGATATCATGAACTGCACCCATGTACTTACACAGACGGACAACGATATATATCTTATTGTTGTTGATATATCGAACACGAAGATTGTTAACGTATACAAGCCCTAAATATAGCGTGGCCAGCTGATACTCTACCACTAACAGCCACCTACCTCTAACACTTTAATAGCCATCACAATCAGTGATGTGAATGTGATGTGAATAGCCATCACGATCAGTGACTCAAATAACAATCCCAATGGCATACAGCTAACTGACGAGACCAATCAACAACATGTTCCTAGTATATGATACGAAAGACATTAAAACCTAATTAGATCTGCTAGATGGCCAAGTGATTACAATTCCAACCTCTGTTTTTCCACAAAAAACGAACAACTAGGGTTACGTAGGGTTACTAGGGTTCCAATATCTAGGGCTGTCTTACAAGGTTTTCCACGCTCTCAACATCGTCCAGTAATTTTTGAGGTAGGTATTAAAATAGCACACGTAAACTCTACTCCTCAACCTAGATGCAATTTTAACAAAACTGACTGGGCTAAATATGGGTCACACAGTGATTCACTAGATCCAACCCATTTCTAAAAATTACGATAGGTTTGTAGGAGCCATCATTTCAACTGCAAAGAAATGCATCCCAAAAGGCTTCCGGTGAAGAATACATTCCTGGTTAGAGTAGAGAGAGAGAGCGATATATTTATTATTTGAGGAGCACCTTAGTAGTGGTGAGGCAGACGTGGTTGATGTCTTAATATACTCACTGGACACCACGAGGAAACAAAAGTGGATTAACGATGTTGAAAACATTGATTTTTCCCATTCTAGTAGGGAAGCTTGGAGTCTTCTTCGAAAGCTGGGTGGCTCAAACTCAGTTACTAATGCTAACAATGAAATAAGTCCAAAGGAAATTGCAAATCACATTGAAAACATGTCCCTCTATTAATCGCCTTCATAAGAGAACCATTAAACGTAAATTAAGAGAAATGAAGCGCAAGTTTTGTTTTAGGTAGATTTCACAAAAAATCTACCTATTTTAAGTTAAGTTTTATTGGTTTTAATTTGTTGTGTTTATATGTGTCAAAAAAAATCATGACACCATATATGGTGTGTCAAAAAAAATGTTTTCCTAATTTTGAACAAAATTAATTACTACAGAGGAAAAAGAATTAAAAACTACTCGATTTTCGAGTGAGAAAATTTTTAATATCTTTGAAAAGAGAAAAAAAAATGTTAATAAAAATTAGCGGGATACCCCGGAAATTTGATTGAAATCCCGGGATAGCGGGATGAATATTTACGCCGGGATCCCGGGAAAAAAACGGGATCCCGGGATCCCGTTTGAGAAACCCTAGTCCAAACAATACAATGGAGTCAAAAACAAAACAAAAAGCGGCTGTCTTTGTTTGAGCGAAGCCTGAGGTGGAACCGATTAAACCGACTAAAAATTTTCAACTTTTTCTATACAAAATCTATACAAAATCGACCCAACCCAACTGTTAGACTTATTAGTCCAGAAACTTAGCAGGAAAGTTCTTCATTTAGTCGAAATGAAATTTAATCTAACGCGATCTAATATTATCCAAAAAAACTGTGTCCATTAGTCCAGAAAACTACTAAGAAAACCTCTCCATTTAGATCAGTGTAGATCAGTGAAGATCAGTGATCAAAATTGGAATCACTCAAAAAACTTCTTGCAATACTTTTCCATATAGAATGGAAAATCGAATCAAGACGCCGATGATATGAACCTGACCTTTTCCGATTTTTTTTTTAACTTCGTAAATCGTTAGTATTGCTACGTTTTTCCAACCTTCCTTCGAATTGGCCTAACTCACAATTCGAAAACGCAATTCCCAAATCTCTTCAGAGTTCGATCACTGATTAGTAAGCACAAACACCAGGTTTTATTAAGTATTCAACGCCTTAATTGTTTCACAACAACAGGAAAACAATACAGCAAACAATATTCCTTACTAGAATATTCTTTCAACAGCTTCAGAAACTCCAACAGTTGATTGTAGAAATTTCCAGTAATACAACGTTTAAAGTAATACACAAATTATTTCTACTTAATAACACTTTAAACTTTATTCACAAAAACTAATTTAAAAATCACTTTTATAATTTTAACTGCACTATCGCAGGTTTAAAAAATAAAACTAATTCTGTCTTGCAAGTTATCCCTCTTTATATACGATTTTGCGTTATCTAGAAAATTCGAGGTCACATTTTAGAAACCTTTAGAAAATAGTAGAATATTCGATTAATCTACGTTATGCTGATTTGATTCATCAAATCATTCAATTTTATATTGACAATGACCCTAATTCTAAGAACAGGACAACAACAACAACATTATTCATTTCATTAACTTGTTGTAGTATTTTGTTGATTTGATTTTCCTGGAAGTGACCGTAATCGTCTAGATCTTTCTGTAATCGTCTAGATTTTTCTGTACTCGTAACAGTATAATAAAAAAAAATTAATACGTATTTTTATTTTTGTCAATTTTTCTCTAGTTTTGACACAGAATGGCTCGAAATTTCTTAAGACATTTAGTGATATAATCAAACATCAAAATTGAATTGTGTTAGAACGGAATATTCGATTTGAGTAATTTTTTTTAGTTTGAAAGATACTTAGCGAGGGTTTTTTCCTTTTTGTTTTCTTTCATTTTCTTTTATATTTTAAAGGTTTATTATTTACTCAAAACATACTAAAAGCGCAGACATGCATTATTTTTTGGTTTTGAGATAAATGCATTTGAATATATTATTAGTGTGAATTTTATTTTACTTTTTGTCATTTACTAAAAACTAGTTTACTAATTCTATTCAACTTTTTTTGTTTAAAAAGTATTAAATAAGGCTTAATTAAAAAACTGCAATATATTTTATTACAAGTACTGTGTTAAATATTAATGCAAAAAGCATTCTATTGTTACGATTACAGAAAAATCATAACAAAACACAACAACAAAGTAATGAAACGAATAGTGTTATTGTTGTATTCTTAGAACTTGGGTCAACATAAAATTACTTTATGAATCAAATCATCATAACGTAAAATAATCGAATATTCTAGTGTTTTCTCAATGTTTCTAAAAAGTGATTATGCAGAACCGTATATAAGGATGGATGTCTTGCAATACTAGATTTAGTTTTATTTTAAACCTGTGACGGTAAAGTTAAAATTATAAAAGTAATTTTTAAATTAGTTCTTGTGAATAAAGTTTTAAGTGTTATTGAGTAGAAATGTGTATTATTTTGTGTATTATTTTGAACGTTGTGTTACTGGAAATGTCTACAATTTACAACAGACTTTCAACAGCGCTTGCTCACACTTCCAGCTCGAATTATGTCACAGGTAATAACACAATAAGAGCCTATCAACCATATAAATATCCACGTACAAATACACAATGTGTAAAAATACATTCATTTATAAATGATCGGAATAATTTCATATCGCTACTATGAATTCACCATGTCCCAGACAAGGCTCAGTTGTGGTGTTAGTATGACGGAAGAGAACAACATGCATAGAAGCCACAATACTTAATACAAGTAGAAAGGTTAAAAAAAAATACGCACTCGTACAAAGAGAAAAAAAAATCAGATTATTAAACACAAAGGCACTGAGGCACTTAAAAAATACAAAAATCATGCAAAAATCAACAGGAAAAAAAACAGAAAGAGGGGGAAAAGCATAAGAGGTACAAAAGATATCATGCAGAGGGCACTAGTCGAGCTATCAGTTATCATTGATTCGAATATAATAGTTTTTTTAACTTATATTTACTTTGATGGAAATCGAAGTATTGAGCATTTTTATTCGCGTTCTGTAACATTCTTGTGATAGGCTCATTTCTACCATAATCTGTGCGATGGAAATCAATTCTGAAGTAAGAAACATACCTAGTTGCGTGATAATTGATATTAATGTTTATGAATTCTGAAATTGAGGAATTAACAGCATCAGTCAAAATTCGATGGACAAAAACAACGTCAGCTATTTAACGACGTTTCTACAGACTGTGCAAACCAAGAAGCCTAAGTCGATCCAGATATGGAGGCAAGTTGTGTGGATCAGCCCAAGGAAGACCTCTAAGTGCAAAACGCACAAATATGCGTTGGAAATCTTCAATTCTTTTGATATGTACGTGGTGATAGGGTGACCAAACTTGAGAAGCATGTTCAAGCAGTGGTCTAACGATGGATAAATAGAGAGCCCTGGTGACATAAGGGTCAGAAAATTCTTTAGACCATCGTTTAATGAAACCAAGTGCTGAGTTGGCCCGACTAACAATGTTGTCGATATGGGATCTAAAATTAAGCTCACTATCACATAAAACGCCTAGGTCTCTAATTAAATGCGCTCTTGATATTATATCGCCATTGATAGTATACCTACCGCGTGTAGTATACCTATCGTATACCTACCGCGAGTAGGTAGTTTATATTTTTTCCTAGAAAATATAAGCGTTTGGCATTTAAAAATATTTAGTTCCAAGAAATTTTTGGTGCACCACATGAAGAAATTATTTAAATCGCTCTGTGGAATATTTGAGTCCAAAGTTGACGAAATATTACGGGAAATTTTCATATCATCAGCATATACTAAAATTTTAGAGTGTTTAATTACAAGTGAAACATCATTAATAGCTAAAATAAAAATCAGTGGTCCCAAATGACTACCTTGAGGTACCCCTGATTTAGCCATAAAAGGCTCAGAGAAGGCTGATCTAAAGCGGACAAGATAATGTCGGTCTTTTAGATATGAACTAAACCAATTTACAATATGAGTTGGAAAACCTAAGGCACGAAGCTTAAATAATATCAATTTATGTGACAACTTGTCAAAGGCTCTACTAAAGTCAGTAGCAATTGTATCTACTTCAAAACCCGATTACATGGACTTTATGGTGCTAGAGACAAATTTGGTGAGGTTAGTGGTCGTAGATTTTCCTCAAAGAAATCCGAGCTGATGCGATGAAAAAATCGGTTTGCAACATAAATAAAGATAATCAAAAATTACGCTTTCAAATAATTTTGGAATGGACGATAGTTTGGCAATGGGTCTATAGTTTACAATGTCAGCTTTGCTACCCTTTTTATGAACGGGTACTATAAAAGAACTCTTCCACAAAGAAGGAAAAATGTCAGAAGAAATGGATCTTTGAAAAAGCAAGGTTAAAGGCCGTGCCAAATCATCAATGCATTTTTTTAAAACTATTGCTGGCAGCCCATCGGGATCTGAAGAAAAGTCGTCCCTTAAATTATTGATTTTATCTCGAACTGATTCACAGTCGATATTAATTGAAATTAAAGAAGTTTGAGGAGAGTTACTTAAATAACTGAAATAGTTTTCATCAGGCTCAGAGGTATTTTCTGAAAATGCCAAACTGAAAAAATTTGCAAACAAATTAGAAATGATTTTCGGATCATTAGAGGAATTATTAGAGTATGTTAACGTAGGAGGATATCCATCTGTTTTTCTTTTATTGTTAACAAATTGCCAAAACCGTTTAGGATCAGATATTAAGTCAAATTGCATTTGATGAATATAATCAGAATATAGACTCTCACAAAGTAAATAAAATTCATTGAAGGTATTTAGATATTGATATAATAATCAGACTGGGATCAAAAAATGAAATACCTGTTCCACAGCTTATTTCTCCGATTGCGCAGAACTCGAGGACTTCTATTATACCAAGGAGGAGATGAAGAAAAGTTTTTATGTGCCGTAAATGGGACACATTGCAGAAGGCATTCGAAAATTTTATTGTAAAAATTAGAGCAAATTTCATTTACGTTACTATTAGTTTCTGATATAAAATTAAAATGAATGTTACTAATCAAATGATTAAGTTTATGGAGATCTGCTTTTCGAAAATAAAATTTCTATGAATTTTCTGACTCTACGTTATTATTACCATTCTCAAAAGAAAAAACAAGTGAAAGTGGAGGATGGTAATTATCAATAATAGACAGGATGTGAGTACTTTCTGAAACAAAACAATTATTAACGTTACTAGTGAAAATCACCGTTGGAGTTTCTGAAGCTGTTGAAAGAATATTCTAGTTAGAAATATTGTTTACTGTACTGTTTTCCTGTTGTTGTGAAATGATTCAGGTGTTTAATACTTAATAAACCTTGTGTTTTTGCTTACTAATCAGTGATCGAATCCAGGAAGAGATTTGGGAATTGTGTTTATCGAATTGAAAGTAAGGCCAATTCGAAGTAAGGGTAGAAAAACGTAACAATATTTAACTTTCAAGCAAGCTTTGCATTTTTTTATGATGAATATGTGTAGCAATTTGCATTATATTAAAACAGATACTGAAAATTTGTTATTATGTAAAAAAAAAAATAATAAATAATATTGAAGTGTTTTATTGTTTAATATTTTTTTAAAAAATTATGATGCACTATGGTACGATATATACGATACACACACACTATGATGATACGAATTTTGAAACAATTTTGGCGAAATATCGTGATAATTTAAAAGTAATTAATTTAATAAAAAAATTAATGCCACTTAACTTTTAATCAATCCATGAATTAATGTTTTGCTTTAAATCAGTATAAAAAATATCGTTCTGTAGTTTGACCTCCAAAATCGTCAATCTCTTCGTCGCTCTGCAAAAAAAACAACTCACAATGACAGCGGTTTAATACGGTTTATCGTTGTTTGTTATCATGTTAATTAAGAACCATTTTTTAATACAGAAAATCTCTGAGTAAATATCCGTTAATGAATGAAGATAATTTTGTCTGCTTTTGTTTCCAATTCTAGGAGAGTCATTTTTAAATGCAGCTAATTCACGTTCTAAGTTCTGATTGATCATAATAACATGGTCAAACTGTTTAGTGGTTATGTTTAGTGAAAAAACGACCGTTACTTTTTGAACAACATTCTAATTGATCGCAAACATTGCTATAATTGTCTGTTTTCGGTTTTGTAACTGGAACGTGTGGCAATTAATGTACTTTATTAACCTTTTTGCGCATCTGAAGATTCTGTTTGACTTGGAGATAAATAGAAAGCCTTTTCTTCACGCAGTTTTGCCGACTCTAGTGTCTCTATTTCAAAAAAGAAATAGAAACTATTAAACTAAAACTATTGTGAGTTATAATTCATCAGATTCAAAATATGCAGCGCGAACCGAGGTTATAGTTCGTTCTACTTTAAAATCCGGGAAAAGCTAGCTTATTACCGAACTAACATTATTCCAGTTTTCACGTAACATGTATTCGCATCGCATTATACTAAAGACACAAACAAATTGTACAAATTTATTTACATCGCTCAATATTTGCATAATATTATGTCTTCCCCCGGTTCGGTTTTAATTACAACTGCAGTGATCCTTACTCTCAGAACCGAGCTAATCTTTTACACAATTTCCTACATATAAATTTCGTGTTTCTGAATTTTCGTTTTGTGAGTTTTCTGTCATCCAAAACTGCAGATCTCTTGTATTGGCTTGTTTTGTTGATTCATCAATGCACATATCTTGACTGCCGAGATTGATGAGCAATGATGTTTTACTTCGGTCTGAAAGACAAAAGTATTACATTCTCAAGCCAAAAGTGAAATTCTAGCCCCCACTTTTTTTGGTATTTCTCGACGTTTTAAGACCTACTAATTCTAAAAAAGCAAACAACATAAAATGTATGTCTGTCTGCCGTCCATCATTACCTACGAAATCTAGAAAACCGCTGGAAGGATTTCAAAAATTTATTTTTCTAAAAATAAGTAAGCTCAATGAGCAAATCCGAAACGACGGTGTGTTCGATAGCTGTACAGAAAGTGTGTCACAAAAATCGTCAAAACAAGGAAATTTGCACATTTTTTGCTAAAAAACGTTCATTTCAAGTGATAATGTGAGTAGTAACATTGAATTTGGAGAAATCTTGATCGGGATTGGTAAATGAGACAAAAACTAGATTATTGCATTATAGGCTTATAAAAAAGGCTTGTGCCAAGATTTTTTTTAACTAACTAATAAAACACAAGCAAAATCGCATATCAATCCAATGTGTCAGAGATGTTGATCAAAATTAACATACAAAAACATACTACATTGCAACACTAGTCACGGATTATCTCAGATTCATCACACCAACGAACTCGGCAGCTATACGTCGATTAACATTTAAAATGGAGGACAAAGTCTGACCTCATAACGCATGTTATTGTGGGATCTAGGTCTTAAAAGGCATCTATGTGTTGTTGTGACACATATTGTAATTCCTATAACCCAACCCTTTTTACCCAGCTAAAACTAAGCAAAAAGGAGGATTATGTGGTTGATCGGTATCGATGTATGTATGTTTATCTGTTCCCTCACATACTCGATGATGACTTATAAAATTGAATAATGTACCCTCTAGCTAGATGAGATAGTCATAAACTAAATTAACTAGTCCTAAACCAAACAAAAAATTAACTTAACGATGTCATGTTGGGTATCTAATGAAAGGGCTTAATTAACACATTTCGAAAGTATATGTGTGTTATCTGTTGCTCGCGACTTTGCTTACATGCACATATGCACACGGTAATTGGGAATAATTTCTATATATACACACGCCTCTGATATGAGCCAAACATATTTTGTATCCAAACTACCCAGAATACATATATGATAAATATACGTATCTCATTATTTACAATAGTAGACATGTTAAAATTATATCAGCTGGTGTTATAATAATAACATAAACTGGATGTACTTCTAGAGAGTACTGGCTAACACTCCTATTTAATGAATGTGCCTTTGTTTATTGCGATATTAAATACGGGTTGTTCGTTGTGTACCCGTTAACGTAGAGGTATACAACCGCAACTATTAAACTGTCCCCAGTAGAATTTATTTTTTTTGGACAACGTAGCAAGGTGAAACCTCTGTGCAAGGTGAAACTGTATTGAACACTGAAAACTGCTTAAGGCTTTCAAATATTCAACAAACCATTCCTTGCATTTGTTTTGTAGTATTATTATGTCTGACTTCCTTTTAGGCTCAAAATGTGATGCGTTTTTCGGTCAATACAGGTTTTCCGACATATTGCATAATTCACACGGCTTCTAAGTAAGTGTTATATATAAACAATCTGATAAACCCGATTATACGTATACAAAACTCGGTCTGACAATGAAATCTATACCTATTTTTAGCGGTTATCCTGCCGCTTGGAATTTTTTTTTCATTTGCAACATATACAGAAAAATAATACACTCCACTCCATAGACGAACGTAGGGTTTACAAATGTATGCAGTGATTAATAATAAGTGAAGTATTTCTTACATCTATTGAGGAGGGCGAGTTTCTAGACGCACTATTTGAAATTATTAATATATGATCGATTCTACCGACGTTTTATTTTGAACAAATAACTTGTCAAGTATACTAATATCTGCAATTATTCATTGCTAGTGATTTGCAATTCGTGAAGAGGGAACAAAACTGAGCCTTGGAGTACAGAAAAGGTAATATATAATTTTTGCAATTAAAAATTCTTTTAAAAGATTGTTCATCTGATTTGAAAGTCAAATGTTCCAAAAATTTTTAAGCAATGTTCTGAGTTCTTAAAGCTTAAATTGTTTGCTCAATGACCTTAAAAGTTCAATTGATAAAAAACCACTTCCGTCACTATATCATCAATTCACGTGTTTTGTATATTCAAAACTAAAATATATAAACAACCGGTAAAAATTAAATAATAAAATAAAAATAATAAATATATATACCCAAGACAAAATGTATAATAATATAGTTTATAATAGTTTTGATGAAAGAAAAATAAATGCCCGCGAGAATCTTAATAAATTTTTTTTATTCTTTCGAATGTTTATTTGTCTGTTTAATTTTTAAATGATAAATTATAGAAATAAAAGAAATAGGAAAAGAATTTATTATGAAAACTGATTTAATCGGAAATCAAGTAAATAAAAACGGAGTATACTGTTGGAAAATTAATTATTGTTTTGTAAACTATGACTACTAATCATTGAAAAATATGGTAGTAGTGCAACATTCTAAAGCTTCTGTATGCTTGATTACTTCAGTATCTTTCTTAGTCAATAAGGTTTTAGATCTAGCTGATAATCGATAGATATACATATACATTATCGTTATAGATATACATTTCAAGTATACAAGGGCTGGAGATCCGAGATATCACAATGAACCTCTAAGTGAGTCATAATAATCCCGTTTCTCAACATTGTTATTTCATCAATTCATACAGTTTTATGTGTTGAGTCTTATATGCAGGCCAGATTGTGGTATATTATTGAAGATTTTTACATGAAAAAACATCTATTTTAACCGGGATTTTAACCCAGACTCTTCTAGTCTAGGTCAGCCTGAATAAAGCCTTAGCAGTTTGGGTATAAATATCACCGAAGTACCGATCCAACGTATAAAATAGCTTAACAATATTTCATTTAAGATTTTTTGTGGCTAAGATTACCTACTGAAATTTCTATCAAGAATAAAATTCGACTAAACTTCTAAATAGAAAATACATTTCTCATTTTTTTTAAAAAAAAGTGTTGTATTATAACAACAACACATAGATACCTTGTAAGACCTAGGTCCCACAACAACATTTGAGATGTGAGATGTTGATGAACGCTTTTTTCAAATTTTTGTGGATTGAACGCCCCGTAACTATTGATTCGGGGAAAGCATTCCCTTTGTACGATGCACGGATAAAAGAATCTTTCTGCATTCTGTCACTATGACAGTGAGTGATCTCAACAGTTTGACTGTTTGCAGAGACTAATTGAAGTGTAAAACGGGAAAAAGAATGTGGTTGAGGCATGACATGTTGGTTACGATTACCATCTAACTCGAACTGCTGAAGACAAATAGAAACATATCTTCGATTTCAGGAATTAGGTCACATACAATGATATCATAAAATAAAAATAAAAATAAATTTAAATTTACAAAAAAATTATCACAGCTTTCAATTTTTTTTTTTTTTTTTTATTCAATGTTAGGCATGTTTAGTGTTAACCAATATAGATCAACGTCTCTGAATATCCGAAGATACCATGCTAACTAGGGAGTTAGGGTTCGAAAGTATTATTCAATTTTCTTTGAGGAATTTATTAACGTTGATCTTAAAGTTTTGAGGATTAAAATTATCAGGAAAGACCCACGCCGGTAAGGCATTCCAGAGATGAGAAACTCTGTTAAAAAAATCGCGTTGAAAAGCGACAGTTCTACACCTTGTCACTTGAACCGTAAAAGGATGGGCTGCTATTGATGCCCTGGTGGAACGCGCGAAGTTTGCTGGTTCAGGCAAAATCGATTTGTTCTCCGTAGACGCCTGTTCGTCCATAATATACTTGTAAAATACCGTCAAATCAGCGACGTCTCTTCTATGTTGCAAGGAATCAAGCTCGTTAGTAAGAGTCGAGTTGCCGATCAATTTAACAGCTCTCCGTTGTATAGAATCAAGACATTTTAAGCTACTTATGTAGGCTCCACCCCATATGTGAGAGCAATACTCCATGCAGGGACGAATAAATGATTTATATATTAAAAGAAGCTGCTCGCTATTAAAAACCTTACGACAACGACCCAAGAATCCTAATTTTTGAACAGCGTTCTTAGCTAGGTTAAAAATATGAGAATTCCATTTCATATTATTTTCAATCTCAACTCCTAGAAGTCTAACAGATTCTTTCTCTTGAAGATCATTCGAATCGAACTTTAATAAAAACGGATTAGGTGTTGATAACCTAGAAAAATGACAAACTTGAGTTTTACTTGTGTTGAATTCAACACTGTTAGCAACGCCCCAATCTAAGATGGTTTTTAAATCAATATTTAATGACTCTATCAAGTTTGATCTAGCGACATTAAGATTTGATGGTGCATATAAATTTGGCATTTCATGTGACGCGTGAAGTGTGCTATCATCAGCAAAACTATGGATGGGATTAACTGTTGCATCTAGCAAGTCATTAATATAGAGAAGAAAAAGATTAGGTGATAAAGCGGAACCTTGAGGAACACCAGCATTAGTTGAAAAGTTATTCGATGAAACACCATCAACATTGACCTGAAATTTGCGCTCGGAAATAAAGCTTTGGTTCAATTTCTTCTTCTGCAAGTTCAATTTCTTAATTTGGTATATCATTGTATAGTATACGGGAGCTTACGAAATACTGAAACACTGTATTTCGTAAACTCCCGTAGATGGTGTAATAACCGAAATCGATAGAGCGGTTAAGGTTTAGTTAAATATTGTAATTATTCTTGATTATTTTTATTTTATTAAACATTAACAGATAGGTACTATTTTGCAAAACAACAAGTGTTTTTATTTCAATTGAATTTTAGATTTATGGGGCCTCAAAAATATAGGGGCCCAGTGCGATTGCACTTGTTGCACTGGCGATAGTACGGTGCTGCAAACATTCATCAAGATTAAATTTTGGACGGATGCTGAAGTGTGGAAATAGATATATAAACAAAGTCAAGCAACAGCAGTTGCGTGGTGTACCTCACTTATTTTGTTCAACACACTCGAAAATTTAATCAAATTGATCTCATGTTTAAGACACTCTTCCCAGTTTACAGAAATTATGGTATGCAAACCCTCTTGCGCCAACCCAAGTATCCTAAGTTGGATGTATATAATGACAATATGAAAATCGTATATCCCTACTGGCAAAATCAAAGTACGAGTTCGAGAACGATTCAATTATATTGCGGACTCGAAATCCGATTAACTTTGTGACCAAAATCCAACAATGAGTTGGATTGTCCGTAGATTTGTTCAATGAATTTGGTCCAAAATCGTTCATGCATCCGATATTCAGAAATATCCATACTACCCTTAAAACTACCTAATACAAATATTGAAGTAATAAATTATGGACGAAATTAGGGAATATCCAAAAATAATCACCAATATATTGATTTCATTACAAAAACTTTTATAGATAAATATGTACATACATATAATTATTTTTTGTGGGCGAGATGGAGAAGTGGATAAGTCAACAATATCACTTACAAGGAAGTTAAGCAACACTGGGAAGGGTGCGAACTTAAACGGGTGACCGCTGAGAACTTCACCAGAAAAAAAATATGGAAATATGATTGAATCACATTAAAGATCTCGCCCACGGTATGCCAGTATACCTTATCCAGCAGCCCTGGAAACTGGCTAGGATTCGATGGCCCAACCACCTGTTAATCCGAAAGGTGAATCCGAAATTCAAATGATTAAAGAAACGAATACTAGAAAGAAACAAAGCAAAACAAACCGGAATAATCAAATATCGACCCTTAGCTATCGTACCCGGACACGAGTAGGAAACTAGAATGTCAGAACTCTGATAGAAAACATCGCGGTTAGCACAAGTTGAGAAAGTAATGAAAGAATATAACATCGAGATACTAGGACTCAATGAAGTAAGATGGAAAAACAGCGGAGAGTTAACAACAACTGCAGGAAATTACATGATGTTCTCTGGTAAATCCAACACACATGAACAAAGGCGTAGCAATATTAACAACACCTAACGCAAAGAAAGCACTTCTCGAATGGAAACCAATCAGTAGCAGAATAATAACAGCAAGATTCCAATCGAAAATTAGAAATACAACGATCATACAGTGCTATGCGCACCTACCGAAGAAGCTGATGATGCGACAAAAGATAAATTCTACGAACAGCTTCAAGCAACGCTGGCTAGTGCACACCGAAATGACATCAAAATATTACAAAGTGATTTCAATGCCAAAATTGGAACCGACAACACCGGAATGGAATCAGTCATGGGTAAACATGCACTAGAATCAACACGTAACAATAATGGAGACAGGCTCATCGATTGTTGTGTCACAAATCAACTATTCATAGGAGGCAGCAAGTTCCCACACAAGAACATACACAAATACACTTGAACATCACCAAATGGAAGAACCAAGAATCAAATTGATCACGTACTGGTGAATAAGAAGTTTCTATCCTCACTACAAGACGTCAGAGCAAAGCGAGGAGCAAACATACACAGCGACCACCAACTGGTAATTGCAACATTCAAAATTAAACCAGCCGCTGTAAAACACAACAAGCCATGTCAGAGGAAATTCAACATCAACAGATTGAGCGACAAAAATACAAATAACATCTTCAAAGAATCGCTCCAGCTCAATCTACCAAACAACGAAACCACCAGCATTAATGAAAAATGGGAACAAGTTAAAGAAGCTTACGTCAAAACTGCTACAGATGTACTAGGATACCAAGACAAATCACGGAAACCATGGATTAGCGATGATACATGGAAGAAAATTGAAGAGCGTCGTCAGCTCAAGTTGCAGTTGTGACACCAGAACACAACCGAGATCCGCAACAAATATGAAAGTACAGCAAAACAAGTTAAAAAGATGGCAAGGAATGATCGCAGAAGATATACAGCAAGCATTCTCAAGACTGCAGAAACAGCAGCAGGTAGTAGAAATATGCGCACACTACACAAATGCGTGAGAAAGGTCACCAACAAATATACAAACACTCCACCAATAAAGGATGAATCTGGTCACACCATCACAACACATGAACAACAGCTAAATAGAGGGAAAGAATACTTCGAAGACAACTGCCACCAACATGAAGATAACTTGCAGTCTCCGGATGACAACTATAACGAAACTATCAGCACCCATACCATCGGAACAGGAAGTTAGAGTTGCCGTACAGAAACTCAAGAATAACAAATCTGCTGGTACACATAATATATCAGCAGAATTACTCAAAGCAGATGTAAACACAACAGCAGAATCTCTAACACCACTATTAGCTGATTTATGGAACAAAGGTAAAATACCAACCAAATGGAATGAAGGTTTAACCATAACAATCCCAAAAAAGGTGATCTAAGAGAATGCAAAAATTGGAGAGGTATATCGCTGCTCAACACAATAGTGAAAATACTAGCGATGATCATTCTCGAAAGAATATCTCCATCAATTAACATGAAACTAAGAAATGAACAAGCCGACTTCAGACCAGGAAGAAGCTGTACCGATCATATCAACACAATCCGTATCATCATTGAGAAATCAAATGAATGGAATTCACTATTGTATCTCCTTTTCGTGAACTTCGAACGCGCCTTCGACTCAATCAACAGAAGCGTGATATGGAAGACACTTTGTGCAATGGGCATTCCGAAGAAAATAGTTGATCTAATCAAAGAAATGTATCGGGATGCTGCAAACAGAATACAATACAAAGGACAGCAAAGTGATGAATACTACAACCACCGAGGAGTGAGACAAGGCTGTGTACTATCCCCGCTACTATTCCTAATAATACTAGATAGTATCATGAGAAAGCTCGATGATGCAAGTCCAAATGGAATCCAATGGAATACAACAAGACGGCTCAATGATCTAGACTACGCAGATGACATCTGTCTACTTACACACACACATACGGACATGCAGCAGAAAATACAGAAGCTATCAACCCTTGCACATGAAGTCGGTCTCAACATTAATATCAGAAAAACAAAGGCTATGAGATTGAACACCAAAACGATAACACCAATTACCATCAACAATACACAAGTGGACGCAGTTGACAAATTTGTGTACCTTGGTTGTACTGTAGCAAAACAGGCGGGACTGAAGAAGATATCAGTCAGCGTATTAACAAAGCCGGAAATACGTTCAATATGCTTCACAAGATCTGGAATGTATCCGTCCTGTCAAGAAAGACAAAGCTACGAATGTTCAATGCATGTGTCAAGTCAGTACTGCTGTATGGGTGTGAAACATGGAAACAAACAAGAAAAATCACAAATAAACTACAGGTGTTTGTGAATAAATGCCTGAGAAGACTGATCAAATGCTTCTGGCCAAACACCATCAGTAATCAGGAACTTCTACGGCAGACAGAGCAGTTAGACATTGAGACCGAGATAAAAGAAAGAAATTGGAGATTGATAGGACATACACTGAGAAAATCAGCCGAAGATATAACAAGGATGTCCCTAGAGTGGAACCCACAAGGTAAAAGGAGAGTTGGAAGACCACCCATGACATGGAAGAAAACGGTGCTAGCTGAAGCAAAACAAATTGGCAAGACATGGGGTGAATTAAAAGCGATTGCCCCCAACAGAGTTAGATGGTCCAGTCTAGTAGACGCCCTATGCTCCTAAATGGAGATAAAGGAAAAAAAAATATAATTATTTTAGGATAAATCTACATATTGCTTCGGTCTGAAAGACCTAAGTATAACATTCTCGAGCCAAATGTGAAATTCCTACCCCACTTTTTTCACATTTACCCTTTTCTGGCATTTTTCCACGTTTTAGGACCTACCTACTGATTCTAAAAAACAAAAAAAATGTATGTCTGTCTACCGGCAGACAGAATTTCAAAATTTTTTGTTTCTAAAAATAGGTATACTCAATGGGAAGAGCCGAAAGGATGATGTGTTCGATAACTATACTGGAAATGTGTCAAAAAACCGTCAAGTGTGTCAAAACAAAGAAATTTGCACATGTTTTGCTAAAAAACAGTAATTTTAAGTGATTAAGAGTGTAACCTTGAATTTAAAGAAATCTTGAGAGTTGGGATTGGTATGTGAGACTAAAAACTAGATTATTGCATTATAAGTTTGTCAAAAAAATATTGTCTAGTGTGTCAAAGAATGATTTTCATTTATTTTTTACCAAATGTTTTGGAAAAAAATAAAATTAATTATTTCTACGACATGAAATGTAATCGAACATGAAATTATTATTATTGAGAATCATTGCATTATAAGTAAAATATAAAAATATTTTCAAATGTGTCAAAAGAATGATTTTCAATTACTTTTTTGCCCAATTTTTTGGAAAAAAATAAAATTAATTATTTGTGAAATATTTTTGGAATTTTGAAAAAATTTTGTATTTTTGATTTTATTGTAATTTTCGCGATATTTTTAGAATATTTTTAGAATTTTGGAAAAAAGTTTCAATTTTCGGAATTTTGAAAAAAAATTTGTATATTTGATTTTGTTATAATTTTTGCAATAATTTTATGCATTTCGGGAAAATTGTAAATTTGATTATATTATTTGATATACTTTAGGAAATTATTTTTGAAATATTTTTGATTTTATTATAATTTTTGGAATTTTGAAAAAAGTCTGTTTTTTGATTTTGTAATAATTTTTGTAATATTTTTGGAATTTTGAAAAAAGTTTGAATTTTTGGAATATTATCAGAATTTTGGAAAAAAGTTTCAATTTTTGATTTTGTAATAATTTTTGGAATATTTTTAGAGTTTTGAAAAAAGTTTTTTTTTGATTTTTTATAATTTTTGCAATATTTTAAGAATTTTTGAAAAAAGTTTCAAATGATTTTCTTATAATTTTTGCAATATGTATTTTAGAATGTTGAAAAAAGTTCCAATTTTTGATTTTGGAATAATTTCTGGAATATATTTGGAATTTTGAGATCAGTTTACATCAAACTCGTCAACGTTAAAGAATTTTTTGTGGCGTTCATGCTCCATGTAGGAGCGTTGCCAAGTAAATCAGCTTCGAATATTCACCACGGTCATTCGCAACAGCGACATAGTTATCATGGCAGCCGATTATTTTAAAATCGTTTATAGCGTCCGTCTTGCATTTCAGTTGTGGTCTACCTCGTGAACGCCCACTCCTTGGGGTACTAACGTACATGTTTTTAATCATTCCAGACTGTGAATCGGCTCTTAAAACAAGCCCAAATTAATCAATCCTATTGCATACAAACTATTATATCTGGACCCTCAAGAAGGTCTCTGATCTCAAAGTTATATTGCGTTTGGAAATCTCCATCGCCTGTCTTAAGTGGACCAAAATGTAGCGTAAATAAATGTTCGTCATTTTGTGTAAAGATTCATGTTTGTGACCCAAATATTACCACCGGTCTAATCAACGTCTTGTATATCTTGTGTTTGGTGTTAGTTGATACATACGTTGATCCAAGGAGAGGCTTAATTAAAAAGAGAGATCGATTACCTGCAGCGATTCGAGCTTTTATATCTGTAAGTATGCTGTTGTTTGAGCTTCAAGCATTGATCCCAATTATTTAAAGGATTCCACTCCCTCAATTCGTTCATCGCCGCACATCAAATCTTTCTTCTCGGCCTCTCTTGAAACATTCATATGTTTGGTTTAATCGTAGTTAATTTGAAGACCAATCTTTCTAGCACCACTCTCAAGCGACTTGAGAGTCTCACTCATAACAGCTTCACTTCGGCCGAGGATAACAACATCACCAACGTAAGCGATCAGCTGTACTGAGTTTATTGACAAGATATTGTTGTTAGTCGGTAGATTCTTTTGACGGCACACATACCCGCAGTCGACTTTAAAAAACTATGATATTTCGTTCTCTACTCGTACACAGCATTGAGAGTTCTGTACTGTCATGTTGCATAGTGATACCAGTTTACCAGGGATTCCCATTAACCGCAGAACAGACCATAGAGTCTCTCATTCGTGAAGCGACACTGATATTCTCCAAATAGTTGTTCAGCAAAAGCATTGGTTTTGGCTAGCAAAATGTATAAAAAAATCTTATATGCTGTGCAGAGCAGAGCGATTCCCCTGTAGTTTGCACATTGTAAGCGATTACTTTTTTTATGGATTGGTATCAGCATAGCTGAGTTCCAGTCCTGTGGCATGGTTTCACTCCGCCAGATCATTTGAACAAGTTCAAACAATCTTAAGAATAGAGTTTCACCAGCATGTACAATCCTTTCAGATGTTATATCGTCGATACCAGGTGCTTTATTGAATTTTAATTTTGACATCGCCGCTTCGAATTCGTCTTTGGTATTCGAAGCATTTCTACGATTAACAAATTTAAAGTTTATTAAGTTTAACTATTTAATTTTCACTTTAAAAAAAATTCTTTTATTTGTAGTCCAATTTAGGCCTTAAATGTAATCTGTGTATATATTGGCTCCTTGGATGCAACATTTATTTATTAACTATTATAATTCGAGAGACGGCACGAAAGTCTTCAAGCAATGACAAACGCACATATGAACCATCAAATCATAAAACATATCTCTCTAAGAATTATCACCCTTAAAGTGTATAATGAACCAAAAATCAGAATCACATACGTCCATTAGCAGCTATTCACTCTTCTAATTAACAACCACATTTCTAAAGTAATCCAACTTTTTAATAAAATGATTGATCACAAATAAACAAGACTATCTCCATCACAATCAAAGTTATGATGTTTGATTTGAAATGGTCCATCTAATTGAATTAAAAAAATGGTTTTACTAAAAAATATCCAATATAAGGGTAGTTGTTGTTTGTTGATGAAGAAAAACAAATATAAAATTCTTCTATTTATCTAAAATAAAGAAAACTAATATTATTTAGCTTGAATTCTATTTTCCAATAACAAATAGTTATAAACATTGATATATAGTTAAGAAATCCATTGTTCAGTTTTTTTATGTACCATAAACTTTTTTGATTGAGTGTAAGTACCGATGTATAAAAGGGTGTCGAAAATTACCAAACAATTTTAATTCTATGAATATAGTTCAGGGTGTACGTGTACAGATAAAACAAAATTTAAGACTAAAGTAGAATAAATACTGAAATTATTTGAGATAATTAAGTAAAACGAAGAGATAAAAGATGATTGATTGTTGGAGTTAATTGATTATGTTAAAGATTAAATAGGGGAAAAAAGGAGTTTTGTGATAAACAGAATTTGATGAATGTACTAACTCAGTTTCCTTCTTATTATTAACTTATAATAAAGCCCCGCTAGAAAAACAAATTGATGATTACTTATTTTTCCCTTCATTTTCTTATGATGTATGATCATTGTTAAATAACAAAATAACAAACAATGTTGACAGAAAAACAAATTTTTTTTTATTTAAATAAATAACAAAACATAAAAGTAAATATTTCATATAACCAACATCCCTAAAAAACTCCTTTCTTATACAACTGTGAGCAGATATAAACTCATTTGTTAAATTGCAAAATAAATAAAATGCTAAATCAACCCTCTAATTGGAATTGTTGTTGAAAACTTTTCTTTGTATATTAAAATCCTTAAGTGAAATATTCTCCAAAGTTGTTTTTATTTATTGTTTATGCCACGTGCGAATGTTGGATAAAGATAAATTTGAATTCAAAACCAATCCATTATTTATATTTCTGCTTGCATCAATGCATTTGTGCATTATTGATTATAATTTTTATAAATAAAATACGAGATGAACTGTTGGTTATTTATTATTATGTTGATGATTAATTCTAAGAAAACACCTCGAACTGACATATGTGGTACTACTATAAATATTAAGATAGAAAAATAAATTTGGTGTAATTTCGTTGTTAAGAAATATATTCCTTTTGATCTTTTCTTAGTTAATTAAAACGATTAAATAAATATTTACGTTTATATTTTCGTGAAATAATCAAAAATTTTGTAGTTATCTGTATATACATGAAAAGCAGTACAGATAGAGTAAAGGTTTACTCAAAACATACTATAAGTTTTATTTACTTATTAATGGGATACGATTCAAATGTTATCGAGAGCTAAATTAATGTGGCATTTCTCTTTTGCTCAATTGTTTTAGGACTTTTTTGTATGCATAAGTTTGATGGATAAGTAATATTCTTTTGTCTTAACATCGATCGCATTAGTGTGATTCCTTACTCGAAAATGAGCTCTCCTGTCAGCGTTACAATTTGGAAGGTATTTTTGTATAACCCACCCTCTAGAAAATAAGAGAATTTGAAAAAAACAATCAAATTTTTGAATGATGAAACTTATGCACTATGAGTGTTGAGTGTTGAACAAGCTGGAATGGAGTTCGGAGGACTCGGAATCGCCTCACATCGATTCTGAAGCATTTAAACATAACCAAAAATAAAATAATATTAATACAAAAATAATAAAACATGATATTAAAATAAAATTTTAAGATATATTATATATAAATAATTAATTTTATAATTATTTGAATAAAAATAAATAATATAATTTAGTATTTCATCCCAACGCGATATCAACACTTTTAATTAATCAATAGTCAGCCAATATATGGTAGATAAATTGGGAAAAAAACTTTATGATCGCCTATATAAAACTAAGCGATTAAATTAAGTCTTAAAGTAAACTAGACCATAAAATTGAATGAATTTCAAATGAATACAGATAAGAGACACTTGTTGCTAGTCTAAGAAACATGAACGCCACAAAAGAAATTCACTTTGAAAGACCATTTTATTAAAAGAATGATATACAGAACAAATCAATCTGTATTACTCGTATGCTCAGCTGTTTATTATTTTACCACAACTCAAAACTATCTTTTCTATGAATTTGAATTGACTTTCTACTTATTGCCGCGCCGAAGGTATTACAATTTTCTCGAATGAAACCAAAACTTTAAAAAAATACAAAGGGCTGAAACCTCAGTAACAGAAGTACCAAGACTTTGGGTAAATAAAAACCCGATTGTGAAATCAATTTTCTAGTCGTTCAAAGAGATAAACGAAGGTTCGTCTCCAACGAGCTAATGTTCTTTACGTGGAATTTCCATACTACCGCGATCTCTACGGGTCAAAGGTGGAGAATCACAAAGGTGCAGAGTCAGAAAGGTGCAGAATATTAATTACAGAGGTTTAGAAACTACAATAAATAAAAAGTCTGCTAGAAGGTAAGGTAAGGCGGTTGTGCGAATGAGAGCCAAAAAATATTCAAATCTGAATAGTTTTACAACTGAAAACCGTGATCGGTATTGATTTCCTTGAATTAACCCTAAATAGTGGAATATTTATATTGTAGAATACAAGTTTGAAATACGGTGTGCGTAGTTATGTCTTTGATGTAGTAGGCTGACCATTTAGTAAATCTATTTACAATTATATTATCACATCACATCTGACCATTTAGTAAATCTTTTTTTTTTTTTTTTTTTTTTTTTTTTTTTTAAGGCGTTCATGCTCCATGTAGGAGCGTTGCCAGGTTAATCAGCTTTGAGTATTCACCACGGTCATTCGCAACAGCGACATAATTACCATGGCAGCCGATTTTTTTAAGGTCGTTTATTACGTCAGTCTCCCATTGTAGTCGTGGTCTACCTCGCGGTCTACCACTCCCTGGGGTACTAACGTACATTTTTCTAATCATTCCAGATTGTGAATCGGCTCGTAGAACATGCCCAAACCAAGCAATCCTATTAGAACGGATACAACCTATTATATCAGGACCCTCAAGAAGGTCTCTGATCTCAAAGTTATACCGGGTTCTATACTCTCCATCGTCTGTCTTAAGTGGACCAAAAATGTAGCGTAGGATCTTACGCTCAAATACAGATAAATGCGATTCGTCATTTTGTGTAAGGGTCCACGTTTGTGACCCATACATCACAACCGGTCTAATCAATGTCTTGTATAACTTGAGTTTGGTGTTAGTTGATACATACGGTGATCCAAGGAGAGGCTTAATTGAGTAGAAAGTTCGATTACCTGCAGCGATTCGAGCTTTAATATCTGTAAGTATGCTGTTGTTTGAGTCAAGCATTGATCCCAAATATTTAAAAGATTCAACTCCCTCAATTCGTTCATCGCCGCACATCAAATCTTTCTTCTCAGCCTCTCTTGAAACATTCATATGTTTGGTTTTATTGTAGTTAATTTGCAGACCAATTTTCCTAGCACCACTCTCAAGCGACTTGAGAGTCTCACTCATAACAGCTTCACTTCGGCCGAGGATGACAACATCATCAACGAAAGCGATCATCTGTACTGAGTTTATTGACAAGATATTGTTATTAGTCGGTAGTTTCTTTTGACGGCACACATATTGGTCGGTAGTTTCTTTTGACGGCACACATATTGCAAGGCTAGATTAAAAAGTATAGGAGAGATAGCATCACCTTGTCTTAAGCCGGAGTCGACTTTAAAAAACTTTGATATTTCGTTCTCTACTCGTACACAGCATTGAGAGTTCTGTACTGTCATTTTGCATAGTGATACCAGTTTACCAGGAATTCCCATTGACACCAGAGCAGACCATAGAGTCTCTCGTTCGAGAGAGTCGTAGGCCTGCCTGAAATCAATGAAAAGCTGGTGCACTGGTATGTTGAACTCTCGACACTTTTCCAAAATCATCCTTATCGAAAAAAGTGCATCGGTGGTACCTCGGCCCCGCAGGAAACCACACTGATATTCTCCAAACAGTTGTTCAGCAAAAGGATTGATTTTGGATAGCAAAATGAAGGAAAAGATCTTATATGCTGTGCAGAGGAGAGCGATTCCTCTGTAGTTTGCACATTGTAGGCGATTACCTTTTTTATGGATTGGTATCAGCATAGCTGTGTTCCAGTCCTGTGGCATGGTTCCAGTCCTCCAGATCATTTGAACAAGTTCAAACAATCTTAAGGATAG
Source organism: Diogma glabrata (assembly GCA_963693315.1). NCBI lineage: Eukaryota > Metazoa > Arthropoda > Insecta > Diptera > Cylindrotomidae > Diogma > Diogma glabrata. The sequence continues at coordinate 158,702,039 of OY856186.1, forward strand.
AGTTTCGCCACCATGTACAATCATTTCGGATGTTATATCGTCGATACCAGGTGCTTTATTGCATTTTAATTTTGACAGCGCCGCATCGAATTCCTCTTTGGTTGGTTCGTCTACATGTACCTTTGACGCACGAATAAGCTTTGCTCGTCGCCCGACTTGTTGCTGGTCACTTAAGTTGAGAAGATTCTCAAAATAAGCGGCCCAAGTATCTAAAATATTTTTAAGGTCTACTTGTAGCTCCCCATCTTCATTTTGAATAGCAGTCGATCTAGTTTGAGGGTCCTTTAAGGTTTTAACCTGTTGAAAGAAGTTACGCGATTGATGTTCCTTATTGAAGCTTTCAATCTCCTCACACTTTCTCTTCCACCATTCTCTCTTCGTTCGTCTACATAACTTTGTAACGGCTTGTCTTGCCAGTTTATAGTTCTCCTTCGTGGACCTGGTGTTGCGTCCTTGTAGACACTTTAGATAGCAATCTCTTTTGTATTGAATTTAGTCAAGGCATGCTTGATCCATCCATGGCTTCTGGGAGTGGTTCTGTGGTCGTCCAAGTATTCCTTCAGCAGCACTTAAAACATCATCTTTGAGCAAATACCATGACTTATCGACGTCTCCATTAATGGTTTCTTATTTCTCCAATGTTTCGGCAATATGGATTTGATATCTCTCTTCTGTTTCAGCATTCTTTAATGATGAGATGTTAAAACGTTTCCGTTGATTTAATTTTGGAATGCCTGGATTTGGGAAGTGGAACCTTATCGTTGCACATACAAGGAAGTGATCACTTCCAATGTATGCACCTCTAAAGGATCGCACATCTCGAACGCTCGAAAGAAACGTGCTGTTACTAGAACGTGATCAATTTGATTTCGAGTGTTTCCATTCGGTGAGACCCAAGTCTGTTTATGAATCGATCGATGCGGAAAGAACGTACTGGCAATTCTCAAATTATTTGATAATGCAAACTCAGTCATTCTCTCACCATTATCATTCGAATTCAAATGCAGGCTGTTGGGACCCACCACATTTCCATAAGAGATATCTCTTCCAACCTGTCCATTAAAGTCACCAAGAACCATAATGAAGTCGCGTGTGGGTGTTTGTTTCATAACCTCTTCCAGTGCTATGTAGAAATTATCCTTCTCGTCGACGGTCTTAGCTTCAGTAGGTGCATGCACGGCAATAAGAGAAATATTGTTATATGTACCACGTACACGTAGGTAGCAGATCCTCTCATTGACCGGGATGAATTTCATCACGGCTTCTTGTATGCGTGCACCAACAAGAAAGCCAGTACCAAATTCTCTTCGGGAAGGATGACCACTACAATATAGAGAGTGACTATCCAAATCTTGTTTTCCGATTATCGGCTGTCTAATTTCTTGTAGAGCAATAATATCCATCCTATACCTCTCAGCCTCTGTTTCCAGACTTATAAGAGCATCAGGAGCGCTCAGGCTGCGCACGTTCCACGTTCCGATTCGGTAGTCTGGTCCTTTTTCACGTCCAGGTAAAATTATGTTTTTTTGTCCGGGTCTGTTATTCTCTTTCTGATAACCAAATTTAACATATTAGTTTTTTTCCGGGGTTAGGGTGTTAACCTTAGGCCCAACCCAAATTGTCGTGAATGGGTCCGTTCTGCATATTAAGGTCACCAGAAACAACCTTTTTACACGTTTATATAGCGAGCCGCTTGATTCAAAACAGACGCCCGCTCCAAGCCGCCCTTGACATGGAGAACAGACGCTTGAGTCACATTGGTCGTAAGGCGCCAATTCGCCGTGATGTAGCGTCATTGACTAAGCAGTTTTTACTCTGCTTGTCTCCAATACACCAACCTAATTCTGTCAGCATTACCCAGGCAGCACGGCGTGGACGTCGAATTTCGGATTTCGCTACCCAAAATATATACATATATATATATATATATATATATATATATATATATATATATATATATATATATATATATATATATATATATATATATATATATATATATATATATATATATATATATATATATATATATATATATATATATATATATATATATATATATATATATATATATATATATATATAATATATATATATATATATATATATATATATATATATATATATATATATATATATATATATATATATATATATATATATATATATATATATATATATATATATATATACATATATATATATATATATATATATATATATATATATATATATATATATATATATATATATATATATATATATATATATATATATATATATATATATAAATATTTATATATATATATATATATATATATATATATATATATATATATATATATATATATATATATATATATATATATATATATATATAAATATTTATATATATATATATATATATATATATATATATATATATATATATATATATATATATATATATATATATATATATATATATATATATATATATATATATATATATATATATATATATATATATATATATATGTATATATATGTATATATATATATATATATATATATATATAATATATATATATATATATATATATATATATATATATATATATATATATATATATATATATATATATATATATATAGATATACACCTAATTCTGTTTTTGCACGACAGATTGGTTCCAGAGAAAGACGTGTAAAAAAAATTCGTGTAAAAATATACATTGTATATATGGAAAAATAGAGGATTGGTTCCACTCTCAAAAAATCAGTACAAAAAATGTTGGATACGCTGCTGCATTGACTCACACCACCATCAATTTTGAAAGTATAGTACGCTTATATATATTGTTCAATTGATGGCTAGCTGTTGCCATAAATTAGTTAGAACTTTAGAAAATTTGTTAAATAAAAGTACAAATTCAATAATTTTATCGAAAGTGGCAAACCAAAAATTTGGATATGCAGAATTATTGCGAGTTCTTACAACTTCACCGCTTCACAATTACATAATTTGGCTGCTGATCCAATTTTAGTATTCAGGCCCAAAACGTAAACAAAATTCAAAAAAGTTGGTCAAGTGCGAATAAAGTTCGCTCGCCGAGGGTTCCGTGAACGTAAAAGAACATAGTATCAAAAATAATTGACAAAGTTGTGTTGTATGCATATAGTCTTTCTATTGCCAAATCATAAGGACATACAAAATGTATATTTCCTCTTAAACTTAAAATGATTTTGCCACCTGTGCAATCAGCTTCCATTCCATTCCACTTTATGGTCGCCAGTATCCAGATTCCCGGAAGTTATGTTCCTAGATGTTGTTAGAAGTTTAGTTTTCAAGCTGTGAGCCTATTCTTAATATCAATTGTTCTACGTCCGAGAAGCGCAATATCATCTGCGTAACCAACAATTAAACTAGATTTGTTTAAAATGCAGTTTTGTGTCTGCCGAATCGCTTTTTCTTATCGCGTTCTCAAATTAAATAGTACGGGCGCAAGAGCATCACCTTGTCGAACACCTGTTCGATCGTGTTATATCGAAAGGACCAGAAACTGTTGTTGTCGCGGATGATACTCTCATATGCTTGCTTGAAATCAACGTAGAGCTGGTGGATGCTGATGTTGTACTCCCAACTTTTTTCTAGAATCATCTTTAAAGCAAAACATTGATCTGCGGTTGGGATGAAAACCACAAGTTGACGGCGCAATTGCTCGAACAAGATCAATTTCATTCTTTCTTTTCAGTAGGCTTTGAAAGTGGGAGCGCTATACTGCCAGCACATCACGTTCATTTGTTGTAAGTTCGTAGTTTCCATTTTTTACGACTGTGGATCTTGGGTGGTAATTTTTTGTCGGATTTCACGCATTGGCAAAACACTCTTTCGAATTTCCATTAGCAGCATGTTGGTTGATGTTTTTAATACAACCTTTATATGTTCGCGTTTCTTTTCCGTAGAAAATAATCAGCTTGGAAGCTTCAGGTGTTCCTTGTTAACCATTTTTCTCGCCTATGTTCAACGGTTTAGCGGCAATAGTCGTCAAACCATTTGTTGCGATTTTGGTGGCCGTTTTCCGATTGTAGTTGGTGAGAACAGACGCTTGAGTTGCATTGGTTTTACGGCGGCAATTACTCGCCAAGGTATAGAATCATTCTTACTTTGTGTTTACGCAGTTTTTACTTTTCTCTTCTCAACTAAACTAACCTAATTTTGTCAACGTTACACAAGTAGCACGTCATGGATGTAAAATTTCTCTAACAAATAGCAATGTCAATGGAAAATTGATCGATCAGATACGAAAAATGTAACATATTGCCATTGAAAAATGTTTAATATTTAATAATAATTTAATATTTATTTAATCTTATTCATAGCGGTTTATGGTAACTAAAGATAAAGAAGAGTAGCGAAATCGGATGTATTTGCGTGCTGCTGACAGCATTAGGTTGGTGTATCGGAGATAAGCAGAGAAAAAACTGCTTAGTCAAAGACGCTACGTAACAGAAAATTAGCGCCTTAAAACGAATGCGACCCAAGCGTCTCTTCTCCATGTTAGGGGTGGCTGTGAACGGGCGTCTGTCTTGGATCAAGTGGCACGCTAAATAAACATGTAAAAAGGTTATTCTGATGACCTTAACATTAGAACGAACCCAATCACAAAATTTGGGTTGGGTCTGAGGTTAACACCCTAACCCCGAAAAAAACTTTGTTAAATTTAGAAACCAGTAAAAGACTAACAAACCTGGACAAAAAACAGAATTTCACATGGACGTGAAAAAGGACAGACTACCGAGCGCCGCATGAGCGCACTTGATGCTCTCTAATATGTCTAGAAACATAGGCTGAGAGGTATGGGATGGATATCATTGCTTTGCAAGAAATTAGACAGCCAATAATCGGAAAACAAGATTTAGATATTCACTCTTTATACTGTAGTGGTTATCCTTCTCGAAGAGAATTTGGTACTGGGTTTCTTGTTGGTGCACGCACACAAGGAGCCGTGATGAAATTCATTCTGGTCAATGAGAGGATCTGCTATCTACGGGTACACGGTACATACAACAATATTTCTCTTATTGCGGTGCATGCACCACTCCAGTTTAGACCGTCGACTAGGAGAATGCTTTCTACATACCAATGGAAGAGGTTATGAAACAAATACGCTACTAACACGCTACTTCATTATGGTTCTTAATGACTTTAATGGGAAGGTTGGAAGAGATATTTGAATCGAATGATAATGGTGAGATAATGACTGAGTTTGCATTATCAAATAAATTGAGAATTGCCAGTGCTTTCTTTTCGCATCGATCGATTCATAAGCAGACTTGGGTCTTACCGAATGGAAAAACTCGACATCAAATTGACCACGTAACAGCACGTTTCTTTTGGGGGGATCTTTTTGCGCGATCCTTTAGAGCTGCATAGATTGGAAGTGCCACCCACTTCCTTGTATGTGCTAAGATAAGGTTCCACTTTTCAGATCCAGGCATTCAAAAATTCAAAGAACAGACTCGTTTTAACATCTAATCACTAAAGAATGCTGAAACAGAAGAGAGATATCAAAACCATATTGCCAAACATTGGAGAAATCAGGTCCACGAAGGAGAACTATAAACTGGCAAGACAAGCCATTACAAAGCTATGTAGATGAACGTAGAGAGAAGGCAGGAAGAAGAAGTGTGAGGCGATTGAAAGGAACATCAAACATGTTACTTCTTTCAACAGGGTAAAACCTTAAGGAAGAGACCTCATACTAGATCGACTGCTATTCAAAATGAAGATGGGAAGCTAAAAGTAGACCTTAAAAATATTTTAGATACTTGGGCTTCTTATTTTGAGAATTTTCTTAAGTGACCAGGAACAAGTCGGGCGACGAGCAAAGCTTATTATAAGCTTATTATTTGGCCGAGTCATACTCGGCCAAAGTGAAAATTTTATGGGTAAAACTTTCAAGTCACTTAAGAATGGTGCTTGAAAAATTGATCTGCAAAATAACTACGATAAAACCAAATATATGAATGTTTCAATGAAGGATGAGAAGGGTTTGATGTGCGGCGATGATCGAAATGAGGGAGGAGAATCTTTTAAATATTTGGAATCAATGCTCGACGCAAACAACAACTTACTTACAAATATAAAAGCTCAAATCGTTGCAGATAGTCGAACTTTCTACTCAATTGAACCTCTCCTTGGTGGATCACCGTGTGTATCAACTAACACCAAACTCAAGTTATACAAGACATTGATTAGAACGGTTGTGATGTAAGGGTCTCAAACCTGAATCCTTACAAAAAGTCACATTTATCTGTATTTGAGCGTAAGATCGTAAGCCACATTTTTGGTTCACTTAATATATATAACTTTGAGATCAGCGTCCTTCTTGTCGATCATGATATAATAGGTTGTATCCGGTCCAATAGGATTGCTTGGTTTGGCCATGTTCTACGAGCCGATTCACAGTTTGATTGGAATGGTCCACAGTCTGACCGGAATGATTAAAAAAATGTACGTTAGTACCTCAGGGAGTGAGCAACCGCGGCTGCAATGGGAGATGGATGTAATAATCGAACTTAAAAAAATCGGCTGCCATGGAAATTATGTCGCTACATGGCGAATTATCGTGGTGAATATGCAAAGCTGATTAGCTTGGCAACGCCCCTACATGGAACATGAACGCCAAAAAAACAAAATTAAACAAAAAAAGAAATATTAAATTATACCAGCCTGTAAATGGTTTATATTGAAACACACACTATATAGAAACAGGCACTGTTCAAATAAAATTATAATTTATAAATTATAAACACAAATATATAAACGACAATAACTCAAAAACTGTGCACTTCACAATTATGTAAAAATTGCTATGTTTCTTAAAGCAAGTGTAAGTCTTTCAAATGACAGCCAGTTTAAGTCAAAAAAGATTTTTTCACCCTTCCCCATTTCCATCCCCTTAAAACATAGAAATATAATTAGTGGAAACCGTGCTATTTTTAGATAAAAATTTATAAAACATTCTACCTTTTCTGATTCTGATTCGTATCACGGATCGTACAATAATGAATAGAGAGTAAAAATGTAAATACTTACTGTATTTTTACTCTCCATTTTAATTTTAAATAATAATAAAATAATACACGCTTTAGTCTTTTTAAATTGAGTTTTATTTCACTAAATACGTATGTCGAAAGCTATCGTTTCATCGACAGTAGTATCTAAAAACGTTTTTAGATACTACTGTCGATGAAAGCATATAGCTTTCGAAATACGTATTTAGTGAAATAAAACTCAATTTAACAAGAATAAGGCGTTTATTATTTCATTATTATTTAAATACCTTGTTACAGTTTAGAACTTTTAAATTAAAATATTTTCGTTTAATTTTTTTTGGCAAATGTATTATGTAATTTGAAGCGGCTTTTAAAAATATATAAGGTACTACAAAAGAAATTTCTTTTCTTGAAAAATCGGATAAACGGGCGAAAAAATTTAAATTTAAAGTTTAGTCGATTCGTGTTATTTCAAAAAATTTCGTGCAAAAAGAAAAAATTTTTTTTCCTCCAACTCGTGTTATTTCAAATTCGTGCATAATAAATTCGTGCAAAAACAGAACTGAGTGTATATATATATATATATATATATATATATATATATATATATATATATATATATATATATATATATATCTAAATATATATATATATATATATATATATATATTATATATATATATATATATATATATATATATATATATATATATATATATATATATATATATATATATATATATATATACACCTAATTCTGTTTTTGCACGACAGATTGGTTCCAGAGAAAGACGTGTAAAAAAAATTCGTGTAAAAATATACATTGTTTATATGGAAAAATGGAGGATTGGTTCCACTCTCAAGAAATCAGTACAAAAAATATTGGACACGCTGTTGCATTGACTCACACCACCATCAGCTCTGAAAATATAGTACGCTTAAATATATTTTTCAAATTGATGGCTAGCTGTTGCCATAAATTAGTTATAACTTTAGAAAATTTGTTAAATAAAAGTACAAATTCCATAATTTTATCGAAAGTGGCAAACCGAAAATTTGGATATGCAGAATTATTGTGAGTTCTTACAACTTCACCGCTTCACAATTACATAATTTGGCTGCTGATCCAATTTTAGTATTCAGGCCCAAAACGTAAACAAAATTCAAAAAAGTTGGTCAAGTGCGAATAAAATTCGCTCGCCGAGGGTTCCGTGAACGTAAAAGAACATAGTATCAAAAATAATTGACAAAGTTGTGTTGTATGCATATAGTCTTTCTATTGCCAAATCATAAGGACATACAAAATGTATATTTCCTCTTAAACTTTAAATGATTTTGCCACCTGTGCAATCAGCTTCCATCCCATTCCACTTTATAGTCGCCAATATCCAGATTCCCGGAAGTTATGTTCTTAGATGTTGTTAGAAGTTTAGTTTTCAAGCTGTGAGTCTATTCTTAATATCAATTGTTCTACGTCCGAGAAGCGCAATATCATCTGCGTAACCAACAATTAAACTAGATTTGTTAAAAATGCAGTTTTGTGTCTCGATTCGGCTTTTTCTTATCGCGTTCTCAAGCGGCAAATTAAATAGTACGGGCGCAAGAGCATCACCTTGTCGACCACCTGTTCGATCGTGTTATATCGAAAGGACCAGAAACTGTTGTTGTCGCGGATGATACTCTCATATGCTTACTTGAAATCAACGTAGAGCTGGTGGATGCTGATGTTGTGCTCCCAACATTTTTCTAGAATCATCCTCAAATCAAAACATTGATCTGCGGTTGAACGGTTGGGATGACCACAACTTGACGGCACAATTGCTCAAACAAGATCAATTTCCTGTTCAGTAGGCTTTGAAAGTGGGAGCGCTATACTGCCAGCACATCACGTTCATTTGTTGTAAGTTCGTAGTTTCCATTTTTTACGACTGTGGATCTTGGGTGGTAATTTTTGTCAGATTTTACGCATTGGCAAAACACTCTTTCGAATTCCCATTAGCAGCATGTTGGTTGATGTTTTCGATACAACCTTTATATGTTCGTGTTTCTTTTCCGTAGAAAATAATCAGCTTGGAAGCTTCGGGTGTTCCTTGTTAACCATTTTTGTCGCCTATGTTCCAACGCTTTAGCGACAATAGTCGTCAAACCATTTGTTGCGATTTTGGTGGCGTTTTCCGATTGTAGCTTGTGAGAACAGACGCTTGAGTTGCATTGGTTTTACGGCGGCAATGACTCGCCAAGGTGTAGAATCATTCTTACTTTGTGTTTACGCAGTTTTTACTTCTCTCGTCTCAACTAAACTAACCTAATTCTATCAACGCTATACAAGTAGCACGGCATGGATGTAAAATTTCTCTAACAAATAGCAATGTCAATGGAAAATTGATCGATCAGATACGAAAAATGTAACAATTTCCCATTGAAAAATGTTACATATTAAATCTTATTCATAGCGGTTTATGGTAACTAAAGATAAAGAGGAGTAGTAAAATCCGATGTCTTTGCCGTGCTGCTGATAGCATCAGGTTGGTGTATCGGAGACAATCAGAGAAAAAACTGCTTAGTCAATGACGCTACATAACAGCAAATTGGCGCTTTAAAACGAATGCGACCCAAGCGTCTCTTCTCCATGTTAGGAGCGGCTGGGAACGGGCGTCTGTCTTGGATCAAGTGGCACGCTACATAAACATGTAAAAAGGCTATTCTGATGACCTTAACATTAAAACGAACCCATTCACAAAATTTGGGTTGGGTCTGAGGTTAACACCCTAACCCCGAAAAAATCTTTGTTAAATTTAGAAACCAGAAAAAGACTAACAAACCTGGACAAAAAGCAGAATTTCACATGGACGTGAAAAAAGACAGACTACCGAGCGCCACATGAGCGCACTTGATGCTCTCTAATATGTCTAGAAACATAGGCTGAGAGGTATGGGATGGATATCATTGCTGTGCAAGAAATTAGACAGCCAATAATCGGAAAACAAGATTTAGATTCTCACTCTTTATACTGTAGTGGTTATCCTTCTCGAAGAGAATTTGGTACTGGGTTTTTTGTTGGTGCACGCACACAAGGAGCCGTAATGAAATTCATTCTGGTCAATGAGAGGATCTGCTACCTACGAGTACACGGTACATACAACAATATTTCTTTTATTGCCGTGCATGCACCTACTACAGTTTAGACCGTCTACGAGGAGAATGCTTTCTACATATACCAATGGAAGAGGTTATGAAACAAATACCAACACGCGACTTCATTATGGTTCTTAATAACTTTAATGGGAAGGTTGAAAGAGATATTTGAATCGAATGATAATGATGAGATAATGACTGAGTTTGCATTATCAAGTAAATTGAGAATTGCCGGTGGTTTCTTTTCACATCGATCGATTCATAAGCAGACTTGGGTCTTACCGAATGGAAAAACTCGAAATCAAATTGACCACGTGCTAGTAACAGCACGTTTCTTTTGGGGGATCTGGTTGCGCGATCATTTAGAGTTGCATAGATTGGAAGTGACCCCCCACTTCCTTGTATGTGCTAAGATAAGGTTCCACTTTTCAGATCCAGGCATTCAAAAATTCAAAGAACAGAATCGTTTTAACATCTAATCACTAAAAAATGCTGAAACAGAAGAGAGATATCAAAACCATCTTGCCAAACATTGGAGAATTCAGGTCCATGAAGGGGAACTATAAACGGGCAAGACAAGCCGTTACAAAGCTATGTAGATGAACGTAGAGAGAATGCTGGAAGAAGAGTGTGAGGCGATTGAAAGCTTTAATAAGGAACATCAAACATGTTACTTCTTTCAACAGGTTAAAACCTTAAAGAAGGGACCTCATGACTGCTATTCAAAACGAAGATGGGAAGCTAAAAGTAGACCTTAAAAATATTTTAGATACTTGGGCTTCTTATTTTGAGAATTTTCTTAAGTGTCCGAGAACAAGTCGGACGACGAGCAAAGCTTATTATATGACTGATGTCATACTCGGCCAAAGTGAAAATTTTATGAGTAAAACTTTCAAGTCACTTAAGAATGGTGCTAGAAAAATCGACCTGCAAAATAACTACGATAAAACCAAATATATGAATGTTCCAAGGAGGGATGAGAAGAAGGGTTTGATGTGCGCGGCGATGATCGAAATGAAGGAGTTGAATATTTTAAATATTTAGGATCAATGCTTTACGCAAACAACAGCATACTTACAGATATAAAAGCTCAAATCATTGCAGATAGTCGAACTTTCTACTCAATTAAACCTCTCCTTGGATCACCGTGTGTATCAACTAACACCAAACTCAAGTTATACAATACATTGATTAGACCGGTTGTGATGTAAGGGTCACAAACCTGAATCCTTACAAAAAATCACATTTATCTGTATTTGAGCGTAAGATCGTAAGCCACATTTTTGGTTCACTTAAGACAGACGATGGAGAGTACAGAACCCGATATAACTTTGAGATCAGCGTCCTTCTTGTCGATCATGATATAATAGGTTGTATCCGGTCCAGTAGGATTGCTTGGTTTGGCCATGTTCTACGAGCCGAGCCGATACACAGTCTGATTGGAATGGTCCACAGTCTGACCGGAATGATTAAAAAAATGTACGTTAGTACCACAGGGAGTGGGCAACCTCGAGGTAGACCGCGACTGCAATGGGAGATGGATGTAATAAACGAACTTAAAAAAATCGGCTGCCATGGTAATTATGTCGCTACATGGCAAATTACCGTGGTGGATATACAAAGCTGATTAGCTTGGTAACGCCCCTACATGGAACATGAACGCCAAAAAAACAAAATTAAACAAAAAAAGAAATATTAAATTATACCAGCCGGTAAATGGTTTATATTGAAACACACACTATATTGAAACACGCACTGTTCAAATAAAATTATAATTTATAAATTATCAACTCAAATATAATAAACGACAATAACTCAGAAACTGTGCACTTCATAATTATGTAAAAATTGCTATGTTTCTTAAAGCAAGTGTAAGTCTTTCAAATGACAGCCAGTTTAAGTCAAAACAAATATTTTTTTACCCATTCCCATTTCCATCCCCTCAAAACACAGAAATATAATTAATGGAAACCGTGCTATTTTTAGATAAAAATTTATAAAACATTCTAGCTTTTCTGATTCTGATTCGTATCACGGATCGTACAATAATGAATAGAGAGTAAAAATGTAAATACTTACTGTATTTCTACTCTACATTTTAATTTTAAATAAATAAAATAATACACGCTTTAGTCTTTTTAAATTGAGTTTTATTTCACTAAATACGTATTTCGAAAGCTATCGTTTCATCGACAGTAGTATTTAAAAACGTTTTTAGATACTACTGTCGATGAGCTTTCGAAATACGTATTTAGAGAAATAAAACTCAATTTATCAAGAATAAGGCGTTTATTATTGTATTATTATTTAAATACCTTGTTACAGTTTAGAACTTTTAAATTAAAATATTTAAATTTAGTTTTTTGGCAAATGCATTATGTAATTTGAAGCGGCTTTTAAAAATATATAAGGTACTACAAAAGAAATTTCTTTTCTTAAAAATCGGATTAACGGGCGAAAAAATTTAAATTTAAAGTTTAGTCGATTCGTGTTATTTCAAAAAATTTCGTGCATAAAGAAAATTATTTTTTTTCTCCAACTCGTGTTATTTCAAATTCGTGTATAATAAATTCGTGCAAAAACAGAACTGAGTGTATATATATATGATGAATGTATAGATGAATGTGTTGAAATTTAGAAGCGGTACACCGAAAGGTCCATGCGCAGACTGTTTATATTTTATTGATAATCGCCCAGAATTCTTGCATTTTTGACATGATAAACATGTTTTTGTCCACTGAACGTTATTTTGATTTAGATTAATTGATTAGTAATTAATTTACGAGAGGCACTAATACCCGGTTAAGATAGTTTATGTAACTGAAAGTTTCAAAGGTAATGGATGCTAGGTCGCTCGTGATTTTCCTGTTCATGCGTCACATCATATTTATTTTTTCGTTTGTGAAAATTTTGGTGATTTATTCCTTATTTATATTTTAAATTGAGATTTCTTTCTAGGAAGAAAATAGCGTTTTTAATTCGTTGTCTATTTTTTGTAGTTTAAGAATTTCTGCAGAACTTTTGTTTATGGCATGACTATCGACGATAAAAAAATCAAAGGTTAATCAAAATACACAATAACACATTACCATTTCTGTAATTCATTGATAGGGCTACATAAAAACATAACAGTGGTGACACTGATGTAATACATATTAGTGACAGTCTTATAAACAAATTAGTGTTGTATAAAAATATAGCAGATGTTGGTGAAATCGTTATCGTGATCATTATTTGCTTTTTGTATAAAAATTGTACATATTATTATATGTAAATATGGGCAACAATTAATATAACTTGTTTTGTTCTCAGTATTGTAAGTTTTGTCGTATTTCAGACAACGGTACAGTAAACACAACATAAACCTTTACAAGGTTTAAAAAAAATTGTTCAAGAACCTTAAACATTATAACTACTTTAAAACTGTTTTAAAAGATTTCGTCTTATCAAAAAAGTTTTCAAAAATTTTTTAATTTTAATTTAATTTAATTTTACGTTGAAAAGAAAAAAAATTCAAAACGCAATGGTATCGTCTTTTTTTCATTTATTTTGTTTAAACTCTGTAACGATGGACTATTTGCAATTTTTACTCTAAAATAATAGTATTCATATTCAAAGAAATTCGCTAATAATTTGTTAATTTATTTTCTTCAATTGTAATAAGCGTAGGGACATTTGTTTCTACTACTGTATTTTTTTGTTTCAATTAATAATACATTGCAGAACATGTTTTGCATAAATGATTGTTTGTATTAGTGAAATTTGCTTGTTACAATAACGGAGAGGGAAACAGAAAATCATTAATATGTGTATATAAACGTTCAAATTGTTTGGATCCAGATGAGTACATAAATTTAAATCGAATCGATTAGTATATAAATTTAGATAAAAAGATTAAATGATGAAAAAAATGTAAATGTTTATTATTTAAAATAAAATTATTTGTTTTTAAATTGTGATATCGAAGTTTTTTATTTATTTGTTGTTAATGTGATGAGTTTTAGTGAAAAAAATGTTTGATAAATCATTTAGTAAATAAAATGAAAAAAAAAGAATCTAAAACAAAACTTCAAATATAAAAACGAGAAAATAGTTATTCAGGTGAAGTAATAACGAAACCGTTCAACACACTTTTCATACCTAACGGTTACGGTGAAGCTTCATTCCAAGCCGTTACATATTAAATGCAAATATTCATAAATTTAATGTCATTTAACAAGCAACTAAAAAAGTTAATGATATTGCTGAGCTTGGAAGTACAAATAATTATTGTGGCGGTAGATAAAATCGATCAAACTATGAGGGATATATTTCAAATTGACAGATCTAGTTTGGTTTTATCATTTCATGGTACTTTTAATAAAAGTACGTTTAGTAAAATGAATTACAGTCTACAATCAACATTTGTTTCATGAACTGGTTTTGGGAAGAAAACAACATTCAAGAAATAAATTAATGTAAGGCTTTTTATATTTTGAATTATATAATTTTTGATTTATTTTTGTAGAACTAAATTATTTTCTCTGTTAGCTAATTAATAGTTTCATTACATTAATCATTACATTATTCTGTGACAGAATAGATAAGAGATTTTCAAGTGTAATCCGTGTTTGTCATAGATTCAGTTTTCCTGTGTAATATTATATTCGTTATTAAAAGTCCAAACTACGTACGTAACAACTCATCTCTTTTAATAAACTTTTAAGCTATAACCTCAGAAGTGTGTAGCCCTCTAACCCAAGAGGCATCAATTTTATATACCTCTTTTTTACTAACCTAATGAACTTTAATCTAAAACATTGGGATTCCAATAAGAAATTTATATATAAGTATCTTGTTTTATTTTTCTAGAAATATCGTCAATATTGTCAATATGTTCTACAATTAACTAGAATATTTCCGTTGCAAATTTGGAAATTTTTATATAAAACCAATTATCTCCTACTTACTTGATTTTACAGCAATTTGAGTATATCTTAAGTTAACATTATTTCCTTTTGGGTTTACACGTTTTCATTTTTGTATAGCAAAAATAACGTAAGGTGGTTAAAAAATTCGATTATGCTTAACAATATTATTAATCAACGATGACTGTGGAATTTAATAAACAAAGTGGCCAAACGGTGGGCCGCACCATGTGATAAGAATGACCATAGAGGGAGTACTGATACTGAAGCCTCTTTGTGGTAATTCTACAAAACAAAATGGTGGAAAATAAAAGATACTTCCAAAATATTGAACCAGTTTTCTCTGATTGGCACTTGAAATATATTTACAGTACGTTTACAACATGCAACTATTTATTACATTTAGATGTGCGACATATATTCAATTCAAAACAACAAACAGTCGGTAGAGTTGTTCAGTTAAAAAAAGTCAGGCAAGTGCGAATATAATTCGCTCGCTGAGGGTTCCGTGTATATAATATGAGAAAAAAACAGTTTTTGTAAGTATAGTTTCAAGTTGGGTTGAATCTTACCCAAAGCTGTTTATGGTGGCTAAAGAAAGCTTCAATAACGCCAGCTTCTAAATTATTTATATTGGAAAATACATTATCAATTGTGGTAGCCTCAACTGTTGTTAGTTCATGAATTTTTCTTTGTAAATTTTTTTGTAGAAAATAGTTTGAGAGCCAGTTTTGAGGATTTTTATTGAAACCAACGGAAAAAACGGAGAAAAAGTGTCGTCAAATTATTTCCAACGAGTGCATTGTTAACACAGTCGAGTGATTTGTCTACTGAACATCGGGGAGATCGGTATAGTATACCAACAGGATTTGTACTTCAGCTAGTTGAACATTCACAATGACTGCCAGCAGAGCTAAACTCAAAGTGATGGTGGCTACTATTTTTCTGCACTTGTGGTACTGTATCAGACTTAACGAAAAGAACAGATCCCCAACCTCGATTAACTTGACTGTAACAATTTTCTAGTTCAACAGTAGTTCAATAGTTCAAAAATTTCAAAAATGTTTGTAATTAGTGATCAACTTCACAGAGAACATTTGCAATGCAACCATATTAAATGATAATCTATCGAATAGCAAACAGGTATCTGGTATGTTATTGCATAATTTTTCAACCTAACGCCTTTCGCCTGAAGTTTAGTTCATCTGACTTGTTAAACTGTGTTGATCTAATCTGATCTTGTTTGTTCATTTCTTTACTTCGTTTCACTCAATATTTACTATAATATACATTTCCTACAACGTAGTAAAATTTATCCTCTTCTACGATTATTTTACGTGAATAGTCCTTCACAAAACACAATTTTAGAATTTTAATCAAATGAATCAAAACCGAAAAAAACGAAAACTACAAAAAAATTGTTTTGGACTAGAAAAAAATTCACCTTTCATATGCCGAGTGGGGGTCAAAAATTATTTTTTGTCAAAATTTCCACTCTCAACCCCCTCAAAATAACATTTGAAATGATGATCCGACCGCTATAGTTTTCATTCAATCTTTACAACATTGCCCATAACCATGAATATTTTCAAATATTTTTCTTTTGTAATTTTCGAAGTTAAGGGGGAGGACAGGAATTTTTTTTCACATTTTTTAATATAACTCAAAAACTGCGCTTTTGAAAATTACATAAAAACTTGTTTTGGACTAGAACAAAATCAACCTTTCATATGATACCCCACTCAACAAGGTCAAAAATAATTTTTTTTTCAAAATTTCCACCCTCAACCCCATCAAAATAACATTAGAAATGATGAGCCAACCGCTATAGTTTTCATTCAATCTTTACAACATTTCCCATAACCATGAATTTTTCCAAATTTTTTCTTTTGTAATGTTCGAAGTTAAGGGGGGGGGGACAGGAAATTTTTTTCACATTTTTTTACATAACTCAAAAACTGCGCTTTTTAAAATTACATAAAAAATTGTTTTGGACTAGACAAAAATCAATCTTTCATATGACATCCCAATCGACTTGGTCAAAAATATTTTTTTTTCAAAATTTCCACCCTCAACCCCCTCAAGATAACATTTGAAATGATGAGCTGACCGCTATAGTTTTCATTCAATCTTTACAACATTTTCCATACCCATGAATTTTTTCAAAATTTTTCTTTTGTAAAGTTCGAAGTTAAGAGGGGGGGACAGGAAATTTTTGTCACATTTTTTAACATAACTCAAAAACTTCGCTTTTGAAAATTGCAAAAAAAATTGATTTATACTTGAAAAAAAATCACCTTTCATATGACACCCCACTCAACAAGGTCATAAATAATTTTTCTTCAATATTTCCACTCTCAACCCCCTCAGAATCACATTTGAAATGATGACCCGACTGCTATAGTTTTGATTCAATCTTTACAACATTGACCATAATTATGAATTTTTTCAAATTTTTTCTTTTGTAATGTTCGAAGTTAAGAGGGGGGGACAGGAAATTTTTGTCACATTTTTTAACATAACTCAAAAACTGCGCTTTTAAAAATTGCAAAAAAAATTGGCTTGGACTAGAAAAAAAATCACCTTTCATATGACACCCCACTCAACAAGGTCAAAAATAATTTTTTTTCAAAATTTCCACTCTCAACCCCCTCAGAATCACATTTGAAATGATGACCCGACCGCTATAGTTTTGATTCAATATTTACAACATTGACCATAACCATGAATTTTTACAAATTTTTTCTTTTCTAATGTTCGAAGTTAAAGGGGGGGGACAGGAAAGACAATACCCGTTTATGGCAATATCAAAAAAACTAAGCAGTCGAAAAATCATTGAAATTTTTTTTTGAAATATTTGGAACTTTCTCGATTTTTCTAGACCAAACTCGATTCCTTACAAAAAACTTTTGTTTTACTATCTCCTTATCTATGTTCATAAAATATAGATTAAAACAAATATTTGAATTTTTTTGTTATCAGTAGGCGTGGAAAAACACGTTTAAGAACTGTAGAAAATTTCAAGTTGATAGCACTTATAGTTTGTGAGTAAATTGATTATGTAGAAATTCGGACGGACACCGAAGTCTCACCAATAGGGTACCGTTTTTACTTTTTTAAAGTACGGAACCCTAAAAAAATGCGCTATTCTTATTTAATTATTTCAGCTATGAACAACTTGTACAACGAGAACGAGTACAGGCATACACAATTTCTATTAAAGTTATCCAAAATACAGATGGTGGAAATGCATAAATAAATTTGATTAATGTAAATAGTTTATTTGGTTCGTCGAAACTATATCTCACGTTCAGATAAATATTTAGTTATGAAAATAAATAAAACTAATAAAATAACAATAAAACAATCAGTGAGATCTATTCCAATCTAAATTTAAAAACGGGATATAAATCGAAATTTGGAAATTGGAACTTTTGTATTTAGATTTTAGATATGACTTGTATTTGTTTTTGGAGATTTTGTTTGGTAAATGTCGTAAAATTTAATAGCTTAGATTGAAATGTGTATGTGGTAGGTAGATTCGAAAATTGATTGTTTTTAATTTTTAGCTATGTTATATTACCATCATCATACAGATTTAGATTGGATAATACGTATTTATTTATTTTTGACATCATATTTTATGAAATTAATTTGCTTGAAGTATATTCATCCGTATTTAGATCGAATAATTCTGTTTATGCTTCTATTTAATTTATTAATTTTAAACACTTAAGTAGTTAAAATATTTTAAATTTATAAATAAAATTTGATTGGCTATTAAATATGAAGCGGGTCTATATGATCAATTTAAATCTTTCTATAACTCATTCGTGGTGAATCAATTTTAAACAAATTTATTATGAAATATATTAGTGTTAGATTCAATTGCCCTTGCTTTACACATAAATTAGAAATTTATTTCTAAAGAGCATTTTCAAAGCAGTATTCAAAACTTATATAAGCTAAGATGGAGGGAAGGAGTAGATTGTGTTGCATTATAAGAAACTTTGTAACATCTGCATGATTTTCCGATTTTTCGCAGTTTTTGTGTATTTTAATAAAAAAAATAACGCGCTTAACCTGTTATTAAATTATTCAAATAATATAATTAAAAAAAATTTGGTCTTTCAATCATCATCAATTTGTTTATTGGCAAAACTGAACACTGTACCATAATCAGCTCTATTTCAAATCTTGCTCTAAATTAAGAATCAAAACTATCTAAAAACAACTCTATAAAAACAATTAAACTCAAGTAAGTAAAGAAGTTATTGGAATTTTTTCAATTCAAAGGTATGGTTAGAAGCTTCTCAGAAAAAAAATCCACTTCTCATTTTCGTGTTTCGGATGAATTCGAAACGTCCTCTTCAGGGCCTTGTTCGAATCCTTAGGCAGACACGCTATCGGTTACGCCGTGAAGGCGATGAAAATTTCGAAGTTGAAACTTCTTCATCACTTATAATACTATTGTACTATTTTCAGTTCTTACTCTTTCTCGAAATAAAAAAATCAAAGGTAAAAACCTCCAAATTAACTTCGTAATTCAATTTATTATTTTATTTTTTGATTATTGAAAATTAAGTCATATAAATATCATATCAAAGAGAGAATTAGAAACTTCCATCAAATCATCCAACATAAATGAGTTTGCCATTTATTTAAAATTTATTAATAGTACAGTAACTTAACATGAAAAAAGACCAATACCTCTGAATTCTTTGAACCTTCATCGATTTTTATGAAAATTTGGAATTAAAGTCATCTTACTCTTAACTTCAAAGGTGACCTAAGCCCAACTTGTGCTTTTATCTTTAAAGGATAAAAACCACACCTACGTGAAAATAAAGAAAAAATGCAGGTTTACTCATTTTTTGGATTCCCTTCTTATTTAATTTATTTTATTTTTACATAGTTTATTATGTATTCCAACTTCACCTCTTAAAAACCACCCCTATGCCTTAGACAAAATATAATGAAGTAAACGATAATATTCTAAAAATATAATTACTATGAGAAAAGAACTTTTGTTTTAAAGCTATACATCACTAGTAGAGTTTCACGGTTTGGTTAATCGAAACCTAAAACGGAAGGTTTTGAAACAAATAAGCCGTAACCGAAAACGGACTTACCAAATCGCGGTTTTGGGGTTTTGAACTTTTCTTCGTTAAATAAAAAATTTTTACTTTTATTAATATTTTAATTAATACTGCAAATAACGGTAGACTTTTATTTTTTCGAAAACATCGGGGATGAAACAATTTTAGAAAGAAAAAAAAATATAATAGTAGAGATTTTAGATAACGCGCATCCCGAGTGAAAATAACACGCCGACAAATAAAAAAATTCGGTGTATTGTAGTCTAAAAATATGCATAGTAAAAAGAGCCTAAAATGAACCGAGAACTAGCCCAGGTAGTGAACACAAAGCCGAAAAAACACAAAAATGACACCGAAAACAAGCTGACAGTTGATTAAATATAAATCAAAATAACGCCGATATAACGCCGAAATATTGAAAAAAGGCCTAAACAAAACTGAAATAAGACCGATAAACGGCTGCAAACACGCTTAAATAAGATCGAAATGAAACCATCCGGCTTCATTTCGGTATAATTAAGGGTTTTTTCAGCTTTGTTTCTGCTTTGTTTCGGTTTTGTTTAGGCCTTTTTTTCAATATTTAGACGTTATATCGACGTTGTTTCGGTTTATAATTATTCAACTACCGGCCTGTTTTCGGTGTCATTTAAGTATTTCGGCCAAAATTATAATAGCTATTTATGTACCAAGGGCGTTATGTAGGTTATTGCGCCCGGAAAGCGACGTAATCTAGCCCGATGGCCTCTGGCCCGAGGGATGGATGTCGCTTGATCGGCATAATACCCAGTAACGCCAGTGGTGCATATAAGATTTTATGCTTCACTTAATAAGCTAAAAACTAAGAAAGAATTTAATTTGTTAGTCTATATTGATATGCAAAAAAATACAAATGTATCCTAGTATGCCAATAAAATAACTATTTTGAAGTTTAAAATAAATATTTGTTGTTTGTCCGTTGCTATGTAAACAAATTCTCCTTAATTTTGTAGCGTATGACAAAAACATTGTATGACGTTTAAAATAATTTGATAGTTTTGAAAAACTATATGAACATTTAATAACTAAAATGTTGCTTAACATTTTTAAACAAATGGAGAAATCTTTTACTAGCTTAAATTGAATAAGAATTATTTCCATTTTGTAGACGAAACTAATGTAAAAATAATTTTATTAAGTGTTCAATTCAATTCAATTTAATATTCTTATATATTTACAATTTTGGTATATAAACATATTATACTAACTAAGGGACCCCTGTGCCTTTGCACAAAATATTTTTTCAAAAATTAATAACATAAACCCTGTTTGCAACGTCTAGTTCAAGCAAAGCTTAAACTGAAACTGTTACGAAATTTAATAAAATAAAATTTAAAGATATTCAAAGTTTGTTTCGTTTATTTTAATAGTCGTTTAATTTTTTTATATTTTTTTGTATGGGAAAGGGAAAGAAGAGATTCCCTTCCGTATTCTCTTCTTTCCTATGATATGGCTACGCTTTTTCGTAGCTTGTGTATTATATATATGATAATTAAAGTGTTCAGTAAAATTATATACTTCTCAACTATGTTATAAAAAAATTTGATTTCTCGGTTTAAATGGATTATTTTAATTATTATGATGTTTTTATATATTGTAATACTAAGCCGGGAGAAAAACTTATGTAAAAAAAACCCTGTGTATCTGGAAACTTAAACTATACTTAAACTAAATACTAAATCTAAACTTAAAAACTAATTTTAAACATATATATTATGTTAATATTTAAAGCAATGTACAAAATTCTTAAATATTATACAAACCATCAAATAGATTTTAAATTTTATATTTTTTTTTTTCCTAAAAAGTATGGAATTCTTTTAAAGCTTATAAGAGAACTCGCTAACAATCAGAATATAAGTTGGCTTACTAAGTTATTTTCGATTATTTGACACTTACTTATTAATTTTGTTCTAATTTTACTGATGAAGTCAATCACAAGAGATACATTAGACAGAATGGAGAGAGCTTGTGTTGAGAATAATCTAGGTCGGTTATAAATTAGTTTGAGACATTTGTTTTGTGCTATTTGTAGTTTTTTAAGGTGAATTCTGGTACTGGTAAACCAAATCAGGTACTGGTTAAGGTACTGGTAAACCAAACGGGTGCTGCATATAATAAGGCACTGCGTAATATGGATATATATAAAAGTCTATTATTTGAAATTGAAAGTTTAGATTTTTTATGTAATATACTGTACAGTATTCGTATCATTTTTTGACATTTTTCTACTGATGAATTAATGTGATGCTTGAATGTTAATCGTTTGTTTATTATAACTCCTAGGTATTTTATAGTTTCTGACCATTGCAATGGAATTCCATCCATAGAAAGAGATTCATTATTTGGGAGATTTCTTGCAGCACTCTTTTTGGTGAGAAAAATAGATTTCCCTATTTGGAAAAATATAAAGAAAGATTATTAATTGACGTTTGCAATTCAGATAAAATAACGTTAATATCAGCTGAAGATGCGAATATAGCTATATCATCAGCATAACGAGCAAAATCTGTAGTGTTGTTAAATTGAGTTTTAATATCAGCCGTAAATACATTGTATAATGCAGATGAAAGGACAGCCCCTTATGGAACACCACAACTTACAATTTTGGGCGTGGATCTACAATAGTTCATTGTAACTAAAAACTGTCTATCACTTAAAAAGGAGTTTATGATTCTTATCAAATAGTTAGGAAAATTTAAATGAACTAATTTAAAAATAATACCTTTATGCCAAACTTTATCAAACGCTTTTTCAATATCAAAGGTTATTAAGGCAGTGGATTCTTTATTGTTTAACTTTACTTTAATATTACTGCAAATTCTGTAAACTTGGTGAGAGGTGGAATGGTATTTTCCAAAGCCAAACTGTTCAGGAGGAATAATTGCATTTTGTTCTACAAACTGCTCAAAATGCTTTAATATTGTACGCTCAAAGATTTTACCAAAGAAATTTAGTAAACTAATAGGTCTATAGCTATCAATATTTGTTTTAAATTTGCCCGGTTTCAAAACAGGAAGAACATTAGCGATTTTTCATTCAATAGGAAAATATGAAAATTTCAAGTACGCATTATTTTTTAAAATGTTTTAGCATCTTAATAGAGGGCGTTATGAATTCATAATGAAGTTTGAAGTGTTTTTAAGCCACGGATTTCATCTACATATATTCAAAATAATGTATCTCGAGAACAACTTGGCGGATTAAAAAACGAATTATAACATTTCAAAGATAAAAGTAAATAATTTTAAACATAATTGAATTTAAAATTTTTCATAGTAATTGTTATTAAAAAATCAAAATTAAAAAAATAATAAGAGTTGGAAGGTTGATGTCTCCTTTGTTTCTTATATTTTCTCCCATTATTTCTTAACTTCATTAATTTTCTATAAAAATCCCAAAAATGGATTTTGGTGATGTTTTTGGAAATTATAGAAATTTTTTAATGACTCATTATATGTAAATCTTAGTCGAAAGTTTTTAAAAAATTGCTATAATTTTCATTCTGAGAATCCTAAGATAAGAACGAACCCATCAACGACCTCATCCCGGCAAGAGGCTTCGTTATAAAATAGGAACCGGAAAAAACAACAACAGAGCCGAAAGCAAAAACTAAATTTTTCCTAAACGTGAAAACAGACCAGACTACCAAATCAGAAAGTAGAACGTGCGCTCTCTAAGAGCCCCTAATAATCTCAAGGGTCTAGAAAGTGAGGCAAATAGGTATAGAATGGATGTCGTTGCTCTGCAAAAAATTGGATAACCAACAATAGGACAACAAGATTTGGATAGTCTCTCTCTATACTGTTGTGGTCACCCTCCTCGAAGAGATTTGGGTACTGGCTTCCATTTGATTGCACGCATAATAGAAGCCATGATGGAATTCATCCCAGTCTATGAAACAATCTGCTACCAACAGGAACACGGAAATGAAATATAAATATAAATTGAGAATTTGCAGTACTTTCGTTCAGCATCGATCGAGTCATAAAAAGACGTGGGTCTCACCGAATGATAACACTCGAAATCAAATTGATCCCATTGCACGTTTATTTTCCAGCGTTCTGGATATGTAACCCTTTAGAGGTGCAATTATTGAAATTGATCACTTCGTTGTATGTTCAAAACGAAGGTTGCACTCCCATACCCAGGGATTCTTAAACTCAATCTACGGAAACGTGTTAACATATTATCACTAAATAATGCTGCAAATTCAATCACAATTTCTTTAATCTCTTGACCAATATTATGGACAAAATTGGAACGAAATTCCCTAATTGTGAGGTTATCGTTCCCGGTTACTTAAACACCCACAACAAATCGCCGTTATAATTTTCTAAAACGACTGACGACAACAACAATGGAAGACTGGCTGAAGTATTTGCCGCATAACAGAACCTGACGCTGATGGTAAAAACTAAAAAGTAGCCAATATGGTTAGCCAAAATGGTTTTCGGAGCAAAAGATCAACAACCGTTTGAACCCCAACCTATCGTTCGAACCACATACTTAAAAAGGTGGTGAAACGTACGTTATTGCATTAGATCTTTCCAAAGCATTTCATCGAATATGGTATCCCAACCTGGTCAATAAGCTCGTTGCGTACGGTTTTCACCCCGCAGTCGTGAAGCTAATCCAGGAGGATTATTTGGTTAATTTACTAAATCCGTAAACAAGATCCTTTAAAGTGTTTCAAAAGCTTGGACTACGGCCACGTGGCACGAACATGCTAGAACAAAGATCGTTTCAAGCTTTGGTTCAGGAGCGGTGCATATGAACACAACGTCAAAGACTATTATAACGAATCCAAATATTTCTACAATTTGTACGGAAAGAAATTTGTCGAACGTACAACACACTACCAGCAACCAAAATTGCGCAATCTAAATCACAGAAGGATTGCACATGATCTATTGTCCGAAACGGTGCAGGAAAGTTGGGCGGATTTTTTCTATTTTAACTTAGCCTTACAAAACTATACCAAATGATTGATGACATGGTGTGGAATCGTCCAAAAAATGGATCGATTATTAAAGCCACGAAAGATATTATTGGATGGAGTACAAAATTGTTTAATAAAAACATTTTTGTTGGAGGCGAATAAAGATCTGTGAGAACAGTGTCGTCATGAAAAAATTGAAGCAAAGATCAGTTTACAAGCTCCAATAAAATCAAGACACATTTGATATTTTTGTATCAGCGGTATATATGGATGAGTATGTACTAACCGTTACGAAACAGGAAGTGTTGGAATCAGTTTGTAGAACTGAAAATAAGAAAACTTCTGGTGCTGAAAGCATTCTGAACGTTTAGTATAAAATGACAGTTCATGCAAAACAATTTTGTTTGATACGCCTGTTTGAAAGAAGGGGGGTTTCCACAAGAGTGGAACCATCAACGTCTAGCGATTCAGTCAAAAGGAAAGGTAAAACCAGAAAAATAGTCTTCATACTACCCAATCTGTATAATAGATGAATCTGGTAAATTTTTAGAAGGAATAATAATTTGAACATTCGAACAAGCTTTGAAGATAAGCAGCACCAATAAGGTTAAGAAAAGCTCACTCAACGGTTGACACAATAAAGTTTGTGATTGGTGGAGCTAGAGGACAAACA
This sequence comes from Diogma glabrata, assembly GCA_963693315.1. NCBI lineage: Eukaryota > Metazoa > Arthropoda > Insecta > Diptera > Cylindrotomidae > Diogma > Diogma glabrata. The sequence goes on from OY856186.1 coordinate 158,727,872, forward strand.
GTGGCAGGGAAAAAGATAAACAAAAAAGCACTGTTATAACTTTACATATTAAGAAGTGACACACGCAGATGGTCTCACATTACATCAAGAGCTCTGATGTGTAGAAGTTCCTGGGTGCATCGAAAAAATCGTAACCGATTGTTTTTGCAAGAGAATGTTGAAATATTATAGCGACGATGGTTTTAAAGCGTATAAAATTACTAGTGAGGCACATTAACAGTAAAGTCTAGGTTCAGTGCCGTGGAACTAACTGTGTGATGGTGATTTCAAGCTGCAATATAAACCAAATAGCTATTTCATTTCTTCTTATTCACATTTAGCCCACGGAGGTTTCTTGAAATAAACATCTATATATTACAAAGTTTTACCTAAATCAATTCATTGACGAACGCTTTAGTTTCCCAAAAGACTAAATTTTACGTCGCTTCTCATTGTTTTGTTAAGCTTTTGAAGATGGACAGAAGTGCTCGGAACCTAGTTCCGACCAAGGACCATCACAAAACTTTCGACGAGAGGTGTGGCTCCGTCGCTTTTGTGCAAAAAAGCAGCTGTCTTTGGTATCACTGCTTCAAGCCTCCTGGTCATTGCTGGTATTGAAAGAAATCCTGAACCAACTAAAACATAACACTGTGCAATATGTAAAATCATTTTAAAGGCAAACTGATAATAACTGTGATTATAGAATTATAAGGGATAGAGAGAAGGAAAAGGGTGGTGGCCTGCCTTTATCATCCACAAAACCATTTGCTTCAACCACATTACCAACAAAACCGGGAACTGATAAACACTTAGAACAACAAGGTATTATAATAAAATCCGGAAATGTGGAGGTAACGCTACATAGTCAATATTTATATTCCACCAGTAAGCAGTTGTGATACAGGTTTTGAACCGTCCATATGACATTTATTTTACAGCAAAGACGATCTATGACACTCACACTAGAATGTCCATTAACGAGGCGAAAGCATTCCTGATCAAAACGATGGCTCCAGCTTTGGAGTCCTCAATGAACCACAACCAACAAGGGTAACAAATAACTCCTCCCATTTAAATGAAATTAAATTCGAAAAGAGGACCTATATTAATTTTAAACAAAGCTGAATGGGTTAATTTTTACAAATTTTACTGTAATGGAATTCAGTTAGTAATTTTTACCACTTTACGCCCTCTCTATATGAGAATACACAATTTAGAGAAATTTTTAATAAACATCGATTTCGCCGCTTTCTAGCGAGTGGAATAAAAAAAGTTAAAGCAAACTTCTCACAAGAAGCTTGTGTGATTTCCACTCAGAGAGATGACATCCAGAAGGCAGATCCAGCTTACTCTAGAATTTCGGGAAAAATAAGCAAATTAATAAATTAGTTAGTTATGGAACACAAACGTAGCAAAAGTCGAGATCTAGTGAGTAAGTTAAGCTTTGGCACAAACAAAAGTACTCGGAAGGTAATTAAGGGCTTAACTCATCCACGACACCCGAGCAACAACTACATGATCTCCTCTGCTTATATCCCAACCGAAAACCCCACAGGAAATGCGCAACAAAATTGAACACACATTTTAAAGAAAAGCAACGTAAACATGAAAAGGAAACTAGTTCAATATTAAGATGTCTGCGCAAATTGAACACAGAAAATTTAGAGAACATCATAATTTCCGAAGAAGAAATTGAGAATGCTATAAAGAAAACTAAGCCATCTAAAGCTATTGGACCCGATGGCATCTCAGCGATTATGCTCAACAACATTTGACCCAATGGAACTATTTCACTACCACTACCCTGAACTATCTCTCTACCACACTCAACACATCTCTAAATACTCTCCAGATACCAAATATCTGAAAAACGGCCAGAATAAGACCCATCTTAAAACCTGGAAAACATGCAGAAAAAAGAGAATCTTATAGACCGATCTCCATCCTTTAATCAGTTGCAAAACATTATATAAATTTTGCAAATTAGCGTTACACCAACATGGCTTTAGGATCGCATATAGTATAATTGCTACTCTTCAGAGAATCCAAAACTAAATCATCGATGGTGTGAACCAAAAACAACCCGGTGCTAGAACAATTTTCGTTGCACTCAACCTATCAAAACCATTCAACACAGCATCTACTACTAAATTACATATTTAAAACTAATCAACCAGGTTTAATAAAGCACTGGTTGTGAATCCGAGACTGTTGAGGTAACGTTCGACTCACTGCTTAAATTCAACGCTCATGCTCAACAGGTGAACTTGATAGTAAAACACAGGAATAATGCATTAACGGCACTAGTTGGTACAGGGTATAGTTCATGGAGCAAGGATAAAAACGCAATAATAACAGCATATAAAACAATAGTAAGACCTTTTTCAAATTACGCTGCACCCAAATGAATACCTCAAGCTTGTAAGTTACAAATAACACAAAACACAGCCTAGCACACCGCAACCAGATGTCATTTGAAGACCGAACGACATCACTTACACGAGAAATGTAACAAATTGACGGTCTGTGAACATAGCGAAATGCTTACCAAACAATATCTACCTGTCACTGCCTGTCACAAGGAGTAATATCCCTGCAGTGACGCCTTATCCATGACTATGCCCCCTAGAGACATTTAGCGTATTTTTTACATGAATCACAATCGAGATTTACAATAAGTAAATTAAGTAAAATCAATTGACAAACAGTCTTTACAATTATATAATTTTGACGTCGTTACTGTTCACCAACAATTTATTGGATTAAAAAGATTACAATGATTAAAATGAAAAGATTGCACACATAAGAAAAGCATAAATAAATTTAAATGTTTCATGCCTTAATGTGATAATGGTTTGAGAAATGAGCCTAAAGCAAAAGCTTTCTGATATTAAAGATATTATAATAATAGAAGTAACAACGTTTTTTTACGGATAAACCAATTATTGCAAAAACAAGCAATTAGTTATTATACCCACAGTCACCAAAACCACGATTTTTCTGGTATTCCGCTTATCAAAATAATAGAATTTCTCAAGAATTTCACATCAACAATTTTTCCCAAAAGAATTTAGATCTATAATCCAATACAACTTATAATTATATTATAATTCTATTTATATTTATAAACAACATACCTAATAATATCACCGGTCTAAAAAATCGGGAATTACCCCACTTAATTTGAACTTATTGTATAGAATGAAACGAACACACGTCTATATGGTCACAAATTAAAATAACGACTGATATTTTATTATTTGAATTTGAACCAGTTTTTAAAAAATAATCCTAAATGAACAATGATACATTTATTTTGTCAATATTATCGGTGTAATATCGGCCTGCTTAAGCTGCAGATAAATTTAATATTATATTATTACTTCATCTGCGCTTTTTCGAGTTATTATCGGCTTTTTACTAATATTTGGTTGTCTTTTCGGCTGCAGTTTTAAAATGAAAATATTATCGGTCCGCTTTCGTTGTCCAAACTTTTTATGTCGACGTCTTTCCGGACTGTTATCGGCCTCTAGTAATATTTAGGTGTCTTTTCGACAATAAATCGGCTTTTTGTCTTCTTTTCAGCGTCTTTTCGGCCGATATTTTTTCACTCGGGATGTTATAGTAAAGTATTTTAAATGATTTTTTTTTTTTTTTTTTAAGGCGTTCATGCTCCATGTAGGAGCGTTGCCAGGTTAATCAGCTTTGAATATTCACCACGGTCATTCGCAACAGCGACATAATTACCATGGCAGCCGATTTTTTTAAGGTCGTTTATTACGTCAGTCTCCCATTGTAGTCGTGGTCTACCTCGCGGTCTACCACTCCCTGGGGTACTAACGTACATTTTTCTAATCATTCCAGACTGTGAATCGGCTCGTAGAACATCCCCAAACCAAGCAATCCTATTAGAACGGATACAACCTATTATATCAGGACCCTCAAGAAGGTCTCTGATCTCAAAGTTATACCGGGTTCTATACTCTCCATCGTCTGTCTTAAGTGGACCAAAAATGTAGCGTAGGATCTTACGCTCAAATACAGATAAATGCGATTCGTCATTTTGTGTAAGGGTCCACGTACGTGACCCATACATCACAACCGGTCTAATCAATGTCTTGTATAACTTGAGCTTGGTGTTAGTTGATACATACGGTGATCCAAGGAGAGGCTTAATTGAGTAGAAAGTTCGATTACCTGCAGCGATTCGAGCTTTAATATCTGTAAGCATGCTGTTGTTTGAGTCAAGCATTGATCCCAAATATTTAAAAGATTCAACTCCCTCAATTCGTTCATCGCCGCACATCAAATCTTTCTTCTCAGCCTCTCTTGAAACATTCATATGTTTGGTTTTATTGTAGTTATTTTGCAGACCAATTTTCTTAGCACCACTCTCAAGCGACTTGAAAGTCTCACTCATAACAGCTTCACTTCGGCCGAGGATGACAACATCATCAGCGTATGCAATCATCTGTACTGAGTTTATTGACAAGATATTGTTATTAGTCGGTAGTTTCTTTTGACGGCACACATATTCCAAGGCTAAATTAAAAAGTATAGGAGAGATAGCATCACCTTGTCTTAAACCGGAATCGACTTTAAAAAACTTTGATATTTCGTTCTCTACTCGTACACAGCATTGAGAGTTCTGTACTGTCATTTTGCATAGTGATACTAGTTTACCAGGAATTCCCATTGACACCAGAGCAGACCATAGAGTCTCTCGTTCGAGAGAGTCGTAGGCCTGCCTGAAATCAATGAAAAGTTGGTGCACAGGTATGTTGAACTCTCGACACTTTTCCAAAATCATCCTTATCGAGAAAAGTGCATCGGTGATACCTCGGCCCCGCCGGAAACCACACTGATATTCTCCAAACAGTTGTTCAGCAAAAGGATTGATTTTGGATAGCAAAATGTAGGAAAAGATCTTATATGCTGTGCAGAGGAGGGCGATTCCTCTGTAGTTTGCACATTGTAACCGATTACCTTTTTTATAGATTGGTATCAGCATAGCTGTGTTCCAGTCCTGTGGCATGGTTTCAGTCCTCCAGATCATTTGAACAAGTTCAAACAATCTTAAGGATAGAGTTTCGCCACCATGTACAATCATTTCGGATGTTATATCGTCGATACCAAGTGCTTTATTGCATTTTAATTTTGACAGCGCCGCATCGAATTCCTCTCTGGTGGGTTCTTCTACATGTACCTTTGACGCACGAATAAGCTTACCTCGTCGCCCGACTTGTTGCTGGTCACTTAAGTTGAGAAGATTCTCAAAATAAGCGGCCCAAGTATCTAAAATATTTTTAAGGTCTACTTGTAGCTCCCCATCTTCGTTTTGAATAGCTGTCGATCTAGTTTGAGGGCCCTTCTTTAAGGTTTTAACCTGTTGAAAGAAGTTACGCGATTGATGTTCCTTATTGAAGCTTTCAATCTCCTCACACTGTCTCTTCCACCATTCTCTCTTCGTTCGTCTACATAGCTTTGTAACGGCTTGTCTTGCCAGTTTATAATTCTCCTTCGTGGACCTGGTGTTGCGTCCTTGTAGACACTTCAGATAGCAATCTCTTTTGTATTGAATAGCATCAAGGCATGCTTGATCCATCCATGGCTTCTGGGCTCTCAGCCTCTGTTTCTAGACTTATAAGAGCATCAGGAGCGCTCAGGCTGCGCACGTTCCACGTTCCGATTCGGTAGTCTGGTCCTTTTTCGCGTCCAGGTAAAATTCTATTGTTGTTTCCGGGTTTGTTTTTCTCTTTCTGATAACCAAATTTAACATATTAGTTTTTTTCCGGGGTTAGGGTGTTAACCTTAGGCCCAACCCAAATTGTCGTGAATGGGTCCGTTCTGCATATTAAGGTCACCAGAAACAACCTTTTAACACATTTATATAGCGAGCCGCTTGATTCAAGACAGACGCCCGCTCCAAGCCGCCCCTGACATGGAAAACAGACGCTTGAGTCGCATTGGTTGTAGAGCGCCAATTCGCCGTGATGTAGCGTCATTGACTAAGCAGTTTTTATTCTGCTTGTCTCCAATACACCAACCTAATTCTGTCAGCATTACCCAGGCAGCACGGCGTGGACGTCGAATTTCGGATTTCGCTACCCGCTACAACAAAGGTAGTTTGGATTTGGATGTGAGACATCGATGCAATTCAATGTACCCAATGCTACAAAAATTTATTATGCTTACGTAAAAACCAATAGAGGGCCTTGAGACATGTGTTCAACATCTGCTTACGGGAATAAATTTCAAATTAATTGAAGATTTATGTGATTGGCGCTTTGAAAAGAATTGTTATTATTTAAAGAAACTAGTCAAAGAACTATAATTTTGCAGTAGCTGTATGGTGCAATACTAATGACTCGCCCACCATCATCCGTACCTAAGCGGGTTTTGCTGTTGTATCCAGTTTTAGTTGAAAATTTAGAACTCGGTTAAGTTATTATTCGTTAAATAGTTTAGTATTTTAAAAATTCCACCGAATTAATAATAATAACTCATAGATACGTTTTAATTTTTCAAAGGTAGTTTACAATATATTTAATACTATATTACATACTTCGGTTTTGAAAAAACCTAAGTATTGCATTTATTTATTTATTTAGCGTATGGTTTTTTTTGTGACACATTAAAAAATTAAACTTAAAAATAGGTAGACTCTTCTATGAAATCTACCTAAAACAATACATGGATACACATTAAATGAACTTACAATCGATTTGATTGCGTGTCTTTTAAGTAAATTAAAAAGTAAAATATTTGAACATTGGGCAGTACATTTGAACATTAGATGTTTACATCGAGCGAGTCTATCCATGCTACTACATCGGGAGTTGCCAAATGGATGTCTGAGATGTTGCCATTGTAACGTCGAATTGCAACAGTTGCAATGTGTTTTATAGTTTGTTGTGGAGCGCCGCAGTCACACTCAGGGGACTCTGAAATGCCCCACTTGTAGAAAGAATCAGCACAACGTCCATGATTCGTTCTTATTCGGTTTAATGTAGTCCAGGTATGACGTGGCAAATCGAAACCAGGTTGGGTAGAAGTCGGGTTAGTAATAGAAAGGCCAGTTGTGTTGTAATTTGCCAGGAGGTGTACCAGGCATCCAAGATATTAAAATCAGTACCAGCAGGTTGCTGGCAGTTTTATGTGGAGGGTTTGTTGACTTCAATCGACAACGAGTGTGGTCACCGTAATATTCGTGCAAGGGTAACGTGGTGTTGTTGGTTACCTTTTTATGTTCACACATGAGAGCATGCGAGCGTCTGAGTGCAGGTGGAGCGATATTGCTTAACACATGGAGCCAAGGTAAAGGGGTGGATCTGATAGTACCACTTATAGTACGCATCGTAGCATGCAGCTGACAGTCAACTTTTTGAGTATGTGTGCTATTCAACCAGACTGGTGCGCCATACTCAGCCACTGAGTAAACCAGACTTAGACTTTTTTTTTCTAAAAATAAGTTTACTCAATAGGAAGAGCCGAAAGGACGATGTATTGGATAACTGTACCGGAAGTGTGTCAAAAAAATTCTCAAGTGTGTCAAAACAAGGAAATTTGCAAATTTTTGCTTAAAAAACGTTCATTTTAAGTGATTACGAATAGAAACATTGAATTTGAAAAAATTTTGATGGTCGGGATTAGTATGTGAGACCAAAAACTAGATTATTGCATTATAAGTTTGTGAAATAAATGTTGTCAAGTGGGTCAAAAGAAAGATTTTTATTTATTATTTTACTCAATTTTTTGGAAAAAAATTAAATTAATTATTTGTATTACATGAAATTTTATTATTGTTATTGAGAATTATAGTATTATAAGTTTGTCAAAAAATGTTGTCAAGTGTGTCAAAAGAAAGATTTTGATTTATTATTTTACCCAATTTTTTGGAAAAAAATTAAATTAATTATTTGTATGACAAGAAATTTTATTATTATTATTGAGAATTATAGCATTATAAGTTTGTCAAAAAAATGTTGTCAAGTGTGTCAAAAGAAAGATTTTGATTTATTATTTTACCCAATTTTTTGGAAAAAAATTAAATTAATTATTTGTATGACATGAAATTTTATTATTATTATTGAGAATTATGGCATTATAAGTTTGTCAAAAAAATGTTGTCAAGTGTGTCAAAAGACAGACTTTCATTTCTATTTTTAGAAAATAATAAAATTATGTATTTGGATGAAATGAAATGTAATGATAATGATATTATTATTGAGAATTTTATTGCATTATAAGTTTGTGAAAAAAATATTGTCAAGTATGTCAAAAAAATTATTTAATTTATTTTTTTAGACAATTTTTTGGAAAAAAAAATTTAGCTGTTTATATGATGTAAATGTGACATGGAAATTTTTGAATTTGTTATAGTTTTTGAAATATTAATGGAATTTTGAAAAAAGTTTGTATTTTTGATTTCGTAAGAATTTTTGGAAAACTTTTAGAATTTTGAAAAATTTTAAATTCTTGATTTTATTATAATTTTTAGAATTTTGATAAAAGTTTGAATTTTTGAATTTTTAAGAATTTTTGGAATATTATTAGAATTCTATTAGTATTATTAATATTATTAGAATTATTAATTAATAGAATATTATTAATTCTAAATTCTAATATTTAGAAAAAGTTTAAATATTTGATTTTATTCTAATTTTTGAAATATTTTTGGAATATTGAAAAAAGTTTCAATTTTTGATATTGTTATAATTTTTGCAATATTTTTAGAATTTTGGAAAAAGTTTGAATTTTTGAATTTCTAAGAATTTTTGGAATATTATTAGAATTTAGAAAAAGTTTAAATATTTGATTTTATTCTAATTTCTGGAATATTTTTGGAATTTCGAAAAAGTTTCAATTTTTGATTTTGTAATAATTTTTGGAATTTTGAAAAAATTTTGATTTTATTTAATTTTTACAATATTTTTGGAATTTTGAAAGAAATATGAATTTGTGATTTTGTAATATTTTCTCTTGTTTTTGAGTAGTTTGCTGATTGTATCATCTTTTCACTAAATTATGTTAAGTTATGATCTGTTATGATTTTCCGGCAACGTATTGATGTTTCGTGTTAGTTTTGTAATAAATTTCTAAACAGAGATAAAAAATACATGTACTTTAATGTGGTATTCATTTCAATTTGTTCAAACCTTTCATCTTTAAATGGTTACGGGTTGAGGGGCTTGGGTTGGGTGGTCAGACCACCATAATGCAAACTTAAAACAGTTACATCTTCGGTATTTTTTATCCCACAGAAAACAAATTATAACCAAATTTTTTGTTAAAAATACAAACATTTTCGTTCTGAATATTTATTACGTATCTTATTTAGTTTTTTAGTTATTTTGAAGAGAAAGAATGTACGTTTTTAAAAAATATTAAATATACATTTTTCATTATCATCATACTTTTTTCAAAAACTAGGTATTCTAATGCAGTTAAACTTCTGAATCTCATGATTAATACTAAAATACAGCTATCTGCAAAAGGATAATGAAGAGTATGGATTTTGTTGGGAATAGCTGAGATTTTAACGCTGATTTGTTTTTTAAAATTCGAGTTGCTCGACGTTTTTGCATCGTAACTCGATTAGTTTTAATGGACACGAATTTTAAACTAGTACTTATTTTAAAGGTATTATTTTTAAGGTAGCATTATAAAAATATTTTAGAAGTTTTCTTCGAAAAATGCAACACTTTTCATTTTTTAACGTTGAATACCTCGAACCAAGTTGTTAAAAAACTAAAAGTATAACTCTCTTCAATGAGCTATAACTTCCTTAGTTCTGGACTTAAAACTCATATAACTCATACAAAACCAGTCTTTTTTTCGTTTTAAACTTGATTTTTGTTCATTTCAACTTTTTTGATAGAACGCCAAGTTTTTGAGTTATGTGTGAAAACCCGTCAAAAAAACATGCTTATTTGAACGAAAAATGCAAGTTTTCAATTGCGAATAACTCGAAAAATATCGATCTATGGAAAAACGTTTAAGAATATTTTCATTTAAAATGTGTCTCTTTATCTATTTTCGGGGTTATTTTGAGTGAAAAAAATTCCACCCCCGAAAAGGAGTGGCATCTACCCCCAGGGTAAAAGCCCAAATCATCCCTTAACTATTCAGCAAATTTCAAGTTAATCGGTCAAGGTTCAAAGAATTCAGACCTAAAAACGTTTAGTAACTGCACTATAAATTTAAAATTGTTGTCCTTGACTTTCGTATGGTATGTGATGTGTATTGAATATAAATATAAATACAAATTTGTGATATGAATAAAAATAGCGCTATAGATAGAAAATCGAATCAAGAAGCCGATGATGGGAACCCGACCATTTCCGATTTTCTTGAAACCTCGGTGATCGTTAGTATAAAAAAAAATTAATACGTCTTTTTTTTTTTATTTTTTCACTATTTTTGACACAGGGTGTCTCGAAATTTCTTAAGAAAGTTAGTGACAATCAAAGATTAAAGTTAAATTGTGTTCGAACGGTTTATTCGATTTGTATAAATTTATTTTTGTTTGAAAGGTTCTTAGTTGACCTTTATAAAATTATTACACCGATAAAACATATTTTTGTATGAGTTTTTTTTAATATTATTTTTCAAACATGGATATGTCAAAAAGTACCTTTTTTTATTTTTTTACTGTTTGAAGATTAACACATAGTTAATGTACCCAAAAACATACTAAAATTACAGAGAAGTTACCTTTTTAACGTTCTACCAATACCATCACATAGGCCCTTGCCATGACTCATAGCATGAAAGTGCCATTCTACTTTAATCCCGTAGGCAAGCTCAAAGTGAGAAAGATTTAGAAATCCATATTTATTTTTGTATTGTGAACCTGAGCCATCCGATACAGAAATCATTCTATTGATTGCAATGTCTACATTACATGCTAGAAAATCTTTCAATTTTTTTATAAAAACTGCAACAGATATGCATGCTATCATGTATATTAAAATCCGATGTTATAATAAAACTTTAATGAACCAATACGTTACAAGAATATTTGTAATATATGATGAAAGGGTGCATCGTAGCCTGTGAGTTTGTCCAGTGATACCTTTGTTCAGCATCTTAAATAATGAATGAATAATTTTCTGAAATATCAACCCACCACCAAAAATGCATGTGGCAGTAATTTTTCTTGTTTTGTTTTAAAAAAAATTTGCTTGCTGTTGTGATATAAAATGATGTGGAATTAATAATTTTAAATGCTCCACAAACTTGTCGGTAAATTCTTCGGGATTATCAATAACAGTATCCAAATCACATCAATCTTTAGTATTCCATTTTCCATTCTTCACACTTATGATACATGATATTTGAAAGAAGTTGATCATTTCATCATGCAGATTTTTCAGAGACCTGGAACATGTTGAACACATTGATATGTATAATATAGCATTTATTATTTCCACACATAACAAATAATATTTTTTTGTTTAAATAAAATGTGTTGTGTTATAGGGTTTAGAATATGTGTCACAACAACACATAAATACCTTTGAAGACCCAGGACAACTTGCGCTCTAAGGTGTTGATGAACGCTTTTTTTAAACCTCTGCGAATTGAAACCACCTGAGACTATGGATTCCGGCAAACTATTCCATTTGTTGCAGTTCAGACAAAGAAGCCTTTCTGCTATCCACCAGTCTGACAACGCGGGATCTCGATCGTTTGACTGGTTGCGCTAGCCGATTGCCGAGTGAAACGGGAGTAAAAATAAGTTAGAGGCATGATGCTGCTGATTTCATCTGAGCACTGTTGATGACGATATTTGTGAAAAACAACGAGGTCAGCAACAGTGCGACGATGTTGTAGGGAATCAAGTTTTGATGTCAAATCTCGATCACCCACAATTGGTATAGACCGCTATTGAACAAAGTCCAAGTGGGCCAAGTCGGAAACAGAAGCTGCACCCCAAACTTGACAACAGTACTCCATACAGGGACGAATACAGGACTTATAAATAATTAAAAAATAATAAAAAATAAATAATTAATCTTTAAACAGCAAAAAAACAAAGTTACTTTTTCAAATATTCAGGTGTGAAAAATAAAAGTAAAAAAAACTCAAATATATTTTTTTTTATCAATGTAATAATTTTATAAAGGTTAACTAAGTACATTTAAAAAAAAAATTTATTCAAATCGAATAAACCGTTTGAACACAATTTAACTTTAATCTTTGTCACTAAATTTCTTCAGAAATTTCGAGCCACCCTGTGTCTGTGTGGTATTAGTTTGTATTTTATTTAACTAGTAAATGTTTGTTTCTGTTGTCTTGTAAATGTTGGTATTAAATATGTGTTCGTCCGTAAATCATAAGTAAACTTTTTCGCATTACAAAAACTAGCCCCTCAGATAATAAGAAAACGACAATGCACTACTTTATATATTGAATAATCTCCTCAATCAAATTAAAGTGCGTGAGATTGTTCGGTAACCAATTTCCCTCCTAGCAGGTATAATTTTTTTAATGTTTTGTTTTTGTAAATTATGCAAAAATTCTTCATTAAAATAAAATTTAATCAACTCAAAAATCACAAATTGTGTGGATGTTAAATATCTTGAGAAGATGTGAATCCAGGCTACGCATGTTAGTAAATGTCGTGACTCGAAGTTTGGGGAACTCGAACTAGTGAGCAACCATCAATAATAATCCAATTAGATAAATTGACTTAAAGTAAAGGGTGGTTAGATACCGATTTTACTGCAGAATGTAAATATTAGAAGGATGAAGAGTATTCTCGGTATTAAAAGATGATTGAATAGCATGAATAGGCTCGGTGTAAAATGTGTAGAAAAACTTTTCCCATGTACACATTAATATATGAACATTCAATTTACAACCAATAAATACTTTTGACAACGCTTTTCCCTATAACTTCATCAACTCTATTAAACATATCAGTTTTATTATCACAAAAAAGCGAATGCAAAGGATATAAATATCCATTTAATGCAACTATTTTATAGTCACATCAAAATTGTATGTCATCAAATTTACTTATTTTATTTTTCAACAAAAGAAAAAAAAATCATTTTTAATTTACAAACAAATCATAGAAATTCAAATAAACGATTCCATTCCAATTTATTTTATATGTTCCAACAATCAAATGCAATAATATGATATGGTTTATTGTTTTGCATTTTTATTTGAACGATCAAACAATCAACTTTGTATGTTCACGATTTAAGTGAAAATAAAAAAAAAATGTAGCATATGGTCAAATGAAATAGTGTTGATTCCAATAAAAAGAAGAAATTTTATTTCAATAGAACCAACGATTTGCTAAATTTTATTACTTTTATTGATAGAATATAATTAATATCCAAAACGTCATTTCTAAATTTTCAAAACTGCAGCGTCATTTTTGGGCGAATGATTTAATAGTTCAGACTCATACATGTTTTAGTCCCTGGGCCTTCACCTACATAATTTTGTGATTACCACATATTTTATACTTTGTGATGCGCCTGTCCTTGACGAGCCCGAAAACATTTGTTCTGCGATTTTTTTCAAATCGGCCGCTTTTATAAAAACCTTGGGATCTTGTAAATTTTTGTTTTTTTTTAACTATGGGGGTTGGAAATTTGATTTAGAACACAAGGGTAACCTTGTCCGATAAAAATTTGTCTGCTATTGTCTAGTCCGACAACCCCAACATCCAAAATATCAGTTGTCGGACTCGACAATAGCAAACACATTTTGGTCGGACAAGCTTACCCTCGTATTCTAAAACAAATTTCCAACCTCCACAGTCAAAAAAAATAAATGTGGTAGCAAATTCACAAGATCGCGGGCAATCGGCATTTTTCGGAGCTTGCCGAACGCAAAAGCGGCCGATTTGAAAAAAATCGCAGAACAAATGTTTTCGGGCTCGACAAGGACAGGCGCATCACGAAGTATAAAATATGTGGTAATCACAAAATTATGTAGGTGAAGGCCCAGGGACTATTTATAAAACAACGAAATTATAAATTAATTCAACTTTAGAAACAAATCACCAATGCCTAATATTTTCTATAAGTTCAGAGAACTATGCCTTCATTTAGCTTATAACTCTTTTTTCAATAATTACAACTGAGACAAGTTGATAGTTACCAACCCTTGAATAGCCCGATGTTAAACGTGTATAACTTTATTATTTTAATACTTTATTGGATTTTTGTATATGTGATAAAATATCTTCATATTTCCTGTATGCCTGTTAGTGCAAGGTGACGCACCATATAGAAGCGTTTAACTTTCTTAACAACGGTGTAAAGTTTATATAAAAACTTGTGCAGTTTAACAACACCTCTACTATCAAAGTGGTACAAAAATTAAATTCTTTAGCACCTTTGGAATATTTAAAAAACGTGTGAGCTGATTTAACATTAGTATGACTTTTACGCTTTAAACAAACGGTGGTTTTAAATTACAAATAGTCAACCAAATGAAAATTGTTTTCAAACAAACCAGGCGAGCTGAAGTTAGCTTCAGATTCACCAGGTAATGCTTTAAATGAAAAGGAAAAGGAAACGAAACTTTACGAGGAAAAAGTGAAGAGTGATTGGATTGAATGAAAGACTGAATTGAGATTAACAATTATCATAAACTTAAAATTAGTATGAAATCTTGTTTGATGTATATATGAATATAAGATATTGAAAGGCTGGGAATTAATTGTCTACCGTTGGTCAAGGAACTAGCCACTATTTTCATAACCATATGTTACAACTGTTCCTATTAAACCTGGATTCACTCGTACTTCATGTTCAATCACACATGTCATTCACATGTCTCTAGTCAAAAAAGATATCCAATTTGTAAAAAAATGTATGAAAATTATTCTTTGGACATAATCAACAATT
>OY856186.1:158747729-158859729 GCA_963693315.1 Diogma glabrata
GATCTCCTTACCCTATTTGAACCATTTGAAACTTCTGATGACGCTAAATATTTCCTTTATTTTTTATATTACTTAGGACGGTCATAGTTTTTATTGCATGTGTTCCAAAATGAATTTGCCGTCTATGTGTGAAAGCAGGACACTTATAAAATGATAGAACTTTATTTGTAACAACAAATTCCTTATAAAAGGTTGCTAGTACTTGATTTTTATTTATTCAAGTGTTTGTTTTAAAGTTTATTGCAACACACTATTTTTACAGAATTGTCTGTCATTATCTTTAGGGTTCCGTACTTTGAAAAGAGTAAAAACGGTACCCTATTGGTGAGACTTTGCTGTCCGTCCGAATATATATTTTCAACATAATCAAATTTCTTACAAACTATAAGGGTTATCAACATTGAAATTTTCTACAGTTATAATGTAATATATAAATGTAAAATTGCAAATATTTGTTGTTATCTTTATGTTATAAACATAAATAAGGAGATATTAAAAGAAAAGTGTTTTTAAGGCATTCGAGTTTGATTTAGAAAAATCAAAAAAGATTGAAATATTTCAAAAAAAGATTCAATAAATTATCGACTGCTTAGTTTTTGAGTTATTACCACAAACGTGAGTTTGTTTTCCTGAAAAAATTCACGGTTGTAGGGAATGTTATAAAGATTGAACGAAAACTATAGCCGTCGGCTCATAATTTGAAATGTTATTTGGAAGGGGTTAGGAGTGGAAATTTTGAAAAAAACCATTTTTGAACTTGACGACCCGAGTGAAAAAATATCGGCCGAAAAGACGCTGAAAAGAAGACAAAAAGCCGATTTATTGTCGAAAAGACACCTAAATATTACTAGAGGCCGATAACAGTCCGAAAAGACGTCGACATAAAAAGTTTGGACAACGAAAGCGGACCGATAATATTTTCATTTTAAAACTGCAGCCGAAAAGACAACCAAATAGACAAACTAATATTTATTAGTAAAAAGCCGATAATAACTCGAAAAAGCGCAGATGAAGTAATAATATAATATTAAATTTATCTGCAGCTTAAGCAGGCCGATATTACACCGATAATATTGACAAAATAAATGTATCATTGTTCATTTAGGATTATTTTTTAAAAACTGGTTCAAATTCAAATAATAAAATATCAGTCGTTATTTTAATTTGTGACCATATAGACGTGTGTTCGTTTCATTCTATACAATAAGTTCAAATTAAGTGGGGTAATTCCCGATTTTTTAGACCGGTGATATTATTAGGTATGTTGTTTATAAATATAAATAGAATTATAATATAATTATAAGTTGTATTGGATTATAGATCTAAATTCTTTTGGGAAAAATTGTTGATGTGAAATTCTTGAGAAATTCTATTATTTTGATAAGCGGAATACCAGAAAAATCGTGGTTTTGGTGACTGTGGGTATAATAACTAATTGCTTGTTTTTGCAATAATTGGTTTATCCGTAAAAAAACGTTGTTACTTCTATTATTATAATATCTTTAATATCAGAAAGCTTTTGCTTTAGGCTCATTTCTCAAACCATTATCACATTAAGGCATGAAACATTTAAATTTATTTATGCTTTTCTTATGTGTGCAATCTTTTCATTTTAATCATTGTAATCTTTTTAATCCAATAAACTGTTGGTGAACAGTAACGACGTCAAAATTATATAATTGTAAAGACTGTTTGTCAATTGATTTTACTTAATTTACTTATTGTAAATCTCGATTGTGATTCATGTAAAAAATACGCTAAATGTCTCTAGGGGGCATAGTCATGGATAAGGCGTCACTGCAGGGATATTACTCCTTGTGACAGGCAGTGACAGGTAGATATTGTTTGGTAAGCATTTCGCTATGTTCACAGACCGTCAATTTGTTACATTTCTCGTGTAAGTGATGTCGTTCGGTCTTCAAATGACATCTGGTTGCGGTGTGCTAGGCTGTGTTTTGTGTTATTTGTAACTTACAAGCTTGAGGTATTCATTTGGGTGCAGCGTAATTTGAAAAAGGTCTTACTATTGTTTTATATGCTGTTATTATTGCGTTTTTATCCTTGCTCCATGAACTATACCCTGTACCAACTAGTGCCGTTAATGCATTATTCCTGTGTTTTACTATCAAGTTCACCTGTTGAGCATGAGCGTTGAATTTAAGCAGTGAGTCGAACGTTACCTCAACAGTCTCGGATTCACAACCAGTGCTTTATTAAACCTGGTTGATTAGTTTTAAATATGTAATTTAGTAGTAGATGCTGTGTTGAATGGTTTTGATAGGTTGAGTGCAACGAAAATTGTTCTAGCACCGGGTTGTTTTTGGTTCACACCATCGATGATTTAGTTTTGGATTCTCTGAAGAGTAGCAATTATACTATATGCGATCCTAAAGCCATGTTGGTGTAACGCTAATTTGCAAAATTTATATAATGTTTTGCAACTGATTAAAGGATGGAGATCGGTCTATAAGATTCTCTTTTTTCTGCATGTTTTCCAGGTTTTAAGATGGGTCTTATTCTGGCCGTTTTTCAGATATTTGGTATCTGGAGAGTATTTAGAGATGTGTTGAGTGTGGTAGAGAGATAGTTCAGGGTAGTGGTAGTGAAATAGTTCCATTGGGTCAAATGTTGTTGAGCATAATCGCTGAGATGCCATCGGGTCCAATAGCTTTAGATGGCTTAGTTTTCTTTATAGCATTCTCAATTTCTTCTTCGGAAATTATGATGTTCTCTAAATTTTCTGTGTTCAATTTGCGCAGACATCTTAATATTGAACTAGTTTCCTTTTCATGTTTACGTTGCTTTTCTTTAAAATGTGTGTTCAATTTTGTTGCGCATTTCCTGTGGGGTTTTCGGTTGGGATATAAGCAGAGGAGATCATGTAGTTGTTGCTCGGGTGTCGTGGATGAGTTAAGCCCTTAATTACCTTCCGAGTACTTTTGTTTGTGCCAAAGCTTAACTTACTCACTAGATCTCGACTTTTGCTACGTTTGTGTTCCATAACTAACTAATTTATTAATTTGCTTATTTTTCCCGAAATTCTAGAGTAAGCTGGATCTGCCTTCTGGATGTCATCTCTCTGAGTGGAAATCACACAAGCTTCTTGTGAGAAGTTTGCTTTAACTTTTTTTATTCCACTCGCTAGAAAGCGGCGAAATCGATGTTTATTAAAAATTTCTCTAAATTGTGTATTCTCATATAGAGAGGGCGTAAAGTGGTAAAAATTACTAACTGAATTCCATTACAGTAAAATTTGTAAAACTAACCCATTCAGCTTTGTTTAAAATTAATATAGGTCCTCTTTTCGAATTTAATTTCATTTATGGAACGGCTTAAGTTGATTTTGATCAGTACATGGTCTGATCCCAGTGCACTTTCAGTTCTTTATTTAGCAATTTGTATTAGTGGCATGTTGGCAAGTGTGACATCTGGAGAAGAGTAGGAGTTATTTGTTACCCTTGTTGGTTGTGGTTCATTGAGGACTCCAAAGCTGGAGCCATCGTTTTGATCAGGAATGCTTTCGCCTCGTTAATGGACATTCTAGTGTGAGTGTCATAGATCGTCTTTGCTGTAAAATAAATGTCATATGGACGGTTCAAAACCTGTATCACAACTGCTTACTGGTGGAATATAAATATTGACTATGTAGCGTTACCTCCACATTTCCGGATTTTATTATAATACCTTGTTGTTCTAAGTGTTTATCAGTTCCCGGTTTTGTTGGTAATGTGGTTGAAGCAAATGGTTTTGTGGATGATAAAGGCAGGCCACCACCCTTTTCCTTCTCTCTATCCCTTATAATTCTATAATCACAGTTATTATCAGTTTGCCTTTAAAATGATTTTACATATTGCACAGTGTTATGTTTTAGTTGGTTCAGGATTTCTTTCAATACCAGCAATGACCAGGAGGCTTGAAGCAGTGATACCAAAGACAGCTGCTTTTTTGCACAAAAGCGACGGAGCCACACCTCTCGTCGAAAGTTTTGTGATGGTCCTTGGTCGGAACTAGGTTCCGAGCACTTCTGTCCATCTTCAAAAGCTTAACAAAACAATGAAAAGCGACGTAAAAGTTAGTCTTTTGGGAAACTAAAGCGTTCGTCAATGAATTGATTTAGGTAAAACTTTGTAATATATAGATGTTTATTTCAAGAAACCTCCGTGGGCTAAATGTGAATAAGAAGAAATGAAATAGCTATTTGGTTTATATTGCAGCTTGAAATCACCATCACACAGTTAGTTCCACGGCACTGAACCTAGACTTTACTGTTAATGTGCCTCACTAGTAATTTTATACGCTTTAAAACCATCGTCGCTATAATATTTCAACATTCTCTTGCAAAAACAATCGGTTACGATTTTTTCGATGCACCCAGGAACTTCTACACATCAGAGCTCTTGATGTAATGTGAGACCATCTGCGTGTGTCACTTCTTAATATGTAAAGTTATAACAGTGCTTTTTTGTTTATCTTTTTCCCTGCCACTGTTTGTCCTCTAGCTCCACCAATCACAAACTTTATTGTGTCAACCGTTGAGTGAGCTTTTCTTAACCTTATTGGTGCTGCTTATCTTCAAAGCTTGTTCGAATGTTCAAATTATTATTCCTTCTAAAAATTTACCAGATTCATCTATTATACAGATTGGGTAGTATGAAGACTATTTTTCTGGTTTTACCTTTCCTTTTGACTGAATCGCTAGACGTTGATGGTTCCACTCTTGCGGAAACCCCCCTTCTTTCAAACAGGCGTATCAAACAAAATTGTTTTGCATGAACTGTCATTTTATACTAAACGTTCAGAATGCTTTCAGCACCAGAAGTTTTCTTATTTTCAGTTCTACAAACTGATTCCAACACTTCCTGTTTCGTAACGGTTAGTACATACTCATCCATATATACCGCTGATACAAAAATATCAAATGTGTCTTGATTTTATTGGAGCTTGTAAACTGATCTTTGCTTCAATTTTTTCATGACGACACTGTTCTCACAGATCTTTATTCGCCTCCAACAAAAATGTTTTTATTAAACAATTTTGTACTCCATCCAATAATATCTTTCGTGGCTTTAATAATCGATCCATTTTTTGGACGATTCCACACCATGTCATCAATCATTTGGTATAGTTTTGTAAGGCTAAGTTAAAATAGAAAAAATCCGCCCAACTTTCCTGCACCGTTTCGGACAATAGATCATGTGCAATCCTTCTGTGATTTAGATTGCGCAATTTTGGTTGCTGGTAGTGTGTTGTACGTTCGACAAATTTCTTTCCGTACAAATTGTAGAAATATTTGGATTCGTTATAATAGTCTTTGACGTTGTGTTCATATGCACCGCTCCTGAACCAAAGCTTGAAACGATCTTTGTTCTAGCATGTTCGTGCCACGTGGCCGTAGTCCAAGCTTTTGAAACACTTTAAAGGATCTTGTTTACGGATTTAGTAAATTAACCAAATAATCCTCCTGGATTAGCTTCACGACTGCGGGGTGAAAACCGTACGCAACGAGCTTATTGACCAGGTTGGGATACCATATTCGATGAAATGCTTTGGAAAGATCTAATGCAATAACGTACGTTTCACCACCTTTTTAAGTATGTGGTTCGAACGATAGGTTGGGGTTCAAACGGTTGTTGATCTTTTGCTCCGAAAACCATTTTGGCTAACCATATTGGCTACTTTTTAGTTTTTACCATCAGCGTCAGGTTCTGTTATGCGGCAAATACTTCAGCCAGTCTTCCATTGTTGTTGTCGTCAGTCGTTTTAGAAAATTATAACGGCGATTTGTTGTGGGTGTTTAAGTAACCGGGAACGATAACCTCACAATTAGGGAATTTCGTTCCAATTTTGTCCATAATATTGGTCAAGAGATTAAAGAAATTGTGATTGAATTTGCAGCATTATTTAGTGATAATATGTTAACACGTTTCCGTAGATTGAATTTAAGAATCCCTGGGTATGGGAGTGCAACCTTCGTTTTGAACATACAACGAAGTGATCAATTTCAATAATTGCACCTCTAAAGGGTTACATATCCAGAACGCTGGAAAATAAACGTGCAATGGGATCAATTTGATTTCGAGTGTTATCATTCGGTGAGACCCACGTCTTTTTATGACTCGATCGATGCTGAACGAAAGTACTGCAAATTCTCAATTTATATTTATATTTCATTTCCGTGTTCCTGTTGGTAGCAGATTGTTTCATAGACTGGGATGAATTCCATCATGGCTTCTATTATGCGTGCAATCAAATGGAAGCCAGTACCAAAATCTCTTCGAGGAGGGTGACCACAACAGTATAGAGAGAGACTATCCAAATCTTGTTGTCCTATTGTTGGTTATCCAATTTTTTGCAGAGCAACGACATCCATTCTATACCTATTTGCCTCACTTTCTAGACCCTTGAGATTATTAGGGGCTCTTAGAGAGCGCACGTTCTACTTTCTGATTTGGTAGTCTGGTCTGTTTTCACGTTTAGGAAAAATTTAGTTTTTGCTTTCGGCTCTGTTGTTGTTTTTTCCGGTTCCTATTTTATAACGAAGCCTCTTGCCGGGATGAGGTCGTTGATGGGTTCGTTCTTATCTTAGGATTCTCAGAATGAAAATTATAGCAATTTTTTAAAAACTTTCGACTAAGATTTACATATAATGAGTCATTAAAAAATTTCTATAATTTCCAAAAACATCACCAAAATCCATTTTTGGGATTTTTATAGAAAATTAATGAAGTTAAGAAATAATGGGAGAAAATATAAGAAACAAAGGAGACATCAACCTTCCAACTCTTATTATTTTTTTAATTTTGATTTTTTAATAACAATTACTATGAAAAATTTTAAATTCAATTATGTTTAAAATTATTTACTTTTATCTTTGAAATGTTATAATTCGTTTTTTAATCCGCCAAGTTGTTCTCGAGATACATTATTTTGAATATATGTAGATGAAATCCGTGGCTTAAAAACACTTCAAACTTCATTATGAATTCATAACGCCCTCTATTAAGATGCTAAAACATTTTAAAAAATAATGCGTACTTGAAATTTTCATATTTTCCTATTGAATGAAAAATCGCTAATGTTCTTCCTGTTTTGAAACCGGGCAAATTTAAAACAAATATTGATAGCTATAGACCTATTAGTTTACTAAATTTCTTTGGTAAAATCTTTGAGCGTACAATATTAAAGCATTTTGAGCAGTTTGTAGAACAAAATGCAATTATTCCTCCTGAACAGTTTGGCTTTGGAAAATACCATTCCACCTCTCACCAAGTTTACAGAATTTGCAGTAATATTAAAGTAAAGTTAAACAATAAAGAATCCACTGCCTTAATAACCTTTGATATTGAAAAAGCGTTTGATAAAGTTTGGCATAAAGGTATTATTTTTAAATTAGTTCATTTAAATTTTCCTAACTATTTGATAAGAATCATAAACTCCTTTTTAAGTGATAGACAGTTTTTAGTTACAATGAACTATTGTAGATCCACGCCCAAAATTGTAAGTTGTGGTGTTCCATAAGGGGCTGTCCTTTCATCTGCATTATACAATGTATTTACGGCTGATATTAAAACTCAATTTAACAACACTACAGATTTTGCTCGTTATGCTGATGATATAGCTATATTCGCATCTTCAGCTGATATTAACGTTATTTTATCTGAATTGCAAACGTCAATTAATAATCTTTCTTTATATTTTTCCAAATAGGGAAATCTATTTTTCTCACCAAAAAGAGTGCTGCAAGAAATCTCCCAAATAATGAATCTCTTTCTATGGATGGAATTCCATTGCAATGGTCAGAAACTATAAAATACCTAGGAGTTATAATAAACAAACGATTAACATTCAAGCATCACATTAATTCATCAGTAGAAAAATGTCAAAAAATGATACGAATACTGTACAGTATATTACATAAAAAATCTAAACTTTCAATTTCAAATAATAGACTTTTATATATATCCATATTACGCAGTGCCTTATTATATGCAGCACCCGTTTGGTTTACCAGTACCTTAACCAGTACCTGATTTGGTTTACCAGTACCAGAATTCACCTTAAAAAACTACAAATAGCACAAAACAAATGTCTCAAACTAATTTATAACCGACCTAGATTATTATCAACACAAGCTCTCTCCATTCTGTCTAATGTATCTCTTGTGATTGACTTCATCAGTAAAATTAGAACAAAATTAATAAGTAAGTGTCAAATAATCGAAAATAACTTAGTAAGCCAACTTATATTCTGATTGTTAGCGAGTTCTCTTATAAGCTTTAAAAGAATTCCATACTTTTTAGGAAAAAAAAAATATAAAATTTAAAATCTATTTGATGGTTTGTATAATATTTAAGAATTTTGTACATTGCTTTAAATATTAACATAATATATATGTTTAAAATTAGTTTTTAAGTTTAGATTTAGTATTTAGTTTAAGTATAGTTTAAGTTTCCAGATACACAGGGTTTTTTTTACATAAGTTTTTCTCCCGGCTTAGTATTACAATATATAAAAACATCATAATAATTAAAATAATCCATTTAAACCGAGAAATCAAATTTTTTTATAACATAGTTGAGAAGTATATAATTTTACTGAACACTTTAATTATCATATATATAATACACAAGCTACGAAAAAGCGTAGCCATATCATAGGAAAGAAGAGAATACGGAAGGGAATCTCTTCTTTCCCTTTCCCATACAAAAAAATATAAAAAAATTAAACGACTATTAAAATAAACGAAACAAACTTTGAATATCTTTAAATTTTATTTTATTAAATTTCGTAACAGTTTCAGTTTAAGCTTTGCTTGAACTAGACGTTGCAAACAGGGTTTATGTTATTAATTTTTGAAAAAATATTTTGTGCAAAGGCACAGGGGTCCCTTAGTTAGTATAATATGTTTATATACCAAAATTGTAAATATATAAGAATATTAAATTGAATTGAATTGAACACTTAATAAAATTATTTTTACATTAGTTTCGTCTACAAAATGGAAATAATTCTTATTCAATTTAAGCTAGTAAAAGATTTCTCCATTTGTTTAAAAATGTTAAGCAACATTTTAGTTATTAAATGTTCATATAGTTTTTCAAAACTATCAAATTATTTTAAACGTCATACAATGTTTTTGTCATACGCTACAAAATTAAGGAGAATTTGTTTACATAGCAACGGACAAACAACAAATATTTATTTTAAACTTCAAAATAGTTATTTTATTGGCATACTAGGATACATTTGTATTTTTTTGCATATCAATATAGACAAACAAATTAAATTCTTTCTTAGTTTTTAGCTTATTAAGTGAAGCATAAAATCTTATATGCACCACTGGCGTTACTGGGTATTATGCCGATCAAGCGACATCCATCCCTCGGGCCAGAGGCCATCGGGCTAGATTACGTCGCTTTCCGGGCGCAATAACCTACATAACGCCCTTGGTACATAAATAGCTATTATAATTTTGGCCGAAATACTTAAATGACACCGAAAACAGACCGGTAGTTGAATAATTATAAACCGAAACAACGTCGATATAACGTCTAAATATTGAAAAAAAGGCCTAAACAAAACCGAAACAAAGCAGAAACAAAGCTGAAAAAACCCTTAATTACACCGAAATGAAGCCGGATGGTTTCATTTCGATCTTATTTAAGCGTGTTTGCAGCCGTTTATCGGTCTTATTTCAGTTTTGTTTAGGCCTTTTTTCAATATTTCGGCGTTATATCGGCGTTATTTTGATTTATATTTAATCAACTGTCAGCTTGTTTTCGGTGTCATTTTTGTGTTTTTTCGGCTTTGTGTTCACTACCTGGGCTAGTTCTCGGTTCATTTTAGGCTCTTTTTACTATGCATATTTTTAGACTACAATACGCCGAATTTTTTTATTTGTCGGCGTGTTATTTTCACTCGGGGATTCAAGGAAAAGTCATATGAAAGGTTATTTTTTTCTAGTCCAAAACAATTTTTGTTGTAATTTTCGATTTATTTTTTCCTGCTACTTCTGTTTATCATGACTAATAAAAAATATCATAGTTTGAAAGCCGTTGGTTCATTTAACAAAACCTAGATTAATATTTAATTTTTATTAGCTCATTATCATTATTAGCTCGCTATCATTTTAATTAAATTTGGTTATTTAACAAATTATTTGTTTTTCAGAAAGACAATAAAATAACCAATTACTGTTTTACTTTATTAAATTTTTAAAATATCATTTAAATTGGACGATTGTTTTGGGAATAACAGAATACGGAAATGTAAATTAATTTAGTTGAATTATTCAAAAAATTTATTCGAAATAAAAACGTAAAAAAAATCATATTTTATTGTAAGTAATATCATCAAAAATTTTTATTTTAATCAAATTTTTAGATAAAACTAATATATGTTTTATTCAGAATCCAGCTCAAGTTTTTTGTCTTATATTTATTTTTATATTTTCCGAGACAAACTTAAATTACTATTATGAATTATGTATTTAAATTATTTTCTTAAAGAATTTTCTTTTTCTTACTGTCGTCTAGTCGATTTTTTTTTCTTTTTTTTTGTTTATTGAAAGAAATTATAGAAGAAACATTCACTTTGAATGATTAATAAGAATATTTTCTGGTGTAATTTAATTTTGTTTTTTTGTGTTTGCTTGCTACAAATTGCTTTAGTTTTCTTAAATACGTTTTTGTTTTTTTTATTGTTTGTCTGCATTTTTATTTTTTAATATTTCGAAATTCCGCCATAAAAATCAATTTGTTTTTTAATCTTCATTTTATTCATAACCTTCGTTTATTTTATTGTTTTCAATCCTATCGATTAAATGAATATGTAAGTTAACATTTTATATTCATATTCACATGAATTTTAAATTATTTCATCAAAACCAAAACTACTGAGTATCGTCTAACAAAAAAAAATATGTTCAATTTTCATGCAACACAAACAATCGCGTCTGTTTCGCATACATCAACTTTGGAAAAATAAAAAAAACTGGAATGAAAATTTATGAGAGTTACAATATAAAAGACGAAGTGTTTACATACATTAAAGTTTACTACAAAAAAAATTACAAAAGCAAATATGTATGTTGTTATGAGACAAGATATTTTTTCCTATTTTGATAATAAACATTTGACTCAACCATAATTTCAATTTATACTTTGTGTTATTCTAAGATCGTTTCTTTCCTTTATAATCTTTAAAGTAGAAGCAGGAGATTTGGGAAGAGAAATTATGAAAAGATAAATGAAAAGTTGGTTTCAGAATTTATACATAACGTTGGGAAAATGTAGCAAAATAGAAGAAAGGAAAATAAAAAAAATTATCGTATCTTTTAAGTGGAAGAAATTGAGTCACATTCAATTGACTTAAGGAAAATGATGTGAGAATTCTAGGAGGCAGTAATATCCAGAGACCATGTTTTTGTTCATTTAATTTTGTTTTTGTTCCATGTTTATTAGAATGAGAACAATAATTATGCATAAGATTATGTGGATTGGATTTGAGATAGCATATTTCAGGGTTTGTGGTATTTTAAAACGAAAACATATTTCATTATACAATCTCATATCGTTTCATAAAATCTAAATATAAAAAAATTACCATAACTTATTTGATAATTAGAATGTACTTATAAATGTTAACATTTAACATTCGTAATTAAATATTGTGATTGTGGCTTCGCGGTTATTAAATTATATTATTTATAAAATGTAAAATGAAAAGAAATTAAAAATAAAGTTAATAGAAATTAGGTAATAAAAAATAAAAATTAATGAAAGATTTTTTTATGTTTTTATAATCAAACACAAGTACTAAAAAAATTCACACTTTGCGGAATAGATGAATGAATACGATAAATGATTTTTACATTACTATTACACTCCCCTTTCCTTTTAATATTGTTTGATGGAGTTCGGAAGTTTAAGGTAGATTTTTAAATAATAGAAATTACTCGGTTGTTCAATTAAACAAGTTCGCTAGGTTTGTGTTATTATTCAATGAGATAGCATTATGCTCCATCGATTATTCGGGTTTATGTTGGTGACAATACAAAATCAATACAATTTAAGTCTCTGTTCTCCATTTAGAAGGCTCTTTGGAGCAGACGTTTGATTATACGAGATAGGTTTTTTAAACGTGTGAAGGAAAGAATTTGAAAATTTAAAGATATTTTCATCAGAACATGAACTATTAACGAACCTTATATTACGAAAAGGCTTGTAGTATTATTATCCGGTTATCTTATATTCAGATTCACAACACTGGTTGACGCTGGGGTTACGTGGTCTTGCACTACATTTGTTTCTGGGGATTGTTATGGCACGTCGTGCACCGTTCATTGATCACCTTATTTGGTGTGCAAACAAACAACCTGAGTTTAAAGTGGGTAACGCTATATAGGCCGCATCATTATGGTCATGCAAACCACGCCAAAGACGTGGCTGGCCCATTCAAATAACCCAGTCTCAAACGGAGTGACTTGGATATCAGACAGCCGCCAAATGTATTTTTGCCTTGACAATTTATCAGGGCTCTGAATTGCTCGACCTACGTTTCCCGTGAAACTCGTTGGAACGGAAATAGGAAAAGAATATAACAAAAAAACAAAAACCAAAACAAACAAATATAAAAAGCTGAACGTCACCGAGACGACGGATGGAAAGGGCACAATTGGCAGGCTTAAGTGTGGTTCCCCTCGTCAAACCGACAATAAGAGAACATGCCAGCAGGAAGAGCACCGTGGCAGAGAGTAAAAATCTAGAGCGGACTAAAGAGTTCACGACAATTCAGTGCACTACAGTTTAATGCAGCGAAGAAGCAAATTGGCTCATGTCGGTTCTATCTTAATGGTCTAAATTAGGAATATTTGTTTTATAAATCAGCGTCGAAATATAGGGTGGTATACATACACTTAAAATAGCACTTTTTTCATCAATAACTAAAAAACTGTGCATCGCAGAATTCTAAAAATGTTACAAAGTTTCTTAAATTAAGTGTTCTTTCAAATGACACCCCACTCGTTTGGTTCCAAAAAAGTTTTTCTTTGCCTCCCCACACCCATCCCCTAAACACACAGAAATATAATTATTTGAGAGTCCGCTATAATTTTCGTTCAAAATATAGCAAACTTCCTGTCTCTATGAATTTTTTCAATTTTTTCTGTCAATCAGTGTCGAAACGTAGGGGAGGGGAACGGTCTGGAATTTGCACATTTTTTAGAATAACTCAAAAACTGTGTACCGCAAAGTTCTAAAAATAATTGCAATGTTTTTGAAATTTGGTTTTCTTTCAAATGACACCCTACTCGCTTGGGTCAAAAAAAGTTTTTTTTTTACCCTCCTTATACCCATCCCCTAAACACACAGAAATATAATTATTTGTGAGTTCGCTATAATTTTCGTTCAAAATATAGCAAACTTCCTGTCTCTATGAATTTTTTCAATTCTTTCTGTCAATCAGTGTCGAAACGTAGGGGGGGACCGTCTGGAATTTGCACATTTTTTAGAATAACTCCGAAACTGTGTACCACAAAATTCCAAAAAAAATTGCAATGTTTTGGAAATTTGGTGCTCTTTCAAATGATACCCCATTCGCTTGGGTTAAAAAAAGATTTTTTTACCCCCTTTACACCCATCCCTTAAACACACAGAAATATAATTATTTGAGAGTCCGCTATAATTTTCGTTCAAAATATAGCAAACTTCCTGTCTCTATGAATTTTTTCAATTTTTTCTGTCTATCAGTGTCGAAACGTAGGGGAAGGGGGGGGAACGGTCTGGAATTTGCACATTTTTTAGAATAACTCAAAAACGGTGTACCGGAAAATCCTAGAAAAAATTGCAATGTTTTGGAAATTTGGTTTTCTTTCAAATGATACCCTACTCGCTTGGGTCAAAAAAAGTTTTTTTTACCCCCCTTACACCCATCCCCTAAACACACAGAAATATAATTATTTGTGAGTACAGATGTAAATTTACCGGTAAAATATATTAGTGGTAATTTTACCGTAAAATTACCGGCAAGATTGGTAAAATTGGTAATATTGGTAAAATATAAAACTATTTCAAAACATTTAAATATAGTTGCAATTTCATTTAATTCAAAATTATAGTCATCAATTCAATCAATTATAGCAATCAATTACAATCAGTTCTAGTTTATAAAAACATAAAATGCAAATCAAATACATATATTATTATCGAGTGTAAAATCTTCACTCGCAGAGTATTATAGACAGGAAGATACATATGCAACAATGGCAAAACATGTTATGCCCCATCCATACATGAACGAAGTTTAGTTGTTGTTCTTTTAGCAGGACATTTAGAAAACAGACTGCCCTCTATTTTCACAGTTGCAAAAATGCAACAAATCTTTCAACGATAACTACTTTCTGCACTGTTATGTAAAATTATGCGTTTTATGTAAATTATGCGAAAATGTTTAGGTATTACACATCGAATAGAAGTCAAAATGCATTTCAATGGCTCAAATGCAAAGAGCAAATTGACAGATAACCTAGCATTTTCAATGAAACTTACTTTATTTAGACCGAACGAAATGGATTCCAATGAAGCTTCTTTCATCGCATGTAGTTAGAAAATAAACCAGGGTTCAAAGCATTTCCTGCAATTGAGAATTGTCAACGGCGTTACGTATGTCACTTTTCGCGTACAACACTTGAAAAAACTACTCATTCCAACCCACCAATCGACCCCAATAGATAAAGTAAGTGTTTGCCTAAAGTACTCTACATTGTGGCAACACGTAGAGATGTTAAAATTACCTACATTTATTGGTGTTCCGTTGCAAATTGATCGATCAGCTGATATATTATCACAACAATGTGCACGCAATTTTCAATTATACGGAGTATCAATAAAAAAGCACAAACTATAATTTTTATTAACAAAAGATTTTTTAAATTTTATTGCAATTTTACCAATTTTACCGAGCCGAAGTAATATTACGTAATATTACCAATTTTACCGGTAATTTTACCATGGGTAATATTACTTTCACATCTGTATTTGTGAGTTCGCTATAACTTTCGTTCAAAATATAGCAAACTTCCTGTCTCTATGAATTTTTTCAATTTTTTCTGTCAATCAGTGTCGAAACGTAGGTGGGAGACGGTCTGGAATTTGCACATTTTTTAGAATAACTCCGAAACTGTGTACCACAAAATTCCAAAAAAAATTGCAATGTTTTGGAAATTTGGTGCTCTTTCAAATGATACCCTACTCGTTTGGGTAAAAAAAAGTTTTTTTTTACCCTCCTTACACCCATCCCCTAAACACACAAAAATATAATTATTTGAGAGTTTGCTATAATTTTCGTTCAAAATATAGCATATTTTCTGTCTATGAATTCTTTCAATTTTATCTGTCTATCAGTGTCGAAACGTAAGGGGGAACGGTCTGGGATTTTTTTTTTTTTTTTTTTTTTAATAAAATGTGTTGTGTAGTAGGAATTACAATATGTGTCACAATAACACATAAAAACCTTTTAAGACCAAGGTCCCACAACAACATACGTTCAAAGATGTTGATGGACGTAAATCTTTCTTTTTTTGTTTTTTTTATATTTTTGGCTAAAGAATAGATAACAACAAAAAAATTTTATCACTGACAAAATATGACATAGGCCAATACTTTATGATAGAATAGAGAAAATAAAAGTAAATTAAAAAGTAAATAGCAAATTTTTACAAAAATTTGCTAAAACAAAACAAAACTGTAGTTGCCAATAATCCAGCCGGTTGCATATTCCTTGATCCTGTGACGATCCGTCTTTCTTGAAGATTAAAGCCCACACATAGTTTATGAAGGCTCGTTTCCTCAAGGAAGCAATAGCGTCTCACCATCAAGGATTATTTCACAGCTAAGATTGAGGGTGCTACCGTTGACTGAATACAGTTCATCCGCCATCACCCCTAAGATGTCACCTTGGCTAGTGATATCTCACTGCTATTGCCAGTGGTATGTGATATCTCACGTTAACTCGTATGTCAATATCAGGGACTGGAGTACGCGGGGTTGTCACACCCGTAGATCAAAAATAAAAAAATTTTACAAAACAATAAAAACTGATCCCTCCATGCGGGGGGATTTTGCACATTTGCACATTTTTTTGAATTTGCACATTTTTTAGAATAGCTCAAAAACTGTGTACCACAAAATTCCAAAAAAAATTGCAAAGTTTCTGAAAGTCGGTACTCTTTCAAATGACACCCAACTCGCTTGGGTCAAAAAAGTTTTTTTTCACCCTTCCCCACTCCAAACCCCTAAAAACACAAAAATATAATTATTTGAGAGTTCGCTATATTTTTCGTTCAGAGTTTAACAAACTTCCTGTCTGTGTGAATTTTTTCAAATTTTTCTGTTAATTAGGCTCGAAATGCAAGGGGGGACCAACTTTTTGTGTCACTTTATTGATAATAATTCAAAAACTATGCATTGCAAAATTCTAAAAAAAATGGCAATATCTCTAAAATTAAGTGCTTTTTCAAATGACACCCAACATGACCTGGTTTTAAATGATGTTTTTACCCTTTAACATTCCCACCCCTTTAATAAATATAGTTATGAGTGTCTGCCACTTTTCTATATTTTTCATTAAAAACCTACTCAATTTTCTATCATTCCAAATATATTTCAAGATTTTCGATGCAGTAGGGTCGGAGTTAATCGGGGCAATAAAACATCCCGAAAACGTCATT
Source organism: Diogma glabrata (assembly GCA_963693315.1). Lineage (NCBI taxonomy): Eukaryota > Metazoa > Arthropoda > Insecta > Diptera > Cylindrotomidae > Diogma > Diogma glabrata. The sequence continues at coordinate 158,764,456 of OY856186.1, forward strand.
TTTCAAAATTATACAAAAAATGGTGAGGTGTAAAATTCCAAAATATATTTTTAAATAATGCTGAAATGAAGCCCTTTTATATGATACCCTACTCGTCTCGCTAAAAAAAATGTATGTTTTTAAAGGCTTTACATCGTACCTCCTTAAAACAAACGAACACAACTTTATTTATTTTTTAACCCGCCATCTTGTGTGGATAGGTTAGTTTTATAAGCACTTTAAATTTTAAGTTCATCGGATTAATGGTTCACGAGATAATCGAAATAATGTGAAAAACACATTGTACTCTCACCAATAGTGTTCCGTATAAAAAACGGAACTCTAAAAATAACAAAAACAAAATTACATATGTAATATTGATTTAAATTATGCTAAATTATGATTAAATACAAAATAATGGTTCAATTTAAAAACAAAACAGATTAAAAACAAGACAATATGGATGGGAGTTAAGACTTAAAAGTGTTATTAATTATTATATTTGTTGACTTAATGTTTATAGTATTAGTTTTCAGTTGACATCAGATATTGGTTCCTAACATACTTTTTAAATCTCTTTTTCAGCGTGTGAATGCAATTAGATTCTTTTATAAATGGTGGTAGTTCATTGTAATATTTAATGGCTGTGTATTTTAGGCTTCGTAGTTTTCTATCCGTTCTCGGTTGCGAAAGTCTCAATTGATTAGCAATCCTTGTGTTGTAACTGTGAACTTGGATATTTGACCTTAGTTGTATATTGGATTTTATAAGTCCTTTCTTAAAATTAAAAATAAGTTTCACTTTTTCCATTGCATTTTTCCGCTGCCGAAGGTTTAAGAAATTATAATTTTCGTACAGAAATCTACTTGGTTTTAGTACACTGAAAAAAACATGTCCTATTTCCAATCGAAATGCAATTGTCTCAACCTCACCGTGCGGTCACGTATGGCGAATCAAACTACGAAATTGCTTCAACAACTCTACAATTATAAATCGATGAAGTTGAGACAACCATACGAAATATTTATGTGAAAATAAAATATAGTTCAATTAATCTCAAATACTTAACCTTTAAAATGAAAAATGCATGATATAAGGCCAAAGAAAATTTGTTTCAGGGAAATAGTTATTATTTTTATTCAACTACTGTTATATTGGATATAACACTTTATATTTTAAATAAACCTCATTCTGTTGTTATGAAAATGTTATCGTGTAGTTGTCCCAATCACAGTGAAATTGTTTGCAAATAATTTTTCTTTGCATGAATAATCAACTGCCAACTTCGAGATGAGGTTGTCATGAACTTCAATTTTTTTTTCAGTGTACAGGTAGATTAAATATAGCTTTTATTGCTTTATTCATTAGCCTTTGGACTTCATTTAAGACCTCGTTACTGCATTGCGACCAACTCGTGATATTGTAGCTAATAAGTGGCAGAATGTATGAGTTATAAATCTGGTATTTTGTTTTAACATTAAAGAAATCACGTTTCCTCATAATTCCAATTAATGGTGCCATCTTTTTACGTATTGCGTTAGCATGTTGTTTCCAATTAAGTTTTTCATCAATTAGAAGACCCAGATACTTCGTCCGTTTCGATGTGAGTAGAGTTTGTCCATCGATTGTAATTTCTGGATTAATACTTATTTTATTTTTTTGTTTAAAGATCATATAGTTGGTTTTAGATGTGTTTATAGTTAATTTGTTCCATACGAGCCAGTTATGAAAGCACTTTAGGTCATTATTTATCAATGTTTCCATTTCAGGTTTACTTTTATGAGAATAATAAGTAGTGTGTCATCTGCATATATGAAATAATTAGCTTTTAATTTTGCTTCTTTGATATTATGTATATAAAGTAAGTAAAGAAAAGGACCTAGCACAGACCCTTGCGGTATACCCATTTCAATATCCAGTAAAACACTAGTGTAACCGTTTGCTTTTGTGTAACATTTTCTGCCCTTGATAAAATTACTAATTAACTTATTAGCAACGCCTCTGATTCCTAATTGATTTAGAAAAATAAGCAACTGTTCAAAGTCAACCGTATCAAAAGTTTTTTTTAGGTCGACAAAGATAGCTGCTACGTAATTATCACGATCCAATTCCCCATTAATATACTCCATTGCGTCATGTGTTATACAAGCAGTATTACTATGCTTTTGGAAGCCATATTGATTTTTATCAAATCCACCGGTTTTGTTAATAAATGCTTGGATCCTGTTGTGCAAAACCCTTTCGTAAATTTTACTATATACGCTCAATAGAGCAATAGGTCGATAGTTATTAGGATCTAATTTATCACTACCTTTATAGATTGGGACAATACGGGCAGTTTTTCAACATGATGGGAAATCGCCTCTTTGCAAATATTTATTGATAATAGTTGCAATAACAGGAGCAATGCAATGTGTGATTATTTTAATTTCATCTGTCGTTATTTCATCAGGTCCGGGATCACCATTTGATTCGAAACTTTTAATGATACTTGAAATTTCAATAACATTCGTAGGCTTTAAGAATATTGAACAAGACTGATTGCTTACATTATTGACAGGCCAAATCATTTTATTTTTTACCTGTTCTTTTAAGTTTGTAGCCAATTTGGGTCCTGCTTTAACAAAGTGATGATTTAATACTTCACAGATATCTTTGGGATTGTTAATACGTATACGTTGTTAACAGTTAAATCAGTTATGGTTTCAGGTGCTGTTGAAGTAACCTTATTTTTAAGAGTTTCGTTGATTACTTTCCAGATTTTCCTTGGACCATTGCTAGCTTTTTCCATCTTTTTTTCAACTAACTTAGCTGTTAATTTTTTTATTTCATGAGCAATTTCCTTTTTAAGTTGGTTGTATTTCTCTTTTAAAGTATTATTATGAGGCTGAATTTTAAGTTTTTTATAGCGAATATTTCTAATATATATTTTATTTAATAGTTCGGACGTAATCCAATTGTTATTTCTAGTTCTTAAAGTTTTAGTATATGTAGAATTACTCTTGGCAGTTGCAATAACTTCTATAAACTTGTCAAAATCTAATTCTTTTTGAATATCATTAACTTCTTCTTGGACTAGTAATGTAAATTTCTGTTTGTCTATTAAACTGATGGTTCTTTTTGTCATGTTACCTTTAGAGTAATTGACAAAAGAACAATCTGTTATTATTACTTTATGATCAAGATTAGTCCAATCATGCATAGATATATTACAGGAATCAAAATTACTGTTTGATATAAGATGATCAATAATACTTTTGCTGGAAGTTGTTACTCTTGCAGCGTTATTTATATTTAGTTTATTTAAAATCGTCATGTTACAAGTCTCTAATAATTCTTTGTAGTTAGTAACACTATCATTGTCATCCAGAAGGTTGATGTTTGTGTTGTTGACACAAAAACATTTGTGTTGTTGACTAAAAAATGTTCGTATTATTCAAGAAAGATAGCGTTGTTTTGGTTCGGCGCCTTATAATAGGTAGCTATAGTTAGCTTAGGGCTCATATTCTGGATGGTAATTGAGATTGCGTTATATTTTTTCTCAAAGTTTTCATCAATATTGTTAGTTATAAATTTTATATTTTCATTGACAAATGAAACCCGACATTTGAATTAGGGTTGCACCGATAAGCAAAATGACCGATTACCGATTACCGATTAATCGGCTAAATTTATCGGCCGATACCGATTAATCGGCTGCCGATTATTTGTTTACAATATGCATTTTCAACAATTATTAATACAATAAACCGAATATGTATAGTATTTTCACGGCAACCAAAATCGATTTTAATTGATTCTACAAAGCTTTCGCATTACATCAGAGTAACAGTAGCGATCAGTCCTTTAACATTTTCAGTAACAAGGTGTTAAACTAACGCTTTTCACTGTGATTCTTATTCTTGATTACTTTAATGTTTTGCAAAAATTTGTGTGTAATTATAATGTTATACATATTTCATAATGTTTTGTTTAAAGAAAAACTCTTACATTCCTACATTGTTAATGTAAACAATATTCAAAACATATTACATACCATATATACATCACATAATATTTAATACATACAAGTATTGTTCCTTTAGTTTTACATTGCAACGAAAAAAAGTTAAACCAAATTTAAAACTCAATTCGTGTGAAATCGTTCGTGTTTATGGACGAAAATTCTAAGAATTTTAGTTTCAGTCAAAAAATTTAAACAGTATTGCATTACGTTTTAATTTTGGAAATAAATTCAAATCAATATGTATATTACGTATTATTAAATAAAATATTAAATTACGTATTTAAAATTACGTATTTAAAACTACATAATAAATTAAGTTTTTGAAAGAATTCCCTAAATGAATAAAAATAATTATTATTTCAACCGTAGCAAATGATTCGCCCCTGTTAGTATTTAATAAAAACTGAACTTTGTTAACTAAACTTCATTGTTTGCTCTTAAGTCTTAATAGTAAAACCGTGTTTGTAATTGTAGTAACAGTTCTATTTCAAGTAACTTAAATTAAAACTTAAATCTTTTATGGCTCCAAGCATTGTGTGGAATTTTTTTAAAGTGGATAAAAGTAATTGCTGCAAGTGTACCATCTGCAATGCTTCCATATCAAGAGGAGGGAAAACACCTAAAAATTTTACAACAACTAATATGAGTAATCATCTAAAAAAGTGTCATCCTAATGAATATGCAAAACAAACTAGTGAGCTAAAGAGCAAAAACGTAGATGCCGAATGTTCATCGGCAGCAAGCAAATCTCCTACCAAAAAACAGTCAACGTTAAATGAAATAGTAGAATTGAAAAAGACGTGGAGCGTTGATGATCGCAAATCTAAAGATATAAATTATTTGATAGGTGAAATGATCGCTGTGGACGTGCAGCCATATTCTATTGTATCTGATGTGGGATTTCAAAGACTACTCAAAAAAATTGTTCCCAACTATAGTATTCCAAGTCGAAAATACATTTCTGAGAACATCATACCTGATATATATAAAAAAGTACAAACGAAAATTATTCAATCTCTTGCTGATGCCAAGTATGTTTCTTTAACCACTGATATTTGGACGGCTACAACAAATACTCCATTTTTGAGTGTAACAGGTCACTGGTTGTCAAATCAATTTCAACAAGAAAGAGCAGTTTTGAGAATTGTCCCTTTTAGAGATTCTCACACAGGTGCACGGATTAGTGAAGAATTAAACAAAGTGCTTTCACATTATAAGTTGACAAATGAAAACATTTTCTTAGTATTGCGAGATTCTGGGGCAAATATGGTAGCGGGAGTTCGAAATTGTGGTTTAGAGTCTCTATCATGCTTCATACATACACTTCAACTTTCTTTGAATGAATGCATATTTTCTCAGCAGTCAGTGAAGAATCTTATCACAGTAAGTCGAAATATTGTGAAACATTTTAATCATTCTGCTACCGCTGTGCATAAACTAACAGAACTACAGGAACAACTTGGTTTAAAGAAACACAAATTAATCCAGGATGTGCCTACTCGTTGGAATTCAACGTACTACATGCTGGAAAGAAATATTGAACAACGAAAAGCGCTTATATTATTTGCTGTAGATGGTGGTAACATACCTACGTTAACTGATTATCAGTGGTCACTTGCGGAAAAAATTGTGCAACTGATAAAACCATTTGAAGAAATCACTGCAGAAGCAAGCAAACGAGAAGCAATTTGTTCAATAATAATTCCTATTATTCAAACAATGAAATTATTTTTATCAAAGGCAAGGACAAGCAGTTTCTTTGCAGGAATTCAGACCACCGTAGATGAACTTCAGTCTTCCATTGAGAAAAGATTTTCATTGTGTTTCGAAAATAAGTCATTGTGTTTGGCTTCCATGCTAGATCCCAGATTTAAAATGACATTTCAAAAACCTGATATGATAGAAAAAATAAAAGAATGGATTTTGGAATTAGATTGTTTGGACAATTCACCTGTCTCTAATGAAGAGATTTCTAGTACCGAAGACAATAGTCAAGAACACGGAGATACATCGTTGAGGTTTTCAAATTTATTTGATGAGCTTGCTTCTGATAAACGGTTGGCTATTGGCACACACATGCCCGAAATTAATTTGCACAGTGTGAAGCGATTAAGAGTTCCTTCTTATTGCAAAAAGGAGCTAGAAGAGTATTTAAATTTACACTTGCTACCAAGGCATAATGACCCATTTTTGTGGTGGAGAAATTCAAAACATATATTTCCTCATTTGAGCAAAATTGCTTTGAAATATCTCAGCGCTCCAGCCTCCTCTGTGGAAAGTGAAAGAGTGTTCAGCACAGGAGGAAATATATATGAGCCTGCAAGAAGTCGTCTCAGTCCTGAAAACGGGGAAATTTTAATGTTTTTGCATTATAATTTAAGAGTTCTTAAATTTGATTACTGAATTTTAATTTTTGTTCATCGAATTGATTTAATTGAATTATTGTATTTTTGTAAATGAATGTACCTTAAAAAAATTATTTTGTGTAAGAATTAATGAATTTAATTAAATAAATATATTTATTTAATAATGGAGTCATTAAAATAAACGTTTTTTTAGAATGATTATAATTTTGTTATGTAACTAATTTTTATTTAAAACCTGTAAAGTTGTCTACATTTACAATTAGTTGTATTTAAAATGTGATAAATAATAAAAACACATATGTTGATAATCGGCCGATTAATCGGCTAAAAAAGCCGATACCGATTAATCGGCAAAATGGCCGATATGGCCGATTACCGATTACCTACCGATTAATCGGTGCATCCCTAATTTGAATACAACATTAAATCCAGGAATATTAAAACAATTGATTTCAGTTGAATATAGCCATGTTTCAACTAACACAATAATATCAATATTCGTAAATTTTTGTATCATTTACAATTTCAGCTAATTTGTTTCTTATACTTCTAACATTAGCATAAACAATTTCTAAGGTCCTCGTTGGACTGCTATTAGAATTAGTAAATACATTTATATTTTGGGTATTACTCATCAATTGTTTTAGATGTGTAATTAATACCTTCTTTGTATTTTTTTACTTTACTTGCAAATATGGGACAGTCCATCATATTGGATTGGTGATAAAAGTCAACTCCGTTAGGAGCCGACATACAATTCAAGCATTTAACCAAGTCACTGGTACATTGATTTCTGCTATGTTCTAACTAACATTTATCGCACGTTAACTTTTTACTACAAACTTCAGAAATAGAGATATGATCATATTTTAAACATACTCTACATCTTTTATTATAAATGTCTTCTTTTACGTAATGAGAGTTATAATCGATGTTCACATCTACCTGTCTACCATTTTTTGAATTATTTTTTGAAAGAGAGTACCAGTACTTCCAGCGTAATGTCCAACTTGTTTTATTTCCATACTTGAATGATCTACTGTAGACAATATTGAAATCATCAACGTTATCTATAAACTGATTAAGAGACACCAAATTGTCTTTTAGTTCATCTTTTGAATAGTTTTTCTCTAAGTTAGAAATTTTTATTCTTGGATTGCGTGCTTTTGTTTCGGATATATTATATGTTTTGTTTAGCTGCTTATCAGTTTCTTCAAGGAGACGTTTGGTTGAGTCTTCATCAGTTGTTTTTAGTAATATACCTCCACCTTTAAGGTTTTTTAACCTTAAAATAGGAGTTTTCAGTTTACAAATATTAATGGCACTTTTAACTGCATTTCTGGTGTCATCATGTGACTGGATAATCTTTGGACGTATTATTAATCCTTTATTAAATTCATTACTAACGTCAACTTTCACAAAATTTTTAGTAACATTAGCATACGAATTAGCTGCGTTATTACTTGGTACACAATACGGTACACGATCAAGTTTTTGAGTTACCATTTCGGTTTCAATATTACTAATTGATGCCAAGCTCGAGTCAAGTTTACTTATAGACTGTTGCTGGGTGTTTGTCAGATTAACAATTAGTTCGCAATCGGCAGTTAACAAAACTGTGGTTTTATTTAAATCATTTGGTAAAACACCTAATGACTTTTTATACTTCGCAAAATTTATTCTGTCTATAGGACACATCCATATAGCTTTTTCTTCAAGTGCCGTAAAATGATCATTGTCATCATCGGTGTAGTCTATACATGCACATGTTATATCCTTTTAAGCTAGGATATACCTATCTCACACCAACACTGTTATTTAAATTAACTTGCGTTAATTATTTAACTTTAACTGAATTTACCTTTATAATTTCTGCCAATTGTTATCATTAATTAAAAAGCACTTTTTATTTATTTAAGTAATATTTATTTATTTTCGACACTTTCTTGTTTAGTATTTAAACTATTAAAGCAACTCTCCCAAATTTAAGCAACCAAGCTATTGACACTTAAATCTTGAATTGACTTATACTTTAATCTTAACTGTTTTACAAACTGACACTTAAATCTTGAATTAACTTACACTTTAATCTTAACTGTTTTACAAACTGACACTTAAATCTTAACCTTTTGTTTACTGACCGACCACTTCAATCTGTGTCTAAAAAACTACTCTACTAACTTTTAAATTTCTTTCATAATTATTAATTGTAGGAAAATGTTGTAAACCGTTATTTTCCGTTATCAAAAGAAAAGCAACCAATTAAAAATTAATAAAAACAATTAAACATAATTTGACCTAATTTAGAGGATTTCCCAATATAAAAATTCACAAGTCAAGAAACTAAGTTTGTTCACACTTTTTATTATATTTATTTTTTAAATATAATAAAAAATGAAACTATGCAATTTTGACTTGTATTAAATTTTTACATTGTGAAATCACAGACAATTTTTAAACCAAATTAAATTTTGAAATATCACTAGGTTATACTAATAAGTTCAATAAATTTAGATTAGTTTTAAAAGGTTTACAACACACAATGGAACCATCGACAACAGAGACCTTCACAATATAAGGCTTTGTCGTCATCAAAAATTTCTTTATTGCATTCTGCACAGATCGAGTTAGAAGAATTTAACTTGCTTGAATTAGCAGTTGGTGAAGTAGTATCGTCAAGAAGATTTGTTGTGTTAATCAGGTATGACATACTCCTACAAAACCTCTCACCATTATTTATTTCAAATATAAATAGCAATCAATGTATTTAGTTAGTATATATATTTTTCTACTTCAAGCTACGAAAATGTTATTTTAATATATATTAAAACCTATGTGAAAGGGTTCTATGATAAAATATCACACGAAGAAATCACACACGAAAGAATATCACGTCGAAAATATCACAGCGAAAAAATCACACTCCACGAAAATATCACATCATGAAAATATCACATTTCGAAAATATCACATACTAAAATCACACGCGAAAAAATATCACATCCTAAAATCACACGCGAAAAAATATCACATCCAAAAATCACACGCGAAAAAATATCACATTCTAAAATCACACCCACAAAATATCACGTAGAAAATTTTATTGTATATAACACAATGTCCGTATATAAAATAAAGTGTTTTGAAGTGCTCTAACTAAGCTACCAATCTGTCATTTGATATCGTATTTGACTTAGTGATAAACGTTTTCAACAGCTTTACGTTATAGCCCTATCAACTCAACATTAAGTAAAAACTCTTGAAAACAGTACGCCAAAAGTAAAACAAATAGGAGTTCTCTAGCCAATCCGCGAGACATTCATATTTTAATATTTGAAATATATAATATGGTATATGATTCAGGAATTGATAATCATACTAGAATAATTCGTTTTGCTCATACAATTTTGACAGTTTTGCTCGTAACTAATGATTGTTGGCTTGCAGATGGAACATTTAAAGTGGTTCCAGAAATATTTTTTATTTTTTTTAATAATATGGTGCGTTGCATTGTCATGTATATTAGCATTATTACCAAATAAAACATGATACTTACTGTAAAATGTTGATGGCAGTTTTAGAATTAATATCCAATGCAAATCCTAAAATAATTATTACAGATTTAGAGATTGCAGCAATGTGTTTGTGTACCATCGATATGAAATTGTTTGGATTCTCAGGTATTGAAAATGTCGCTACAACATGGTTATTATTATATGAAGCAGTATGTTCAGGCAAAGGAATCCAGTGAAATAAAGTACAGAATATTGGCAGAAAGGATGACAAATATTTTTACAAATTACCATCCTGAGAATCAAAATGTTAAGAAAAATTTAAGAAAATAAGTGCGAAAACACGCAATTAATTTATTTTTAGTATTATTTTTATACACCGGTTGCTGCGTGTCTGTCTGTTACCGTCCTATCTTGTAAACTATAAATTTTTTCGATCTAAAATTTGAGATGAATTTTGATTAAATAATTTGGGATCCAAAATCAATAAAATAAGATTGATTTGTTTAATAGGGTAATGACATGAAGTCGTTGAAAACGTTTTTACTAAGGCAAATACGGTATCATATGTAAAATTGCTATCAGAATTCTTTAAAAATTTTATATTGTATATACGGACATTATGTTTTTTACAATAAAATTTTTTTTATATGATATTTTTTCGGATGTGATATTTTTTCTCGTGTGATTTTTGTATGTGATATTTTTTCGCGTGTGATTTTAGGGTGTGATATTTTCTCGCGTGTGATTTTTGGATGTGATATTTTCGTGATGTGATATTTTAGTGATGTGATATTTTCGTATAGTGTGATTTTTTCGCTGTGATATTTTCGACGTGATATTCTTTCGTGTGTGATTTTTTCGTGTGATATTTTATCAGGACACCTGTGAAAGGGAGACTTTTTCTACGTAGTGACTGAAAATGTTTTCAGTCACTAGGACGGAAAGTAAATAAGTTTCGGTGGTCGCCTACAGGTGGTGGTTATTTAAAGGATTGAATATATGAGATTGAATTTGATTTACTGTTTCTGTTGTTGTTTCGGTTGCTGTGTTTATTTCTGTCAATATCGCAGTATTTTGAAGGGATTGAATATTTTGATCGAATCGAATCGAAACTAATCATTATATCAATTGTGTGTAATTAATTAATTAAACTAATAATGAGTGTGTTTTTTTTTCTATATCGGAGAAATCAGAACGATAAAATAAAATTTGTATCAGATATACTTATCGTATAATTTTTTCCTCCGATAATTAACTGTGGGTAGCGAAAATCCGAAATTCTACGTCCACGCCGTGCTACCTGGGTAACGCTAACAGAATTAGGCTGGTGTAGTTGAGAGGGGCAGAGTAAATATTGCTTATACTCAATGATTCTGCACCATGGCGAGTCATTGGCGCCATAAAACCAGTGCAACTCAAGCGTCTGTTTTCCATGTTAGGGGCGGCTTGGGGCGGGCGTCTGTCTTGGATCAAGCGGCTCGCTATATAAATGTGTAGAAAGCGTCTGTTCTCCATGTTAGGGGCGGCTTGCAGCGGGCGTCTGTCTTGGATCAAGCGGCTCGCTATACAAACGTGTAAAAAGGTTGTTTCTGATGACCTTAAGATGCAGAACGAACCCATTCACGAAAATTTGGGTTGGGCGAAGGGCTAACACCCCATTTCCGTAAAAAAATTACTGTCATGAATTCTGTACACAGGCCTCGGAATATCTCGGATTCAATATTGGAACGACCTCGGAAACTGTACCCGGACTACGATTTAAAAATGGGAACCTGGAACGTGCTAAGCCTTAGAAGACCAGGAGATCTCCTAAAACTAACACAACAAGTCGAGAGCTACTCACTGGATATAGTGGCATTACAAGAACTAAGATGGCCAGGTAGTGGAATCCATGAGACAGCGAAAGGATACACTCTTTATTATTGCGGTCATCAAAACGGAGGAGAATTTGAAGTTGGCTTTCTTATACACCGTCGCGTGAATCAGCATGTTATCGACTTCTGCCCAATTAATATGCGGTTATGCACACTGAGAATCCGCACGCAAAAATTCAATGTAACGATCGTCAATGTTCATGCACCTACTGAAGATAAAGCAGATGATATTAAAGACCTGTTCTTCCTAGAACTCGAAGAAGTCATCAATAACATCCCGCGGCACGATATAAAAATCGTGGTAGGTGACTTTAATGCTCAAATTGGTAGGATTGCAGAACTTAAAACATATATCGGCCCTAACAGCTTGCATCATACCAGCAACAATAACGGTTTTCGCGCAGCCGAGCTGGCTATGATGTATGATCTAGTAATTTCCAGCACTTTCTTCCCTCACAAGAGAATTCACAAAGCAACGTGGAAATCAAATGACGGAAGAACAGAAAATCAAATCGATCACGTCATGATCTCTAAGAGACACTCTACAAGTATAACTGACGTTCGATCATACAGAGGTGCTGATATGGACAGCGACCATATGCTTGTCATCTTTAAGTACAAGTGCAAATTATCATCTACATTTAATAGACAAGCAAAAAAGACCGTGCGCTGGAATGTCGAAGCATTTAAACATCCGGAAACGCTGAATAGATATCAGGAAATAATAACACAAAACATAGAAGAGCATGACATCTCTTCTGAGATGCCATTTAACATACAAGAAGAATGGCAAACGCCTCAATCAACCATTATAGTTGCAGCACAAACTACAATCGGAAAACTACCACCGAAATCACACAACGAATGGTTTGACGACGAATGCCGCCAATCCGTTGAAAATAAACAAAAACTGCGAGAAAAATGGTTAACAAGGAACACCCGAAGCACCCAAGCTGATTATCTATGCGCCAGAAAAGCCTCAGCAAAACTTCTACGTAAAAAGAAACGCGAACACATGAAGAGCTGCATCGAAAACATCGACCAACATGCGGCCAACGGAAATTCAAAAGAGTGCTTTGCCAATGCACGGAATCTGACAAAAGATTTCCACCCAAGATCTACAGCCATCAAAAATGAAAATAATGAACTTACAACAAGTGAACGCGATGTGCTGGCAGTGTGGCGATCCCACTTTCAAGACCTACTGAATAGAACGAATGAAGTTCATCCTATTCGAGCAATTGCGCCATCAAATGAGGAGATTTTTGTCCCCTACCCAGCAATAGAAGAAGTGGAAGCTGCCATTAAAAAACTGAAAAATGGCAAATCACCAGGTTTCGATGGTATTCCCGCAGAACTTTTAAAAAATGGAGGAGCAGCTCTGGTCTCACGTATATATGATCTGATTCTTGCAATCTGGGACCAAGAAGAACTACCTGCTGAATGGAAAACAGCTCTCATTGTTCCGCTACATAAGAAAGGTGACCGTCTAAAGTGTGCGAATTATCGTGGCATCGCACTGTTGAACACTGCATATTAAATACTAGCTAATGTCGTACTTGCTCGACTCATCCCGTTCGCCGAATCTATCATCGGTGACTATCAGTGTGGTTTTCGTCCCAACCGTTCAACCACAGATCAATGTTTTACCTTAAGGATGATTCTGGAAAAATGTTGGGAGTACAACATCAGCATTCACCAGCTCTACGTTGATTTCAAGCAAGCATATGATAGTATCATCCGCGAAAACCTTTGGTCCGCACTCATATGCCTTGGGATCCCAGAGAAACTTGTTTCTCTGTGCAAACTCACAACATCGGGATCAAATTGTAGAATAGTAATCGAAGGGTCAGTTTCTGATCCTTTCGATATAACATCAGGTGTTCGACAAGGTGATGCACTCGCGCCCGTACTGTTTAATTTGGCGCTGGAGTACGCGATAAGAAAAAGCCGAATTGAGACACAAAACTGCATATATAACAAATCTAGCCAAGTTCTTGGCTACGCAGATGATATTGTGCTTCTCGGACGTAGAACCAGCGATATCAAGGATAGTCTTTCTCAGCTTGAAAGAAATGCTAAAGGACTTGGATTATGCATCAACACCGGCAAGACTAAACTTTTAACAACATCCAGGAATATACCTCCCGGCAATCTGAATACTGGCGACTATGAAGTGGAACGTGTAGAAAACTTCAAATACCTCGGGTCTGTAATAACATCGTCAAATGACATGCAGGCAGATATCAAAGCCCGTGTCTCTGCTGCATACAGAGTTTTCTATGCATACTCAAAACTTCTCCGATCAAAACATCTTTCGCGGTCGTGTAAACTCACACTTTACAAAGCATCAATCCGACCTGTGCTTACATTTGGAAGTGAAAGCTGGACACTGACTTCCTCCGATTGTAGAATTTTATCAACATTCGAGAGGAAGGTCATACGAACAATTTATGGTCCATGTAAAGTTGCTGAAAATCAGTATAGAATCCGAATGAATCACGAAATCAGACAGCTCCTTGGAGGCTGCGATGTAATCGGATTCATTAAATCTAACCGGATTAGATGGTTTGGTCATGTAGAAAGGGCACCATTGGATAGAATGATAAAAAAAGGGTCCCAACAACAACCAGCTGGTGTTCGTCGAAGAGGAAGACCTAGACAACGCTGGCGTGATGACATCAACCATGACCTTCGTGATATAGGATGTCGAAACTGGGGTCAACTGGTCATGGAACGAGATAATTGGAAGCTGATTGCACAGACGGCAAAATCCCTTCATGGGATGTAAACGCCAGAGAGAGAGAGAGATAATTAACTGTCAGATATAAAATATATTCTCTGAGTTCTTTCCGCCAAAAAAAAAATAAAAAAAATTTATTAAATAAATAAATAAATTTTTTAATAAAATTTTTTATTTGTTTTTAATTGAAACTTTACCTACAATTTTTTAAATTTATACTTTAAACGATGACTTCCAGTCGGTAAAAAAAATATCTGTAAAAGTTTTTAGAGAAAATATATGAACTATTTTCATTATTCATATTGTCAAATTCATCTACTAAAAACTTACAAAACGACATATCTAAATTTGACTGTGTAAAAAATAAACAAGATTGTATTTATATATCGCATTTTTACCAGCGTAAAATAATGTTATTATTGTGTTCGCCTGTTATGATTCCATCTGTAGGCGAAAACAATAATAACATTATTTTACCCTGGTAAAAATGCTATTTTATAAATACAATCTTGTTTATTTTTTACACAGTCAAATTTAGATATGTGGTTTTGTAAGTTTTTAGTAGATGAATTTGTAAATATTATGATTTATATTTACAAGCGTAGAAAAAATAGCGTTTTCTACGCGTGGTAATTCCAGCCGTTCAGTCACGCAAAAAGAGACATTTTCACCACTTGTATAAAAATCTACTATTTTTTTTAAACGTATGCATAAAACACCTTTATAATATTAAAATTTTAAATTGTTTCTATTAAATGAATATTTTGCTGCTTTTGCAGTTTTTTTTAACTTAATGAAATAACCAAAAAAAAAATTGAAGAAATTAACAATGTAGCACAAATTCAATTATTTGGTGATTTTTAGTTTTAAAACTTGTATTTTTTCTTTAAAAACAACACAATTTTAAGATGAAGCGTTATCAATAGAATTGAAATTTTTTTTTATTAAAATTATTATTGTTTTTTTATGTATAACCGTTATAGAAACTAAATAATAAACCGGAGTGAAATAAAACACGTCCGTACTGGTGAAACAATTAAACCAACTCCCGTCCATTAAACCAGGTTACCGTCTTTTACTCGAGAAGTACAGTCTTTTGCTCGAGGAGTGAGAAATCTCTCGCACTGTTGTAAAGGCAAAATCCCAGAACGTTCGTCAGGAAATGGAAGTTATTTCACGACGACGACAGGTTAAAGACAGGGAATATGCTTAACTATCGGTTTGGTCCCTCCTGTTAAGTCGTTGTCCATGGACCTCAGAATGCTACGTCGGAGAGACGGAGGAAAAGAGGGCTGGCGGAATCTTAAGGGAGGTAGCTCGGATACTAATGCCGCCAAAGGAGGTGGTCACAACCATAATTACATCCAGCGTGATGGGGAAAATGGTTGCGAAAGAGGATGAAGACGTTTGTACCGAGGATTGTAGTACCATCAATTATGTAACCAATGGACGAAAACGCAGACACGTCCCCTCCCACAACATCTAATGGAGGAGGTAGGAAGCTGGCGCGTTACCGAAGTGAATGTTCACAACACTATAGCAACGTCAGCTGAAGTGGTTAGGTTATTCACTATTCAGCTATGGCTTACATTGATACCGGAACTATGCATTGACAAAAACAGGGAAAGAAGAGGATATTTACATAGAGCGTGCATTATGATTAGAAAAAACAATAATTACTTTTGTTTGAGAACATATACCGGCAGCAGAGGTACAGAGGATTGTGGAATAGTGCTACAGTATAGGATGCTGCCGCATATTATCGGGTGTGATGCTAATAATTTAATTGTTTCAATAAATTTAATATTTAGATCTCTAAGGGCCGATTGTATCAATGCGGATAGAAGATAAATCCTCGGATTAATCGTCGTTTGTATATATACAAACGACGATTAATCAATCCGAGGATTTATCTTCTATCCGCATTCATACAATTGGCCCTAAGTACCTCGATTTTAAGATCTTTATATAATGCGAATCAGGTTGTTACAAATATAATTTGGTTTGAAAACCTAAGTATAACATCCTTGATCCAAAAGTGAAATTCTTACCCCCACTTTTTTGGCATTTCTCGACGTTTCAGAACCTACTGATTCTACAATAGCAAAAAAAGTCACTCTGTCTGCCGGCCGGCTGGCCGGAGCGATTTCAAAAATGTTTGCTCCTAAATATAGGTTAACTTAATGGTAAGAACTGAAAGGACGATGTGTTCAATAACTGTACCGGAAGTGTGTCAAAAAATCGTAAAGTGTGTGATGTATCAAAACCAGAAAATGTGTATGTTTTTGCTTAAAAAACGTTCATTTTAAGTGATAACGAGTAAGAAATTTTAATGTGGAGAAATCTGGATGGTAGGAATTGGTTTGTGAGACCAGGAGCTTGATTATTGCTTTATAAGTATGCTAAAAAATGCCGTTAAGTGTGTCAAAAGAATGATATTCATTTATTTTTTTAATCAATTTTTCTGAAAAACATAAAATGGGAAACATTTTCGATTAGAAACATTTGTCAAATAAAATTAATTATTTGTATGTCCTGAAATGTAATTGAACATGAAATTCTCCCAACATATAGGAACACTTAGAAAATATCAAGTAGTTGCAGATTAAAGGTCGTTTTTAACAAAAAGATTAATTTTTGTGTGAATTTGAATTTTTGATTTTGTTATAATTTTTGGAATATTTTTAGAATTTAGAAAAAACTTTGTTTTTGCAATAAATGCAATATTTTTAGAATTTTGAAAAAGGTTTCAATTTTTTTAATAATTGAATTGTAAATAAAACTTTAGATAAATTTTGTACAGTGAATTAAAATTATTATTTCGTTTTTTTATCGAATTGTGGACACTAAAATATAGTCTAAAAGAAAAACTATAGTTATTTGGACAAAAACGCAAACGATAAAAACACAAAAGTGCGATTACTGTTACTTTTAGTAACTTCGAGTTCCTTAAAATGCCTTGTGGTCTGAGAAACGCAGTTTTGATTTTTTAGCGTTTTATGTATATTGACGACGTTTTGGTGTCAAGTAATTTCCCGGAGGACCACCAAAAATATTTGCTTTTGGTCGTAAAAGAGATTTATGAGTTAATGTAACACATATTGTCTTACATTTGACTCAATACTTTTTATTTTTTAAAAATACTAATCAATCAACATTTCATTCGATTGTTTCCAGCACTAATTAAACAATAATTCGTTAGTAAATTGGAATCAGTATAGGTTGAGTGAGATCTTGAGTTTACTATAGTATTTTCTCCACAACCAGTTGGTACTTCGGACTTTTATGTTATTTAGTAAATCCTCGATGCTCATCAAGTTACGCTAAATAAATAAATAACTTTGAGATAATCGTATATGCATTCAATTTAAAACAGCAAACAATAAATGTCGGTAACTCGATAATCGTATATAGTAATTTACTTTGTATATAAAAATAATAAAAATTTTCTTAATAGCTTTTCTTTCCTGTCATAAACCTTAATAAAATTAGTAACAGTTACATTATTATGGAATGTGTACGAAGTATTCAATCTTTAACATTTTATTGGTTTTCAGAAGAACAAAACCGGATAAAATAAATCAATTTTCTTCAGTGTTGTAGCCAATTATGAGTTTTTGTTAACGACATTGTGTATTAGTAATTAAACAAGAATATCCCCTTACTTTTAATAATTTTAGACAAATTTGGTATTAATAGTTTGCAAATGTCGATATATGTTTGCTCAACGGAAACAAACAAGAACAACAAATCTGATTGTTTTTTAATTACCAATTAGAAATTCATACAAAAATACAACTCATAATTCTTAAATATTGTCAAAACATTTTAATTAACCAAATCAATGTTCTGAAATATATATTGTCAACAAACCACCAAAAACACAGTGAAATTTATACACATAAATTTTATTCATTATAATGAAAACTGATATCTGTTATAAGGAAGTCGTACTACAGTTAATATTAATAACATGACATGGTTATGTTTAACATGTGTAAAAATTAAGTAAAACAAATTACTAAAGCCATATGCGAACATGTATAATCAAAATTGAGAGACATGGAATTTAATATAAAGTCAATATATTTTTAAATGCATATATACTTGTTTCTATACCGATTAAACGAATTAATGTTTTTTGGTGATTTTCCAGTATTGTTTTTTGTTTTAAACTAAAGGGGAGTAAGTATGTTAGTTTTGTTGATTTATTATTGGTTTTACCTTGACTGTTATCTCTAAAATACAAAAATCAAACGTCTAAGACATGCTACGCAATTAATTTAAACCTACAGTTTAGATCTTAAAAAGTCGTTTGTCGATAAATTGACAAATCCGTCAGTGAAAAAATTCGGTAAGGTCAAAGCCGTCTTATCCAATAGTAAGGTGACCAACCGTCCTCCTTTTGTAGGTTATGTCCTTCCTCGAAAAGTGTACTCCTTTTTGTCCTCCTTTTCGATATTTTAAATCTTATCTGTTCAAAGATGTTTTTATTAGTACGCAGATATGAATTCAATTTATTGCATTTTTACTGTTTTCTTCATCTTTGATGATCCGTAAAAAATTAATGAACAGGGTTGGGAAGTTTTGATGTTCGGAACTATTGTCATCTGACTACCATTTATTTCGGCCTCTGCAAAACACCTATGATGAAAAAAGTTGTCGACAGAAGACCCACCGAAAGTCACTTGACCAAGTTTTGTGCTTCGTAGAAGTACAACACCGATGGAATCAAGCAACTATCCATAAAATGGTAAAAGGTTGTAAATATAATAATTAGTGGCACATATATGTCGTTGATTAAAATTGATTTGAATAAAATAAAATTCAGTTTAATATAATTAATAATAATTTTTCGATTATATGATTTTCGGTGATCTGTGGCAAGATGTTGTAACATCACTTTTGACGATTCTATCGTATTGTTACGTTTTTCTCAACCTTACTTCGAATTGGCCTTACTCACAATTCGATAAACGCAATCCCCAATCTCTTCCTGAGTTCGATCACTGATTAGTAAGCACAAACACCAGGTTTTATTAAGTCTTCAACTTCTTGATTGTTCCACAACAACAGGAAAACAATACAGTAAACAATATTCCTAACTAGAATATTCTTTCAACAGCTTCAGAAACTCCAACGGTTGATTGTAGAAATTTCCAGTAATAGAACGTTTAAAATAATACACAAAATATTTCTACTCAATAAAACTTAAAACTTTATTCACAAATTTAAAGATCACTTTTATAATTTTTAACTTCACTATCGCAGGTTTAAAATAAACTAATTAAAAACTACAAGAGGTAATTTTCTTATATACCTTCTGCAATACTTCTAGATAATTCGACATCACTTTCCAGAAACCTTGAGAAAATATTAGAATATTCGATTATTTTACGGTATGTTGATTTGATTCATAAAATCGTTTATGTTGACCCAATTTTAAGAAGAGACAACAACAACAATATTAATTTCATTAATTTGTTTGTTGTGTTTTGTTGATTTTATTTTCCTGGAAGTGACCGTAATCGTCTAGATTTTTCTGAATCGTAACAGTATTTTACGCTAATCGGTATGCTGTAACACAAAACGACTGTCGTAAATACGATAATCGACAGTCGTTTTGTGTTACAGCATACCGATTAGCGTAAAATACGATAGAATCGTCAAAAGTGATGTTACAACATTTTGCCACTGATCAGCATCACATTTAAAGTTGAACAAAAAGGATGCTTTTTATTTTTATATAACTAATGTATACATTGTACTTTTTTCTTAAATGTTTTTGTCCTGCTTTTGATTGGAAAAAAATTGGTCACCTTACCAGTAGGCACTGTGCCTAGGGCCTACGAAGAAAAAATTAAATATATATAATATATATACAAAGAACAAAATAATTTTATTTCAATACGGTTATTAATTTTTTATTTAGAATCCGATTTAAATAAAACTTTTATTTAAGCAATAACTATTTCACTTTAAAAAAAGTATTTGAGTTCTTTATTATATTTTATGCTTTGCTCTAGCTAAAAAACTAGATTCAACAAAATTTTTAAGAGCAAAAAAGATCACTCTTTTTGGCCAAGTAGTACACGAAATGCCAAAAAAATTGATCGGAGAGTAGTATAGTAAAGTAAAGTAAATATTAAGTAAATATTAAGCTTAAAAATTCGCATGCTGAGATCTGGTTGAATAATGCACATAGTTATTCATATTCATAAAATAACACAAATTATGCAAACTGAAATATAACGGTTCTCTGCGCAATCAACTATTCCAAGATAATTGAAAATTTAAATTACAATGTTGAAAATCTTAATTACACTGTTCAAATAGTTCATTCTGGTGTACAAATTTCTATTATTCTCTTCCAAATATTAATATCAACTTTATTTGTATGTTTTTTCTATAATAATAGTATGTATTATTATATTATTTTCCAACCTATAGATTAATGAACTTAACCTATTGTCTAATGAAAATTTTTCTATTAAAAAATCATCATTATTCAATTAATATGATTCAATTGGTCAAATTGTTTTGATTGTATTAAGATTATTTTTCTAATTATAATTACAATGGTTTTATTACATTTTGTTCAAAAACCAAATTTTAAGTTAAATTCTCTTAGGTCTTTTAGTTGAAATTGGTTGATTGTATGGAATGGGGTTTTTTATAATCAGGGTTTTCTTTTAATCAGAAATTTGTTTTATTTGTAGAAAACGTTTCTATTTTATATAATACATAATTCTTATAGTCATAGAATAAAGTTGTGTAATCAATTCGTGTTTAATGAATTTTATTCTCTCGCAAATTAAAAATTCTCGCTCGTGCCTCGCTCGAATTTTAAATTTTTGCTTGAGAATAAACTAATACATTAAACACTTAGTGGTTGAACTACTATTTCATAATGTATATTGTAATGTGACTAGGGCCTACGAAAAGTTTAAGACGGCTCTGGGTAAGGTCATGTATCTATCAGACAAAAAATATGAACATATTCTTACTACCCAATTATAACTTTATCTAAAGACTATAACCAAGTCAGACATGAAATAGATCAAAACATGTCACGTTTGTTTTAAATATCTTCTCCGAGTAATCACTTTTCTTGGTTTTTAACTTCACTTTCTAACCTATTATTGGTTAATCTAGCTTCACTTTCCAGTGTAATTGAATATGCTTGTCCTAATCGGTTTACATTAGAAAACAATGATGCCATTTTGGATGTCACTTCAAGAATCGAAATTCATGAAATTAAAATTTTAGATTATCTAACATTGTTTTCATCCTTTTATAACTCATCAATCACACTATTCTTATCACCATAAGTTCTTATCTAGATATATACATATCTTTAAATGTTGGCATGTTTTAGAGCAAAAATGCATGAGCTACGATAGCTGCGCCATCTTTATAAATTTAAGATCTTATATTATTTTTAACTGTAACCAACCAAATATTTTTTGTGGCGTTCATGCTCCATGTAGAAGCGTTACCAAGCTAATTAACTTTAAATATTCATGATGGTCATTCGCAACAGCGACATAATTACTATGACACTCGATTTTTTTAAGGTCGTTTATTACGTCAGTCTCCCATAGCAGTCGTAGCCTACCTTGTGGTCGCCCACTCCCTGCGATACTAATTTTATTCTCGTAGAAAATGCCCAAATCAAGCAATCCTATTGGAACGGATGCAACCTATTATATCAAGAAGGTCTCTCATCACAAAGTCATATCGGCTTCTGTACTCTCAGATCAATGTTCGTCATTTTGTGTAAGGGTCTACGTTTGTGACCCATACATCACAACTGGTCTAATCAATGCCTTGGTGTTATTTGATACATACGGTGATCCAAGGAGAGGTTTAATTGAGAAGAAAGTTCGATTACCTGCAGCGATTCGAGCTTTCGCATCTGTAAGTATGCTGGTGTTTGAGTCATTGATATCAAATATATAATAGATTCAAATCCCTCAATTCGTTCTTCCCCGCACATCAAATCTTTCTTCTCAGCCTCCCTTGAAACATTCATTCGGTTGGTTTTAACGTAGTTAATTTGCAGACCAACTTTTCTAGCACCACTCTCAAGTGACATGAAAGTCTCACTCATAACAGCTTCACTTTGGCCGAGGATGACATCATCATCAGCGTAAGCGATCATCTGTACTGAGTTTATTTACAAGATATTGTTGTTAGTTCGTACTTTCTTTTGACGGCACACATATGCCAAGCCTAAATTTAAGAGTATAGGAGATAAAGCAACACTTAAACCGGAATCGACTTTAAAAACTTTAATATTTCATTCTCTACTCATACACACCATGGAGAGTTGTTTAGAAATTCCAAAAATTAGAATAAAATCAAATATTTAAACTTTTTCAAAATTCTAATAATATTCCAAAAATTCTTAAAAATTCAAAAATTCAAACTTTTTCCGAAATTCTAAAAATATTGCAAAAATTATAACAATATCAAAAATAGAAACTTTTTCCAAAATTATTAAAATTATAATAAAATAGAAAATTTTAAATTTTTCAAAATTATAAAAATATTCCAAATATTCTTACAAAATCAAAAATACAAACTTTTTTCATAATTCCAAAAATATTTCAAAAACAAATTCAAAAATTTTCATGTCACATTTACGTCATACAAACAGCTAAATTTTTTTTTCAAAAAATTGTCTAAAAAAATAAATGAAATCATTTTTTTGACATGCTTGACAATATTTTTTTCACAAACTCATAATGCAATAAAATTATCAATAATAATAATATCATGATCATTACATTTCATTTCATCCAAATAAATAATTTTATTATTTTCTAAAAAATAAATTAAAATCATTCTTTTAACACACTTGACAACATTTTTTTGACAAACTTATGATGCCATAATTCTCTATAATAATAATAAAATTTCATGTCATACAAATAATTAATTTTATTTTTTCCAAAAAATTGGGTAAAAAATAAATCAAAATCTTTCTTTTGACACACTTGACAACATTTTTTTGACCAACTTATAATGCCATAATTCTCCTTTATAATAATAAAATTTCATGTAATACAAATAATTAATTTTATTTTTCCAAAAAAACTGGGTAAAAACATAAATCAATATCTTTTTTTTGACACACTTGACAACATTTTTTTGACAAAATTCTAATGCAATAGTCTAATTTTTGGTCTCACATACCAATCCCAACCATCAAGATTTCTTCAAATTCAATGTTTCTATTCGTAATCACTGTAATTGAACGTTTTTTAAGCAAAAAATATGCAAATTTCCTTGTTTTGACACTCTTGACGATTTTTTCGACACACTTCCGGTACAGTTATCGGATGCTTTCCTTTCGGCTCTTCCTACTGAGTAAACCTATTTTTAGAAAAATAAATTTTTAAAAACCGTCCAATGGTTTTCTAGATCTCGTAGGTTGTGACGGCCGGCCGGCCGGCAGACAGACACTCATTTTTTTTTTTTGCTTTTTTAGAATCAGTAGGTCTTAAAACGTCGATAAATGCCAAAAAAGTGGGGGTAAGAATTTCACTTTTGGCTCATGAATGCAATACTTAGGTTTTTTCAAAACCGAAGTAATATGAATGGGGCTGAAATCTCAGGGCTCTGAGATATCAAGACGGTTTGGGCTAAGAATTCTTAAATAGTTTTCGGCAAAAGGTTTTATGAGGATATTGGCAATAGTTTTGGGCAGCGCCAGCGATGTATATTAAACATAAAATTCTTTACAAAAGAAGAAGTATTTTATCTCTGCTTAGAAGTTTATTACAAAACTAACACGAAACATGAAATTCTAAAAATTTTCCAAAAATTTTTACAAAATCAAAAATTGAAATGTTCTTCGAAATTTTAAGACTGATGCAATAATTATAACAAAATCGAAAATTCAAACCTTTTCAAAATTCTAAAAATATTGCAAATATTATAACAAAATCGAAAATAAAAACTTCTTTCAAAATTCCAAAAATTGTAATAAAATCAAATATCCAATCTTTTTCAAAATTCTAAGACATTCCAAAAATTATTACAAAATCAAAAATTGAAACCTTTTTCAAAATTTTAAAACTATTGCAAAAAATATAAAAAATCAAAAACTCAAACTTTTTGTTTCAATTGTTCCTGTTTTTCAAAAGCAGCAAAACTGAAATCACACAAAAATTCCTCTTTTGTTAAAAAACGACATTTAATCTGCAACAACTTGATATTTTCTAACTGTTCCTATAAGTTGGAAGGGGAGTTGAAACTGGATAGAACCATATTCCATGTCCAAATCCATGTTCAATTACATTTCATGTCATACAAATAATTAATTTTATTTATATTTATATTTTTAATGTAAAATAATGTTTCTAACTAATGTTTTTAAATGTTTCTAACCAAAAACGTTTCCCATTTTATGTTTCTAATTGGTTAAAAAAATAAATGAAAATCATTCTTTTGACACACTTAACGTGAAAAAAACACACTTAAATGATTCTTTAGCATATTCTTAACGATAATTATTATGATTGATTGATAATTATTTAAAAAAAAGCAAACGAATAACACGCATATAATTACACGCGTATTTACAGTTACAGACAAAAATTATTTTTTATTTTGATTACAGAAACATTCCGGATTAAAGATGTTTAAAATAACGATTGGTTGATCGATTTTTCTAGATTCAAAGGAGTAGTATTTAAGCAGGTGTTGAATACTAAAACCTGTTAAATGGTAAATGTTAAATGTTAAGTGTTAAATACTGAGACCTCGTAGTTTTGCTTACTAATCAGTGATCGAATCCGAATTGAGTTTTGGGAATTACGTTTATCGAATTGAGAGTAGGGCCAATTCGAAGTAAGATTGAAAACGTGAATATTTTAAACGAAACTGAGTATTAGCGAGAGCATATGAAACGAAAAAAGTATATTACCAGATATGCAACAATAGTTTAAAATCTAAAGTACATTTGACAAGAACTTGTGACCGTTGAATAATTTTCATTGTAAACAAATTAGAAAAGATTCAACGGTTTTGCACAAATTATAAGTTTGATTTTCACTTTTAACTTAGTTAATGAGTTGCGCATTGCATGAACTTTTTGAGTGTTGTTTGTTAAAAAATTGATCAGAGCTTTCTCGAAATTATTCTGTCTAGCTTTAATGTAAAAGTCCTGAAGATTTCATTGCATGACATCCCTAGTCAATTTGATCTGCCACTGGAAATAATTACAGCTTAACCAACGTACTAATGAATTAAGTTATCGATTTAGTCACACTATATTTTCAACACCATATTTATTATTTTTATCTAGCCTACAAATTACTTATTATTTACTTTTTATACAATAAAAACACAACCGCAAATATAAATATATTTGAATTTTCATATTTATACTTTGTAAAATTATCCATTCGTATGTCAAACAAATATTTCAATTTATAAAACAATCCTTGATTATTTTTTTCTACAATTGAACAAAACGTTATAATTCTGAATCCAGGATAGTCAATTAATTTCACTTTATTCCTGATGTCTATCGATATTTCTTGACATAACTTTAAACTTTTGATATTATTAAAGCGACGATTGTCCACAGATTTTGATGTATGCATATCAATTACTTCTTCAATAATTTTACTAATTTCATCAATTTGATAAATTTGTTTTGGAATTTCAAAGTTTAAGTATTCGTAAAAGTCGTTTGGTGTGTTACTGTTTGATTGGTTTTGTGATGAATTTTTATTATCCTTTCCGAATAGTTTGTGAACACTTTTCGTTCGATTAGAGTTTAAAAGAAGTGAGATTTTATTCGGTCCTTTTAGTTGTTGGCTATTGAAAGAAAAAATGTGTTTGATTAATTTAATTTTTAATTTATCAATTTTTAAATATTAAACTCTATTGGAGACAGTTTACTCTATTATTTAATCATAAAATGTCTAGAAACTTTTCACAAACTTCTTCAAACGTCATTCCAGCTTCTTAATCAAGACATCATAATTACCGATTTAATTTAATAGCACCCCAAGCTGCCATTTCAAATCTTCTTACTGCTTATACTTTTCTAAAATTTTTTGTTTTGGTTTCTAGTTTTTTTTGTTTTAATTCAAAAAATTCACTTTTCCACTTTATATCAACTCTGAATTAATTTTAATACTAAACAGAAAAACTAGAACTACCGAAATAGGAAAACTTTTTTATATTTCTATATCATTTTTTTATTTTTTAACTTTATTTTTACATATCAAAACAAAAAATGTTATAACTTTGTAGAATGAGTAATAGTTTTTAACACGTTATATTATTATTATTTTCCTTTCTAATATTTTTTTGTTTTCCAAAAAAAACGAAAGCACGAAAACTATGAAAATTAAAAATAATAAAAAAAGCTTGAAGAATAAAGGAAGTCAAAACAAAAGAGAAATGGGAAAAAAATTTCCTATTAATTATTTATTTATGTTCTTTAATTTTATTGTTTTATTTAATAGCAAAAAAAAATTATTTCAAAGTTCAACTATGTCGAAAATTAAAATTAACTTTAACTGTCATTTTATTGAATAATGATTAATTAATGAACTTGGAAAAGCTTTTTAACTCTGAATGGTTAAAGTTGTTTATGTTTTTGTTTATTTTAAGTTTTAACATTTATAAATAGCTCAGGTAACAATATCCACTGTGTTCGGTAGAATTTTGATTAAATGTGGTTAAAAATAACCGTGTGTGTTATTTTTAACACTGTCTCCAATGCCTTGAAATAATGTCATGATCAATGATGTTCAGATAGATAATGTTAATGGTCACTATGAATGAAGTGAATAATAAAGATAGATAAAGTTAATAGTCACTATGAAGTGAATAATAAAGAAAGAGAAAGGTAATAGTCACTATGAGTCAAAATCCCAATGATACATTTAGAGTTCAAATCATAATATCTCCTGTAACTTTACCAGACTAGCATTATATTAGGGCTCAGATTTGGGCTGGATTCGGTTTTCCCTATCACTGATAGGGGTCAGACCAAGCAGTTTTGCAGTGATCGGGTCCTGGTCAGGAATATAACCACTCAAACTATCTACGCTGGATTAAGCCTTTCAGAGCCGAATCAGTTCCAATAGGAAACTTACTACTACGGTTGTGAAAGAGTTTGCCTAATATGCTAGCTGACCACATTGCAAAAAAAAATCAATCAAATCAATATAAAAACATGAGTTTTGTGCATAAAGTGCGCATATCTGAAGTGAATCTTTTTAACGTTTAGACAGTTAAATTCATATTATATTCAAACATTTTGAAAAAGATTCAAATTAACTGTAAAAAGTGTATAAATATACAATACTGTTTAAATTCATATTATTTTCAACGGGAATGTTTATATTTTATTCGCATGGATGCTGAATTATATTATGTATTGTATACATTAAATTTAGAAGTTTTATACCTACGCGTTTCATACTATCTATAACCATACATACGCGAAACCGATTGTTATTATGAAGATAGGAAATTATGAAATAAAATAAAACGAATCTTTTTAATCATTTGTTTAAAATTCTTTTCAAAAGAAGATAATCACAAATCATATTTTTATCTCAAAATCTCAAATCATATGTTTTTGCTTTTTTTTTAAATTATTTTTCCAAAACGAAAATCACTCTTTTAAATATTTTCGTTTCTCGTTTACTGTAGGAAAATGACATTCATTGATCTTTAATTTTAATATAAATCTTTATATTTGAAATCATTTTAATAATAAAGGGGGAGAAAAGGAAAATCTTTCACATTTGGCCCAATAAGTCGAAAATTGTGCTTTCGAAAATTTTAACAAAAATTATTTTGAAATACAAAAAAATCACCTTTCATATGACACCCCATTTGTCAAGGTCAAAAATAATTTTTTTTTCTCGAAATTTCAAAGTAGAACAAAAGAACATTTGAAATTATGACGACCAAAAAAAATAAACATTTGTTCTATACAATATTCCTACAATCGTGAATTTTCTCAATTTTTTCCTTTTTTAGTGTTCGAAAATAAGTCACCAAGAAAAAAATTTCACATTTTCAAAAATAAGTCGAAAACTGTGCAATTACAACAAAAATTTATTTTATACGAGACAAGACCATTTATAAATCATATGACTCCCATCTTGTCAAGGTCAAAAATGATTTTTTCCACAGTTTCTACTCTCAACCCGCTCAAAAGAACATATGAAATGATGAGCACATCGCTATAGTTTTCTTTCAATGCAACATTACCTATACAGGCGTGAATTTTTTCAATTTTTTACCTATGTAAGTTAAGGAGGAGGGACAGAAAACATTTACACAATTTTGAAAATAAGTCGACTTGACGTCTAAAAAATCTCAATTTCGAATAAAATCTGATATCAAAACAACACATCTTTTGACAAAAAACGACATTTCATATTCAACTGTTATAATAATTGTCCGAAATTGAGAATGAAGCTTTGGCAGATAATTTTATAAGGGGTTGAACCGATTTAACAGTTTTACCAATCATGCTAGTTTTGAATGGCTTATGAATTAAAACGCATTATCTGGCCGTTTAGCATGGTGAAGTTTCAAGCTACAAATTTATCTTAATGTCGTATATGGCAAAGCCACTACTGCTTTGATGTAGTTTATGAAATCTTTTCGAGTGTTTTCATACATTAAATCACATTACCCAATGAGACCGTTCTGATATAATATGTAAATTTGGATTCCTTTATAAAAAAGGTATATGAAATGCAACTGAAAACATTAATATGCGGGACGAGATAACAATATTTTCTTCCGGCTGGGACCCACGGAAATGGATACTCTTCTCTTCTTGGAAATGATTTATATCTTCCACCTTACACCCAGAACTTCTTCTTCAAACCCATAAGTCTACAAAGTCAGTTAATCTTTGTTGCGCTCGAGCCTAAAAAAACCTTAAACCAAAAATAGAACAAAAATTAATTATGTAAACTGGAGAGTTCGATAGTAAATCAACTTACCTGTGACATTTACCATGTCTGCTTCTACCTGAATAAGTCCTTTATTGAGTAATTCACCTATAGATAATGGTAGCGAACCCACCAAAAACGAGAAAATACTGTACAAATTAAAGTATAGATAAACCAAACTAATTATGGACAAATTGTTTTCAGTTTTGTTGTTTGATCCAGATTCATTAAAAGAATGTTAAGTAATGTCAGTTTGTTTTGATAAAATATATGCAAATCGATGTAGAAATTTTTATCTATCAGTTAGATTTAAGAAACTTAATTAATGAGTGCAATTTAGCAAATTAATTTATTAATGAGTTACGGATTGTTATGCTGATTTGCAAAAAACTTTTTAAATACACTCAGGGCCGTAAAGAGAAAAACCGGGCCCGGACGGAAATGAATTACGGGCCCTCTTTACATTTATGTTATTTTTTTAACCTATTAAATTATAATACATATCACAAAAATTAAAATGTTGTATTTTTTTAAAAACAATTTTACAAGATGTAATGAAGTGCCTTTCAAGATGATAATGGGAGGGGCTTAGCAGGAAGCGTACCTAGTTTTGATGTATTGCCGTTCGACTTAGTCTCAATCATCGTGGATAGGAGAGAGTATAAACCTGCTGCTTCAGCACAAATGCAGAAATGTACGCAATTTACAAAATAGATCAGAAATGGAAACAAATACAAGTGCGAAAATGAGACTCTGGCGACCCCCTTCTACGAAAGAACCACGGTCGGCACGTTCAACCCCCTTGTTCGCTTACATACGCCCACACACACACACACTCATTCACACCCCTTTATCATAAGGATTAAAGAAACAAATCAAATTTACTCACCCCATGATTAAATCCTGACCTCCTATCCTGATTATATCAGCCTTCCATCAGCACGTTGGTCACGTTGGAAACTTCTCGAAGATATTTGTATGTCAAAAATGTTGAATAAAGTTGTACGTATAAACGTTGTATAAAATGATAAGTAGAAACGTTAATTAAACTTGCAATCGTTGGATAATTTTGTTGAATAAAACGTTAAGTAGAAACGTTCAATAAACTTGCAATCAGAAGCGTTGGATAATTTGGTTGAATAAAACGTTAAGTAGAAACGTTAAATAAAATTGCAATCAGCAGCGTTGAATAATTTTGTACTTATAAATGTTGAATAAAATGATAAAGAGAAACGTTGGATCTGGTTGTGAACATAAGCGCCGAATTAATTTATACTCCCAGGTGAGTACGGTAACAATTACAGCAATTACCGCCGAATACGTTGAAATGTAATTGTTGCAGGATTCGTTGAAATCAAGAATGCAATAATTTATACCAATACTAGTCAAATTCTTCGTTGAAGTAGAGCTGGAATAATTTGTATCAATGATCGTGGAGCAATACGTTGCAAGGTAATTGTAGCCGTATGCGTTGAAATCCAAAAAAAATGTAATAAATTGTACCAATACTAGTCAAATTATTTGTTGAAATATAACGGTAATAATTCGTATCAATGATTGTGGAGCACTACGTTGAAAAGAAATTGTTGCCGGATGCGTTGAAATCCAACAAAGGTAATAAATTGTACCAATACCAGTTAAATTATTCGTTGAAGTAGCACTGTAATAATTTTGTATCAATGATGGTGGAGCAATACGTTGCAAGGTAATTGTTGCCGTATGCGTTGAAATCCAAATAAAAAATGTAATAAATTGTATCAACGGTTGTGGAGCAACACGTTGAAATAAAAATGTAAATGTTGAGTTATACTTCGAAATCGAAAACAAATGTAACAACTTGTACCAACACTAGTTGAATAATACGTTGAAACAGGAATATAGTTGTTGCATAAACTTGCCAATACAGGTGAATACGCTGAATAGATCCAGCAACAAATTGTAGGCATAAACGGCGATCAAACTTGCAATTATAGCTGCATATGTTACATTGAAATAAGAGGCAATATCTAAAACTCAATGCACATATCACAGTATCTAATAATTTTGCATAAATGTAAAGTTTAATAATTTTGTACATATCACAGTTTTAATAAATTAACCAATTGCATGCAGGTAAAGTTTGATAGTTTGGCTTATATCACAGATTCCATAAATTAATAACTCGAATAGTTTTATATATATCACAGATTTAATAAATTAATAATTTTGCCTAATTTGGAACATATCACAGATTTTATAAATTAATAAATTGAATGATTTTATATATATCACAGATTTAATAAATTAAGACTTTTGCATAAATGTAAAGTTTAGTAATTTTGTATACAACACAGATTTAATATATTAATAATTTGAAAAAAATGTACAGTTTAGCAATTTTGTCTATAACACAGATTTTATAAATTAATAATTTGACTAATTTTGCATACATCACAGATTTAATATATTAATAATTTGAACAAATGTAGAGTTTAGTAATTTCGTATATAACACAGAGTTAATAAATTAATAGTTTGGAACATAACACAGATTTTATAAATTAATAATTTGAATAATTTGGAACATAACACAGATTTTATAAATTAATAATTTGACTAATTTTGGCATACATCACAGAGCTAATAAATTAATATTTTTGAATAATTTTGTATATAACACGGATTTAATAAATTAATCTGTTGAATGATTTTGCATATAACACGGATTTAATAAATTAATCTTTTGAATGATTTTGCATATAACACGGATTTAATAAATTAATATTTTGAATAATTTTGTATATAACACGGATTTAATAAATTAAAAAAAATTGAATAAATGTAGAAGAAATTTGTTTAATCATACCGCCATTTCCCTTCATGTGCATCCCGAGTTTTAATCATTGAATGGACCTCTCCATAAAACAATCCATCCCATTCCTGGGTGTGGTTTTCCAAAATCTTTCGGTACTCAAGACGATTTACTAACAGCCGCTAATTTCATTGATTTCCTTAATTATTATTTTCAGCCATCGAAACAAACAAAAACCAAACTTCTCAAAGAAAAAAATCACTGGTAGGTTTATTTTCACAAAAATCGACTGACAGGCGTCAAACACACAAATCAAAATGTAATAGAATGAGAGCCTGAATAATTTACAGTGGCTTATTATATAGCCAAAATTTTCAGTATCGAAAAAACTCGAATACAGGGTTTTAGATGTAGGACAATTAAGTTACATCAAGTATTTAATTGTTAGGAACATTTTATGGTTACACAAAACTGTTTGTTATTTGATATTATTGCACAAAAACAATTTTGTGATACAAATCATTTCCGATACATCAATAACATTTATCAATGAATTTAAAATGCATTAAAGGCAAGTTCAATCGATGTTAGGGTGTGTAGGTATTACAAAACTATAATCTATAATAGCATTACAGTGAATTTCAGTTCCATAACGGAAAGATTATTTGAAGGAAAATATTCATACAAAACAATCGAATGTTTATCAAAGCAAGATATTAAATCTTTGTATGTTGACGACTGGAAAAATACGCACAGCTGTTATGAGGTTTGAAAACTTTGTCGTTTAATAGCGGTTAGTGTATGGAGAATCCAAATTCAAATCGTATAGTGAAAATAATCGGATGGAAGCGTAACGTGAGTCAATTTTAGTGGGTTGTAAGATTAAATTTTAATGTTTATATAGATAATATTTAAGGAAAATTATTAATTAATTCAAATTAATTAATATTATATTATATTAATTAACACTTAAATTTAGTGTAATTAGTTCGATTCTCTTCAAATGTGTCTGTCCAGCTATTGAAAATTTAAGTAGGTTTTAGGAAAAATAAGAAAACTATGGGTTACGGGGACTATAAGAAATATGACTATTGATGGTGAATGGAAAAAAAACTATTACAAGCTACTTATGGTAATCACAAATGACACTAAAGAATCAGAGACTATAATACACTGTGTTCACGCATTCTTCCAGGCTATCCATTACAAAGAATGTTAAATATAGGCAAGTTCATTTTTTGTAATAAAATGTGTTGTGTAGTAGGATTTACAATATATGTCACAACAACACATAAAAACCTTTTAAGACCAAGGTCCCACAACAACATGCGTTCTAAGGTGCTGATAAACGCAAATCTTTGGTATTCTGTATTTTTATATTGTTTTAAAGAATGAATAACTAAACCCATATAAAATATGACATAGGCCAATATTTCGTGATAGGATAGCGAAAATAAAAATAAAATAAGAGATAAATAGCAAATTTAATTTAAAATTTTGCAGTTACAAATCAAAAACGGTGTTGCCAATAAGCCAGCTACACTGTTTTGTTGCTGTTGCTGAGAAGCTGAAACTAAACTTTCAATTTAGAAAACATTTACTAAGTCGTGTAGTATATTCTTTTTGGTTACTGTTAATTTTTTCAAAATCGTACTTTGCAAAATTGACCGCTTTTTATCCTTTCCTTATATTTGTAATAACATATATGGCATCTATTATATGACCCATTTTTGGAAATAAAAACTTCCTATTTAAACCTTGAAGCCTTTAAACCTAAATTAAATAATCTTGTATTTTATTAATGGTAAGAATTTAGTGGAAGATCAAATCCACATATACTTTATGACCAGTCAAATTAGCTTTTTTTGAGGAAAAAATTAGTAAAAGGATGAAAACTATTGGATAAATAAGAAAATATTGCGCAAATGATGGGAAACAAAAATTAAAGGTTCTTCGAGTTGCGGTGGTGAAATGGGGTGAGCTTTTAGGGGTAGAAAATGGTTTTTCATGATTTTCAACGAAACTAGACATTCTATCGAAAAAAGTTTAGGGCAACAGTTGTAGGTAATAAAAAGGTCTATTACTTTTATATAAAATATTTTTCACATAACTTAAAATTTGCCTTAAAAAAAACGAGGAAAAGAGAGCTTTTCGTTTTTAATTCTTATCTCCCACAAAAAAATTTGTTTTTCCACACAATTTGGTGAAAACATTCCTTATTATGTCCGTAATAGGCTGTATTTTTTGGAATCAAAATATTTATTTTTACGTTTGATTTTGATTTTAAACCAAAAATGTGACCTCATTTTCACACGAAAATTCACCTGTATAGAAAACAGTTTTTCAAAATAAACATTAATCGTTATAACGGCGTAATCGATAGCGTGTCTGCCCAAGGATTCGAGCTGGGCACTGACGAGGAAGGTTCGAATTCATCCGAAACACGAAAAATGAAAAGTGGAGTTTTTTTCTGAGAAACTTCAAACCACACCTTTGAATTGAAAAAATTCCAAATACTTCTTTACTTACTTGAGATTAATTGATCTCAAAAATCCCAAATAAATTTAAATTCCCTTAATGTAGTCTAATGTTAATACATATAGGACTACAAATTGACCAAGTGTCAGCCATTGATTTCACATTGATTGGAAACAATCAATAATGACTATACATTCGTGACATAGGATGTTAATTAGAATAGAAATGATCCCCATTCTATGAATTCATACAAAGTACTGTCTAGAAATTTAATGCAAAAAATCCCATATAATGTAAAAACATTTCCATAATATGGAGTCTAATGACAGTGGAAAAATTCAACTTAAGTAAAAATAAATAAGTGATGAAGTTTCAACTTCGAAATTGTCATTGCCTCAACGACGTAATCGATAGCGTGTCTGCCCAAGGATTCGAGCCGAGCACGGACGAGGAAGGTTCGAATTCATCCAAAACACGAAAAAAGAAAAGTGGAGTTTTTTTCTGAGAAACTTCAAACCATACCTTTGAATTGAAAAAATTCCAATTACTTCTTTACTTACTTGAGTTTTATTGATCTCAAAAATCCCAAATAAATTAATCGTTATGTTTGTTGAAACGTCTACTTTTAGATGGTGTAAAAAAAATAAACAATAACGTAACATAAACACGGAAACATTAAGCAGAAAATGCGAAAAACTGAAAAAAATGGATTTTAAACTGAAAAAACTTGATTTTAAAGAGTTAAGGTCATTCTCCATTAGTCTTTTTTTCTCGTCTTTTTTATTTTGTGAAATAGAAGATATGAAAATCATATAGGTGCGAAAGGAAAAAAGATGAAGACTTTTTATTTATTCCATGTCTTTTTAGGGTTCCGTTTTTAATACGGAACACTATTTGTGAGAGCACAACGTGTTTTTCACATTATTTCGATTATCTCGTGAACCATTAATCCGATGAACTTAAAATTTGAGGTGCTTATAAAACTAACTTATCCACACAAGATGGCGGGTTAAAAAATAAATAAAGTTGTGTTCGTTTGTTTTAAAGAGGTACGATGTAAAGCCTTTGAAATCATACATTATTTTATCGAGACGAGTAGGGTATCATATGAAAGAGCTTCATTTCAGCATTATTTAAAAATGCATTTTGGAATTTTACACGTCACCATTTTTTGTATAATTTTGAAAAATGACGTTTTCTTGATGTTTTATTGCCCCGATAAACTCCGACCCTACTTCATCGAAAATCTTGAAATATATTTGGAATGACAGAAAAATGAGTAGGTTTTTAATGAAAAATATAGAAAAGTGGCAGACACTCATAACTATATTTATTAAAGGGGTGGGAATGTTAAGGGGTAAAAACTTCATTTAAAACCAGGTGAGGTGTGTCATTTGAAAGAGTACTTGATTTTAGAAATATTGCCATTTCTTTTAGAATTTTGCAATGCATAGTTTTTGAATTATTATCAATAAAGTGACAGAAAAAGTTGGTCCCCCCCCCCTTGCATTTCGAGCCTAATTAACAGAAAAATTTGAAAAAATTCACAGACAGGAAGTTTGATAAACTCTGAACGAAAACTATAGCGAACTCTCGAATAATTATATTTTTGTGCTTTTAAGGGATTGGGGTGGGGAAGGGTGAAAAAAACTTTTTTGACCCAAGCGAGTCATTTGAAAGAGCAAAAAATTTCAGAAACTCTGCAATATTTTTTAGAACTTTGCGGTGCACAGGTTTTGAGTTATTCTAAAAAATGTGCAAATTCCAGACCGTTCCACCCCCGCCCCCCTTGAACGAAAATTATAGCGAACTCTCAAATAATTATATTTCTGTGTGTTTATGGGATGGGTGTAAGGAGGGTGAAAAAAAAACATTGCAATTTTTTCTAGAATTTTGCGGTGCACAGTTTTTGAGTTATTCTAAGAAATGTGCTAATTCCAGAACGTTCCCACCCCTACGTTTCGACACTGATTGACAGAAAAAATTGAAAAAATTCATAGAGACAGAAAGTTTGCTATATTTTGAACGAAAATTATAGCAAACTCTCAAATAATTATATTTCTGTGTGTTAGGGGATGGGTCTAAGGAGGGTAAAAAAAACTTTTTTTGACCCAAGCGAGTAGCGTGTCATTTGAAAGAGCACCGAATTTCATTTCTTTTGATCTTTTGATCTTTTGATCTTTTGATCTTTTGATCTTTTGATCTTTTGATCTTTTGATCTTTTGATCTTCTGATCTTTTGATCTTTTGATCTTCTGATCTTCTAATCTTCTGGCCTTCTGATCTTCTGATCTTCTAATCTTTTGACCTTCTGATCTTCTGATCTTCTGATCTTCTGATCTTCTGATAGCCTGATCTTTTTATTTTCTGATCTTCTGATCTTCTCTTCTGATCTTTTAATCTTCTGATCATCTTATCTTCTGATCTTCTGATCTGCTGATTTTCTAATCTTCTGATTTTCTGATCTTCTGATCTTTTGATCTTTGATCTTTTGATCTTTTGATCTTTTGATCTTCCGATCTTCTGATCTTCTGATCTTTTGATCTTTAGATCTTTAGATCTTCTGATCTCCTGATCTTCTGATTTTCAGACAATTTATTGATCACAATACATTGTCTGAAATCTATTCCGTTAGCATACTATATATTACTAACTCTGAACTATTACAGTTAAGTGAAATGCATTGAAATTTAGGCTAATTTCTGATTTAATTGTTTACTTTTGGAGTTTATGTAAAAATATGTAAGAGCATGCGGTCGACAATTACTTTAAAGTTACTATAAGCTCACATTGATTTCTTCATTCTTACCGGCTGTGTATCACTGACTAATAATTTATCTTGATTACCTATTATGAATTTAATACCAAAACCATGTATGTGACATTAATAGAATTTCTCTGCACGATTTGATGAATTGCTTCATAAAAATTATATACACTCATATTAGCAACAATAAAATATGTGCTATGTTTATTTAAACAAAAATAATAATTTATCACTAAAATGATAGATCAATAAATATTATTTTCAATAATAATAATAATCGATGTTGATAGATTCGAAAGGTTAAATAAATAACTTCGAAAACAAATTAATTGTGAAATCATGTTAATATTTTGATTTGAATTACTTTCTAGGAATTTGTTGAATGTGAAATTTTACAAAGTGTAGAGACTTCAGTATTTTGTTTATCAAATATGTAACATTTCCGATTTTCTTTTCAATCGATTACCATTAAAAATGATAAATAAACATCGAAATTTGCTTAAATTAAAAATAATAACAATAATTATAGGAACATTAAAATCAAATAATTCATTCTATCACTCATTTCAGCAAACACCACCCACAGTCAAAAGATTTATTTAAATTTTTATCATACTGCGAAAATCCACAAATATTTTGCCATACCAACAATAAGAATCATATTTCATTGATAGGAATTTATTTTTATTTATGATTCTATTTTTTTACTACGGAAATTATGGCCAAGAAAAATCAATTCAAATAAATTAATGTCGTTTTCTTTTTGCCAGAGCAGAAAAA
Organism: Diogma glabrata; assembly: GCA_963693315.1. Lineage (NCBI taxonomy): Eukaryota > Metazoa > Arthropoda > Insecta > Diptera > Cylindrotomidae > Diogma > Diogma glabrata. The sequence continues at coordinate 158,802,704 of OY856186.1, forward strand.
GTGATTTTTTTTCATAAAAGGAATATGAAAAAATTTGATCTAGTTTTGTAGTTGTGTTTGTGTCATTTAATGTTTTTGTAATTAATAGTATTTAATTAAACAATTTTTTATTAATTTTTAATTTAAAACACGATTTAAACAAAATATTTATTGAAAAAATAACTTTTTCACTTTAAAATAATAATAATAAGTAAATGGCGTCTTGTTTGTTTACTAATTTGACAGATGTGTAAACGTATTTGTGTAACTTTGTTGTATTCACAACTTGATCTACCAAAAAATCTAGATTCAGAAAAATATTTTCAGATCAAAAAAGAGCAATCTTTTTGTACAAAAAGAATACGAAATGCAAAAAAAAAGTGATCTGACAGCTGCTTTTTTTGCTCTTAGATCACTTTTTTTGTCAAAAAGAAAACGACATAAGTTTCATTTGATTTTTTTTTAAATTCTACCCTCTTTTTTAATTCAAATTTAAGATAGTAACGTTTAGTACATAATTATTTTTGCACGGACAATAATTTGTCGAGTTACTATATCCCGTATTTCAATTATAGACTTCAGTTTGAACAGTATAAAATAAGTATTTCAGAGTGAAAGGTGGCAATCGCACAGGAGACGGTAATACCTCGGAATTAACACTTAAGCCGTGTGAAATATTATCTTTAAATTTAAAAAAAATTCTACGGTTTACCAAAAGCTTTCAACCGAAAAGTACAACCAATAGCTAATTTACCAAGTTTCATCAAAATTAAATGATATGACTTAAAGTTATTGAAGTTTTAAATAAACAGTTATAGGGGAGTTCGTTCCTCACCTTTGTCAAATTTTGTTCGCAAAAGCTTTTAGAACTTTGGAAATGGCTTTTGTACCAAGCTTCATAAGATCGGTTGACGAGACTTATTGAATTATTGAAGTTTTAAATAAATATTTGCATAGATATAGCACTCCTCATACATTGTTCAATTTTGCCACAATGCTTTCAAAACTATATAAGAACCAACCGACTTAAAACTTAAATAGACTTGACGTTTTAAATAAAAAAAGATTTGAAAGCCTATTCTTTAATTTGACCAATTTTGACCTAAAGCTTTTCAGATAAAATCCTCCGGCAAAAGAATTTAATATGAAAGCTTTGAAACTGCTCCAGCTGTTTTCGCATTTGCAACAAACAGGACGGTCTACAAACAGAAAGGCATTGGTTTTGCGTATTTAGGCGGGAGAATAAGGTTTTGTGGGTATAAGAAGAGGGAATAGGATTTTATAAACAAGGAGATAAGATTTTGATAAATTTTAAGTTTATTTTATCGACTATCACCTGTCAAATTCTGTAACTGGGAACCGGTGAACTGTCAAAAATGTATAATTTCATTTCATTAAAAAACTTAGCACTTCACCGCTTAACAATACAGAATTTAACTGAAGGTGAGGTTAGATGTTGACATGTTTTTGGAAATATTAAATCAAAATATATAAGTTGTTGTTGTAAATTTGTTGCTAATATTTCGTTTTTTTTATAACAAAATCACATTTATTAGAAACTTTTTTGTATTATTCCTCATAATTGCTTTTTGTAGTGATGTGACTTTAATAAAAAAAAATTGAAGCATGGATCTGTGGCGATAACTTCCAATTTCAACAAATAAAAATAGCAAACATTTTCTTATGCTCTGCATTGTGTTATACAAATATTTTATATATTCCATCATTGTAATTCCATCTAACAAAAAATAGTTCCACACCTAATGAAAAAAGAAAAAAGCACCCTAAGAAAAAATATTAATAAAATAAAGCTTGCTTCACATTGTTGTTTTTAACCACGCCATTTATTGTTAAAATAAAATGCAAATTTTCTATTCTATAGATTTTCTTTGACACGCCATTTATAAATTTGTTATGTAACTTTTTCTCCATAATTAAATATTTAATCATTGCATCATCTCAACATTTATATTAAATTGAAAACGAAACACTGTTTTTGTTAAATCCAATTTATTTAAAATTATTTAAACTTTACATAACAATAATAAGTATATTTGTAAACATTATCGTAACTAATCTGCATTATTATATATGTTGAACTAGTATATTAAAGGTTGTACAGTTTGATAAATTTGTAACGTCCGCTATATTCGCCTAAACAATAATAAAACCAATTCATCTTCTTTTTCTAATTCAATAAAAATTTATTTCAATAGTTTCAGTTCATTTTTACATTAATAATAATTTTAAAATTTTCTAATATTTAACGGCTAGTTAAATTTCGAATATACTGTAAAAATAAACGAACGTACCAATTTTATTTTCATTTCTAACGAACAGATGTCGTTACTAATTTTTGCTGAATCTTGGTGTTACACGATTGATTAGAAGTTGTCAAAAGAAAAAACACATTTTTTTCTGACGGCATTCCATGTTTAAATTTTAAACAAATTGGTTTTTCTTTTATGTCAATTCGTGTTTGATTTTTCAAGGAAAAACATAGATTCCATTTTTGATTTTCAAAAAGAAAAGTGTCAGGCGATGCCTAAAATTATAAAAGTAAAGATAAAAAAAAAATTAGGAATAATACAAAACCCAATTGTAATTTTATTAATTTTTCTTTGAACAATTTTATTAAATCAAAAAAACAAAGAAAATATTTAAATGTTTGAATCGCATATTTCAATAGATACATATGTTCAAAGAGTTTTTGAATAAATTAAAACAATGGAAATTATGTGTTCTTATTAAATGAAAAATTTCCGTATTAAAAGTTTGCAGTTCTTCTCGAGTTATAAGTTGTTAATTCATTCTCAAAATCAAAATAGCTATAATATTTGTGTTCTATCTGAAACAAAAGAAAAACAATAAGGATTGATGAAAAAAACTACAAGAAGAATCAACACACCAAATTTGGAAAGCAAAGCTGACGACATCCATCAAGTTCGACAATAGTTAAGTTAATTTTTCTTACTTTTATATAATGTATATAAATATATTTTGAATTTTTTTAGTGTAATTAGATTTTGCTAGTTTTCTTTATGGCAGGCTAAGATAGCCATTTAGTAAGAGACCCCCAATTTCAAGATCCGTTTGGAAGTCATAACGATAGTTTTTTTCATGGTTTTGTATAAATTGACTCTGTTGTTTTAAAAAGTCCAAGCCACAATATAGTGGCAAAACAAATATTGGCTTCGAATCAGGGCCAGTACAAATATTGGCTTCGAATCAGGGCCAATACAAAGATTGGCAGCCGAAACGAAACCCTGGTGGAACCAGTTTAGGTTTTGGATAATTCTTCTTGTAAAATACCGTAATTACGGTAAATAATTCTATTTGTGAATTTTTAGCGCGAAAAATTTGGGGCGCAAATTTTTTGAAAACCAGTTTTTTGGGTTTTTTTTATTATTAATAATATTTTTTTTGTTAAACTATTTGGAAAACCAGTTTGGTGTTTTATATATTCTTTTGGATATATACTCCTATTTTCAAGCGAAAGTACTGTTGGTTTTTTGTAATTAAAATGCTACTAGGTGATCCGATTTAAAATCGGTTTTCAATTTTAAATAACTCAATACTGGTGAAGTATTTTGGTATATAATTTGTTTTTTTGTCCTAACTAAATCATTAAAAAAATTAGTTTAAAATTTGATAAAAGTTTTTCAATAGAAAAAAATCAGAACATAATAGAATTTTTAATTTTATTTCATAAATAATTGACCAAATTGTTTAACAATATTTGATTATTTGATTAATTCATTAAATTTAATTAATATTAATATAATATAAAGTTAATATCTTAAGTGACCGGCTTGTGCTGCAATAATTTCGCGCATTCTATTAGACATTGAATTTAACAAATTGATGAAATATTGGCGCCAATCAACGCCTCTCATTATGTTGTGCGCTCTCACAATGGCATCCCAGACCTCATCATTACTATGAAACACTTGGTGTTCACTCCTAACTTTGCCTTTGATCTCTGACCCGACATTCTCAACAGAATTTATCTCTGGAGAGAGACTGAAAATACAAATTTCTGCATTAATTAAATATATAAAATTACAAGATAAAATTAATTCACCTCGGGTGATCATCCCGTATATCGTCTATATTTTCATTAATCCATTGTTTGACAGCATTTGAAATGTGTATCGGATGATTATCGTCAAACAATGGATTAATGAAAATATAGGCGATACACGGGATTTTTTGTTTGATCACCCGAGGTGAATTAATTTTATCTTGTAATTTTAAATATTTAATTAATGTAGAAATTTGTGTTTTCAGTCTCTCTCCAGAGATTATTTTACACAACGTATTTTAAATCAAGTACGACGACTTCAGTCACCGATTAATCAGACCTTCTTAGATGGTTTGGCGAATCGAGTGTTACATTACACGGGTAGGATGAATAGGTTGGGTCCTCGCAATGACTTGCAAGAAGCCCGCACCTACGCTATCTCACAATTGTCACGCGCTTGGAATATAATAGGATCGTTGTCAACACGTCCAGTTATGCAGAATAAACCAGGAGTATCATCTGCTCCATCTGCTTCACCTGCCTTTCAACCAGATGAGAGATCCACACCGATCCCAGTACGGCCGATATCGGAAACAATACATAGTCTGAATCGACCAAACCAGCAACAACAGAGACGGTCAGATCAAGTACCACCGGCTTATTTCCAGCAATCGGGTTTGAGAGCTGAGGACTTTGTAATACCACAATTGGGTCCAACATTCCAATCTGAACACACACACAATAATCCAGCATTAGTACAACCGCAATTACAATTAAATTATCCACCAGTACCACAGGTACAACCACTACCAGTATATCCACCTGCTCCACTAACAGCACCACCACCATACAACCAACCTCCTCAGGTATGGCGTGACGCGGCTCCAGCGTTAGCACCAGTGGAGTACCGAGGGGTTCGTGGGAACAATTTGAGTCGTTATGACTCAAATTGGGTTCCAACCTTCACAGGAGATGGTCACTCTCCTGATGTTCATGAGTTTATTCATAGAGTAGAGGCGGCTGCCAGGAGGGACCGTGTGAATTGGGACGACCTTAGGTCTATCGTTCCACGGTATCTCAAGGGAGCTGCCGACAGATACTATCTGAATTTAACTCATGAATATGAGGTGGTGATCTATCCAGTGTTAAGGGAGGGACTCCTACAAACCTTCGGTACGCTCACTGATGATAAGGCGATCTTGCGAGTTCTTCTGAACCGCAAACAAAAGTCAAAGGAGAGCGTGTACGAGTATCTGGTGGAGATTGGTTCGTTAAACCGTCGCTTAGCACGTCCATTTGCTGATCGTGAAATGCTAGAGATTGCTCGGGAGGGACTGAGTGTGGAGCTCAAAAATGCTACATTAACAGCAACAATACATTCAATGGATGAACTTCGGACTTTATGTCAGAAGTTTGAACGTTTGTGGTCCACACCAGTTCCGACCAGAACATCAAATTTAAGAATTAGCGAGCTACAGCATATGGATGATTATGAAGTGGAAGCTGAACCAGAACAACATGGATATATTGAAGCGATGGATTCAACACAGAGACGGATATTGCAGCGACCTGGCATAACATCTGACAGCAGTCAACCTGGTCCATCAATGTCCAGACAACCAATAGTATGTTTCAGATGTGGAGTAAACGGTCATCGAGCTCCTGATTGCTCTAAGAATCGGATAAAATTATATTGCTGGAAATGTAACAAACCGGATGTAATTTATGCAAATTGTTCATATTGTCACCCGTCGTTAAACTATCGACCGAGAGTACATGCTTCGGGGATGGTACCCTAACCCTCGGTTCAACATCCAATGGGCCCGAAGAAATCGATGAAAGATGTAGCGACGCAGGACGATCTCCCACCACCAACGAAACCCGAATAAAATCATCTAGCACATTTAATTTCCCATCATTACATCGCATATATTTTAGACGTCTTGAACGTAACATTAGATATTGGAGGATGAGGAAATTATTTCGTAAAGCTTGTATTTCATCTATCCTTTCAGAAACAAAGGATCCTCGGCCGCGATTGACAATTAGGATTTTGGACAAACATATTTCAGGACTATTGGATAGTGGAGCTTCCATCACAATACTTGGAAGAAATTCCTTGGAATTATTGGAATCATCAGGTACAACCTACCGTAAATACACTTCGTGTATTCGTACGGCGGATGGTACTGCAACTAAAATTTTGGGTTACATAGAAGTTCCAATAACCGTGAATGGCTCCACTAAACCAATGCGGTTTCATATTGTCCCTGGATTACGAGAAGAGCTCTACCTGGGCATAGAATTCTGGGAGAAATTCGGTATTGTTCCTTCTTTTGTTAGTGAACTGACTCGTACAGAGCCAATAACTTTAAATACACACAACCTCACCACTGATCAGCAACATGAACTGGATATGATCAAGGATTCTTTCCCGTCATTTGAAGTGTCTGGGCTCGGAAAGACTTCTTTGGTTGAACATGTTATCGATGTTGGTGATAGTGCACCTGTTAAACAGAGGCATTATCCCACATCGCCGGCTGTTCAACTAAAGGTTTATGCCGAACTCGACCGAATGCTTCAAATGGGCGTGATCGAAGAGAGTAACAGTTCTTGGTGCTCGCCAGTGGTTTTGGTACAAAAAGAATCTGGTAAAAACAGATTGTGTATTGATAGCCGTCGTGTCAACTCACTAACGAAAAAGGACGCTTACCCACTTCCCTTGATTGATGGCTTACTAGGTCGTCTAAATAGCACAAAGTACATTTCCAGTATTGATCTCAAAGATGCTTTTTGGCAGATTCCTCTGGCAGAAGCATCTAGAGACAAGACAGCCTTCACAGTGCCTGGTCGTCCATTGTATCAATTCCGGGTTATGCCCTTTGGATTGTGCAATGCTCCCCAGACAATGTGTCGGCTAATGCACAAAGTGATACCACATCAATATCACGAAAATGTCTTTGTTTATTTAGATGATCTATTGGTAGTCTCTTCCACGTTCCAGAAACATATGGAGTTGCTGTCCAAAGTCTCTTCATTGTTAAGAGCGGCTGGGTTAACAATAAACCTCAAGAAAAGTAAATTTGTTCTGAGAGAGGTGAAATACTTGGGATTTTTGGTTGGTGAAGATGGTCTTCGAACAGACCCTGACAAGGTAAGAGCTGTAGCAGAGTACCCAGCTCCATCTACAGTAAAACAAATACGTAGATTATTAGGAATGGCCGGTTGGTACCAACGTTTCATACCAAACTATGCAAGCGTGGTATCACCAATTACAGATTTATTAAAGAAAAGTTCTGGGAAATTGAAATGGACATTGGAAGCGCAAGCTGCTTTCGAAAATTTAAAACGATTGCTGACTACAGCACCGGTATTAATTAACCCTGATTATAATAAAGAGTTCTTTATTAGATGCGATGCGAGTCTGACAGGGATAGGTAGTGTACTGTATCAGATCGACGAAGACGGACAAGAGTGTCCGATAGCCTTCATGTCGAAAAAACTTAACAAAGCTCAAAGGAACTGCTCAGTTTCTGAGCTTGAATGTCTTGCGGCAATTCTGAGTGTGAAGAAATTCAGGGGCTATGTTGAAGGTCACCTATTTACGATTGTGACTGATCACTCAAGTCTGAAGTGGCTTATGTCACAGAAAGACTTGAGTGGTCGTCTGGCTAGGTGGAGCCTAAAACTCCAACATATGGATTTTACCATTGTCCACCAAAAAGGTACCCAAAATATAGTCCCTGATGCTCTATCTCGTCTTTATGACGATACACACGAAGAATTGACGGAAGCATTAGTACATCACATTAATGAAATTAAAATCGACAATGAAGTTTATCGGCACAACGAATATACGGATATGATAGCTAAAGTTCAATCACCCAAGGACTTTCCTTCAGTTAAAGTCGTGGATGATAAGCTATACATACGTATTGAGCCAAGACCTGATGCAATACCCAACGATGTTCCTGTGTGGAAACTCTGGGTACCAAAACCGATGACTTCCAACATGATTCAGAAACATCATGATGATAGTACTGCTGCTCATGGAGGTGTTAAAAAGACTTTAGAATTACTTCGACGTCTTTATTATTGGCCGGGCATGGCGTCACAGGTACACAACTATGTTGTGTCCTGCGACACATGTAAACAAACAAAAGCCACGAATCAGATATTGCGTCCTCCGATGCAATATCAATTCGAAACAGCACGTCCATGGCAGAGAGTCTATATAGATTTTTTGGGACCGTACCCTCGTTCTACACTTGGGAATACGGTATTATTGATAGTTCTGGATCATGCTACGAAGTTTGTATTACTGAAGCCACTTAGAAACGCAACTTCACCGAAGGTGAATGCTTTTCTGAGGAACGAAGTGTTTCTTACATATGGGGTACCAGAGTTTCTACACAGTGACAATGGCAAACAGTTCACTAGTAGGAACTTTCAAAGTCTTTTGTCAGATTTCGGCATTAAACACATTAGGACCGGTGTCTATAGTCCTCAAAGCAACGCGTCAGAGCGGGTCAATAGGTCAGTCCTAGCAGCAATTCGAGCGTTCATAAAAGGTCAACACACCAAGTGGGATTCACAAATTGGTGAAATCGCATAAGCACTGCGGGCTGCAGTACATTCAGCTACCAAGTACTCACCGTACTACTTATTATTTGGTCAACATCCAATATCGGATGGAAATAATTACCATTTGTTGAGATCACTACACCAGCTTGGTGAAGATGCTGGTGAGGAAATAGAACGCTCTGATCATTTGACTCTGCTCAGGAACCGGGTTCAGGAAAATTTAAAAGCAGCTTTCAAGAAATCGCAACATCAGCATAACCTGCGATCTAAACTACGGACTTTTCAACCACAACAACGTGTGTTTGTACGGCAACATCATTTGAGTGACGCTACAAAAAAATTCTCGGCAAAATTGGCTCCAAAGTTCTTACCTGCAATGATTAAGACTAAGATTGGAAATGTACTCTACGAGTGCATAGATATGAGCGGTAAGAGTCTTGGAGTACATCACGCGAAAGACATCAGGGAATGATGTCTTTTCGTTAGGTAGGGTCGTTCCTCTGGCTGGTTGTCGTCTCTGGTGTTCACATCTTCAGTGTTATATTTTACTGGTTGTATCGAGGGTTCAATGGTGCTGACGTTAGATGGATGGATGATCGATTTCAGTACTCACTGATAGTTCCTAGGAACTTCATGAGTATTGAACTTGATCATCGACCCTGACGTTGGTCACCATTGATAACTCGATCCCAGATACAGAATAATTGTTGGAAGTAGTTCGGTGGTTTCTGGTGTAGAGGGGGTGAAGACGTTTTTGTGATTTCAAGGATAAATATCTTGGTTTTTACCTTGAATTCATGGTGTAACGTCCGCTATATTCGCCTAAACAATAATAAAACCAATTCATCTTCTTTTTCTAATTCAATAAAAATTTATTTCAATAGTTTCAGTTCATTTTTACATTAATAATAATTTTAAAATTTTCTAATATTTAACGGCTAGTTAAATTTCGAATATACTGTAAAAATAAACGAACATACCAATTTTATTTTCATTTCTAACGAACAGATGTCGTTACTAATTTTTGCTGAATCTTGGTGTTACACGATTGATTAGAAGTTGTCAAAAGAAAAAAACACATTTTTTTCTGACGGCATTCCATGTTTAAATTTTAAACAAATTGGTTTTTCTTTTATGTCAATTCGTGTTTGATTTTTCAAGGAAAAACATAGATTCCATTTTTGATTTTCAAAAAGAAAAGTGTCAGGCGATGCCTAAAATTATAAAAGTAAAGATAAAAAAAAAATTAGGAATAATACAAAACCCAATTGTAATTTATTAATTTTTCTTTGAACAATTTTATTAAATCAAAAAAACAAAGAAAATATTTAAATGTTTGAATCGCATATTTCAATAGATACATATGTTCAAAGAGTTTTTGAATAAATTAAAACAATGGAAATTATGTGTTCTTATTAAATGAAAAATTTCCGTATTAAAAGTTTGCAGTTCTTCTCGAGTTATAAGTTGTTAATTCATTCTCAAAATCAAAATGGCTATAATATTTGTGTTCTATCTGAAACAAAAGAAAAACAATAAGGATTGAAGAAAAAAAACTACAAGAAGAATCAACACACCAAATTTGGAAAGCAAAGCTGACGACATCCATCAAGTTCGACAATAGTTAAGTTAATTTTTCTTACTTTTATATAATGTATATATATATTTTGAATTTTTTTAGTGTAATTAGATTTTGCTAGTTTTCTTTATGGCAGGCTAAGATAGCCATTTAGTAAGAGACCCCCAATTTCAAGATCCGTTTGGAAGTCATAACGATAGTTTTTTTCATGGTTTTGTATAAATTGACTCTGTTGTTTTAAAAAGTCCAAGCCACAATATAGTGGCAAAACAAATATTGGCTTCGAATCAGGGCCAGTACAAATATTGGCTTCGAATCATGGCCAGTACAAATTAATTAAAAGTACAATTCATTAATAAATAAATAGTTATTTTAATTAGAACGTTAACGGTGCTCTTTGTCGTAAGCTTATCATATGCCATTGTTCAGATAACTATGTTATCTATATGAATATCAACTGTTGTACTTCCTCATCTATAAAGCTGAAAAAATTAATAGGCGTAAAAGGAAATAAATTTCTGGAGAACAATAAAGTAGTACCCTGGGCCCACGCCGATTTCATGTGATGATTGCCACATATTTTATACTTCGTGAGGCACCTGTCCTTGAGGAGCCCGAAAACTTTTGTTCTGTGATTTCCCTCAAATCGGCCGCTTTTTCCGCAATTTGCCGCTTCTTGATTGCCCGCGATCTTGTAAATTTTCTACCACATTTTTTTTTTCAACTATGGGGGTTAGAAATTTTGTTTAGAACACGAGGGTAAACTTGTCCGACCAAAATGTGTCTGCTATTGTCGAGTCCGACAACTGACATTTTGGTATGTTTGGGTTGTCGGACTAGACAATAGCAGACAAATTTTTGTCGGACAAGGTTACCTTCGTGTTCTAAATCAAATTTCCAACCCCCCATAGTTAAAAAAAAAATTACAAGATCCCGGGCAATCAGCATTTTTCGGAGCTTGCCGAACGAAAAAATGGCAAGCAAAAGTTTTCGGACTCGTCCAGGACAGGCGCCTCACGAAGTATAAAATATGTGGTAATTATCACATGAAATTGGCGTGGGCCCAGGGACTAAAGGTATATATTCCTGATTGTGATAAACAACGATAATAAAATTCTGTCTCCAAAACTGAACCTCCACTTTCGGCTTAAAGACTTTCAGAAATTTCCTACTATTATATCAACTCCACCAAGTATCAACTACATTACCTGAACAACGCCACTAGAAGCAAACAAAATGTTTTGACCACACAGCCGCTACGAAAAATCATCAATATCGATATTGTATAACAAATTTAATGGTGGATTCTTTTCGATTGTACCGAACAAATTTCGGTACAGGTCCAACACAGAATAAACAAAATTGTTATTTTTTGTATTGCACTGCATCCAAAAGAATACAAAATTCGGTGTTGGAACTAGGGCTTGCAAAACCGTCTTAATTTTTGAAAACCGATTTTCGGTTTTCAAAAATATTAAAACCGGTTTTACGGTTTTCATAACAATCTTTTTACACCCATAAAAATAAAATTTGAGTGTTAAAATTGTTAATGAAAACACATTTTATTAAAAAACATATTTGATTCGTTATAATAAAATAAAACTATTGATTTAAACCATCAATTTACAACAATTGACTGAAATATAACGTCCATATTAATTAAAGGTATCACAACTAATTAAAGCAGTGTTGTGAAACGTTAGTGTAACGTAACGCAAAAACGGAAAACCGGAATTTAGATATCGTACCCGTAACGAAAACGGAAACGATATAATCCAAATTAACTGTAACGAAAAACATAACAAAAACGCCATTTTTTTTAGGTTATTACGTTACGGTTATTACATTATATTTATAATAAAATATTTTTTTTACGAGCATAAAATGCAATTTTATGATTCAAAAGTCGGATGTAAAGCAAGCTACTTTTTTGAATTAAAACAACAGTGCATAAAATTACTATTTTACGTCCTAAAGTTTAAATATTTAAATATTTATTATATAAAAGAAAAGTAAGTAAAAGTTGCTTATTGTTACACAGTGTCTTTGATAGTGGCATATAGTATGGATGGCAATCCCGGGATTTTTTACATGACGAATCCTGGGATCACGGGATTCGTGAAGCAAAAAATCCCGGGATTGCAATCCCTAGCATATAGGAATAGTATATACAATTAATTAATTTGATTATATTTTATTTTATATACTGGTTTTATTTATAATTTTTATACTAAATATTTATTTGAATAAACTGAATTTAGTGAATAATAATATGTAACAAGTTAATTGCTATCCATAATTCATTTTCCAATTTTTATTTTTATCTATTCATTAGTGATCTATAACGAAAACGTAACTGTAACCGAAACGTAACGGAAACGTAACGAAAAACGTAACCAAATTAATTTGTCGAAACAATAACTGAAACGAAAACCGCTATTATAATTTATAGAATAACGAAAACTGAAACGAAATAAAATTTTTTTCGTTTCACAACACTGAATTAAAGAACATTAAAATTCAGAAAAATGTTTCAAAGGAAATTCGTTATGGCTTATTTTTATCATTATTGTAGAATGCACGAATTAAGTATAGGGTTCGTGCATTGCTATTTGATTCTACCGTCGCGCTTTAAGTATTAGGGTCTGTAAATATTAGCTCTTTTTTTCAACCAATTATACGTTACACAAATTTTATGATCTAGTGACTAGTATTCCGTTCAAATTATTCGATTGTTTTGTTGTTTGTCAAAATATTAAACAACGTAAATTAAGTACTAATTATGGGATATTTTGTACAATATATATAAATAGATAAATATTTATTAAAGTTTACGCAGCAGGAACGGAGATTTTTAGTAATATTAAGGAAAAAGTACGATTTGATTTAATATATATTAAACGGCAAACGTCAAACTAATTTCAAATATAGAGCCAAAAGTTTGTATACTTGTGGCGAACATCAAAATTAAAAATTTAAAAATTCAAATTTAGCATGCGATGTTTTATTGATCAAAATAAAAAACAAAATATATTATTCATTCTAATTTTTCCAAAATATAAAAACTTCTCTTTTTTTAAAAAATATATTAAAAAGCTTAATATTACGGTTTAACACAATAAATTGTAATGTTTAGTTTTCAAAAATTATAATATAAAATAAATGTTGTAACGTCCGCTATATTCGCCTAAACAACAATAAAACCAATTCATCTTCTGTTTCTAATTCAATAAAAATTTATTTCAATAGTTTCAGTTCATTTTTACATTAATAATAATTTTTAAATTTTCTAATACTTAACGGCTAGTTAAATTTCGAATATACTATAAAAACAAACGAATGTACCAATTTTATTTTCATTTCTAACGAACAGATGTCGTTACTAACTTTTGCTGAATCTTGGTGTTACACGATTTTCATGAGAAGATGTAAAAGAAAAAAAAATCACGTTTTTTGTTTGGAATGAAGTCGATGTTTTGAAAAATTTGAGATGTAAATTCAATTCGGTTTCAGTATTCAAACAAAAAACATTAAAAAGTTTTATTAATTTCATGTTTAATCTTAAATCTATGATTTGTATACCTTTCAATTTAAAAAGAAAGATTAAAAATAAAATTCATATTTAAAGCAAAGGAATTTATTTTTCTAATTAATACAAGTATACAAGTGAATTTACATATATATTTGATGAAAGAAAAATAAATGTTTTATTTTAAAATGGCTGAAATAACACCAAGTTCTAACATTGATGTAGAGTTTCTTTTTGAAGTCAAAAAGAACATGGAGTTCCAGATATAGGAAAATTCCTACAATAGTTTTCCTCGTATTATGGTTTTTTGGAAAGGCAGAATTAAAATTGGGCATTATTGTAATTGGAAAGCAGGAAAGAATTTATTTACTGTTGGTTTTTTTGGAAAGGCAGAATTAAAAAAATTGAAATTAAGTGATATCATTGAAAAGCAGAATTTATTTACTATTGTGTTTTGAAAGGCAGGATTAAGCGATATCATAATTGGAAAGCAGAATTTTTCTTTACTATTGGATTCGGAAGGCATATTTGTGGACACCAATCAAGTATCAAGTAATTTTTTTTTTGTTATTATTATCATATATATATATATATATATATATATATATATATATATATATATATATATATATATATATATATATATATATATATATATATATATATATATATATATATATATATATATATATATATATATATATATATATATATATATATATATATATATATATATATATATATATATATATATATATATATATATATATATATATATATATATATATATATATTATTTTAGCAATCTTTTTTCTTGTGTGTGATTTTCTGTTGTTCAAGATGATGGGCTAAATTAAAATAAGTAAGAGATTCCCCAACGTCAGATTCGTCGGGAGTGGAAATCCGTATCCCGTGCTATATTTGCTTGGCTATGATATATAATTTTTGATATATTTTTAAATTAATTTGTGTGGTATAAAAGTCCAAGCCACCATATAGTGGTATAACAAAACGTGGCGCCGAAACAGGGACTCCTTGAATTGTTAGGGAAAACCGTAATAACGGTTTTAATGTTATTAGTAATATAATTACCGTAAGATTTTATCTCGGTAAAGTTTTTGGCAAAATTGATTTTGTAAGTTTTTTAGGATAAACCAGTTGTGGTTTTTTTTGGTTTAGTGATTTTGGTAATAGGGTGTTGGCAACCGGTTTGGGCGGTGGTTGTCAATCAGCTTTTTTGTCTAGCTTGTCAAACCAGTTATTGGATCTTATTTCTTCTTTTTGGATAAAAGAGAATTTTGGGTTTGATTTTGTTTTTTTGGTATATATATATCAAATAAATATAAAATATATAAATTTGAAATAAACCAGTTTTTGGATTTTTTTTAATTATTAAAATTTTTGAGAACTGTTTCAATTTTTATTTTTGGAAATGTATACAAAGCGACAACAGGGGATCAGGAGGAGTCGACCAGGGGGGTTTGAGCCGTGGATGAATGAGGTGGATGAGAGAGAGCATGTGGAGAGAAAGGAGAAAATGGATGAGGCAATGAAGGTGGTGGAATGGGTGATATATGTGGTTATGAATGAGGTGAAGAATGGTATATTTTTGGAGATAATGGATGACATTTGTGAAGAGCAGTATGATGAAATATTGGATGGGATGGTGGTTGATATAGTGAATGAGTGCGTGAATGAGGAAGCTGATGAGATGGATGTGGTGAATGAGGAAGTGAATGTGGGCTGGCGTGAGAGAAAGAGGATAAAGAAAAATAGGAGCTCTCACTTGAGGAGGAAGGAGAGGAGAAAGAAGGAGAAGGAGAGTCGCTTGGTCGTGGAGCTGGGAGCTTCCTCGACCAAGAGTACTCAAACAGAGGAGCTGGTTGAGGAGGTTCCCATCTCACCGATCACGCGACAGGAAGAGGAGTGGTCTGGTCCACAGGAGGCCCCTGTCCCCCCCTGTATAATTAGTTAAGACTAATTATTTTTAATTTGAAAAAAAACCGTTTTGGGGAAGTAGTTTTTTTTGGAATTTTTTTTATACTACCAATGTACATTCTCTTGTACATATTTTTTATGTACATATTTTTTTGTACATATTGTACATGTCATTTGTGAATTTTTAAAATAATATTTATTTTCAATTTGAAAAAAACCGTTTTGGGGGTAGTAGTTTTTTTAGAGATTGGTTTTTCTACTACCATGTACATATTTTTGATACAATGTACATATTTTTTTTGTACACATCTGTCAATGTACATAATGTACATATTCTGTAAATATTTTTAGTATGCTAATGTACATATTTTTATTGTACATTTGGTACATATTTTTTTTTCTTGTTTTTTGTAAATATTATTGTTATATATTGTACATATAATGTATATATTGTACATATTTTTGGAATATCGATGTACATAATTGATGGCATTACAAGATGGCATTACAAGAACTAAGATGGCCAGGCAGTGGAATCCATGAAACAGCGAAAGGATACACTCTGTATTATTGCGGTCATCAAAACGGAGGAGAATTTGGAGTTGGCTTTCTTATACACCGTCGCGTGAATCAGCATGTTATCGACTTCTGCCCTATTAATATGCGGTTATGCACACTGAGAATCCGCACGCAAAAATTCAATGTAACGATCGTCAATGTTCATGCACCTACTGAAGATAAAGCAGACGATATTAAAGACCTGTTCTTCCTAGAACTCGAGGAAGTCATCAATAACATCCCGCGGCACGATATAAAAATCGTGGTAGGTGACTTTAATGCTCAAATCGGTAGGATTGCAGAACTTAAAACACATATCGGCCCTAACAGCTTGCATCATACCAGCAACAATAACGGTTTTCGCGCAGCCGAGCTGGCTATGATGTATGATCTAGTAATTTCCAGCACTTTCTTCCCTCACAAGAGAATTCACAAGGCAACGTGGAAATCAAATGACGGAAGAACGGAAAATCAAATCGATCACGTCATGATCTCTAAGAGACACTCTACAAGTATAACTGACGTTCGATCATACAGAGGTGCTGATATGGACACCGATCATATGCTTGTCATCTTTAAGTACAAGTGCAAGTTGTCATCCACATTTAACAGACAAGCAAAAAAGACCGTGCGCTGGAATGTCGAAGCATTTAAACATCCGGAAACGCTGAATAGATATCAGGAAATAATAACACAAAACATAGAAGAGCATGACATCTCTTCTGAGATGCCATTAAACATACAAGAAGAATGGCAAACGCTTCAATCAACCATTATAGCCGCAGCACAAACTACAATCGGAAAACGACCACCGAAATCACACAACGAATGGTTTGACGACGAGTGCCGCCAATCCGTTGAAAATAAACAAAAACTGCGAGAAAAATGGTTAACAAGGAACACCCGAAGCTCCCAAGCTGATTATCTATGCGCCAGGAAAGCCTCAGCAAAACTTCTACGTAAAAAGAAACGCGAACACATGAAGAGCTGCATCGAAAACATCAACCAACATGCGGCCAACGGAAATTCAAAAGAGTGCTTTGCCAATGCACGAAATCTGACCAAAGATTTCCACCCAAGATCTACAGCCATCAAAAATGTAAATAATGAACTTACAACAAGTGAACGTGATGTGCTGGCAGTGTGGCGATCCCACTTTCAAGACCTACTGAATAGGACGAACGAAGTTCATCCTATTCGAGCAATTGCTCCATCAACTGAAGAGATTTTTGTCCCTTACCCAGCAATAGAAGAAGTGGAAGCTGCCATTAAAAAACTGAAAAATGGCAAATCACCAGGTTTCGATGGAATTCCCGCAGAACTTCTGAAAAATGGAGGAGCAGCTCTGGTCTCACGTATATACGATCTGATTCTTGCAATCTGGGACCAAGAAGAACTACCTGATGAATGGAAAACAGCTCTCATTGTTCCGCTACATAAGAAAGGTGACCGTTTAAAGTGTGAAAATTATCGTGGCATCGCACTGTTGAACACTGCATATAAAATACTAGCTAATGTTGTACTTGCTCGACTCATCCCGTTCGCCGAATCTATCATCGGTGACTATCAGTGTGGTTTTCGTCCCAACCGCTCAACCACAGATCAATGTTTTACATTAAGGATGATTCTGGAAAAATGTTGGGAGTACAACATCAGCATTCACCAGCTCTACGTTGATTTCAGGCAAGCATATGATAGTATCATCCGCGACAACCTCTGGTCCGCACTCATATGCCTTGGTATCCCAGAGAAACTTGTTTCTCTGTGTAAACTCACAACATCGGGATCAAATTGTAGAATAGTAATCGAAGGGTCAGTTTCTGATCCTTTCGATATAACATCAGGTGTTCGACAAGGTGATGCACTCGCGCCCGTACTATTTAATTTGGCGCTGGAGTACGCGATAAGAAAAAGCCGAATTGAGACACAAAACTGCATATATAACAAATCTAGTCAAGTTCTTGGCTACGCAGATGATATTGTGCTTCTCGGACGTAGAACAAGCGATATTAAGGATAGTCTCTCTCAGCTTGAAAGAAATGCTAAACGGCTTGGATTATGCATCAACACCAGCAAAACTAAAGTGTTAACAACATCTAAGAACATACCTCCCGGAAATCTGGATACTGGCGACTATGAAGTGGAACGCGTGGAAAACTTCAAATACCTCGGGTCTGTAATAACATCGTCAAATGACATGCAGGCAGATATCAAAGCCCGTGTCTCTGCCGCATACAGAGTTTTCTACGCATACTCAAAACTTCTGCGATCAAAACATCTTTCGCGGTCGTGTAAACTCACACTTTACAAAGCATTGATACGACCTGTGCTTACATTTGGAAGTGAAAGCTGGACACTGACTTCCTCCGATTGTAGAATTCTATCAACATTCGAGAGGAAAGTCATACGTACAATTTATGGTCCATGTAAAGTTGCTGAAAATCAGTATAGAATCCGAATGAATCATGAAATCAGACAGCTTCTTGGAGGCTGCGATGTAATCGGATTCATTAAATCCAACCGGATTAGATGGTTTGGTCATGTAGAAAGGGCTCCATTGGAAAGAATGATAAAAAAAGCGTCCCAACAACAACCAGCTGGTGTTCGTCGAAGAGGAAGACCTAGACAACGCTGGCGTGATGACATCATCCAAGACCTTCGTGATATAGGATGTCGAAACTGGGGTCAACTGGTCATGGAACGAGATGATTGGAAGCTGGTGGCACAGACGGCAAAATCCCTTCATGGGATGTAAACGCCAGAGAGAGAGAGAGAGATGTACATAATTCTTGTAAATAGTTTTCGTGTATTAGGTTGTAAATAAATCTCTTTCTCAGCGGTAGGCCTAACAAGCCATCCATGGGGCTTCCCCCTTTAACGATAATGACGTTCCTAGGTCGCCTATGCCCACCGGGGTTATGCGATCGATGAACATTGGTTTCTTCTCTTCATTCAGCGAGGGAGTTCTCAGGGACGAGGAGTGGTGTTGCTGTGTTTGTACTTAGGTGCAAACCAGTAGTACCATTCTTTGCTCAGAGGCTTCTTCGGTGTAATGAAGAGAAGAACCAATTTGTACTTTGCTTTCAGGATCAGAGGCTTCACCTCATACAAATTCATACTTTTCCATTTTTCCATTTAGTTTTACAATAAAACAATGTCTCATAGAGTTTAGGATTTGAAGTCTGGTGCTCGGGAGCGTTCTTCAACTTTCGCATTAGGTTTAGGTGTAATTGATTTGTAGATAAACAAGCACAACTGGGTCAGTAGAAATGGACCTAAGGTCTAATCGTGACAGTTGTGATTGTTTTTATTAGGTTGGGGAGAAACTGTTCTGTAGAATCTGGTCGTTAGGGGCTTTTCTAGTCAGTTCTCACATGCATTGTTGGAGTGGGCTCGCGAACGCGGGAATTCAAATTTAAACAAAATGGATATTGTAACCATACTTACTTTTTAAATTGTCTCCAGACGAATCTTAATTTTGGGAATCTCTTATCTTATTAAATAAAAAAATAAAATAAATAAAATAATTTTTTTGAAAATTAAATAAATAAAATTTTTATTAAATAAAATAATTTTTTTTGGATTTAAATAATTTTAGGTAGCTAATTAAGCAAAGCGTCAAGATATAAATAAATATCTATTATTTTTTTAAAAAATTAAATAAATATTTTGAGTTAAGAGGACCACCCAATAAATAAACATCTTTAAATATTTTTTCAAATTTTAAGATAAATAAATATTTTTTTCATAGGGGTGTGTCGTCAATAAATAGTGATAGATATATATATATTTCAGTATATCTGAAATTAAATAAATAAATAAATTATATTTTTATATACAATATTTTAGGAATTTTTGTGAAAGGTAAAGCAAAGATTAGGTACGACAGTGGTCTTTTTGTTCTTTTACGAGGTTTGGTTTTTACAAAAATTTTTTGTGTTTTCGAATTGGGCGTTCGTTGTTTTTTTCGTTTTTGCGTTTTTCATTATTTTTACATTTACAGCGTACTAACTACATTTTTTTTGTTGGGAATTGGTTTTAGTATTGTTGGTGATTGCGAGTTCATAATTTTACGGGTTTTACCATCAAAATGTCAAACCAACTAGACGTTGACCATCCGTTCTATGGTCTGGAACCCACCGAACTACAGGTCGAATGTTTGGTTCGGGGTGTGAACTTCGGGGGGGTCAGTTGGGCAGAGGAACTGCGAAACCATGCAGATCATGGGTCAGTTCCAATAACAATGTCTCATGCGAGAGATTTGATAGAGGAATCTCAAATGGTGGTGCAGGCAGCACAACTTATTTTAAATCAAGTACGACGACTTCAGTCACCGATTGATCAGACCTTCTTAGATGGTTTGGCGAATCGAGTGTTACATTACACGGGTAGGATGAATAGGTTGGGTCCTCGCAATGACTTGCAAGAAGCCCGCACCTACGCTATCTCACAATTGTCACGCGCTTGGAATATAATAGGATCGTTGTCAACACGTCCAATTATGCAGAGTAAACCAGGAGTATCATCTGCTCCATCTGCTTCACTTGCCTTCCAACCAGATGAGAGATCCACACCGATTCCAGTACGGCCAATATCGGAAACAATACATAGTCTGAATCGTCCAAACCAGCAACAACAGAGACGGTCAGATCAGTTACCACCGGCTTATTTCCAGCAATCGGGCTTGAGGGCTGAGGACTTTGTAATATTACAATTGGGTCCATCACTCCAATCTGAACACTTACACAACAATCCAGCATTGGTACAACAACAATCATTAAATTATCCACCAGTCCCACAGGTACAACCACTACCAGTATATCCACCAGCTCCACTAACAGCACCACCACCATACAACCAACCTCCTCCGGTATGGCGTGACGCGGCTCCAGCGTTAACACCAGTGGAGTACCGAGAGGTTCGTGGGAACAATTTGAGTCGTTATGACTCAAATTGGGTTCCAACCTTCACAGGAGATGGTCACTCTCCTGATGTTCATGAGTTTGTTCACCGAGTTGAGGCGGCTGCCAGGAGGGACCGTGTGAATTGGGACGACCTTAGGTCTATCGTTCCACGGTATCTCAAGGGGGCTGCTGACAGATACTATTTGAATCTAACTCATGAATATGAGGTGGTGACCTATCCAGTGTTAAGGGAGGGACTCCTACAAACCTTCGGTACGCTCACTGATGATAAGGCGATCTTGCGCGTTCTTCTGAACCGCAAACAAAAGTCAAAGGAGAGCGTGTACGAGTATCTGGTGAAGATTGGTTCGTTAAACCGTCGCTTAGCACGTCCATTTGCTGATCGTGAAATGCTAGAGATTGCTCGGGAGGGACTGAGTGTGGAACTCAAAAATGCTACTCTAGTAGCAACAATACATTCAATTGATGAACTTCGGACTTTGTGTCAGAAGTTCGAACGTTTGTGGTCCACACCAGTTCCGACCAGAACATCAAACTTAAGAATTAGCGAGCTACAGCAGGTGGATGATTATGAGGTGGATGCTGAACCAGAACAACATGGATATATTGAAGCGATGGATTCAACACAGAGACGGATATTGCAGCGACCTGGCATAACATCGGATAACAGTCAACCTGGTCCATCAATGTCCAGACAACCAATAGTATGTTTCAGATGTGGAGTAAACGGTCATCGAGCTCCTGATTGCTCTAAGAATCGGATAAAATTATATTGTTGGAAATGTAATAAGCCGGATGTAATTTATGCAAATTGTTCCTATTGTCACCCGTCGTTAAACTACCGTCCGAGAGTACATGCTTCGGGGATGGTACCCTCGGTTCAACATCCAATGAGCCCGAAGAAATCGACGAGAGATGTAGGAACGCAGGACGATCGGCCACCACCAACGAAACCCGAATAAAATCATCAAACACATTTAATTTCCCATCATTACATCGAACGTATTTTAGACGTCTTGAACGTAACATTAGATATTGGAGGATGAGGAAATTATTTCGCAAAGCATGTATTTCATCTATCCTTTCAGAAACAAAGGATCCTCGGCCGCGACTAACAATAAGGATTTTGGACAAACATATTTCAGGATTATTGGATAGTGGAGCGTCAATCACAATACTTGGAAGAAATTCCTTGGAATTATTGGAATCATCGGGTACAACCTACCGTAAATACACTTCGTGTATTCGTACGGCGGATGGTACTGCAACTAAAATTTTAGGTTACATTGAAATTCCAATAACCGTGAATGGCTCCACTAAACCAATGCGGTTCCATATAGTCCCTGGATTACGAGAGGAGCTCTACCTGGGCATAGATTTCTGGGAGAAATTTGGTATTGTTCCTTCATTTATTAGTGAACTGACTCGTACAGAGCCAATAACTTTAAATACACACAACCTCACCACTGATCAGCAACATGAACTGGATATGATCAAGGATTCTTTCCCGTCATTTGAAGTGTCTGGGCTCGGAAAGACTTCTTTGGTTGAACATGTTATCGATGTTGGTGATAGTGCACCTGTTAAACAGAGGCATTATCCCACATCGCCGGCTGTTCAACTAAAGGTTTATGCCGAAATCGACCGAATGCTTCAAATGGGCGTGATCGAAGAGAGTAACAGTTCTTGGTGCTCGCCAATGGTTTTGGTACAAAAAGAATCTGGTAAAAACAGATTATGTATTGATAGCCGTCGTGTCAATTCACTAACTAAAAAGGACGCTTACCCACTTCCCTTGATTGATGGCTTACTAGGTCGTCTAAATAGCACAAAGTACATTTCCAGTATTGATCTCAAAGATGCTTTCTGGCAGATTCCTCTGGCAGAAGCATCTAGAGACAAGACAGCCTTCACAGTGCCTGGTCGTGTATCAATTCCGGGTTATGCCCTTTGGATTGTGCAATGCTCCCCAGACAATGTGTCGGCTAATGCACAAAGTGATACCACATCAATATCACGAAAATGTCTTTGTTTATTTAGATGATCTATTGGTAGTCTCTTCCACGTTCCAGGAACATATGGAATTGCTGTCCAAAGTCTCTTCATTGTTAAGAGCGGCTGGGTTAACAATAAACCTCAAGAAAAGTAAATTTGTTCTGAGAGAGGTGAAATACTTGGGATTTTTGGTTGGTTAAGATGGACTTCGAACAGATCCAGATAAGGTAAGAGCTGTAGCAGAGTACCCAGCTCCATCTACAGTAAAACAAATACGACGTCTTTTAGGAATGGCTGGTTGGTACCAACGTTTCATACCAAATTATGCAAGCGTGGTATCACCAATTACCGATTTATTAAAGAAAAGTTCTGGGAAAGTGAAATGGACATTGGAAGCGCAAGCTGCTTTCGAAAATTTAAAACGATTGCTGACTACAGCACCGGTATTAGTAAACCCTGACTATAATAAAGAGTTCTTTATTAGATGCGATGCGAGTCTGACAGGGGTAGGTAGTGTACTGTATCAGATCGACGAAGACGGACAAGAGTGTCCGATAGCCTTCATGTCGAAAAAACTAAATAAAGTTCAGAGAAATTATTCGGTTTCTGAGCTTGAATGTCTTGCGGCAATTCTGAGTGTGAAGAAATTCAGGGGCTATGTTGAAGGTCACCGATTTACAATTGTGACTGATCACTCAAGTCTGAAGTGGCTTATGTCACAGAAAGACTTGAGTGGTCGTCTGGCTAGGTGGAGCCTAAAACTCCAACATATGGATTTTACCATTGTCCACCAAAAAGGTACCCAAAATATAGTCCCTGATGCTCTATCTCGTCTTTATGACGATACACACGAGGAATTGACGGAAGCATTACCACATCACATTAACGACATTAAAATCGACAATGAAGGTTATCGGCACAAGGAATATACGGATATGATAGCTAAAGTTCAATCATCACCCAAGGACTTTCCTTCAGTTAAAGTCGTGGATGATAAGCTATACATACGTATTGAGCCAAGACCTGATGCAAAACCTAACGATGTTCCTGTGTGGAAACTATGGATACCAAAACCGATGACTTCCAACATGATTCAGAAACATCATGATGATAGTACTGCTGCTCATGGGGGTGTTAAAAAGACTTTAGAATTACTTCGACGTCTTTATTATTGGCCGGGCATGGTGTCACAGGTACACAACTATGTTGTGTCCTGCGACACATGTAAACAAACGAAAGCCACGAATCAGATATTGCGTCCTCCGATGCAATATCAATTCGAAACAGCACGTCCATGGCAGAGAGTCTATATAGATTTTTTGGGACCGTACCCTCGTTCTACACTTGGGAATACGGTATTATTGATAGTTCTGGATCATGCTACGAAGTTTGTACTACTATGAAACCAATTAGAAATGCAACTTCACCGAAGGTAAATGCTTTTCTAAGGAATGAAGTGTTTCTTACATATGGGGTACCAGAGTTTCTGCACAGTGACAATGGCAAACAGTTCACTAGTAGGAACTTTCAAAATCTTTTGTCAGATTTCGGCATTAAACACATTAGGACCGGTGTCTATAGTCCTCAAAGTAACGCGTCAGAGCGGGTCAATAGGTCAGTTCTAGCAGCAATTCGAGCGTTCATAAAAGGTCAACATACCAAGTGGGACTCACAAATTGGTGAAATCGCATATGCACTGCGGGCTGCAGTACATTCTGCTACCAAGTACTCACCGTACTATCTATTATTTGGTCAACATCCAATCTCGGATGGAAATACTTACCATTTGTTGAGATCACTACACCAGCTTGGTGAAGATGCTGGTGAGGAATTAAAACGCTCTGATCATTTGACTCTGCTCAGGAACCGGGTTCAGGAAAATTTAAAAGCAGCTTTCAAGAAATCGCAACATCAGTATAACCTGCGATCTAAACTACGGACTTTTCAACCACAACAACGTGTGCTTGTACGGCAACATCATTTGAGTGACGCTACAAAAAAGTTCTCGGCAAAATTGGCTCCAAAGTTCTTACCTGCGATGATTAAGACTAAGATTGGAAATGTACTCTACGAGTGCATAGATATGAGCGGTAAGAGTCTTGGAGCCCATCACGCGAAAGACATCAGGGAATGATGTCTTTTCGTTAGGTAGGGTAGTTCCTCTGTCTGGTTGTTGTCTCTGGGGGTCACACCTTCCGTGTCATACTTACTGGTTGTATCGGGGTGTCCATAGTGCTGACGTTCGGATGGATGGTCGGTCTCAGTACTCAGTGAAGTTCCTAGGGACCTCATGAGTGTAGGAACCGATCATCGGTTTTGACGCCAGTGACTGTGGATATCTCGATCCCAGATACAGATTAGTTGTGGGAAGTAGTTCGATGGTTTCTGACGTAGAGGGGTGACGACGTTTTTGTGATTTCAAGGGTAAATACCTTGGTTTTTACCTTGAATTCATGGTGTAACGTCCGCTATATTCGCCTAAACAACAATAAAACCAATTCATCTTCTGTTTCTAATTCAATAAAAATTTATTTCAATAGTTTCAGTTCATTTTTACATTAATAATAATTTTTAAATTTTCTAATATTTAACGGCTAGTTAAATTTCGAATATACTATAAAAACAAACGAATGTACCAATTTTATTTTCATTTCTAACGAACAGATGTCGTTACTAACTTTTGCTGAATCTTGGTGTTACACGATTTTCATGAGAAGATGTAAAAGAAAAAAAAATCACGTTTTTTGTTTGGAATGAAGTCGATGTTTTGAAAAATTTGAGATGTAAATTCAATTCGGTTTCAGTATTCAAACAAAAAACATTAAAAAGTTTTATTAATTTCATGTTTAATCTTAAATCTATGATTTGTATACCTTTCAATTTAAAAAGAAAGATTAAAAATAAAATTCATATTTAAAGCAAAGGAATTTATTTTTCTAATTAATACAAGTATACAAGTGAATTTACATATATATTTGATGAAAGAAAAATAAATGTTTTATTTTAAAATGGCTGAAATAACACCAAGTTCTAACATTGATGTAGAGTTTCTTTTTGAAGTCAAAAAGAACATGGAGTTCCAGATATAGGAAAATTCCTACAATAGTTTTCCTCGTATTATGGTTTTTTGGAAAGGCAGAATTAAAATTGGGCATTATTGTAATTGGAAAGCAGGAAAGAATTTATTTACTGTTGGTTTTTTTGGAAAGGCAGAATTAAAAAAATTGAAATTAAGTGATATTATTGAAAAGCAGAATTTATTTACTATTGTGTTTTGAAAGGCAGGATTAAGCGATATCATAATTGGAAAGCAGAATTTTTCTTTACTATTGGATTCGGAAGGCATATTTGTGGACACCAATCAAGTATCAAGTAATTTTTTTTTTGTTATTATTATCATATATATATATATATATATATATATATATATATATATATATATATATATATATATATATATATATATATATATATATATATATATATATATATATATATATATATATATATATATATATATATATATATATATATATATATATATATATATATATATATATATATATATATATATATATATATATATATATATATATATATATATATATATATATATATATATATATTATTTTAGCAATCTTTTTTCTTGTGTGTGATTTTCTGTTGTTCAAGATGATGGGCTAAATTAAAATAAGTAAGAGATTCCCCAACGTCAGATTCGTCGGGAGTGGAAATCCGTATCCCGTGCTATATTTGCTTGGCTATGATATATAATTTTTGATATATTTTTAAATTGATTTGTGTGGTATAAAAGTCCAAGCCACCATATAGTGGTATAACAATGTTATATTGATAAATCTATGCCAGTTTTAATTAAATCTTAAATTCTGTTTGGAATTGAGTTTGACTTTTTAAGATTTCATCTGTATATTGTGACTTTGGCAACATACTTTAATCTCAAAGGAGTTCGTATCACTTTCATAAGTTCTTGTTAAAAGAATTTCAAAGGGATTTTTGATGGAAGGTTAAAGCGAGAAATACTAGCTTTTATTTATAAAGGAATTAAAACATTTGAAGATTTTGGATAGTTTATAGTCTTGATTGGAAAGCGAGAAATACTAGCTTTTATTTATAAAGGAATTAAATCATTTGAAGATTTTGGATAGTTTATAGCTTTGATTGGAAAGCTATAATTGGATAGTTTATAGCTTTTTTTCAAGTTGTGAATAACAATACTATTTCTACTCCGTTCTACATTATAGCACAACTAGCTATAAATTGGTGACCATCCGACCAGGAACTAGCTTACAACGGATTCAAGACAACATTCAATTATCAAATTTATTATTTAATTTATATTTTTTGTTTTTCGAAATTTAAAATTAACTAGATTGTTTCATTTTGCTTAAACATTTTTAAATTTTATAAATATATTCAAAAAAAATTTTTTTTTTTAGTTTGGGGTTACTGTCGATTTATAGTACTTTAATTATTTTGTTTCGAATATTTTTTATTTATTTTTTTTCTTTTTTCTCGCCACAACACTTCTTTTCTATCTAGTCGCCGTAGCTTTTAGGTCGAGGAAAAACTGTTGCAAGTTCATTTAACTTCGGCCATGGATCCTTCAGACGACGATGTCGCAACTCGAAAATATTCCTTCACGGAAGAAGAGCTCCAAAATCTAGTTTATGAACGGGCTAGAGCATTTATGGCCGAAGCTAATGAAGCTCAAGGAACATCTGCAACCTATGTTGAAAGACCTCAAAATGTTTTCCCATCCTGTTCTTCGGAACCAAAAAATCAAGAGGCAATTCAAATTAGCCCAATTTCTATTAAAGTTCCTCCTTTCTGGAAAGACCAACCAGACACCTGGTTTACAATTTTGGAAGAGCAATTCCGAATTTCAAAAATTAAATCGCAAGATGCCAAATACGGTCATGTTCTAGGCATCATTACACCAGATATTTCTTCCATAATCTGGGACGTCCTTACTGCACCTAAGGGAGCAAATCCGTATGACCAGGTGAAATCCGCCCTTCTTCAGCGTCTTACCTCTAGCACTACAGATCGTATTAGAAATGAGCTTAGAGGAATGGATCTCGGCGATCGTAAGCCCTTACAACTTCTCAGGAAAATATCCCGTGAGGCACAAAAC
This sequence comes from Diogma glabrata, assembly GCA_963693315.1. NCBI lineage: Eukaryota > Metazoa > Arthropoda > Insecta > Diptera > Cylindrotomidae > Diogma > Diogma glabrata. The sequence goes on from OY856186.1 coordinate 158,830,970, forward strand.
GCTTTTTCTGAGGATGTACTCAAACTGCTCTGGGAAGAAAAACTTCCTGCCTCTGTGCGCACAGTACTAGCTGTGGTAAATCTTGACCTTACTACGACAGCCGAATTGGCTGATCGCGTCTACGCTGCTCAGATAGGAAATTCTATAATGGCAGTTACCTCTCCTGCAAACAATTATGCTTATGAAATAGCTTCTTTGACTGCGAAGTTCAATGAACTCCAGTCCTCTGTTCTCAACGCAATGTCAACAAATAATTTTAACAAAAGTAGAAGTAGGTCCAAGGACCGAAACTACAGTCGAGATCACACGCCTACTCGATTCCACTATCGCCCAAGATCTAGATCTAGGGTACAAATCTTTGATGGTGAATGTTACTATCACCACAAATTCCAGCAAAACGCAAAACGCTGTGACCCGAAGTGCAAGCACTTTAAACCAAGCAGCTAAAATTCTTTTTTCAATCAAAATTTTCAAAAAACTAAATGGCTCATCACAAGTGGCGGCATGTGATAACAGCCAAACTCAGCTTCGTCTTCTTGTTTATGACCGAATTTCTCGAAAATCCTTTTTAGTCGATACTGGGGCCGAAGTGTCTGTTCTTGCGACAACATTTGGCGCGTAACAATCAGATACGCACTTTCCCTATGGATTGATCGGATAATGCCGAAGAAAATAACCTTTCTGAATCTCACTCATGCGCTTTCTTAGTAACGATATACGATATTTTAAGATTTTTCTTTCGGTTTGTGTGCCTCAATATAAATCACTAATAGGGGGCTAAATAGTACGGGAGGTAGCCATTGGCGTAACTAAGCAATTGTTCCAGGATGGGCGCCCTAACATTGCTGAGTAAAATTGCCCGTATATACATTTCTTTCAATGTATAACGGGAGTTGCTATTTGAGGTTAATATTTAAATTTACTATCATTTATACATTTTTTCCAAGAGTGTTAGGTGTAATGTGTTATTAGGTAAATTTTGTTATATATATTTTTGTAAATAATAAATCTTAAAAGAATAAAAAATTAAAGAAAAAAACGTACAGGTGAATTTTGCAATTCAAAATCATTTTTCATTTTCCGTTAGAAAAACTCCTTTAGAAAAACGTTTGTGTGTTTCGTGTTGGGATTGAAGTTCAATTTCGAGTGTCTTACACACAGTCATAAGGGCGATGATAAAACATATTTTAATTTTCATGTTCAGATGATTTCGAAATTGAAATTTCATCATCTCACATTTACCTAAGTTGAATCCTTCATCTGTGATTATACATCTTGTAATTGCACATACCGTTACAATGCAATCCCGTTTTTGAAGGATATTTTCTAATAGAAAATGGAAAATTTCGAATTGCAAAATTCAAGTTAAATCCAATAGTTACTCAAGCTTTAATCACTCACAAAAATCTGACCAAATTAAAATTTTCCTAATTTTGTCTATATATGAAAACATATATGACAATAAATTGACCATGTATCCGATATTAGTTCCGCGTTGATTAACAGCAATTAATAATTACTCTCCACTCGTGATCGTGACTTAGGATGTTCACTAAATAGAAATATTCTCATCCTATGAATTTACACATTGTAATGTTGCAACAAAAAAACCTATAGAATTATGATGAAATGCAAAGCTTGAATTTTGTGAAGGAATTTTATTATTTAAATAATTTTAATTGAATTTTTATTGATCGTGCAAACACGTAATAAGCATTATGGGCATTAAAAAGTATTACTGATTTCGGATATATTAGAGATCTCGACTTCGTCTCGATCTCAAAATATATATCCTCAATCGGTAAAACACTCTTACTGCCCTTAATACTTAAATAACTATTCGTAAATAAACATAGTAAGTTTCGTTTACAAATCACAGGTCGGTAACTTGAGAAATCGTCATTATTTACTCGAATGCCCCAATGAGAAGTAATTTTTCTCAACCTGGGTCAATAATAATAACAAAAAAGTCCAGCGGCAGGTATATCCGCTAGAAAAAGGTAGATTTCTTGATCAGACAGATATGCATACAAGTAGAATCAATGTATCAAATTAGTTGAGATCAAAAAACTAAATAGAAACGGAATTATCTAACAAATTTCACAAAAGACATTTAATACATTAACCGAAACTACTTTATGCAATTTCGGAACAGTTTTGTTTAATTTGGTTAAAATTAGTCATAACATATTAAATCCACCAAAGATCAAATAAACGTCCAACAAAGATCAAAAGAACTACGTGACAACTACAATTATACCATCACACATAATTTATAATCAAACATTATTAAACAATTTTAATTTAAAATCATCTTCGTGTTGTATGTTTTTGTTCTCATTTAATCTTTTTTCAGATACATAGTTTACTTAGTGAAAAAAAAAATAAAAATACAAACAAAAGAGCATATGATAATTTTCCTTTGGTATTAAATGGCTTGAGATTCGTCTGTAATAGGTGCATTATATTGTTTATAAAAATGGAACCTTTTGGGTTAGAAATCTGGAATTTTGTGAGGCTATAGTTTAAAAATTGTCTTAAAAGTTAAGATGAATTTAAATAACATAACGTCAAACATGATGAAATCATTGCCTTTTGCGTTTGTTTTCATTTCAACAGACCTGGGGCCTCAACCTTTAGACCTGAACTATTTTTTTTTTAAATTTTGAAAAGATTTATATTGTAACTTTGTGTAAAAAAGTTTTCAAGTGTGAGCTTGGCCATTTTCAGCTAGATCAAGGACAAAAAAGATTGGCAAATTTTTAAAACAGCTGATTTTGCAGGAACCTTAACGTCAAAGTTGTCATTTGGATAAAAATGATAGAAATATGTTCAAATATTCAATATTTATAAATTTTATTAACATATTATGATTTAAACAGAAGTTATAGCGCCCTAGATTATTCGACTTTTTAGGCTCTAGCCGCTTAACTGGTACCCGGATATGGCCAGTTCACGAACTTGTCCAAGACATTATTTGCCGGAACACACACAAAAAATTATTTTGGTGTAGGTCGAAAAATGCGACCGTGAGAGTACTGCCAAATTCCGTTATATCTCATATCGTTATATCGTTATATCGTTATATATATCGTTATATATATATATATATATATATATATATATATATATATATATATATATATATATATATATATATATATATATATATATATATATATATATATATATATATATATATATATATATATATATATATATATATATATATATTAGGCATGACCAGATATGTATGAACAATTTTCAAACCATCTTTTTCTTCGCTCCCACCGGCTAATTATGTTCCATTTGACTCGAATATGAACTATATCAAGCTTTATTGAAATCGGAAAATAATTACCCACCGCGCAGTGGCGTCGAAGATAAGAAAATTAGCAGAATAATAGGATTTTTTATTTTTATCAGATATAATTATCTTAAAACATAATATATCTCATAATTTTGATTTTTTTTATTAAAAGCTAATTAATTAACGATTCTAACGAGCCTAAGTATGTAGAAACCTATCTTAGAAAAGCGATTTATCTTAATTTTTCTTCTTACATATACGAAAATTCACTAATTCATAATAATCTTTTTTCAAAGAAAAAAATTAATTTTTATGGTTAAATTTATAATAATTTTTCATTCAAAAGCAACATTTTTCCAAAAGAAATCAATAAATTAAATTAGATTTATTGTATGATGGGTATTTGCATCTGTAGTTTTCGACCACCTGAATGGAGTATTGTGTACCTTCCTCGTCTTTAGTTAGACTGCTGTTGTATTCCGTGTCATCAACTTAACACCGAGTTCGGCGGTATCATTAACAACATGCAAACTTTGGCAAAACAACATGGCTTTGACGAAATCCTCATTCCGATGGATCATGTAGCAAAAAATCAATACAAATTCTAAATCGATTAAAAAAACTCTGAGTTTTTTCTGTGACAAACTTACTAATGTTCTTATTAGCAAAAAGTTGCATATGTTTGACTGCGTCAAAATCTTTTTTGCGAGTTTGGGGTGCGATGGGGATGTCTCGTGCTGGGACCTCAAGGTTTTGAACCATTTTTCGTTTTTCATCAAACGAAATCTCTGGGTCGAAAAAAGTCAAGCCAATATTTGCTTCCGTTAAATAGTGAAGATGATAACAAATTTTGCTCAACATTTCTTCTGAAACTCTTTGGTCAATTTTGATGAAATCCAAATCCTGATATGCGGCTGCTGTTCCATCTATGCATTTGAACCAAATTTTTACATACAACATAATCAGAAAAATGCAAACGTCTCGAAAAAATGCAAACGGCGTGACTTGTCGGACCTGGGCGTTTGAATTTGTAATTCTCAATGGTTTCGCCAAGAAAAATCAATGTCACTTCCAAATTCTTTATATTTGCTGCGTGGGTGTCATTTTTCCAACTCTTCATGACAAAAAATTACTAGAGCTTCTCACGAGTGTTTTGGAATTTTGTTTCCAAGTTTTTTGTCCGATATTCCATTTTTGAACATTGTTGGATTAATTTTACCATCGTCCCATGCCTTCTGAAATTTGTTGAACAGATAAACATCAGATGCTGTGGTTTTTCCAAATTTGAGATCATAAACAGCCCGTAGTTTAATCTCCTGTATGTGATGACGACATGGGAAGCGAATCAAGTTGTGGCCAATCTTTTTTCCACCTTTTCCTGGTCCAGCGTTACTTGATGTCGTGTCGTAACACCTGGCTTCGACTTTATCAGTAAGATCCCATTCTTCAAGGCATTCATATATCGCATTCGCAATCGATAAGCCGCTCTGTTTTTTGCATTATGGAACCGTTAATAACTTCTCAATATTACCATATGTTACTATGGTTGGCAAACGATCTACTTTACCATGTCCAGTTAATTCTGCTAGCAATGTATACAAAAATAAAAATTTGTGTTACTCAAACAAAGTCTGTATCTAACATAAAAATTTATTTTTTCGGGATTTTCGCAGAAATTTTTTTTTTTGATTTAAGAAGAAGAAATTCGATAAAAACGCTTTCCTAAGATCAATTTCTACATACTTGGGCTCGTTGGAATCGTAAAGTAATTAGCTTTTAATAAAAAATCGAAATTATGAGATAAATTATATTTTAAGATGATTATATCTGATAAACATAAAAATCCTATTATGCTGCTAATTTTCTTATCTTCGACGCCACTGCGCGGTGGGTAATTATTTTCCGATTTCAGTAAAACTGCATACACTTCATTTTCGAGTCAAAAGGAACATAATTAGTCGGTGGGAGGGATGAAAATAACAACTTCATAAGTTAGGTCATGTCTAATATATATATATATATATATATATATATATATATATATATATATATATATATATATATATATATATTAGACATTTATATATATTATTATATATATTTATATATATTTATTATATATATATTTATATATATATATATATATATATATATATATATATATATATATATATATATATATATATATATATATATATATATATATATATATATATATATATATATATATATATATATATATATATACATATATATATATATATATATTATACTAAGTGTGCTGGCTGGGATATATATATATATATATATATATATATATATATATATATATATATATATATATATATATATATATATATATATATCCCAGCCAGCACACTTAGTGAAATTTAGGTGAACCAATTTGGGATTTGGTTAAATTTAAGTAAAAGTTTGGTTAAATATGTGGAAAAAGGTAATAGATGACTGTTTCAGCTAATTAGTGTACATGTATTTCTAGTCGAAAATTATAGTTAATATGTTTTTGGTGTAAAAAAATAAGTTAATAGGTAAATTTAACATATTAAGTATACAAATTTAAGTAAAAAAAATCATGTAATACAGATAGTACATGTAATTCATGTATTAAGTGAAAATTTAAGTTACAAAAGTGTATCTAATACATGTATTTAACTTATTACCTGTTGTTTAGCTAGCGGTAATTTAGCTGACATTGCAACAGTTATTTCATGAAATAAGTTAAATAGCCTAAAATTAACATAACTACGGAACATTGAAACTTTAAAAAAATTCTCAGACTGCTGTTAAGTTAAATAGGTCGAGTTTTACATGTAATATTGCATTTAATTTGGTTTAGTGAACGAATGTTAACTAAGTTTTTGCTGTCTTTTTCATATAATACATATAATAAGTATATGTGTTAAAGATAAAGATTTATAGCAAATCTCGTTTTCCGATGACATTTATTATTAGTGCGCAGTATATTGATCAAATCGCTCCGATACAGTCTTTATTATATATTTCTCTTTCTCTTTCTTATATATTTCCGTTAGTGTTACTTGTGATGAAAATGTAGAGTGTGTCGATGATATGCCAGATGATTGTACATCCCAAGTTGGTGAATATGCTGAATTTTTATTATCAGAAGCAGATATTGCTGAGGAATTGATGCGCGAACACCTGGAATATGAGCATAACGCGCAAACTCAAATAGATCTGTTGAACGAACTAAGGCAATGGGCTTTGCAAAACAAGATTTCATTAACAGCGTTGTTATATATTTTTTTAAAAGAATATTAAATTAAAAATATCACATTTATCGTGACTCAGTTTGAAATGAATCATCTTTAGAGGAGCTTTAAAAACAGTTTATTGAGGAATTCAACATTTATTTATTATTCTTGTTTATATTCTTGTTTTATTATTTTTTATTTTTTATTATATACGAATTTCGAAAGCTATGCTTTCATCACCTGTAGTATATAAAAACTAAATTTTAAAGTAAGATACATTCCATTATATACATATTGGTGGTTTAATAAAACCCCATTTTAAAAAATTAATAATCTAACTACTAAAAAATATAAAATATAAAGCAAAAAGAACGGATCTAATAAAACAATAAAATAATTAAACCATTAGAGAAAATTAAAAAAAATAAAAATAAAATGAATTTGACAAAAGAAGTGAACCTAAATAAAAAAGTAGGGTCTGCGTCGGACCAGACGGTGGAAGTTATACTTCTTTGCCCATTCGCACGCACACACGCACACAGACAGACAGATAGGATACATTAAAAAAAATAACTAAAAAAAACAAAAATATTATCCAAAAAAAAAATGTTATTCAAGAAAAAAAATATTATTCAAAAGAAAAAAATATTATGCAAAAAAAAAAATATTATTCAAAAAAAAATATAAAAAAAAGAAACATATTATTCAAAAAGTAAATAAAAAAAAATATTATTCAAAAAAAAAAATTATTATTCAAAAAGTATAAGAACGTATAGTTATTAATTACTAGAAGGTACACCCGCACGGCGATGCCCGTGCTTCCCAGACAAAGTGGTTGAAAACTGCTTTTTTTTGAGTAAATTGTCCGATAGTTTTTTGTAATGTCATTTAATTTAACTCATTTTATTAGTAACTAGCAGGACCCGGCGTGCTTTGCTACGCTTATAATTAAAGTTTGTGCACAGACATTTTGTTGACGTAGTAGCAATGATTTCAAAAAGTAGTAATGAGAAATGATAGCGTAATTTTTAATTTTTGTTTTTAAAAATATGAATGAAAAGTAATCAGTACTTTAGCTCATCAGTTCGGATATATGAAAAATTGGCGATCAAATAAGTTTTCGAGTAAGCTATAAAAAAATTTAAATGACTTGTTGAATTAGTAGAGGTGTGTCAACACTCATCTCTATATAGAACATTATACAGAACAAAAATAGATTTACAAATGTTCACAGTGCTCATGCATTGTATTTGTACCCGACACGAAACACACAAAAACTTTTCTAAAGAAGTTTTTCTGAGAAATGAAAATGAAAAATGCTGTCAAATTGCAAAATTCAAGTGAATTACAATAATTACTTTGATCTTAATCACTCACAAAATCTCTCAAAATTTTGTTTTTGAGAAGAAGGATTCTCCAAATCTAGTCCACATACTTGCAGTAACTGTCCGTGTGCTTTATTGATGGTAATTGCAAAAGCGAGTTGCACTGGAAACTAAACGTTTGAATCTGTTGGGATCATTGAAATATGAGGACTGTCTGTCGTGGCAACACTACATCTTCCTCTTCGAATTTTCCACTCAAAATTGTAGCTTCAATGACATTGTTCATCATCTTTTTCACCCAAGTTCAAAAAAGTTTGTGCAATTTCAAAATATGTGACATATTTGAAATTACAATATGTGTCACAACAACACATATAAACCTTTTAAGACATAGGCTCTACAACATAATGCTTTTTAAGACGTTGATGGACGCAAATTTCTTTTTTTTTATATTCTCCTTAAAGAATGGAAAACTTTATAATAAATCCTTTCACATAATAATGTACGATATAGGGCAATATTTCATGATAAGATGGAGGAAATAAAAATAGAATACTTTTTTTTTTTTTCAAATTTGCAGGAACATAGCTAAAATTAGGTTCCTAATTATCCTAGTGCTAGAAGCATATAACGCATTGTTTACCTCAAACCAGCATGTATAATAATTATATGGAAGCTCATTTATTCGAGCAAAAGTTCATTCTTTTAAAAAATAAAAAATTACGTCCATCAACACCTTAGAAAGCATGTTCTTATGTGTTGTTGTGACACACATTGTAATTCCTACTACCCAACACATTTTATTTTAAAAAATATTGCGACGCTGATGCATAGGCTGACTTCACCATAGTTTTGGAAACATAGTCTTCTGGATATATAATGAGCTAATATCCATCAAATACTTTAATTAAAAGCTAACCAATATTATAGACTTTGTAGTTCTAATAATAAAAATATTAAAGCAAGCAGTAGTATCCCAACAAACGTAAATTCTGTCGTACGAGAAAAAAAAATTTTATCGGAAGTGACAAACCGGAAGTTAGGAAGCAGAACTGTTGTAAGCCGTACTTAATGTGTATGTACCAATTTTCATCCAATTCGACTATCAGGTACAGAAGTTATTGAGCTTCCTAAATAACAGGTGCTTGGAGGACCCCCTACCACTTTGTTCACTATCGCTAAAGAAACTAATCAGTTCCTTGCCATACATATTTGCATCTTTTTGCAAAGTGTAATCAAAATTACTAAACGAACGAATGTTGTATGCATCCAACAAACATTGAAACAATAAACAGGTGTTAGGGGGGACCCCACCAATTATCCCAATATTGTCCAAAAACTAATCAATTCTTTGTCATTAAAGTCTTCATCTTTTTTCAAAGTGCCATTAAAATTGATTAATGAATGAAATCTGTATGCTCCCAACAAACTTTAAAAACAAAGTGTGAAAAGTCAGCAGTTGTATGGTAGACCCTCCTCCACTTTGATGAATGTGTTTCAAAAGATGATAACTATTTTCTTACACTAATTGGAACCTTTTCCATAAGTTTTATCATAATCACTTCATTATTGTAGGCTGTAGCGTGCATAAAGATACTGAAAAAATGCCAAAAATTAAAATTTTTTTTTTCCGGAAAAAAAAAACTGGAAGTTGGGATGCAGAACTGTTGTAAACCATACTAAATGCTTATGTACCAAGTTTCATCCCATTTGATTATCAGGTACAGATGTTATTGAGCTTTAAAAAAAACAGGTGTATGGGACACCACCACCACTTTGTTCACTATCGCTCAAAAACTAATCAGTTCCTTGCCATACATGTTTGCATCTTTTTCCAAAGTTGCATCTTGCTCCCAACAAACATTGAAAAAATGATGAGACAGTAAACAGGTGTTCGGGAGGCCCCGTACCACTTATCCCAATATTGTCCAAAAACTAATCAGTTCCTTGTCATTTAAATGTACATCTTTTTCCAAAGTGTCATTAGAATTGATTAATGAATGAAGTCTGTATGCTCCCAACAAACTTAAAAAACAAATTGTGAAAAGTCAGCATTTGTATGGTAGACCCCCGCCACTTTGATCAATGTGTCCAAAAGATTATAATTATTTTCTCAAACTAATTGAACCTTTTCCATAAGTTTCATCATAATCACTTCATTATTGTAGGCTGTAGTGTGTATAAAGACACTGAAAAAACTTCAAAAAAGTACAAAAAAAATTTGTTACCGGAATTGAAAAACCGGAAGTTGGGATGCAGAACTATTGTAATGTACTATGTTTCATCCAATTCCCTTATCAGGTACAGATGTTATAGACCTTTCAAAAAAACAGGTGCTCCAGGGACCCCACACCATTTTGTTCACTATCGCTCAAAAACTAATCAGTTCCTTGTCATACATGTTTGCATCTTTTTCCAAAGTGTCATCAAAATTCATTCACGAATGAATGTTTTATGCTCCCAACAAACATAAAAACTTTATGGAAAAACCACCTGTTTTATGGTGGACCCCCAAACCCTTTATCCAATGTGCTCCAAAAGCTAACAAAATCCTTTTCATGTTATTTAAAAGCTTTTACCAACGTTTCATGAAAATCGATCAGTAATTGTAGGCTACAGTAGGAATAAACACCTGAAAAAAACTTTTTAACTGGAAGTGACAAACCGGAAGTTGGTATGCAGAAATATTGGAAACAGTACCAAAACCTTATTCACTAAGTTTCAATAAGATCATAGTCCGGGATCAGAAGTTATTCAAGATTTAAACTTAGAGGTGTTTGGGAGACCCCCCGCCATTTTGTCCAAATTTGAAATGAATCCAGATCTTCCATTTTCAAGTGAACCTGTATCATTTGCCAAAGTTTCATCAAGATCCTATGCAGAAAACTCACTATTGCAAACGTGTTGCCGGCTAAGGGCCACATTTTTAATTAGTTTGTTTATCATACTTGCTATTCATGTTTGATTATACATAAGCTATGCTTCTTTGTATAGTATTTGTGCGAATTCCATTTCGTAATTTTGAGCTTTTAATCGATGTTATCAACTATCTTTCTTAGTTGAAGAAACATGCATTACATATACAATTGCAAACCAATAACATATTTAGTTTATTACCAATAACAATAACACATTGTATAGATGATAAAATTTGTAACGTCATTATGTGTTTAATTCAAATACATATAGTTTTGATATACAAATGTAATTGTTTCAGATTATACTTTCATTTTTCAATTTCATTAAATTATGTTCAACAAAAAAATTGATCAAAGGAATCTAACCGTATAAAACGATATTTAAAGAAAAATCAAATTAAATTATTATCAACATTTAGGCCGAACCCCTTAAGATAATTATAATGGCCCTTCCTGGGGTTCAATTCAAAAAAAAATTTGCCTGTTACCTATGCGCAAGTATACACAACAACTTCTCAATGTTTCATGATGATTGGATGAATGGTTTATTAATGCATAAACGACAAACATACATACTTTCAATTTTATATATATAGATATATAAAAAGTTTGAAAAAAATGTAATACTATCATTTTGCAGTCAGCAAAAGCCATTAAGTAAATGTCTCTAAAGCTATAGATAAATTTACATATTAAATGTATGGATAAATTAAAACACATTGACAGGAAAATAATAATTAAATAATTTTTATAAATGTAGATGGCAAAAGATTAGGGTTAGAAAAAAGTTAAAATTTTATTCCAAAGATTTAATTCAAATAATTCAATGTGTAACGAACAATTAGGTGAGCGTAAATATATTTGTTTATTGGATGTCACAATTGTCAATTACTTACTCCGAAGCCACCGTACTCGTCATACAAAATATAGGTACACTGGTTCATTGCTATTAATTTAGCGTCCTATTTCATGTAGTCTTATAATCATTTATCAATCCAGAAATTTTGCTGTTCTGAAGAGGGTCGTATTGCAATTTGCAAATATATTTTATCGATTGTCTGCAATACTCTACTCCATTAATGCATACGCCGGCCGATTAAAAAATACCACCATTTCTAGTGAATATTTTCGTTTAATGGGTTTTATTGCTTTATGGTCATCCAGTGGCGGATTATGCCTTTAAGGGGCCTGAGGCGGAACAAAATTTTGGGGCCTAAGATTTTACTAAAAATTTTGCAAATGAGTTTGATTAAGACTATTTCTTAAATAATTTTTTATCCGCTTCAGAACGGAGAAAGATCGTTCCCCACTTGCGTTGCATATCGGCAATGTAAGAAATATTTTTAAAATAGTTTCCACATTGGGAAATGAAGATTGCAGGCCATCAATGATTACCTTGTACATCTTAAATGGACAAGTGATGTTCTCTTCTTTTATATATTTTAAAAAATGATGTACTTCGTCTTTAAAATATTGTACTTCTATATCCCTCGCATATGTATTTGACAATTCTAAAATACACTTGTCAACTTCATCACTGGATATATTTTGATCAAAAAATAATTTAAAATTATTTAAAGCAGTTTCATATATGGACGTTCTGGTAGACATTTCAGTGGAAAGTCTATCACAGATCATATTGTGAGTACTTATAATAAACAATTCTCGTCCTACTAGCTGTGTATCATTTGCAGATGATTCATCATACATAATTTTGCGTTTTCTTTTTCGTCCTTCTTTGTAGCTAATATTGTCTGTTAATAAGTTTGCTTGCTTTTCTATGCTCTCAAAATCATTCCGAACATCCCTTATAAATTGTGACAAAGAATTAAACAGTTTTACTCCTTGTAATAAGTTCGTTTGAATATTTTGAAATGATTTTCTAGTACTATTGATTCTTTGCAATAATATATCCCATAGAACGGTTAATAAGGCAATTCATATTCATCGAAAGAGCTAGCTAATTTTTTAACCTCAACTTTAGTAATCGGTTTTTGGTCTTCATTTTCACTAATTTGGATAAGAACGCTTTTAATATTTTTGTAATTAAACCGCAAGGCGGATACTGCATCAGCTCTTGCAGACCATCTTGTCGTCACTTAATTTTTTAATATGTTTGGAATTAGGATCGGAAAAATTATCAATAAGCAACTTCCATCTGTGAGTAGATGAAGAAAAGAATACATATATATTTTGGATAAAGTTAAAATAATACACCGCAGTAGAATAGGCATCTGCAGCATAATTTCCAATTAAATTAAGCGTATGACTTGTACAAGGAATAAAAATGGCGGTCTCACTTAGAGTTTTAATTCTGGCTTGTAAACCATTATATTTTCCGGCCATATATGTTTGACCGCGACAATTTTTAATATCCAAAGACAAATTGTTTAAAGTTTTCAAAATAAGTTGTGCTAGATATTCTGAATTATGATTTTCAATTTGTAAAAATCCAAAAATCGTTCTCTCGCATCGCCCACTTTATCAATGTACCTTAATATAAAACTTAGTTGGTCAGTGTGGTTCACGTCTGGCGTAGAATCAACAATAATTGAATAATATAAAGAGTCCTGAATTTCTTGAACTAGGTGTTCTTTTACTTCAGTTCCCATTAAATTTATAAATTCATCGCATGTGGTATGTGATAAATAACTTACATTACCTTTTCCTGGATGGCTGTACCTCTCCAAATGATTTTAAAGAAAATCATCAAATTGGGATAGGTACTCAATGCATGTCATAAAATTTCCTTTTCTGTTCGAATCAATATCTTCTCGATGACCACGAAATGCTAAACCCAAAGTAGCTAATAGCTTTACTGTAGCTGCAACTCTTTTTAAAACTTCCCGCCATCATTTTTGTTGTACTTCAATTTCACGAGCTATTTGAGTATCAATACGTTCAGTTACAAACAATCTTTTTTTCAAATTTTTCAAACAAATTTTTAGACAATCTTTTTTCCAATCAACGTTGATAAAACGAAATATACAACTAAAGCTAAAACACCTATACTATATCAATCATATCATATGGAAACCCTTTTCAAACGTTAATCCAAATGATGAATTTAGCATGTATTGTATAAAAAATACATGGATTTTAAGCATACAATAAAAGATTTCAATTCTACACGTTAAAAAGTTTTCATTTATTTAGTTATATATGAAATTAATCTAAAATATGTACAATTATATGCTTAAAATTGAGGTTTTCTGTTTAATGCTTTCAATAAATTGTAGGTCTTAAAAGAAATCCAAAATCATTGATGAAAACATAAAACTCAAATATACTTCAAATATCCAAAAAATACTTATCTGGATTGTGTTTTTATCAATAATTTTGCGATTAATATAATAACAGCCCATTGCAAATAAAGTTTTAGTATTAATATTCATTCGTAAGAGTGGAACTTTTCAAAACAAAATGTTTCTTTACTATACAAATTGGAAAACGAATTGGTACATTAAAAAATTATAAAACTATCAAGTTAGAATTATTAAAATAAATACATACATGAAAAAAGTAATACAAATTGACAACCTAACACTTTTACATGTGGGATAATATTAAAAAAATCTTTAGGTTTAAAAACTTTGGTTGAATGAACGCAGTCATCTGATATTTGAATACCTATAAAATATCAATACTATTTGTAGTGAGGGGGCCCCTGTGCATGTGCCACTGTGGTCATCGTCTTATTTCGACATTCCTTCCCACAACTTAAAACAAAAATTGGAAAAAATAATAATAAGACTAATTTCATTTGTAAATTCAGACTTATATATTATTATTAAAACAGTCAAATCACAACATATGTTAACATATTTGAATATATTTTATAGATCCCTTGCAATAACAATAATAGTTTTGAAAGTAATGGAGAATCATATATCACTCAATAAGTAAAACACTTTAAATCTGTAACTTTGATATTGTTCATAATCTTTTTCTTCGGTACTAAGGTTCCAATGCAAATTCTTGGTTCATCAATGTTTCTAAGAAGAGGAAAAGAAACGTCAATTTTCAATTTTTGTAACATGTGAGGGCAGTTCTGCTAATGCAAGCAGGTTTGTTTAATCATATATAAGCAATGCTTATATGTATCGTATTTGTGCTAATGCATAGAAATATGTACATATTTTATATAATTGCAAACCATAGTTCTTGTTGTAAATTAGAAATATGTATTTGTTAAAAAATAATTTAACATAATTTTCATATAAATGTACACATTTGTTTGTCACATCATACATTAACTATTCATTTTAATGATAATTCCGAAAAGTGAAAAAAAAATTGATCAAAGATAACTAATAGACTGAGAGCCCGCGACGGCCAGACCTTCGTTATTTTATAAAAGCTGAAAGTTTCTCTGCGCATACCCCCTACTCAGGTAGGAACGATAAGCGACATATGAAGTTTGGATCATAGTGGCTTTGGCAGGGAGCAGGTTCCAAAGGGGCCTCCAAAGTTTCGTGAAAGTATAAAAGCTAATTGTTTTATATATTATTCGGGATAGTATTAGAAGTCACGTCACCCAATGCCAGACACTTACTATCGTGGAAACCCCCTGCCAGACACCCTTAAACTTGAAAGCTTAAGGGTGTCTGGCAGGGGGTTTCCACGATAGTAAGTGTCTGGCATTGGGTGACGTGACTTCTAATACTATCCCGAGTAATATATAAAAAAATTAGCTTTTATACTTTCACGAAACTTTGGAGGCCCCTTTGGAACCTGCTCCCTGCCAAAGCCACTATGATCCAAACTTCATATGTCGTTAATTGTTCCTACCTGAGTATGGGGGGTATGCGCAGAGAAACTTTCAGCTTTTATAAAACAACGAAGGTCTGGCCGTCGCGGGCTCTTAGTCTATAAGCGAATAATGTTTTATTATTATAAAATATGATTGATTTAGTAATTTCGTCTTTATTACCATACAGCATAAGGTTGATTTACTAATTTCGTCTTTATTACCATACAGCATAAAGGTTAAAATATAACTTGAAACAGCGTGACGCGGTTTCTCGTTTAACACCCCATCAAAATATTTACAACGAGCGCAAAGAAGTATAACTTCAAAAATTGTAAGAATATCATGCGTTATTTCAATAATAATCAGTTTTAGGCTTAATCGTAATCGAGAAATATGAAATAACGTATAAGGTACCTGATTGACTTTTCACCTCTTTTTAGGTAGAAAAGCCAGCAGGTACCACTGTGAAATTTTAATATGCTGTGGGGAAATTAATCAAGAGTAATTGGTAGAAATTTTTTTTCCAATTTATCTTTATTCATTCAATAGTGCTGCCGAGTTTACGAAAATCAGAAAATCGAAAAATCTTTAAACCCAATTATCTCGAAACTACACCTTTGCGAATACGTTGTTTCATTATTAAAGCGACGAAATGTTCGGCGGTCTTTTAATTATTAGGTTTGTAACGTTTATCAGCGCCATCTAGATCTCCAGAGGTGAGGAAAGATGGCACTTACTAACGTTAGAGATTTGTTTACCTGGCTGTTTGTCCGAACCCCGCTGTTTGCTTGGCTCAGTCGTAAGTATTTGTCGTGAGTTTGTTCGGCAGTCAGATAATCCTGGGAGTCAGCGGTAATAAAAAAATTTCAGGAGGGCCACACGGCTTAGACATTCCTACTTACCTGTCCCCTCCAAACACCATGTTAACTCATTTCAGAAGAATGCATAATCCATCAAGGAGATGTGGGCAACGGACTCGACATTTCATTAATTTTGTCATCGTCCCACGTCCCATTTGAATACTTCGCCAGTTCATGTTATTCCCCGAAAACCAAACACACCCCACTCCAACACATAGTACCCAAACCCAATACTATAGCTAAATGAAGAACTCACCTGGTTTTATTCCTTTACTTTTTCCCCTTCCTCTTAAGTCGGTGTTATAAATACGGAAGAAAACACTCACATGACCAATTTTAAATAATATATTTTCCTTTTCTCACTGCTTCGATAGTTAATACAAATGAAATTATATTACTATAATTGATAATTAATTCGGATCAGTTTTACACAAAAAAAAATCACTATTTTATTTTTTCTTTGTAGATTCACTCTACTAAATGTGATCTGAACATAAACTTTTCTTAAATAATTTCAAATCAATTATTCAATTTTTCTTTAATAATTACAATAAACTCAGATCAGTTTTACCAAAAAAAATCACTATTTTATCTTTTCTTTGTAGATTCACTCTACTAAATGTGATCTGAACATAAACTTTTCTTAAATAATTTCAAATCAATTTTTCAATTTTTCTTTAATAATTACAATAAACTCAGATCAGTTTTACCAAAAAATCACTATTTTATTTTCTCTTTGTAGATTCACTCTACTAAATGTGATCTGAACATAAACTTTTCTTAAATAATTTCAAATCAATTATTCAATTTTTCTTTAATAATTACAATAAACTCAGATCAGTTTTACCAAAAAATCACTATTTTATTTTTTCTTTGTAGATTCACTCTACTAAATGTGATCTGAACATAAACTTTTCTTAAATAATTTCAAATCAATTTTTCAATTTTTCTTTAATAATTACAATAAACTCAGATCAGTTTTACCAAAAAATCACTATTTTATTTTTTCTTTGTAGATTCACTCTACTAAATGTGATCTGAACATAAACTTTTCTTAAATAATTTCAAATCAATTATTCAATTTTTCTTTAATAAAAACCCACAAAAACAAACTTAAAAAAAAAAACCAAAAAAAAACACAAATAGCCAAAATACACCAAAAAAAAAACACAACCAAATCACCCGTCCGTATTTATTCGTTCGTAGCTCACGTCACCATATAGGTCGAGAGATACTTTGCGAGTCTCGACCAACGATTTTCTCGCTTTACTCGAAACCTAGTCCCGACCAAAACTAAAACAAATTGTGACCATCTTGGTCGACAATTCGAATCCGAGTCCCCACTAAAAATTTTCCAACTCAAATCAACACCTCGGTGTTATCCGAGCTCTGGTCAAAATGCTCTTAGTAGACAAAATTAGAAATAACGAGAGAAAAAAATTAATTCCAGAATCTAATCCATTTGTGGGAACTTTCCCACAAATAAACGAAAACTTGTTTAATTACAACAAAAAAACGAAAGGCTGAATTTCAGTCTTAAGTAGAAAAGAAAGAAAAATGAGAATTAAATAAAGTGAAATTGGATTACCAAATAGGTTAATCCAGAATTTTTCAGTAATTGTTTTCTGTAAAACTTACAGAAAGCAAAACATGTGAGAATTTTTCTAGAATTATTAATATTTTTGCATAATGTGCAAAACGAAATATGGGAAAAATTTTTGAAAAATGGGTATAATGACTATAATGTCATGATGGATCAAAATTATAAAATTAGAAATTGTCTGGAATTTATTAGACTTGCGACGAAGGGAAGATGATAAATCTTTGACACGAAAATAGTGTTTCTGAAATTCCCTTCGTCACAAATCGTGGGGACGTCCCACACCCTGAGAACGTCTCAAGCCGGGGCTACTACTAAGATAAGGGGACAGAAAGGTTGCACTGACTTTGAACCAGTTGGCATCCATGAAAAGAAAAAAAAAAAGATAAATAACACAGTTCAACCGAATAAGTATATTGAGTGAGTTGGTGCTTGCTTTGCTGCTGAGACTGAAAGTTCTGATCGAAAAGGTGGAGTGAAGAGTGATTCATAAAAAATGATATGTCTTAGCTAGTGGTCATTATT
The DNA here is from genome assembly GCA_963693315.1 of Diogma glabrata. Taxonomy (NCBI): domain Eukaryota; kingdom Metazoa; phylum Arthropoda; class Insecta; order Diptera; family Cylindrotomidae; genus Diogma; species Diogma glabrata. The sequence goes on from OY856186.1 coordinate 158,849,494, forward strand.
ATGGTACGCGATGCGCAGGCTTAGGAGAGATGGTGGTAGCGCAATGGTACTGAATATGTATTTTGCGCGCTAGCTGCGCAACTGGCGCAGTAAAAATTGAGTGATTGTCCGTGAGGTTTACTGCTTTTTGATGTTGTGTATTATTCGCAGGTGCGGTGAACAAAGAAGTTGATATTTGAATAAGACTACATAGGAATTGTCCAAAACGCCGAAATTTAGAACGAAAACCATAGTCAAGAATATAAAATAACGCATAAAAGAGCACTGGTTGTTTTGATTTTAACCTTCCCAAACCTTACCCAACACTTGATAGATTATGATGTCAAGCACTAGTGCGGGTTGCACATCCCTGAGTGAAGTGTCTGGGATACTTAGGAATGATAAAGGACAACATTGAGGTGGTTTTTTTAAGTATGAGCATAGTCAGAACAGTTTCCCTCATCTCGATAACAACTCTCAATCCTCCCAATTTGGATCATTAATGCTCAAATTAAGTTAACTCTCAAACTAATACTCTGATCCACGCCTATTAATCAATAGGGCACGAAGTTAGTTAGTGAAATTTGTGCCCGGATAATGTTTGCGCAGTTAGAGTAAGGGTTCTTGGTTAATAAACCCAAATCACTATTTCGATAATCACGTTATCAAATACAAGTCTTTTCTCAACTACGAACACCTCGTATGAACCAACCTTACCGAAATACAAAGGATCCCATAACAATAACAGATAGAGAGATCCGTAATTCAACTATGTCGTCAACATAGGAATAACATGTTAAAATCCATTTGATCAAATACCAAACAAATCGTATACCATATGGAACAAACTAAGCGACATTGAAAAATTTCAAGCGGATCATTATTACAAAACATTTAATAAAAACTATTATGAACACATTGACTTACATTTATCGAAATAACGTAAACAAACATGTGACATAATCATAATAGTATCAATGACCGACATATTTATAAACAACCGAAGATTTTTATTGTAACACAATTCCTTTCTTAGATAAGAGAAGAATTGTGAACAAAGAACACCATTAGAATTTACAATACTTAAGGAGGAAAAAAAAAATTAAAATTTGGACGAGAAAATGCAAGTTGAGATTTCAATTAAATTTAGTCAAAGAGTTTTGAGGAAAACAAAATAATTACTGCCATGGGGCCACATCTCATATCGATCTATAAGTTTCAAGAATTGTTTAGCAAGGAAATATTAAAATGGTAGGGCATGGTTTACAGAAGAATTCCCTCTATAAAAACTTAATGATCAATGGCACCACCTTGGCACAGTAACATAATGGATTTCATTTTGAAAATTTTGCTTAGTATCGTTCAAAGGCAACAGGAGTTGCATTGGCACTTTGATTTGTAGAAGTTAAAGTTAAAAAAAATTCAATTTAGCAAGCTATGTTTTTACTTAAAAATTATTAAAAAAAACAATTCTAGTTTTTGTTTTTTTTTGATTCATTATTGCAAAAAAAAAAAATTAATTTTAATTTCATCGATTAAAAATTCCTTTTAACTGAATTGAAATTTGCTTAACAATTGTTTGATAAAAGTTATTAATGTATTATCTATTTTGCTCGTTTTAAGTTTGTATCATATGAAAGGTAAATGGAATATAACAAGTTTATAATAAAGTGATATTATAATTTGTTGAAACAGCTGGGGATTGTATTTCTTGATCTAAAGTTAAATAACAGATTAAGTTGCCATCAATTAAGTTCTTTGTGCAACTTTATTTTGATTTTTGGAAAGAATTTTTATTGCTGATAACTGAACTGTCAAAAATATTTTAAGAAGAATCTCTCATTATTGTATCTCTCTCAACCAGTGGATCAAATGTCAAATTAATGTTTGGGAAGAAACTCGTATTATTGGATCTCTCAACCTTTGGATCAAAAGTTCAATTAGGATTTTGAATGCAGAAACTTTCATTTCAAATATCTTAACTGGCAATTTATGTGAAGGTTAATTTTAACTATTTATTGATATAGCGTGAATCATTACAAGCTGTAGGTCAAATAGACAACAACGATCAATGTTTCCAAGTCCAACTATTTGGCTCTGTGAATCGAAAAAGTAGGCTGAAAATTTTCTAAATTCTCAAGGACAAATTAATATTTAAACAAAACTCTCTGTAAAACTTGTACTGGCAACAACTTATTGAAATCATCAATACAACTATATTATAACAATAATACCAACACCTGAGCATTTTTTTAAACGCATTCGTGGCCTTATTTGATCTTTAATTTGTTGATTTTTGTTAGTTTAATTTTATCATACTGACCATGGTAATCATATTACCGAAACATGTTTTAATTGATTAAATTCTTTTTTTTTTTTTTTTTTTAAATAAAACGCCACATGACGGGATGAAAAACCGCGTATACAAAAATTATTCTGTGATAGTAAATATAGTGTAGCTAATTTTTTAAGGAAAAAGTTTATGTTCTATTTACTACTAAATTTATGCTGTATACGTGTGTTTGTAGAGTCGAAAATTTAAAAAAAATATTAAGATAAATATTTTATGTTGTTTTAAACCTTATACTTCTTTTACATGTTAATCATTAATTTAACCTAAAATTTGTGTTACTTTTAATTTTCGATAGTGTTTTAAACTTTATGTAAAACTTTCTTTTTTGAATTAAGAAAAATCAGATATGCTCAATTTAAATTTTATTATTTTCTACATTCATATTTATCAAAAATAAAACAAATAAATATTAAAGATGTCTTTACATTGAAAATTAGAAAAAATCAAAAATGTTATTCAAAAAAAATTTTATTTTTTTTTTATTTTTAAATATTTAGAAATCAATGGATAGTTAGTTACATTATATTATGTACGTTAGATTCCTAACAGAATTCGATATTGAAATACTTTTATAATATTTGTTTTCCGAGAGTGTGATTCTAAAAGCACAACTCGAACTATTATTATTTTATTTCCAAAATGGAATAATTATTATACTAGTTATAGAGGGTTAAATCCTCTAAACAAATTTCTGAAATAAGGTTTTTCATTTTATTTAAAATTTATAAATCTATAATTACAGTACCATTACATAAGGCAAATCATAAAATATAGAAAAAACTCAGCTCACAAAAAAACCAAACTTTATTATTATTATTCAAATTATGTTATCCAACTTAATGATATTTTTTTTTTTTTTAAAAAAAGATAATTAAAATTTCTTCGTTTAATTTTTTTAATAGTAATTTATCAACTAACATGAGATATTAATTATTATGAAATGCGTTCGTTTATACTTTATAATTTAGTTTAATATCTAATTTAATTTTACACATAAATTTCCTCAGATTGATCCTAAAACAAAATCGACCAAAATGGAAGTTACTTCTATATATAAAAAAAAGTAAAAAAAAATTATTAATAATAATTAAACAAAATATAAAAAACAAAACCCAATAACCCCCAAAAAATATAAATTGCCATCAATACGCAATTCACAAAACGAAATAAAACTTTTAATATAATTTATCAAAAAAAAACATTTTATTAAAATATGTGAGTGAGAAGAACATGGCTTGCGAGCAGACAATTGCACGTAGGAACCGCAAAACAAATGAATATCGGGACTAGCTGTTTTGAACTGGAAATGTAAGTAACTGATATTTAAAAAAAAATAATATTCAAGAGAGTCCTAATTTCTGTTGTTACCATAAAGCAAGTTGCTGGTTATAGAAACTCCAGAAATTGGACTAAGATTAAATAGGTCAAGTTCGCTTGAACTCGGGGTTGTTTGCTAGTCCAGACCCCTAGTAGATTAATTTATAGTAAAATAACAACAAATAAAACACACGATTAACAAAAACTCAAACGAATGATTAAGACCAGTAAGCACGAATTATAATTGAACCAACCACACCCTGAAACCAAAATAGATGATGTTGCTACTCAACCGCTACCACTAGGAGTAAGAGTACAAGGATAATGGATTTGGATATGAGGAGGGTTAGGATTATCAAGCACTTTCGATGAACGCCCACAGTTCCTTTACACGCGACAATGCATATAGCGAAGTTGAACCGGACGCCCATCGGGAAGGCTATCTACGAGGATTCAGAATGTCTTGCTAACCAAACAAGCCAAATCTAACAGTCTTCAACTGGAATTACCTCGCGACAAATCATTCTGAATCCCCCCTCCCCAGCAACATAACCTAAGCGCCAAACCACAAATAAAACTTAAAACTAATCAACAAAAGCTGGATAAATCCGCGCTGAGATACTTCGAAAATTTTAAGATAAATTCTTCGACATATCACAGAACCAGACAGACTATTCAACAGCAACAAAATCAACAACATATCTTAAACTCTAAATCCCTAAATCTACTCCAACAACAAAACTGGATAAGTCCGCGTAAAGATATTTCGACACTTCAAGCTGAAAGTCATTGAAATATCCCAGAACCAAACAGACTATCAACAGTAACAACAAACAAAAGAAATAATAAACACATAACTGTTACACAAACAAAAACTGGATTATCCCGCGGTAAAACATTTCGGAATTATAATTAACACTGGAGCAACAACACTAACTACTTTCCACACAATAAACTATTCTCAACTAAATTCTACCGAAGCCAGTGATCAGCTGATTTGCCCTATCATTTAATGCTGAGAACATTCCATTCAATTAACCCAAGTAGCAATTCTGCTTGTTAATATAGACAACAATCATTTACAGAGTATCCCAATCGAAGCATGTGCCAATTTACCTAAACATATATTTCTAACCTTTATACACATAAAACCCCAACAAAAAACGAATTGTGTTTCCAACACCTTACTCAATAGGGTTTTTTTTTTTCCTTTTGGATAAATACTACATAAGAGTATGTTTTTTTATTCGTATGTTTTTATTTATTTATAAATTTAGAAGAAGAACACTTCGCAAGAACGCAGATCATATCATTATTTTCATTGATAGTATTTGCATTCATTAATTTACTCCGATAAGTATTATTAGAATTAAATAACTTTTTTTTTTCTACATTTACTTCATCTATAGAGGACTTGCACAATTTGTAGGTTATAATGTTTAAATCAAAGTAAAGAATGCTACTTGGGAACACTCATAACACACTTCATACACAACTTACATTAAAGATAACCGTGTTTGAATTTATCAAAAAAAAACATTTTATTAAAATATGTGAGTGAGAAGAACATGGCTTGCGAGCAGACAATTGCACGTAGGAACCGCAAAACAAATGAATATCGGGACTAGCTGTTTTGAACTGGAAATGTAAGTAACTGATATTTAAAAAAAAATAATATTCAAGAGAGTCCTAATTTCTGTTGTTACCATAAAGCAAGTTGCTGGTTATAGAAACTCCAGAAATTGGACTAAGATTAAATAGGTCAAGTTCGCTTGAGCTCGGGGTTGTTTGCTAGTCCAGACCCCTAGTAGATTAATTTATAGTAAAATAACAACAAATAAAACACACGATTAACAAAAACTCAAACGAATGATTAAGACCAGTAAGCACGAATTATAATTGAACCAACCACACCCTGAAACCAAAATAGATGATGTTGCTACTCAGCCGCTACCACTAGGAGTAAGAGTACAAGGATAATGGATTTGGATATGAGGAGGGTTAGGATTATCAAGCACTTTCGATGAACGCCCACAGTTCCTTTACACGCGACAATGCATATAGCGAAGTTGAACCGGACGCCCATCGGGAAGGCTATCTACGAGGATTCAGAATGTCTTGCTAACCAAACAAGCCAAATCTAACAGTCTTCAACTGGAATTACCTCGCGACAAATCATTCTGAATCCCCCCTCCCCAGCAACATAACCTAAGCGCCAAACCACAAATAAAACTTAAAACTAATCAACAAAAGCTGGATAAATCCGCGCTGAGATACTTCGAAAATTTTAAGATAAATTCTTCGACATATCACAGAACCAGACAGACTATTCAACAGCAACAAAATCAACAACATATCTTAAACTCTAAATCCCTAAATCTACTCCAACAACAAAACTGGATAAGTCCGCGTAAAGATATTTCGACACTTCAAGCTGAAAGTCATTGAAATATCCCAGAACCAAACAGACTATCAACAGTAACAACAAACAAAAGAAATAATAAACACATAACTGTTACACAAACAAAAACTGGATTATCCCGCGGTAAAACATTTCGGAATTATAATTAACACTGGAGCAACAACACTAACTACTTTCCACACAATAAACTATTCTCAACTAAATTCTACCGAAGCCAGTGATCAGCTGATTTGCCCTATCATTTAATGCTGAGAACATTCCATTCAATTAACCCAAGTAGCAATTCTGCTTGTTAATATAGACAACAATCATTTACAGAGTATCCCAATCGAAGCATGTGCCAATTTACCTAAACATATATTTCTAACCTTTATACACATAAAACCCCAACAAAAAACGAATTGTGTTTCCAACACCTTACTCAATAGGGTTTTTTTTTTTCCTTTTGGATAAATACTACATAAGAGTATGTTTTTTTATTCGTATGTTTTTATTTATTTATAAATTTAGAAGAAGAACACTTCGCAAGAACGCAGATCATATCATTATTTTCATTGATAGTATTTGCATTCATTAATTTACTCCGATAAGTATTATTAGAATTAAATAACTTTTTTTTTTCTACATTTACTTCATCTATAGAGGACTTGCACAATTTGTAGGTTATAATGTTTAAATCAAAGTAAAGAATGCTACTTGGGAACACTCATAACACACTTCATACACAACTTACATTAAAGATAACCGTGTTTACTGGACGGGGACCCCTTTAGTTGACCTATGGACAAAGACACAAGCCTAAATTTCATTCGGCTCATGAATAAATGAGCCAATTTTGGGCGCCACTGTAACGTTTATCAGCGCCATCTAGATCTCCAGAGGTGAGGAAAGATGGCACTTACTAACGTTAGAGATTTGTTTACCTGGCTGTTTGTCCGAACCCCGCTGTTTGCTTGGCTCAGTCGTAAGTATTTGTCGTGAGTTTGTTCGGCAGTCAGATAATCCTGGGAGTCAGCGGTAATAAAAAAATTTCAGGAGGGCCACACGGCTTAGACATTCCTACTTACCTGTCCCCTCCAAACACCATGTTAACTCATTTCAGAAGAATGCATAATCCATCAAGGAGATGTGGGCAACGGACTCGACATTTCATTAATTTTGTCATCGTCCCACGTCCCATTTGAATACTTCGCCAGTTCATGTTATTCCCCGAAAACCAAACACACCCCACTCCAACACATAGTACCCAAACCCAATACTATAGCTAAATGAAGGACTCACCTGGTTTTATTCCTTTACTTTTTCCCCTTCCTCTTAAGTCGGTGTTATAAATACGGAAGAAAACACTCACATGACCAATTTTAAATAATATATTTTCCTTTTCTCACTGCTTCGATAGTTAATACAAATGAAATTATATTACTATAATTGATAATTAACTCGGATCAGTTTTACACAAAAAAAAATCACTATTTTATTTTTTCTTTGTAGATTCACTCTACTAAATGTGATCTGAACATAAACTTTTCTTAAATAATTTCAAATCAATTATTCAATTTTTCTTTAATAATTACAATAAACTCAGATCAGTTTTACCAAAAAATCACTATTTTATTTTTTTCTTTGTAGATTCACTCTACTAAATGTGATCTGAACATAAACTTTTCTTAAATAATTTCAAATCAATTTTTCAATTTTTCTTTAATAATTACAATAAACTCAGATCAGTTTTACCAAAAAAAATCACTATTTTATTTTTTCTTTGTAGATTCACTCTACTAAATGTGATCTGAACATAAACTTTTCTTAAATAATTTCAAATCAATTTTTCAATTTTTCTTTAATAATTACAATAAACTCAGATCAGTTTTACCAAAAAATCACTATTTTATTTTTTCTTTGTAGATTCACTCTACTAAATGTGATCTGAACATAAACTTTTCTTAAATAATTTCAAATCAATTATTCAATTTTTCTTTAATAATTACAATAAACTCAGATCAGTTTTACCAAAAAATCACTATTTTATTTTTTCTTTGTAGATTCACTCTACTAAATGTGATCTGAACATAAACTTTTCTTAAATAATTTCAAATCAATTATTCAATTTTTCTTTAATAAAAACCCACAAAAACAAACTTAAAAAAAAAAACCAAAAAAAAACACAAATAGCCAAAATACACCAAAAAAAAAACACAACCAAATCACCCGTCCGTATTTATTCGTTCGTAGCTCACGTCACCATATAGGTCGAGAGATACTTTGCGAGTCTCGACCAACGATTTTCTCGCTTTACTCGAAACCTAGTCCCGACCAAAACTAAAACAAATTGTGACCATCTTGGTCGACAATTCGAATCCGAGTCCCCACTAAAAATTTTCCAACTCAAATCAACACCTCGGTGTTATCCGAGCTCTGGTCAAAATGCTCTTAGTAGACAAAATTAGAAATAACGAGAGAAAAAAATTAATTCCAGAATCTAATCCATTTGTGGGAACTTTCCCACAAATAAACGAAAACTTGTTTAATTACAACAAAAAAACGAAAGGCTGAATTTCAGTCTTAAGTAGAAAAGAAAGAAAAATGAGAATTAAATAAAGTGAAATTGGATTACCAAATAGGTTAATCCAGAATTTTTCAGTAATTGTTTTCTGTAAAACTTACAGAAAGCAAAACATGTGAGAATTTTTCTAGAATTATTAATATTTTGCATAATGTGCAAAACGAAATATGGGAAAAATTTTTGAAAAATGGGTATAATGACTATAATGTCATGATGGATCAAAATTATAAAATTAGAAATTGTCTGGAATTTATTAGACTTGCGACGAAGGGAAGATGATAAATCTTTGACACGAAAATAGTGTTTCTGAAATTCCCTTTGTCACAGGTTAAATAAATTAGATTTTATGTTTCCTTCTTTATTGTTCATCAGGATACCGGGGTTTAATTGATTTTCTTTTTCAATGAAAAAAATTCGTACGCTTCTAGGTGTTTTAGATTATTAATCTCTTTTATGAGCTCTAAATTTGATGGTGATCTGTTGTTGAGCGGCATATGAGCGGCAACGCTAGAATTCTCAGCCCTTTTGTATTTTATTTCTGTAAGGTGTTCTTTCTGGCGTTGTCCTATTTTGCGTTGAGAAAGACCTACATAAAATTTTTCACAGTCGTTGCAGGATATTTTATACACACCTGGTTTCTCATTTGGCTCAGTTTTGATTTTTGGCTTATAGCTTACATTTCGAAGCTTACACACCACGGACACACCATAAAACTGTTATTATTTCGGTTTACTTCTTTTGTCAAATTCATTTTTTTTTATTTCCTTTAATGGCTTAATTGTTTTATTAGATTTATTCATTTTACTTTATATTTTATATTTTTCTGTAGTTAGATTATTAATTTTTTAAATGGGTTTTTATTAAACCATCGGTATATAATGGAAATATGGAATGTATCTTACTTTAAAATTTAGCTTTCGAAATGCGTATATAGTAAAAAATAACAAAACTCAGGAAACAAGAATAAGGTGCTTTTTCAATAATTTTTTAAAAAATTTTGTTTTTTATAATATTATTTTTTAGCTTTTTTTATAGTAGAATGACAGCCCGATAATAAAGTAGGGTTAAAGAAAAATGGATGGTTCAATTACATGTAATTCTCATGAAAAAAACATGTAATAACTACAATATCTGACTTTGGTATAGTAAAATTACATATAATTTGCACTTGCTTAGTTTTGTATTCAGCTGTTACATGAAATATACATGAATTTACTCTGCCAAATTCAGATATTGTAGCTATTAAATGCATTCTAGATAAGAATTATATGCTCAAATTTCCACTTAATAGCTAGATAATTTACATGTATTAAATAAAATACGTGAAAAAATTTAGGATAAATTTAAGTTATTTCATGAAACACCTGACAAAATTTAACTTAAATAACAGGTAAATAATTTTATGGCTAGGAATTATGGATACGATATTATCTATCTCCCAAACTAATGCATTTAAGGACAAAATAGGTTTTTATGACAATTTTAAAACCGACTTCAAATAAACATTTGTATACATACCTTGGAGCGTATTTTTGAATGGATTTAAATGTTCATGTATAAAGAAAGGTTCGATCTTGTTTATACATAAAACAAAAACAGGAA